>BMAR01000046.1:0-641626 GCA_021605115.1 Astrephomene gubernaculifera | reverse complement strand
CTAGGTCGGCGGGGGCTTGGTCGGCGGGGCTAGGTCGGCGGGGGCTAGGTCGGCGGGGGCTAGGTCGGCGGGGGCTAGGTCGGCGGGGGCTAGGTCGGCGGCGGTTAGGTCGGCGGCGGCTTGGTCGGCGGGGGCTAGGTCGGCGGCGGTTAGGTCGGCGGGAGATAGGTCAGCGGGAGCTAGGTATGCACGTGCATGGTGGGCGGGGGCTAGGTCGGCGGGTGCTAGGTCGGCGCGGGCTAGGTCGGCGCGGGCTAGGTCGGCCTGCGCTAGGTCGGCCGGCGCAAGGTCGGCGGGTGCTAGGTCGGCGAGGGCGAGGTCGGCGCGGGCTAGGTCGGCGAGGGCTAGGTCGGCGGGTTCAAGGTCGGCGGGGGCTAGGTCGGCGCGGGCTAGGTCTGCGCGTGCTAGGTCGGCGGGGGCTAGGTCGGCGGGTTCAAGGTCGGCGGGGGCTAGGTCGGCGCGTGCTAGGTCGGCGCGGGCTAGGTCGGCGGGTGCTTGGTCGGCGGGGGCTTGGTCGGGGGGGGCTAGGTCGGCGGGGGCTAGGTCGGCGGGTGCTAGGTCGGCGGGTGCTAGGTCGGCGCGTGCTAGGTCGGCGGGTGCTAGGTCGGCGGGGGCTTGGTCGGCGGGGGCTAGGTCGGCGGGGGCTTGGTCGGCGGGGGCTAGGTCGGCGGCGGCTTGGTCGGAGGGGGCTAGGTCGGCGGCGGTAAGGTCGTCGGCGGCTAGGTCGGCGGGGGCTATGTCGGCGGCGGTTAGGTCGGCGATAGATAGGTCGGCGGGGGCTAGGTCGGCGGCGGCTTGGTCGGCGGGGGCTAGGTCGGCGGCGGTTAGGTCGGCGGGAGATAGGTATGCACGTGCATGGTGGGCGGGGGCTAGGTCGGCGGGGGCTAGGTCGGCGCGGGCTAGGTCGGCGCGTGCTAGGTCGGCCGGCGCAAGGTCGGCGGGTGCTAGGTCGGCGAGGGCGAGGTCGGCGCGGGCTAGGTCGGCGAGGGCTAGGTCGGCGGGTTCAAGGTCGGCGGGGGCTAGGTCGGCGCGGGCTAGGTCTGCGCGTGCTAGGTCGGCGGGGGCTAGGTCGGCGGGTTCAAGGTCGGCGGGGGCTAGGTCGGCGCGTGCTAGGTCGGCGCGGGCTAGGTCGGCGGGTGCTTGGTCGGCGGGGGCTAGGTCGGCGGGTGCTAGGTCGGCGGGTGATAGGTCGGCGGGTGCTAGGTCGGCGGGGGCTAGGTCGGCGGGGGCTAGGTCGGCGGGGGCTAGGTCGGCGGGTGCTAGGTCGGCGCGTGCTAGGTCGGCGGGTGCTAGGTCGGCGGGGGCTAGGTCGGCGGGGGCTAGGTCGGCGGGGGCTAGGTCGGCGGGGGCTAGGTCGGCGGGGGCTAGGTCGGCGGGGGCTAGGTCGGCGGGTGCTAGGTCGGCGCGTGCTAGGTCGGCGGGTGCTAGGTCGGCGGGGGCTTGGTCGGCGGGGGCTAGGTCGGCGGGGGCTAGGTCGGTGGGGGCATGGTCGGCGGGGGCTAGGTCGGCGGCGGCTTGGTCGGAGGGGGCTAGGTCGGCGGCGGTAAGGTCGTCGGCGGCTAGGTCGGCGGGGGCTATGTCGGCGGCGGTTAGGTCGGCGATAGATAGGTCGGCGGGGGCTAGGTCGGCGGGGGCTTGGTCGGCGGGGGCTAGGTCGGCGGCGGTTAGGTCGGCGGGAGATAGGTCGGCGGGAGCTAGGTATGCACGTGCATGGTGGGCGGGGGCTAGGTCGGCGGGGGCTAGGTCGGCGCGGGCTAGGTCGGCGCGTGCTAGGTCGGCCGGCGCAAGGTCGGCGGGTGCTAGGTCGGCGAGGGCGAGGTCGGCGCGGGCTAGGTCGGCGAGGGCTAGGTCGGCGGGTTCAAGGTCGGCGGGGGCTAGGTCGGCGCGGGCTAGGTCTGCGCGTGCTAGGTCGGCGGGGGCTAGGTCGGCGGGTTCAAGGTCGGCGGGGGCTAGGTCGGCGCGTGCTAGGTCGGCGCGGGCTAGGTCGGCGGGTGCTTGGTCGGCGGGGGCTAGGTCGGCGGGTGCTAGGTCGGCGGGTGATAGGTCGGCGGGTGCTAGGTCGGGGGGGGCTAGGTCGGCGGGGGCTAGGTCGGCGGGGGCTAGGTCGGCGGGTGCTAGGTCGGCGCGTGCTAGGTCGGCGGGTGCTAGGTCGGCGGGGGCTAGGTCGGCGGGGGCTAGGTCGGCGGGGGCTAGGTCGGCGGGGGCTAGGTCGGCGGGGGCTAGGTCGGCGGGGGCTAGGTCGGCGGCGGTTAGGTCGGCGGCGGCTTGGTCGGCGGGGGCTAGGTCGGCGGGTGCTAGGTCGGCGCAGGCTAGGTCAGCGGGTTCAAGGTCGGCGGGGGCTAGGTCGGCGCGGGCTAGGTCGGCGCGGGCTAGGTCAGCGGGTTCAAGGTCGGCGGGGGCTAGATCGGCGTGTTCAAGGTCGGCGGGAGCTAGGTCGGCGCGGCCTAGGTCGGCGCGGCCTAGGTCGGCGGGTGCTCGGTCGGCGGGTGCTAGGTCGGCGGGGGCTAGGTCGGCGCAGTCTAGGTCGGCGGGGGCTAGGTCTGCGGGGGCTAGGTCGGTGTGGTGCTAGGTATGCGCATGCTAGAAGTCGACGGGTGCTAGGTCGGCGCGTGCTAGGTCGGCGCGCACTAGGTCGGCGGGTGCTAGGTCGGCGGGTGCTAGGTCGGCGGGGGCTAGGTCGGCGGGGGCTTGGTCGGGGGGGGCTAGGTCGGCGGGGGCTAGGTCGGCGGGTGCTAGGTCGGCGGGTGCTAGGTCGGCGCGTGCTAGGTCGGCGGGTGCTAGGTCGGCGAGGGCGAGGTCGGCGCGGGCTAGGTCGGCGAGGGCTAGGTCGGCGGGTTCAAGGTCGGCGGGGGCTAGGTCGGCGCGGGCTAGGTCTGCGCGTGCTAGGTCGGCGGGGGCTAGGTCGGCGGGCTCAAGGTCGGCGGGGGCTAGGTCGGCGCGTGCTAGGTCGGCGCGGGCTAGGTCGGCGGGTGCTTGGTCGGCGGGGGCTAGGTCGGCGGGGGCTAGGTCGGCGGGTGCTAGGTCGGCGGGGGCTTGGTCGGGGGGGGCTAGGTCGGCGGGGGCTAGGTCGGCGGGGGCTAGGTCGGCGGGTGCTAGGTCGGCGCGTGCTAGGTCGGCGGGTGCTAGGTCGGCGGGGGCTAGGTCGGCGGGGGCTAGGTCGGCGGGGGCTAGGTCGGCGGGGGCTAGGTCGGCGGGGGCTAGGTCGGCGGGGGCTAGGTCGGCGGCGGTTAGGTCGGCGGCGGCTTGGTCGGCGGGGGCTAGGTCGGCGGCGGTTAGGTCGGCGATAGATAGGTCGGCGGGGGCTAGGTCGGCGGGGGCTTGGTCGGCGGGGGCTAGGTCGGCGGGGGCTAGGTCGGCGGCGGCTTGGTCGGCGGGGGCTAGGTCGGCGGCGGGAGATAGGTCGGCGGGAGATAGGTCGGCGGGAGCTAGGTATGCACGTGCATGGTGGGCGGGGGCTAGGTCGGCGGGTGCTAGGTCGGCGCGGGCTAGGTCGGCGCGTGCTAGGTCGGCCGGCGCAAGGTCGGCGGGTGCTAGGTCGGCGAGGGCGAGGTCGGCGCGGGCTAGGTCGGCGAGGGCTAGGTCGGCGGGTTCAAGGTCGGCGGGGGCTAGGTCTGCGCGGGCTAGGTCTGCGCGTGCTAGGTCGGCGGGGGCTAGGTCGGCGGGTTCAAGGTCGGCGGGGGCTAGGTCGGCGCGTGCTAGGTCGGCGCGGGCTAGGTCGGCGGGTGCTTGGTCGGCGGGGGCTAGGTCGGCGGGTGCTAGGTCGGCGCAGGCTAGGTCAGCGGGTTCAAGGTCGGCGGGGGCTAGGTCGGCGCGGGCTAGGTCGGCGCGGGCTAGGTCAGCGGGTTCAAGGTCGGCGGGGGCTAGGTCGGCGTGTTCAAGGTCGGCGGGAGCTAGGTCGGCGCGGCCTAGGTCGGCGCGGCCTAGGTCGGCGCGGCCTAGGTCAGCGCGTGCTAGGTCGGCGGGTGCTAGGTCGGCGGGGGCTAGGTCGGCGGGGGCTAGGTCGGCGGGGGCTAGGTCGGCGGGGGCTAGGTCGGCGGGGGCTAGGTCTGCGGGGGCTAGGTCGGTGTGGTGCTAGGTATGCGCATGCTAGGTGGGTGGGTGCTAGGTCGACGGGTGCTAGGTCGGCGCGTGCTAGGTCGGCGGCGGCTTGGTCGGAGGGGGCTAGGTCGGCGGCGGTAAGGTCGTCGGCGGCTAGGTCGGCGGGGGCTATGTCGGCGGCGGTTAGGTCGGCGATAGATAGGTCGGCGGGGGCTAGGTCGGCGGCGGCTTGGTCGGCGGGGGCTAGGTCGGCGGCGGTTAGGTCGGCGGGAGATAGGTCGGCGGGAGCTAGGTATGCACGTGCATGGTGGGCGGGGGCTAGGTCGGCGGGGGCTAGGTCGGCGCGGGCTAGGTCGGCGCGGGCTAGGTCGGCCGGCGCAAGGTCGGCGGGTGCTAGGTCGGCGAGGGCGAGGTCGGCGCGGGCTAGGTCGGCGAGGGCTAGGTCGGCGGGTTCAAGGTCGGCGGGGGCTAGGTCGGCGCGGGCTAGGTCTGCGCGTGCTAGGTCGGCGGGGGCTAGGTCGGCGGGTTCAAGGTCGGCGGGGGCTAGGTCGGCGCGTGCTAGGTCGGCGCGGGCTAGGTCGGCGGGTGCTTGGTCGGCGGGGGCTAGGTCGGCGGGTGCTAGGTCGGCGGGTGATAGGTCGGCGGGTGCTAGGTCGGGGGGGCTAGGTCGGCGGGGGCTAGGTCGGCGGGGGCTAGGTCGGCGGGTGCTAGGTCGGCGCGTGCTAGGTCGGCGGGTGCTAGGTCGGCGGGGGCTTGGTCGGCGGGGGCTAGGTCGGCGGGGGCTAGGTCGGCGGGGGCTTGGTCGGCGGGGGCTAGGTCGGCGGGGGCTAGGTCGGCGGCGGTTAGGTCGGCGGGGGCTTGGTCGGCGGGGGCTAGGTCGGCGGGTGCTAGGTCGGCGCAGGCTAGGTCAGCGGGTTCAAGGTCGGCGGGGGCTAGGTCGGCGCGGGCTAGGTCGGCGCGGGCTAGGTCAGCGGGTTCAAGGTCGGCGGGGGCTAGGTCGGCGTGTTCAAGGTCGGCGGGAGCTAGGTCGGCGCGGCCTAGGTCGGCGCGGCCTAGGTCGGCGGGTGCTCGGTCGGCGGGTGCTAGGTCGGCGGGGGCTAGGTCGGCGCGTGCTAGGTCGGCGGGTGCTAGGTCGGCGGGGGCTTGGTCGGCGGGGGCTAGGTCGGCGGGGGCTAGGTCGGCGGGGGCTTGGTCGGCGGGGGCTAGGTCGGCGGGGGCTAGGTCGGCGGCGGTTAGGTCGGCGGCGGCTTGGTCGGCGGGGGCTAGGTCGGCGGCGGTTAGGTCGGCGATAGATAGGTCGGCGGGGGCTAGGTCGGCGGGGGCTTGGTCGGCGGGGGCTAGGTCGGCGGGGGCTAGGTCGGCGCGTGCTAGGTCGGCGCGGGCTAGGTCGGCGGGTGCTTGGTCGGCGGGGGCTAGGTCGGCGGGTGCTAGGTCGGCGGGTGCTAGGTCGGCGGGGGCTAGGTCGGGGGGGGCTAGGTCGGCGGGGGCTAGGTCGGCGGGGGCTAGGTCGGCGGGTGCTAGGTCGGCGCGTGCTAGGTCGGCGGGTGCTAGGTCGGCGGGGGCTAGGTCGGCGGGGGCTAGGTCGGCGGGGGCTAGGTCGGCGGGGGCTTGGTCGGCGGGGGCTAGGTCGGCGGGGGCTAGGTCGGCGGCGGTTAGGTCGGCGGCGGCTTGGTCGGCGGGGGCTAGGTCGGCGGCGGTTAGGTCGGCGATAGATAGGTCGGCGGGGGCTAGGTCGGCGGGGGCTAGGTCGGCGGGGGCTAGGTCGGCGGGGGCTAGGTCGGCGGCGGCTTGGTCGGCGGGGGCTAGGTCGGCGGCGGGAGATAGGTCGGCGGGAGATAGGTCGGCGGGAGCTAGGTATGCACGTGCATGGTGGGCGGGGGCTAGGTCGGCGGGTGCTAGGTCGGCGCGGGCTAGGTCGGCGCGTGCTAGGTCGGCCGGCGCAAGGTCGGCGGGTGCTAGGTCGGCGAGGGCGAGGTCGGCGCAGGCTAGGTCGGCGAGGGCTAGGTCGGCGGGTTCAAGGTCGGCGGGGGCTAGGTCGGCGCGGGCTAGGTCTGCGCGTGCTAGGTCGGCGGGGGCTAGGTCGGCGGGTTCAAGGTCGGCGGGGGCTAGGTCGGCGCGTGCTAGGTCGGCGCGGGCTAGGTCGGCGGGTGCTTGGTCGGCGGGGGCTAGGTCGGCGGGTGCTAGGTCGGCGCAGGCTAGGTCAGCGGGTTCAAGGTCGGCGGGGGCTAGGTCGGCGCGGGCTAGGTCGGCGCGGGCTAGGTCAGCGGGTTCAAGGTCGGCGGGGGCTAGGTCGGCGTGTTCAAGGTCGGCGGGAGCTAGGTCGGCGCGGCCTAGGTCGGCGCGGCCTAGGTCGGCGCGGCCTAGGTCAGCGCGTGCTAGGTCGGCGGGTGCTAGGTCGGCGGGGGCTAGGTCGGCGGGGGCTAGGTCGGCGGGGGCTAGGTCAGCGCAGGCTAGGTCGGCGGGGGCTAGGTCTGCGGGGGCTAGGTCGGTGTGGTGCTAGGTATGCGCATGCTAGGTGGGTGGGTGCTAGGTCGACGGGTGCTAGGTCGGCGCGTGCTAGGTCGGCGCGCACTAGGTCGGCGGGTGCTCGGTCGGCGGGTGCTAGGTCGGCGGGGGCTAGGTCGGCGGGGGCTTGGTCGGCGGGGGCTAGGTCGGCGGGGGCTAGGTCGGCGGGGGCTAGGTCGGCGGGGGCTAGGTCGGCGGGTGCTAGGTCGGCGGGGGCTTGGTCGGCGGGTGCTAGGTCGGCGGGTTCAAGGTCGGCGGGGGCTAGGTCGGCTCGGGCTAGGTCGGCGGGTGCTAGGTCGGCGGGGGCTAGGTCGGCGGGGGCTAGGTCGGCGTGGTGCTAGGTATCCGCGTGCTAGGTGGGTGGGTGCTAGGTCGGCGTGTGCTAGGTCGGCGGGGGCTAGGTCGGCGGGGGCTAGGTCGGCGCAGGCTAGGTCGGCGGGGGCTAGGTCTGCGGGGGCTAGGTCGGTGTGGTGCTAGGTCGATGTGGTGCTAGGTATGCGCATGCTAGGTGGGTGGGTGCTAGGTCGACGGGTGCTAGGTCGGCGCGTGCTAGGTCGGCGCACACTAGGTCGGCGGGTGCTCGGTCGGCGGGTGCTAGGTCGGCGGGGGCTAGGTCGGCGGGGGCTAGGTCGGCGCAGTCTAGGTCGGCGGGGGCTAGGTCTGCGGGGGCTAGGTCGGTGTGGTGCTAGGTATGCGCATGCTAGAAGTCGACGGGTGCTAGGTCGGCGCGTGCTAGGTCGGCGCGCACTAGGTCGGCGGGTGCTCGGTCGGCGGGTGCTAGGTCGGCGGGGGCTAGGTCGGCGGGGGCTAGGTCGGGGGGGGCTAGGTCGGCGGGGGCTAGGTCGGCGGGTGCTAGGTCGGCGGGTGCTAGGTCGGCGCGTGCTAGGTCAGCGGGTGCTAGGTCGGCGGGGACTTGGTCGGCGGGGGCTAGGTCGGCGGGGGCTAGGTCGGCGGGGGCTTGGTCGGCGGGGGCTAGGTCGGCGGCGGCTTGGTCGGCGGGGGCTAGGTCGGCGGCGGTTAGGTCGGCGGCGGCTTGGTCGGCGGGGGCTAGGTCGGCGGCGGTTAGGTCGGCGATAGATAGGTCGGCGGGGGCTAGGTCGGCGGGGGCAAGGTCGGCGGGGGCTAGGTCGGCGGGGGCTAGGTCGGCGGCGGCTTGGTCGGCGGGGGCTAGGTCGGCGGCGGTTAGGTCGGCGGGAGATAGGTCGGCGGGAGCTAGGTATGCACGTGCATGGTGGGCGGGGGCTAGGTCGGCGGGGGCTAGGTCGGCGCGGGCTAGGTCGGCGCGTGCTAGGTCGGCCGGCGCAAGGTCGGCGGTTACTAGGTCGGCGAGGGCGAGGTCGGCGCGGGCTAGGTCGGCGAGGGCTAGGTCGGCGGGTTCAAGGTCGGCGGGGGCTAGGTCGGCGCGGGCTAGGTCGGCGCGTGCTAGGTCGGCGGGGGCTAGGTCGGCGGGTTCAAGGTCGGCGGGGGCTAGGTCGGCGCGTGCTAGGTCGGCGCGTGCTAGGTCGGCGGGTGCTTGGTCGGCGGGGGCTAGGTCGGCGGGTGCTAGGTCGGCGGGGGCTAGGTCGGCGGAGGCTTGGTCGGGGGGGCTAGGTCGGCGGGGGCTAGGTCGGCGGGGGCTAGGTCGGCGGGTGCTAGGTCGGCGCGTGCTAGGTCGGCGGGTGCTAGGTCGGCGGGGGCTTGGTCGGCGGGGGCTAGGTCGGCGGGGGCTAGGTCGGCGGGGGCTTGGTCGGCGGGGGCTAGGTCGGCGGGGGCTAGGTCGGCGGGGGCTAGGTTGGCGGCGGTTAGGTCGGCGGCGGCTTGGTCGGCGGGGGCTAGGTCGGCGGCGGTTAGGTCGGCGATAGGTAGGTCGGCGGGGGCTAGGTCGGCGGGGGCTAGGTCGGCGGGGGCTAGGTCGGCGGGGGCTAGGTCGGCGGCGGCTTGGTCGGCGGGGGCTAGGTCGGCGGCGGTTAGGTCGGCGGGAGATAGGTCGGCGGGAGCTAGGTATGCACGTGCATGGTGGGCGGGGGCTAGGTCGGCGGGTGCTAGGTCGGCGCGGGCTAGGTCGGCGCGTGCTAGGTCGGCCGGCGCAAGGTCGGCGGGTGCTAGGTCGGCGAGGGCGAGGTCGGCGCGGGCTAGGTCGGCGAGGGCTAGGTCGGCGGGTTCAAGGTCGGCGGGGGCTAGGTCGGCGCGGGCTAGGTCTGCGCGTGCTAGGTCGGCGGGGGCTAGGTCGGCGGGTGCAAGGTCGGCGGGGGCTAGGTCGGCGCGTGCTAGGTCGGCGCGGGCTAGGTCGGCGGGTGCTTGGTCGGCGGGGGCTAGGTCGGCGGGTGCTAGGTCGGCGCAGGCTAAATCAGCGGGTTCAAGGTCGGCGGGGGCTAGGTCGGCGCGGGCTAGGTCGGCGCGGGCTAGGTCAGCGGGTTCAAGGTCGGCGGGGGCTAGGTCGGCGTGTTCAAGGTCGGCGGGAGCTAGGTCGGCGCGGCCTAGGTCGGCGCGGCCTAGGTCGGCGCGGCCTAGGTCGGCGCGTGCTAGGTCGGCGGGTGCTAGGTCGACGGGTGCTTGGTCGGCGGGGGCTAGGTCGGCGGGTGCTAGGTCGGCGGGGGCTAGGTTGGCGGCGGTTAGGTCGGCGGCGGCTTGGTCGGCGGGGGCTAGGTCGGCGGGGGCTAGGTCGGCGGGGGCTAGGTCGGCGGAGGCTTGGTCGGGGGGGCTAGGTCGGCGGGGGCTAGGTCGGCGGGGGCTAGGTCGGCGGGGGCTAGGTCGGCGGGTGCTAGGTCGGCGCGTGCTAGGTCGGCGGGGGCTAGGTCGGCGGGGGCTAGGTCGGCGGGGGCTAGGTCGGCGGGGGCTAGGTCGGCGGGGGCTTGGTCGGCGGGGGCTAGGTCGGCGGGGGCTAGGTCGGCGGGGGCTAGGTCGGCGGGGGCTAGGTCGGCGGGGGCTAGGTCGGCGGAGGCTTGGTCGGGGGGGCTAGGTCGGCGGGGGCTAGGTCGGCGGGGGCTAGGTCGGCGGGGGCTAGGTCGGCGGGTGCTAGGTCGGCGCGTGCTAGGTCGGCGGGTGCTAGGTCGGCGGGGGCTTGGTCGGCGGGGGCTAGGTCGGCGGGGGCTAGGTCGGCGGGGGCTAGGTCGGCGGGGGCTAGGTCGGCGGGGGCTAGGTCGGCGGGGGCTAGGTTGGCGGCGGTTAGGTCGGCGGCGGCTTGGTCGGCGGGGGCTAGGTCGGCGGCGGTTAGGTCGGCGATAGATAGGTCGGCGGGGGCTAGGTCGGCGGGGGCTAGGTCGGCGGGGGCTAGGTCGGCGGGGGCTAGGTCGGCGGCGGCTTGGTCGGCGGGGGCTAGGTCGGCGGCGGTTAGGTCGGCGGGAGATAGGTCGGCGGGAGCTAGGTATGCACGTGCATGGTGGGCGGGGGCTAGGTCGGCGGGTGCTAGGTCGGCGCGGGCTAGGTCGGCGCGTGCTAGGTCGGCCGGCGCAAGGTCGGCGGGTGCTAGGTCGGCGAGGGCGAGGTCGGCGCGGGCTAGGTCGGCGAGGGCTAGGTCGGCGGGTTCAAGGTCGGCGGGGGCTAGGTCGGCGCGGGCTAGGTCTGCGCGTGCTAGGTCGGCGGGGGCTAGGTCGGCGGGTTCAAGGTCGGCGGGGGCTAGGTCGGCGCGTGCTAGGTCGGCGCGGGCTAGGTCGGCGGGTGCTTGGTCGGCGGGGGCTAGGTCGGCGGGTGCTAGGTCGGCGCAGGCTAGGTCAGCGGGTTCAAGGTCGGCGGGGGCTAGGTCGGCGCGGGCTAGGTCGGCGCGGGCTAGGTCAGCGGGTTCAAGGTCGGCGGGGGCTAGGTCGGCGTGTTCAAGGTCGGCGGGAGCTAGGTCGGCGCGGCCTAGGTCGGCGCGGCCTAGGTCGGCGCGGCCTAGGTCGGCGCGTGCTAGGTCGGCGGGTGCTAGGTCGACGGGTGCTTGGTCGGCGGGGGCTAGGTCGGCGGGTGCTAGGTCGGCGGGGGCTAGGTCGGCGGGGGCTAGGTCGGCGGGGGCTAGGTCGGCGCGGGCTAGGTCGGCGGGGGCTAGGTCTGCGGGGGCTAGGTCGGTGTGGTGCTAGGTATGCGCATGCTAGGTGGGTGGGTGCTAGGTCGACGGGTGCTAGGTCGGCGCGTGCTAGGTCGGCGCGCACTAGGTCGGCGGGTGCTCGGTCGGCGGGTGCTAGGTCGGCGGGGGCTAGGTCGGCGGGGGCTAGGTCGGCGGGGGCTAGGTCGGCGGGGGCTAGGTCGGCGGGGGCTAGGTCGGGGGGGGCTAGGTCGGCGGGGGCTAGGTCGGCGGGGGCTTGGTCGGCGGGTGCTAGGTCGACGGGTTCAAGGTCGGCGGGGGCTAGGTCGGCGCGGGCTAGGTCGGCGGGTGCTAGGTCGGCGGGGGCTAGGTCGGCGGGGGCTAGGTCGGTGTGGTGCTAGGTATGCGCATGCTAGGTGGGTGGGTGCTAGGTCGACGGGTGCTAGGTCGGCGCGTGCTAGGTCGGCGCGCACTAGGTCGGCGGGTGCTCGGTCGGCGGGTGCTAGGTCGGCGGGGGCTAGGTCGGCGGGGGCTTGGTCGGCGGGGGCTAGGTCGGGGGGGGCTAGGTCGGCGGGGGCTAGGTCGGCGGGGGCTAGGTCGGCGGGGGCTAGGTCGGCGGGGGCTAGGTCGGCGGGTGCTAGGTCGGCGGGTTCAAGGTCGGCGGGGGCTAGGTCGGCGCGGGCTAGGTCGGCGGGTGCTAGGTCGGCGGGGGCTAGGTCGGCGGGGGCTAGGTCGGTGTGGTGCTAGGTATCCGCGTGCTAGGTGGGTGGGTGCTAGGTCGGCGTGTGCTAGGTCGGCGCGTGCTAGGTCGGCGCGGGCTAGGTCGGCGCGGGCTAGGTCGGCGCGGGCTAGGTCGGCGGGTGCTAGGTCGGCGGGGGCTAGGTCGGCGGGTGCTAGGTCGGCGCGTGCTAGGTCGGCGGGTGCTAGGTCGGCGGGGGCTTGGTCGGCGGGGGCTAGGTCGGCGGGGGCTAGGTCGGCGGGGGCTAGGTCGGCGGGGGCTAGGTCGGCGGGGGCTAGGTCGGCGGCGGTTAGGTCGGCGGCGGCTTGGTCGGCGGGGGCTAGGTCGGCGGCGGTTAGGTCGGCGATAGATAGGTCGGCGGGGGCTAGGTCGGCGGGGGCTAGGTCGGCGGGGGCTAGGTCGGCGGGGGCTAGGTCGGCGGGGGCTTGGTCGGCGGGGGCTAGGTCGGCGGCGGTTAGGTCGGCGGGAGATAGGTCGGCGGGAGCTAGGTATGCACGTGCATGGTGGGCGGGGGCTAGGTCGGCGGGGGCTAGGTCGGCGCGGGCTAGGTCGGCGCGTGCTAGGTCGGCGGGCGCAAGGTCGGCGGGTTCTAGGTCGGCGAGGGCGAGGTCGGCGCGGGCTAGGTCGGCGAGGGCTAGGTCGGCGGGTTCAAGGTCGGCGGGGGCTAGGTCGGCGCGGGCTAGGTCTGCGCGTGCTAGGTCGGCGGGGGCTAGGTCGGCGGGTTCAAGGTCGGCGGGGGCTAGGTCGGCGCGTGCTAGGTCGGCGCGGGCTAGGTCGGCGGGTGCTTGGTCGGCGGGGGCTAGGTCGGCGGGTGCTAGGTCGGCGCAGGCTAGGTCAGCGGGTTCAAGGTCGGCGGGGGCTAGGTCGGCGCGGGCTAGGTCGGCGCGGGCTAGGTCGGCGGGGGCTAGGTCGGCGGGGGCTAGGTCGGCGTGTTCAAGGTCGGCGGGAGCTAGGTCGGCGCGGCCTAGGTCGGCGCGGCCTAGGTCGGCGCGGCCTAGGTCGGCGCGTGCTAGGTCGGCGGGTGCTAGGTCGACGGGTGCTTGGTCGGCGGGTGCTAGGTCGGCGGGTGCTTGGTCGGCGGGGGCTAGGTCGGCGGGTGCTAGGTCGGCGGGGGCTAGGTCGGCGGGGGCTAGGTCGGGGGGGGCTAGGTCGGCGGGGGCTAGGTCGGCGGGTGCTAGGTCGGCGGGTGCTAGGTCGGCGCGTGCTAGGTCGGCGGGTGCTAGGTCGGCGGGGGCTTGGTCGGCGGGGGCTAGGTCGGCGGGGGCTAGGTCGGCGGGGGCTAGGTCGGCGGGGGCTAGGTCGGCGGCGGCTAGGTCGGCGGGGGCTAGGTCGGCGGCGGTTAGGTCGGCGGCGGCTTGGTCGGCGGGGGCTAGGTCGGCGGGGGCTAGGTCGGCGGCGGCTTGGTCGGCGGGGGCTAGGTCGGCGGCGGTTAGGTCGGCGGGAGATAGGTCGGCGGGAGCTAGGTATGCACGTGCATGGTGGGCGGGGGCTACGTCGGCGGGGGCTAGGTCGGCGCGGGCTAGGTCGGCGCGTGCTAGGTCGGCGGGCGCAAGGTCGGCGGGTTCTAGGTCGGCGAGGGCGAGGTCGGCGCGGGCTAGGTCGGCGAGGGCTAGGTCGGCGGGTTCAAGGTCGGCGGGGGCTAGGTCGGCGCGGGCTAGGTCTGCGCGTGCTAGGTCGGCGGGGGCTAGGTCGGCGGGTTCAAGGTCGTCGGGGGCTAGGTCGGCGCGTGCTAGGTCGGCGCGGGCTAGGTCGGCGGGTGCTTGGTCGGCGGGGGCTAGGTCGGCGGGTGCTAGGTCGGCGCAGGCTAGGTCAGCGGGTTCAAGGTCAGCGGGGGCTAGGACGGCGCGGGCTAGGTCGGCGGGTGCTAGGTCGGCGGGGGCTAGGTCGGCGGGGGCTAGGTCGGCGGGGGCAAGGTCGGCGGGGGCTAGGTCGGCGCAGGCTAGGTCGGCGGGGGCTAGGTCTGCGGGGGCTAGGTCGGTGTGGTGCTAGGTATGCGCATGCTAGGTGGGTGGGTGCTAGGTCGACGGGTGCTAGGTCGGCGCGTGCTAGGTCGGCGCGCACTAGGTCGGCGGGTGCTCGGTCGGCGGGTGCTAGGTCGGCGGGGGCTAGGTCGGCGGGGGCTTAGTCGGCGGGGGCTAGGTCGGCGGGGGCTAGGTCGGCGGGGGCTAGGTCGGGGGGGGCTAGGTCGGCGGGGGCTAGGTCGGCGGGGGCTTGGTCGGCGGGTGCTAGGTCGGCGGGTTCAAGGTCGGCGGGGGCTAGGTCGGCTCGGGCTAGGTCGGCGGGTGCTAGGTCGGCGGGGGCTAGGTCGGCGGGGGCTAGGTCGGTGTGGTGCTAGGTATCCGCGTGCTAGGTGGGTGGGTGCTAGGTCGGCGTGTGCTAGGTCGGCGGGGGCTAGGTCTGCGGGGGCTAGGTCGGTGTGGTGCTAGGTATGCGCATGCTAGGTGGGTGGGTGCTAGGTCGACGGGTGCTAGGTCGGCGCGTGCTAGGTCGGCGCGCACTAGGTCGGCGGGTGCTCGGTCGGCGGGTGCTAGGTCGGCGGGGGCTAGGTCGGCGGGGGCTTGGTCGGCGGGGGCTAGGTCGGCGGGGGCTAGGTCGGCGGGGGCTAGGTCGGGGGGGGCTAGGTCGGCGGGGGCTAGGTCGGCGGGGGCTTGGTCGGCGGGTGCTAGGTCGGCGGGTTCAAGGTCGGCGGGGGCTAGGTCGGCGCGGGCTAGGTCGGCGGGGGCTAGGTCGGCGGGGGCTAGGTCGGCGGGGGCTAGGTCGGTGTGGTGCTAGGTATCCGCGTGCTAGGTGGGTGGGTGCTAGGTCGGCGTGTGCTAGGTCGGCGGGGGCTAGGTCGGCGCGTGCTAGGTCGGCGCGGGCTAGGTGGGCGCGGGCTAGGTCGGCGCGGGCTAGGTCGGCGGGTGCTAGGTCGGCGGGGGCTAGGTCGGCGGGGGCTAGGTCGGCGCGTGCTAGGTCGGCGCGTGCTAGGTCGGCGGGTGCTAGGTCGGCGGGGGCTAGGTCGGCGGGGGCTAGGTCGGCGGGGGCTAGGTCGGCGGGGGCTAGGTCGGCGGGGGCTAGGTCGGCGGGGGCTAGGTCGGCGGGGGCTAGGTCGGCGGGGGCTAGGTCGGCGGGGGCTAGGTCGGCGGGGGCTAGGTCGGCGGGTGCTAGGTCGGCGGGGGCTAGGTCGGCGCGTGCTAGGTCGGCGGGGGCTAGGTCGGCGGGGGCTAGGTCGGCGGGGGCTAGGTCGGCGCGGGCTAGGTCGGCGCGGGCTAGGTCGGCGGGGGCTAGGTCGACGCGGGTTAGGTCGGCGCGGGCTAGGTCGACGGGGGCTAGGTCGACGCGGGTTAGGTCGGCGCGGGCTAGGTCCGAGGGGGCAAGGTCGGCGTGGGCTAGGTCGGCGGGGGCTAGGTCGGCGGGGGCTAGGTCGGCGGGTGCTAGGTCGGCGGGTGCTAGGTCGGCGGGTGCTAGGTCGGCGCGTGCTAGGTCGGCGCGTGCTAGGTCGGCGGGTGCTAGGTCGGCGGGTGCTCGGTCGGCGGGTGCTAGGTCGGCGGGGGCTAGGTCGGCGGGGGCTTGGTCGGCAAGGGCTAGGTCGGCGGGGGCTAGGTCGGCGGGGGCTAGGTCGGGGGGGGCTAGGTCGGCGGGGGCTAGGTCGGCGGGGGCTAGGTCGGCGGGGGCTAGGTCGGCGGGGGCTAGGTCGGCGCGGGCTAGGTCGGCGGGGGCTAGGTCGGCGGGGGCTAGGTCGGCGGGGGCTAGGTCGGCGGGGGCTAGGTCGGCGGGGGCTAGGTCGGCGGGGGCTAGGTCGGCGGGGGCTAGGTCGGCGGGTGCTAGGTCGGCGGGGGCTAGGTCGGCGCGTGCTAGGTCGGCGGGGGCTAGGTCGGCGGGGGCTAGGTCGGCGGGGGCTAGGTCGGCGCGGGCTAGGTCGGCGCGGGCTAGGTCGGCGGGGGCTAGGTCGGTGTGGTGCTAGGTATCCGCGTGCTAGGTGGGTGGGTGCTAGGTCGGCGGGTGCTAGGTCGGCGGGGGCTAGGTCGGCGCGTGCTAGGTCGGCGCGGGCTAGGTCGGCGCGGGCTAGGTCGGCGGGTGCTAGGTCGGCGGGTGCTAGGTCGGCGGGGGCTAGGTCGGCGGGGGCTAGGTCGGCGCGTGCTAGGTCGGCGCGTGCTAGGTCGGCGGGTGCTAGGTCGGCGGGTGCTAGGTCGGAAGGGGCTTGGTCGGCGGGGGCTAGGTCGGCGGGGGCTAGGTCGGCGGGGGCTAGGTCGGCGGGGGCTAGGTCGGCGGGGGCTAGGTCGGCGGGGGCTAGGTCGGCGGGGGCTAGGTCGGCGGGGGCTAGGTCGGCGGGGGCTAGGTCGGCGCGTGCTAGGTCGGCGGGGGCTAGGTCGGCGGGGGCTAGGTCGGCGCGGGCTAGGTCGGCGGGGGCTAGGTCGGCGCGTGCTAGGTCGGCGGGTGCTAGGTCGGCGGGGGCTAGGTCGGCGGGGGCTAGGTCGGCGCGGGCTAGGTCGGCGTGGGCTAGGTCGGCGTGGGCTAGGTCGGCGTGGGCTAGGTCGGCGGGTTCAAGGTCGGCGGGGGCAAGGTCGGCGCGGGCTAGGTCGGCGCGTGCTAGGTCGGCGGATGCTAGGTCGGCGGGTGCTTGGTCGGCGGGGGCTAGGTCGGCGCGTGCTAGGTCGGCGCGTGCTATGTCGGCGCGTGCTAGGTCTGCGGGTGCTAGGTCGGCGGGGGCTAGGTCGGCGGGGGCTAGGTCGGCGGGGGCTAGGTCGGCGGGGGCTAGGTCGGCGGGGGCTAGGTCGACGCGGGTTAGGTCGGCGCGGGCTAGGTCCGAGGGGGCAAGGTCGGCGTGGGCTAGGTCGGCGGGGGCTAGGTCGGCGGGGGGCTAGGTCAGCGGGGGCTAGGTCGGCGGGTGCTAGGTCGGCGGGAGCTAGGTCGGTGTGATGCTAGGTCGGCGGGTGCTAGGTCGGTGTGGTGCTAGGTCGGCGGGTGCTAGGTCGGCGGGTGCTAGGTCGGCGGGTGCTAGGTCTACGGGTTCAAGGTCGGCGGGGGCTAGGTCGGCTCGGGCTAGGTCGGCGGGTGCTAGGTCGGCGGGGGCTAGGTCGGCGGGGGCTAGGTCGGTGTGGTGCTAGGTATCCGCGTGCTAGGTGGGTGGGTGCTAGGTCGGCGTGTGCTAGGTCGGCGGGGGCTAGGTCGGCGCGTGCTAGGTCGGCGCGGGCTAGGTCGGCGCGGGCTAGGTCGGCGGGTGCTAGGTCGGCGGGTGCTAGGTCGGCGGGGGCTAGGTCGGCGGGGGCTAGGTCGGCGCGTGCTAGGTCGGCGCGTGCTAGGTCGGCGGGTGCTAGGTCGGCGGGTGCTAGGTCGGCGGGGGCTAGGTCGGCGGGGGCTAGGTCGGCGGGGGCTAGGTCGGCGGGGGCTAGGTCGGCGGGGGCTAGGTCGGCGGGGGCTAGGTCGGCGGGGGCTAGGTCGGCGGGGGCTAGGTCGGCGGGGGCTAGGTCGGCGGGGGCTAGGTCGGCGCGTGCTAGGTCGGCGGGGGCTAGGTCGGCGGGGGCTAGGTCGGCGCGGGCTAGGTCGGCGGGGGCTAGGTCGGCGCGTGCTAGGTCGGCGGGTGCTAGGTCGGCGGGGGCTAGGTCGGCGGGGGCTAGGTCGGCGCGGGCTAGGTCGGCGGGGGCTAGGTCGGCGGGGGCTAGGTCGGCGTGGGCTAGGTCGGCGGGTTCAAGGTCGGCGGGGGCAAGGTCGGCGCGGGCTAGGTCGGCGCGTGCTAGGTCGGCGGGTGCTAGGTCGGCGGGTGCTAGGTCGGCGGGGGCTAGGTCGGCGCGTGCTAGGTCGGCGCGTGCTAGGTCGGCGGGTGCTAGGTCGGCGGGGGCTAGGTCGGCGGGGGCTTGGTCGGCGGGGGCTAGGTCGGCGGGGGCTAGGTCGGCGGGGGCTAGGTCGGCGGGGGCTAGGTCGGCGGGGGCTAGGTCGGCGGGGGCTAGGTCGGCGGGGGCTAGGTCGGCGGGGGCTAGGTCGGCGGGGGCTAGGTCGGCGGGTGCTAGGTCGGCGGGGGCTAGGTCGGCGCGTGCTAGGTCGGCGGGGGCTAGGTCGGCGGGGGCTAGGTCGGCGGGGGCTAGGTCGGCGCGGGCTAGGTCGGCGCGGGCTAGGTCGGCGGGGGCTAGGTCGACGCGGGTTAGGTCGGCGCGGGCTAGGTCGACGGGGGCTAGGTCGACGCGGGTTAGGTCGGCGCGGGCTAGGTCCGAGGGGGCAAGGTCGGCGTGGGCTAGGTCGGCGGGGGCTAGGTCGGCGGGGGCTAGGTCGGCGGGTGCTAGGTCGGCGGGTGCTAGGTCGGCGGGTGCTAGGTCGGCGCGTGCTAGGTCGGCGCGTGCTAGGTCGGCGGGTGCTAGGTCGGCGGGTGCTAGGTCGGCGGGTGCTAGGTCGGCGGGGGCTAGGTCGGCGGGGGCTTGGTCGGCGAGGGCTAGGTCGGCGGGGGCTAGGTCGGCGGGGGCTAGGTCGGGGGGGGCTAGGTCGGCGGGGGCTAGGTCGGCGGGGGCTTGGTCGGCGGGGGCTAGGTCGGCGGGGGCTAGGTCGGCGCGGGCTAGGTCGGCGGGGGCTAGGTCGGCGGGGACTAGGTCGGCGGGTGCTAGGTCGGCGGGAGCTAGGTCGGTGTGATGCTAGGTCGGCGGGTGCTAGGTCGGTGTGGTGCTAGGTCGGCGGGTGCTAGGTCGGCGGGTGCTAGGTCGGCGGGTGCTAGGTCTACGGGTTCAAGGTCGGCGGGGGCTAGGTCGGCTCGGGCTAGGTCGGCGGGTGCTAGGTCGGCGGGGGCTAGGTCGGCGGGGGCTAGGTCGGTGTGGTGCTAGGTATCCGCGTGCTAGGTGGGTGGGTGCTAGGTCGGCGTGTGCTAGGTCGGCGGGGGCTAGGTCGGCGCGTGCTAGGTCGGCGCGGGCTAGGTCGGCGCGGGCTAGGTCGGCGGGTGCTAGGTCGGCGGGTGCTAGGTCGGCGGGGGCTAGGTCGGCGGGGGCTAGGTCGGCGCGTGCTAGGTCGGCGCGTGCTAGGTCGGCGGGTGCTAGGTCGGCGGGTGCTAGGTCGGCGGGGGCTTGGTCGGCGGGGGCTAGGTCGGCGGGGGCTAGGTCGGCGGGGGCTAGGTCGGCGGGGGCTAGGTCGGCGGGGGCTAGGTCGGCGGGGGCTAGGTCGGCGGGGGCTAGGTCGGCGGGGGCTAGGTCGGCGGGGGCTAGGTCGGCGGGGGCTAGGTCGGCGCGTGCTAGGTCGGCGGGGGCTAGGTCGGCGGGGGCTAGGTCGGCGCGGGCTAGGTCGGCGGGGGCTAGGTCGGCGCGTGCTAGGTCGGCGGGTGCTAGGTCGGCGGGGGCTAGGTCGGCGGGGGCTAGGTCGGCGCGGGCTAGGTCGGCGTGGGCTAGGTCGGCGTGGGCTAGGTCGGCGTGGGCTAGGTCGGCGGGTGCTAGGTCGGCGGGGGCTAGGTCGGCGCGGGCTAGGTCGGCGCGTGCTAGGTCGGCGGATGCTAGGTCGGCGGGTGCTTGGTCGGCGGGGGCTAGGTCGGCGCGTGCTAGGTCGGCGCGTGCTATGTCGGCGCGTGCTAGGTCTGCGGGTGCTAGGTCGGCGGGGGCTAGGTCGGCGGGGGCTAGGTCGGCGGGGGCTAGGTCGGCGGGGGCTAGGTCGGCGGGGGCTAGGTCGGCGCGGGTTAGGTCGGCGCGGGCTAGGTCCGAGGGGGCAAGGTCGGCGTGGGCTAGGTCGGCGGGGGCTAGGTCGGCGGGGGGCTAGGTCAGCGGGGGCTAGGTCGGCGGGTGCTAGGTCGGCGGGAGCTAGGTCGGTGTGATGCTAGGTCGGCGGGTGCTAGGTCGGTGTGGTGCTAGGTCGGCGGGTGCTAGGTCGGCGGGTGCTAGGTCGGCGGGTGCTAGGTCTACGGGTTCAAGGTCGGCGGGGGCTAGGTCGGCTCGGGCTAGGTCGGCGGGTGCTAGGTCGGCGGGGGCTAGGTCGGCGGGGGCTAGGTCGGTGTGGTGCTAGGTATCCGCGTGCTAGGTGGGTGGGTGCTAGGTCGGCGTGTGCTAGGTCGGCGGGGGCTAGGTCGGCGCGTGCTAGGTCGGCGCGGGCTAGGTCGGCGCGGGCTAGGTCGGCGGGTGCTAGGTCGGCGGGTGCTAGGTCGGCGGGGGCTTGGTCGGCGGGGGCTAGGTCGGCGCGTGCTAGGTCGGCGCGTGCTAGGTCGGCGGGTGCTAGGTCGGCGGGTGCTAGGTCGGCGGGGGCTAGGTCGGCGGGGGCTAGGTCGGCGGGGGCTAGGTCGGCGGGGGCTAGGTCGGCGGGGGCTAGGTCGGCGGGGGCTAGGTCGGCGGGGGCTAGGTCGGCGGGGGCTAGGTCGGCGGGGGCTAGGTCGGCGGGGGCTAGGTCGGCGCGTGCTAGGTCGGCGGGGGCTAGGTCGGCGGGGGCTAGGTCGGCGCGGGCTAGGTCGGCGGGGGCTAGGTCGGCGCGTGCTAGGTCGGCGGGTGCTAGGTCGGCGGGGGCTAGGTCGGCGGGGGCTAGGTCGGCGCGGGCTAGGTCGGCGTGGGCTAGGTCGGCGTGGGCTAGGTCGGCGTGGGCTAGGTCGGCGGGTTCAAGGTCGGCGGGGGCAAGGTCGGCGCGGGCTAGGTCGGCGCGTGCTAGGTCGGCGGATGCTAGGTCGGCGGGTGCTTGGTCGGCGGGGGCTAGGTCGGCGCGTGCTAGGTCGGCGCGTGCTATGTCGGCGCGTGCTAGGTCTGCGGGTGCTAGGTCGGCGGGGGCTAGGTCTGCGGGTGCTAGGTCGGCGGGGGCTAGGTCGGCGCGGGCTAGGTCGGCGGGGGCTAGGTCGACGCGGGTTAGGTCGGCGCGGGCTAGGTCCGAGGGGGCAAGGTCGGCGTGGGCTAGGTCGGCGGGGGCTAGGTCGGCGGGGGGCTAGGTCAGCGGGGGCTAGGTCGGCGGGTTCAAGGTCGGCGGGGGCAAGGTCGGTGCGGACTAGGTCCCCACCCCATTTTCAAAGGTCATTGTGCGGGGAGCTGAGCAAAGCAATTGGCAGCCTGCATCTGCCTACCTGTTGCCATGCGTGAGTGCATACCTCATCATAAAATCTTTCTGAAAGCGTCTTTCTGAAAGCCTCCCCGTTATCAACTATACTTGCTCCAGGCTGGCAGCAGTCATAGTACACGTGCAGGTAGGTGCGTCTAAATGGGACGGCTACCTAACTTGGATGACCATGCATTTATCTGAGTGATTGCTGCCCATGATGAGCGGCTTAAGATGCTGAGGGCCCATTTCTTTCTGCCCACTTGATGTCCGTCCGAAACACGCATGATTTCCGAGCTCCTGGCACCATAGTCCACAAAAGTCCAGGTGGGCGCAATAAGCTTGGGGTATTCTGTACGATATTTATAGCCTGTATTAAGCCTGTCACCCGGAGAGGACGCACGCATGCCGACTGAATGAATTCATTAAAGCATCCGTTGCAAGATCCTTGACTGGTAAAGAAGTAAGGAACGCAGAAACAGTCAGGCCCCAACATTTGGTAGCGTAAAATTCGTGACAAGAGCATTTCGCCCAACTCTGTATTCTAGCTATCTTATTTGTTTTCGGAAATGTAAGGCTAAAGCCATGCTGAAATTGGGTTCTACGACAGGTCGGGTGGGTGGCGTCTACCTGGGAGCCCAAGGACTGGGAGGCCATTTTGTTTCCTCAGGTGCTGGCCCAGGAGTCCATGGTCGAGATGGGGTCCAGTGGGTTGGGCTTTGACCTTGCTTCACTGGATGGGAGAGTGATTGACTTGTGGGAGTTGCTCCTTGACTCACTTTGTTAGCGTCATCTTACTCATGGGCTGGTGTTTAGGGCTGTTTAGGGCTGGTGGTGGGGATTTCTGTGGCGGTTGTTTTTTCCTTGGTGTTTTGTTCCAGTACAGGCCCACCTTGGGCCTGGCTGACTGTCAACCTCAACAAATGTAGGTGCCGGCCGGAGCTGTATGTAGCAAGGTGTTTTGCTTCTGTACGTGTTCCCCTGTTCCCGTTTTTACTCGTTGCACTTGCTCCATGTTGGCTTCCGCATTGGGAATGTATGTAGGGGCTGGCAGGCAGTCCGTAGCAGCCCATTTTGGCTAGGTTGTAGGCGGTGGACGGGGTATTGGTGTTTTGGTGTGGCTCGCATGCAGAGGTGCAGGCTGTTAAGGTTTTGCGGTATTCGGTCATAACTCCAGCAGACTGCGGTCTGTGTACGACAGACTGAGATTCCGTCTGTGATCTATCATGGACTATTGTCAAGAGACAGATATACAATATATGGACAATATGGCAAGGGACTGATATTGTAACGGTCAGGGAATGATAAAGAGAGGCTGCGCATGGTCATCTCACAACAGGAGCCCCGCGCCATAATTTGGAATTAGGTGCGGTATAGAACCACTAGGTGTTAGAGTGTGCTGCGACGGCACACTAGCGTGCGACTCGCGACACCGGCTGCTGCGATGGCGGCTCAGTGGTCTCCTCGGCAAGGTGCCGGCCTAAGTGACGCTAATGTGCCGCAATGGTTCGTAGAAGTCATGATGGCTTTGAACCTGAAGGGCGTGGCCCACGTCCTGAAGGAGGGCGTCGACCCAGTGGCCCAGAACATACCGATTCAGAAGGCGTTCGGGATTATCGGCCAGGCACTTGGAGATACCCACAGAGATGTCGTGCTGAATGCTATGAACCAGCCCAACATGGCCTACACGGCTTGGAAGACGCTGCGGGACACTTATCAGGGTGTGTCCCAGGCCAACCTGTCGGCATTGGAGAAGAACCGTCAGCTTCACAGACACGAGGGCCCCCCCTGAAAAACAAAGGTTCCAGGTGGCGGTGACTTGTTGGCTGTACAATGAAGAGCTGGGGTTACGAAAGTAACTTCGCAGACACGAGGGCCACCCACCCCAGAAAAACAAAAGTTCCAGGTGGCGGTGACTTGTTGGCTGTACAACGAAGAGCTGGGGTTACGAAGGTAACTTGTATGGTTTGTTTGAAGCGAACTGGAGGCGTGCGTCATGGTTGACGCAGATCATTAACACATGTGAGTGTGAAAAAGAAATTCCAATGTGTGGTATGAAGCTAGCTGACAAGCTCTGATGGAAAAACAGGGAGTCGAGCTGAACTGGACGAGAGCGATGAGCTGCTGCATCACAGGTACGTAGGTGCTTCTGAATTGCCTGAAAGCATCCTACCAGCAACCTAAAATGGTCATCTAGTCCAAACCTTTTCAGCCGTATTTCTATTTCCTAAGGAGTTTTCTTCTCCACCATATATGTCGCCGCCATTAGGTTCCAGCTGGTCTACGCGTGTGGCATGCCCATCGCGCTTCCCGCCATTCGGGAACGTGCGGGCGCCGTACAAGCCCTGCTGCGCCTGCTGTCTCGGCTACTAGCCGACAGTGCGACGACACCTGACGACCTGCGGCAGCTGCTGCTGGCCTCGGGCGCCGGGGTGCTGGAGCCCACCCCGCACAGCAGCCCGGGCTCCTTCTGCGGGCTGCGGCTGCTGTCTGGGGAGGCTCTGGCGGCGGCCGTGCCCCGCCTGCGCCGGCGGTTGGCGGAGGAGCTCGCGGCGGCTCCTCCATACGATATGAACTGGATCCGGAACCACCCGCTCAAGGTACGACAACTGGCTCCCGTCCGCTGATAAACGTCATGCTAGTTCGCCTGCTTTCTTCCTTCTCCTTGAAAACTCTGGGAGGAAACGCCTACCTCCTTGATGCCCCCTGCTGCCTCGCGCCTACCCAACAGGAGCGGCTACTGCGTTGCATGCTGGACGAGTCGCAGGCGGTGGAGGAGGTGCTGGGGGCGGAGGGGCTGTCGCAGCTGGCGTCCAGCCAGCTGGAGCAGCTGCTGGCGCTGCGGGGGCTGCTGGCGTGCAACCTGCTGCAGCACTGCCTGCAGAAGCGACACCGCGTGGAGTACGGCGTAGCAAGGTGGGCGGACAAGTGATGAGAGGATAATAACCGTACCAGCTGTTCCTCCTGCAAAGGCAAGACCGGTAGTTCATACCGTACCCGACCTATCGCCCGCGACCGTGTAAAACAATCAGCTATGCCTCTGCCTCCAGCGTCCCTTTACCGAGCCGGGCCCTGACTCCCCATAAATACTCGATTTGCATCCTTGCCTCCAATTTGGAGCCACAGGCCCTCGAAGACACAGCAGCAGCAGGCAGCCACTGCTGCTGCAGGCGGCCGGGGTCGCACGCGTATGGCCGTGCCATTCCGTGCGGCCCACACGCCCTCAGAGCGCAGCGAGTTCGCACAGCCGGACGTGGCGCTGCTGCCGACGAACTTGTCGTACTACTACGACGGCCTGACGTCGCAAGAGTCCCAGACGGCCCTCCGCAAGCTGCTGTGCATGGGGAAGAGTGCGCAGCATGACTTCTACAGCGAGTGGCTGCAGCTGTCCCGGGCCAGCATACCCCAGGGTGCGGTTGGTGGCACGTTTAAATGGCACTGTTGTGCTTTCGTAAATCTTGGGTGTAACATGTTGCCGTGTCAGCTCTCATGGGTAACGCATACGCTTGCCACCTCAACAGCTGCATGTGACTACTACAACCACCAGCAACCTGCAACCCTATTCTTTACTAACCACATAAACGTTGTAAAGTGCTTCACCCTTCTGCACCCATCCATCCGCAGCCGACTTGCTTGAGATGGATTCCGTGGCCAAGCTGGACCCCAGCAACCCGCAGCAGATGGCGCTCATGCACCGCTACCTCAGCCACAACATGACAGTTGTGGACTTCTGGCTCAACCACTGCGTCTACCCCGTCGAGACGCGGCAGTTCCCGCAGCGCCTAGCGACCAGCGCCTGGCACCTGGCAGACAATGCGGCTGGCGCGGTGGTGGGCTTCTCTGGCACCAACGACAACCACCGGCTGCTGCCGCTGCAAGTGCACCAGGCGCAGCTGGAAGACGACTCGCTGCGCGCCACCAACGGCAAGATGCTGGCCATCATTCTGGAGCACACGCTGGGTTACACGACGCTGCCGCAAAAGGTGCGGGCACAGGTATGCAATGCTGCTGGGAAAAGGGTAGGTACGGCAGATCCCAGGTTGCACCCCCTCACAACCGATGAACTTACACGTTCAGTCAATCATGGTTGTCTAACAACCCACTGGCTGCTTCCCCTGACCCAGGGGGCGGCGGGCGGCAGCAGCTCGCGCCAGCAGCAGCCCGTGTGGCAGTTGCTGCTGGACACGGCGCTGCAGCAGCTGGGGGCGGATGCGCTGCTGGACTGCGGGGCGCTGCTGGCGGGGGAGAGCAACAGGTGAGGTGGGGGGCCCAGCTATCCGGTCTGCTGCCCTTGCTTATACTGCCCTATGTTGTTATGTACGGTGCCCTGAAGAGCTTCTGAACGCGGCTTCGAGCAAGTGACCTGGAAAGAGGGGAGACCGGCAAAGGGGAAGGTCAACGACTGGTTTCGCCTCCTCCCGGTGCACGCACATGCATGCAGGGAGGCCGCCAACTACGTGAGACTGCAACTGGGCGGCATGCTCTTCCAGGGCGTGTGCTACTTTGACGAGGGGCTGCGCAGCTGGACGATACTCGACCTGAGGGGCCGCAGCGACCCGCGCCACAGCTCGCCCATAGCCGAGCGAGACACCTTTGTCATCTTCGACGACGCACGCTGCCGTGGCGCTGACCTGCAGCTGCGGCGGGACGCAGTGGGGCTGCTCACGCTGGGCCCCGGCGTGTGCAAGGACAAGGTCATGCAGGCGGCAGGCAGGCTGCGGCAGCTGGGCCGCGGACAGAAGCTGCGGTTTGTCGCCACCGCCGACATCACAGCCAAAATCTCACTCCTGCAGCCGCAGCAGCATGGAGGTGACTCCTCCTCCACATCTGCTAGTACCAGTGGTGTTGCATTCCGGCAGCAGCAGGAGCCGCAGCAGCAGCCGGCGGCGCTTCAGGTGCTGCTGTGGGTGATGCGCAACACCGTGCAGGCCACACACGCCGGCGTGGCGCCCTGGGCGACCAACGGCATCCACTTCGCGGTCACCAAGGGGGCTCCGGAGCGGGCGATGCAGCCGGAGCCGCTGGGACTGCAGCAGTTTTACGGCGGCAGCAAGGCAGCTGTGCCGGTGGGTGCGTTTGTGGCGGCGGTTGCACGACAGCACATGCAGCGCTTGGTTGGCGGTGGGGCCACCTCAACAATGGACGCAGCAGGTGCTGCTGCCCCTGGTGCTGCGGCAGTGCTTGGTATCGTGAACGCCCCCGCATCCAACAATACCGGTAGCAGCAGCAGCAGTAAGGCCCAATTGGCCGACGGCATGCAGACACTCGTGGAGCGGGTAACGCAGCTGAGCGGGCAGTACGGCAACGGTTACATGGTAACCGCCGGCAGCGGCGCGGGCAGCGAGGAATGCGAGCGGGAATTGAATGAGGAAGAGGAGAAAGATGAGGAGGTGGAACGTCAAGTACCGCAGATGGATCCGGCTCGTGAACGGGACTGGAACTACGCCGCTGCACTTTCTGCAACCTCGCCGCGCCAACTCAGGGATGCTCACGTGACGCTGTTAACGCTGCAAGAAGCAGCTCACTACCTGCAACCCAGAAGCATTGCCGGACTGCCCTGGTCGAGCCAGGTCTTCTGCACCGATAACTTCCTTCTCACCACCGCTTCCTGGTCCAAGGGAGCCGCCGTTCTTAATGAGTACCTCCGCCCGGTGGATGCGCTGCTGCTGTTCCCGAGTGACGAGGTGCTGCTGGTTTCTGAGCGGGAGGCGGACCAGCTGCTGGGCCTTATGTGGGAGCGACAGCAGCAGCAGCTGCAGCGAATCGGCGCCTCCTCCATGTTATCGGCCGACCCAGGACAGCAAGGACCGGTGCTTGTCAGCCTTTGCTACGCTCGACATGTGCTGGAGAAGGCTGGCGGAGGTGGAGGTCGTCATCCCATGCTGGCTGCTAGCGCGTGGGCGGCTACTGGTGCACGGGCGGTGTCGCATCTACAGGGCTGGAAGCAGCTCAGTGCTGGGCCGCTTGTCAGCGTGCAGCTGTTTAACGGGGAGGTCAGCTACGGCAGCAAGGAGCAGAAGGGGGAGCTCCGGGGGCTTGTACGGCAGCGAAGGGAGGAGGTGGAGGCGCTGGTGGACATGCGGGGCAAGGGGGTGACGCTGCCGCGAAGCGACCTGGAGCGGGCGTGTGAGGAGGTTTGAGAGATATGGCATGCTGCTTGTGCGCGGTGCTGGTGGTGGTTGTAAATGGGAGAGGACAGCTCACTAGGCGGTTACTCATTCGTTGTGTAGCAGTTGCTTCTGGTCTTTAGGTACCGTCGTAGGTTGGGAAGACGCTCCAATTACCGGCAGGCAGGTAGCTTGGGTCTGCATGACACCGTGACGTCCCTACGTCTGTCAATTGTTGCTTCTAAGAGGCGCCTCTCCTTCTGCCACGGAGGTAGGACTGCTCGCATTTGCTGGCCGTTGGAGGCGATGTAGGCATGTACACCAATACACATGCAAAGTTGACAAACGAAGTTGAGTGACGATCTGTGTAGCATCTTTATCGTCGTTTAGCGCCTATATTCGTTCTGCCACTTCTGGGGAAGTAAGCGCAACCGATAACGATAGGTTTCATAAGCTGAAGTACACCCGCTGCAGTCGGTAACCTGGTAATTGTTTGCAATGAAGTATAAATCTCCAAATGCAAGGCTTGCTGGATAAAGTTGCACTGCTGCGAGGATACATTGTAACCTTGGTGTACAGCACGCTGTGCATGCTTTGCTGTAACAGCACTTCAGGTGCCCTCGCCGCACTCAGGGCTGCTGAGTTGGCGCTAGAGACAGTCCCAAAATGCCACGAGCACTTCAGGTAACGCATCCCTAACTGCCTCCTTGTATTCTTTCAATTACAACAATCTGCGCAGGCCGCTCACAAATACGCTGCCGGTGCAGGAACATCATGCGCACGTTAGCGGCGGGGGCATGCTTGGGATTGGTCTCTCCTGCGGCTTTTGTATTGGGCTGATCACCTACGCGTGCGTAATGTGGCTGATGCGGGCCTGCTCGGTGAGTGAAAAGTTAACATTTGACTTTCTCCGTGCTGCTGCTCAGCATTGTCTCTAACTTGCAGGGCAAGACAACGCATAACCGGTCGCAGTCGAAGGTACAGAACGGCAATGAAGGAAATGGCTCGGCTGTGCCGGATCGACTTCCCGAAGCTAACATTGCACCATATGCCAAGCCCCCTACATCCAACAACGACTACTTCTCGCCACTGCAATCAAGTATTGCCAAGTCCGTCAATTTACGCAACAGTGCCAATAGTAGCGCAATGTTGGAGACGGCCGCGGCATTTGGGGGCCACGGATTTGCAGTTATGCATGTCTCATGCCCGACAGCGCCTAGCACAGCAAGCGCTCCGTCATCCCAGCCTCCATCCACTCCTCTTCGAGACTTCAACCCCATTCAGTCCCCTTCAGCGCTCGACGTGTCGGAGGTCAACGTGGCCGTGCCGCCAGGACCTGCTCCAGTCTGCGACACACAGGTCACCCCGGTTGGACAGTGGCTGCCTGCAGCGCAGCACCACCACCACCTGGTCTCAGTTGCTGACGCCTATGCTGCCCAAGACCTTGACGACGAATGGGCCGTCGTCCTCGGCGACCTAGACGGTATGTTGGCTAAACGAGGCCAGCCCCGGCTCGCCTCTCCGGAGCGTGTGGTGGCGGTCCGGCAGCTCATTGCGGTGACGGGCAGTCGCTGCATGCACTTTGCGCTGGAGGCGGCCCTGCAGGATGTGTTGCGCGTGCGCAGCAAGCAGTAGTAGTAAGCTACGAATTGACCGTGTGCCAGGGCTTTAGTTGACGACGCATAGTTGAATGCAGTTTTCGTAGCTGCTCGGAATGAGTATGCTAAAGCGTGTGATTCCGTTTCATGAAACATGGCGCTTTCGTCCTGCACATCCATATTTACCTGCTATCACTGGTTCTGTACGGTGCCTAAATTGGGGTACCGAACCACTGTATAGGCTGCATTCGTTTGCAGGGGGCCCGTCGTGGCCTGCTACGGCTCTACCTGCTTTGTGCATTTCCAACTGCTGCCTTCCTCAGCCTCTCAGCGTGCCATATGGCTGACGTCGTGTTGTGCAGCTGCGACCTGGCTCGTCGAGTGGAGAAATGTCATGCCGTGATCATGCCGTATCAAACCGTATTCATTATGAGGGCAAACAGTACATTGCCCATGTGGTGATGGGCACACACGTGGTTGTAGGCCCTGGAAACTCTGTTTACATATACCTACAAAATGGACCATTGCCAATTGGGCCATGTCACGAACTAGTACCCCGGACATGTAAATGCGAAATCGGTACTGTTCACTTGACGCATTCCTCTTGTGTTCCTGCTTGCAAACCTGCAACCATAAGTACCGTCCATCATAGCAAAGTACATGGACCATAGCGGGAAAAGGGAATCATGCACGTCACACGTCCAACATCAATCACCATGTCGACAGTCTTGTCAGCATGCATACGGAGGCGTTACCGTTCATTGCTGGGACATTGAGCAAGAATCCGTGGTACGAAGTATGAATTCAAAAGCATACAGCTCCGCCTCCTGCGGCTATAATGTACTAGCACAGTACTACATCTACACGTCCACCGCCACCTCCTGCTAACTCTACCTACCTAATATACCACCTGTCATGCCTGCAGCTTTCCCGATCTACTCTAATTTCCATTCCCAACCCGACTAAAACGCTAATGTCATGTAGTTCTTTTTGTTGTTTCTGTGGAAGGATTTGCGGAGGACCGTTGGGGGCTGGTAGTACGCTGGCCCAGGTGCGTTCGCAGACGCCGCATACGAGCGCTGGTCGATGACCTCCTCATGCCCTGCGCTGCGGCTGCGGAACGGCGCCGACACGCCCTTGGGCGGGCTGTGCGAATGCAGGGGCGCGTGTGTGGGCTCTAGGTAGTCATGCGCCACCTTCTCGCTCGTGCTCGCCAGCACCTGGCGTGACTGCCGCCTGCAAGCGGCGAGGAGGGGGGGGAGACCGAGAAGATAGTTGCTGTGACTACATGGCACAGTTGCCTGTCAGGCTTTGCACGTGTTGGGCATTCATGTTGGCTCGCCCCGATTAGGGGCGTAGTCTTAGCGTTCACGAAAAATAGTCCGGACCGAGGTGTTATGTCCTTTTTGTACCGTGTCCATGTCCTATGTGTACCTCTGTACAAACTGTATGTACCTGCACCGAGGTCGCAGATTCGGTCGGACAAGGTGTCATTGTATGTATTGCTGCGTTTTGAACATAACGGCATGTCGAAAAAAGAGGGAGGCTCTTAGTTCCGAGGCCGACCCAAATGTCGTACGCATTCGTGGAAACAAAGCGCTGTTGGCAGGTTTGTCAAGGTAATTCGTAATTGTTAAGGCTATGTCATTGTAGTGTTGTAAAGCTTAAACTAACGTTTAGCCCATAAGCCAAGGATAAGTTGCCTCTTGTTGTGCCTCCCTCAAGGCTGACTTGCTTCGTTCAAGAAACTTAACTGTTAGAGCTGCTATTTCTGTTATAATGTAGAAAGTTTAGTTGTAATTGAACAAAAGCAGCTTAGCAAAGACTGCCGCTGCCGCGGCGGCCGCAAAGCCAGAAAGTGGGCATCGTCCCGCTGCGTTCACATTTACGTTCGTTCGTTCAATTCGTTCTTTCAACGGCCACTGCTGAAAAGTGGATCGCGCGACGTGCTCATTTGGCGTATTCGAGGCGTCCCTCGCCCGACATGGCCTTCGTCGCAATCCTGTTGGCTATCGCTCTGGCGATTGCTTCTTTGATGCCTTTCGTTGGCTGTTGTTCCAGCAACGCGGAGTTGATGTGGGTGTATCAGCAGTGCGTCAAGCGGGGATTGGTGAATTTCGCCGGTGTTATGGCGTTTTTGTGGAAGTCTGCGAACGAGCGCGCATGTTGGACCCAGGCACGCCGCATGAAGAGCTTAGTTCGCGCGCAGTTCCAAATCGACAATCCACACGTGTCGCTGGCTGCAAATACAGCCACAGCCATTGCTAACGAGGCAAGATATGCACGCACCGCACCTTCAGAAATCGCCGCTGTGGCTGCTTACTGCACAGACATGCTGTCACAAGGGGAAGGGCCTGTGATCAGAGCGGCATGGGCGGACGAAAACATCGTACTCTGGGTAGCGGTTGCCTTTCAATGCAACCTAACGGTTTGGCATGCCGATGGCACTTTCGGGCCCTTTCGTACTCATATGGCGGCAACAGCGAAGTACTGCACTTAGCCTTTTATGCGGGTCATTACGAAGCAGTCGTACGAAGCACCACAGCACATCCACTGCCAGACCCCGCAGCAAGCAGCCGCCAACATGCAAGTAGCTGTAGCTGTTGCTGTTGCTGTTGCTGTTGCTGTTGCGTTTCCACTAGCTCTACGCACCGCCAGACCTCGCGTCGACTTACGGGGAAGCAGGGTCACACAGGCACGCCCACGGACCGCACTGACGCTTCTACGCATAGCACTGACATGTAATACGCATCCCAACTGTACGACCTCCCTCCACTCCGCTCCACACAAGCCGGCACGCATACACATCCCTCCTTGGCAAGACTTCACAGCGACTTCGCAATTTTTAAAAAGGGGGCGAGCCCCGGTGTCTGCGAAGCTGACGGGTTTAGTGCTATATGTACGGAGGCAGGCAAAACTTTGATGTGGATGAAAGGTAGATGCTCTAGCTAGAGGACATGCTACTTCAGCGTTCATGCCTGTTTGCATGGTATGACATGACTGATTGCTTTGTTTAGCAGTCTCGCTCATGACAATCGATGTACGAGTTACTGATAGTGCTTCGCTGGTAGGGGTCCATTGGCCAGGTATCAATGGTCCGTAGATAGTTGCACGAGAAATGAAACTGTTGAGCCCCCTCTAATGGGAGCGTAGTTAGAACTCACGTTCTCAAGAACAACAGAGTCCAAGTCATGTTGGGCGACCCATGGGTCCATGTCTGGTTATTATACTGTAAAAGCACAGGCAGCTGTATCCGGAAAGCCTCGCTGAGTCTCCAATCCTCGTAATGCATGCTTATCAATTGTGGATTGCTAAGAATGCTTAAATCAGATGCTAAGCATGCTGACACAACAAAGCGTGTTACCTGTGCTAATGCATACTAAGCTGAGTGGAGCTGCTAAGACGGACTTATCTTAAGGCCATGCTAAGCACCAGGCGTGGGTGATGTTGGTGCTAAGCTCATGCTTGGGCTAAGAACGTATAAGCTTGCTTAGCCACTAAGCATGGGTAAGAGGGGCTTAGAACGTCTTAGCATGGGCGGTCCGAACCAATCTTAACCAATCTTAACCACTTTAAAGCATAGTTTAAGTAAAAACGGCAACTTTTAGCACCGTTTAAGCACACTTAAAACGTACTTGAAGCCCCGTGTGAGGGTTTTTTCACTGTTTTGAGCACGTTTAACTCCAGCTAACCCCGTTCTTATCCCTGTACACGTTTGGTAGGGTTATTATTATTAATAATACAGAGCTGGGCGAAATGCTCTCATCACGAATTTTACGCTACCAAATGTTGGGGCCTGACTGTTTCTGCGTTCCTTACTTCTTTACCAGTCAAGGACCTTGCAGCGGATGCTTTAATAATGAATTCATTCAGTCGGCATGCATGCGTCCTCTCCGGGTGGCAGACTTTGGCTGCACCCTGTTGCCGCCGTCGATTAGCAGATGCGAACATCACAACGAGGCTTCGGGGGGCTAAAAATGCAAAAATTGCGCAGGTCCTGCTGAGATTCGAACTCAGGTTAGCAGATTCAAAGTTTGCTGTCCTAACCGCTAGACCACAGGACCAGATCCCTTGATATCAAAATTGGTCAAGCACCTTTATAATACCCCAAGCTTATTGCGCCCACCTGGACTTTTGTGGACTATGGTGCCAGGAGCTCGGAAAACATGCGTGTTTCGGACGGACATCAAGTGGGCAGAAAGAAATGGGCCCTCAACATCTTAAGCCGCTCATCATGGGCAGCAATCACTCAGATAAATGCATGGTCATCCAAGTTAGGTAGCCGTCCCATTTAGACGCACCTACCTAACGGTTCTTGCACGTGTACTATGACTGCTGCCAGCCTGGAGCAAGTATAGTTGATAACGGGGAGGCTTTCAGAAAGACGCTTTCAGAAAGATTATATGATGAGGTATGCACTCACGCATGGCAACAGGTAGGCAGATGCAGGCTGCCAATTGCTTTGCTCAGCTCCTTGCACTGTGACCTTTGAAAATGGGGTTGTGGCATGGATTTGGAATGGCGTGCATGTATGCAAGGCTGTGAGCACAAAATGCTAATTAAGGAGGTCATTTGTGTCGTAGGAAAAAGCATGTCACCGCCGGGACTCGAACCCGGGTCGCGTGGGTGAAAGCCACGTATCCTAACCGCCTAGACTACGGTGACACTATTACGCTTTGATGACAAAAGTGGCCACATAACAGATATAGTCAACGAAACAGCTAATAAACACAAAAAACGCATTATTAAGAGGTCGTTGATTGATACAATGCACATGCAAACAAATTATATATATATAGGAAAGTGTACGTAAATGCAGTTGCGGTGCAGAATTTAATATAAACCAATGCGTTGTGTTCATATATTGTGTTTAGGGCCGTGTAACAGAAAAGGTGATTGAAGCATGTGATCACCATGAGCAACAGAAAATTGGCTTTTTGATTTCTGTCTCTCAGATATTTATATCTCATCTCGGTCTTTGACAAGTCTGGGACCGAGGGCGCGTGAGTGACACAAAATAAAGTTGTCTTTTCTTCCACCATCCATTGTGAGCATCGTGGCGAAATCTCATATCACTTTCTACCCCCTTTCCCACTTATTTTGGATATCTGCCAGGTTAAGACGACCCCTGAGATGATCACCATTCATGCAATTTAGGGAAACGCAGGATGCAGCGAAGGAACTTGGCTCAACACCTCACACACATGGCAGTGAAAACATCGGCTTGCAAAGCTATAATAAGAAAACCAAACATAGAACACACGCACATTATGTATGAGCCATACCATGTGTACCTGCCCATGCATGTGTACGTATTGGGCGCAAATATGTACATACTCGATTACTAAGCACACACAACAGTGATAATTTATCCCAAGCAAATCCATGTTACCACTTGCCGCTTGCCACCCTGCACCTGCATGATTCATGTAGTGCTTCAGCATGTGAGAAAACATTACACCGCACAATCAAGTTTTAAGAAACAATGACATTAATAAATAAAATACATAACTGGCAATTTTGGAAAGCATGTTTTGACAACACAGTAATGAAACATTATGACAAGCAACACAGTACTGGCAATGCTATGAACGAAATTGAATGCGGTCTCCTTCCACCTAATTCATTGGGCAGTTCCCCTCCCAAGCCAAGTTAGGCTGTGCAGGTTCCAGGCACAATGATACTGCGACTGGTTGACAATAAATGAGTAACGAGGAAATCGCAGCCATATCTCCAACACAGTGGGTAGCTAACACCCTGTTCGTGGTCCTGTCGTCTTTCTTAGGTCATCAATACAACACTCGCTCCGCTATCACAAACAAATGTTTTTTAGCTGTGGTAGCTCTTATACGCATTTGATAGGTGAGAGGTAACTGGTAGGGCCGTGGTGGTCGTTGTCAATGGCTGGCCAGGAAATTGTTTGTTGTATATATAATGAATTGGCTCGCCCCTTTCAATGCTTTCCGTTTTTTGTTGTCAGAGAAATGTGGCCATGAAGTGGCTGTGCCTGCTGTTCGCTGAGCACCTGTTGAGCACACTCACCCCCTGGACCTGGCTCAAGCGGGGAAGCAGCAGGGTCAAGCAGGCAACACCCACAGGATGGAACATGTCTCATGGTGCACATATCCTGTGCACGCAGGTACATGTCTTCTCTTGTGTTGGTCACTGTATTACGTGCTCGTCTTGTGCTGTTCCTGTTGTTTGTTTGTGCCCAACGGCGCTGTGGGTCTCCAGCTCACCTTCAGCCGTGTCCATGCACACCCACGACTATGGTAAGGTTGCTCTGTAATTGGTAAGTTTGGTAAGTTTCAGCTCGCAGTGCATCTGTCACCAGTTCGGCTCGACTCCCTGTTTTTCCATCAGAGCTTGTCAGCTAGCTTCATACCACACATTGGAATTTCTTTTTCACACTCACATGTGTTAATGATCCGCATCAACCATGACGCACGCCTCCAGTTCGCTTCAAACAAACCTTACAAGTTACCTTCGTAACCCCAGCTCTTTATTGTACAGCCAACAAGTCACCGCCACCTGGAACCTTTGTTTTTCTGGGGTGGGAGGCCCTCGTGTCTGCGAAGTTACCTTCGTAACCCCAGCTCTTCATTGTACAGCCAACAAGTCACCGCCACCTGGAACCTTTGTTTTTCAGGGGGGGGGCCCTCGTGTCTGCGAAGCTGACGGGTTTTGTTTCGTATTTCATTCCCTGACATGGACCTTACACTGCGAAGAGCAAAAGCACACCTTGAATAAGCGAGCATGCAAGAGTTCGAATATGAAAACGGCAAACAAACAAAGTCCTAAACCAAGCGCAAATATTGCTCCGAGCCGAAGAGAACCACGCCTGCACCTTTGCATGCGAGCCACACCAAAACACCAATACCCCGTCCACCGCCTACAACCCAGCCAAAATGGGCTGCTACGGACTGCCTGCCAGCCCCTACATACATTCCCAATGCGGAAGCCAACATGGAACAAGCGCAACGAGTAAAAACGGGAACAGGGGAGCACATACAGAAGCAAAACACCTTGCTACATACAGCTCCGGCCGGCACCTACATTTGTTGAGGTTGACAGTCAGCCAGGCCCTAAGGTGGGCCGGTACTGGAACAAAACACCAAGGAAAAAACAACCGCCACAGAAATCCCACCACCAGCCCTAAACAGCCCTAAACACCAGCCCATGAGTAAGGTGACGCTAACAAAGTGAGTCAACGAGCAACTCCCACAAGTCAATCACCCTCCCATCCAGTGAAGCAAGGTCAAAGCCCAACCCACTGGACCCCATCTCAACCATCGCCTCCTGGGCCAGCACCTGAGAAAACAAAATGGCCTCCCAGTCCTTGGGCTCCCAGGCCGACGCCACCCACCCAACCTGTCGTAGAACCCAATTTCAGCATGGCTTTAGCCATACATTTCCGAAAACAAATAAGATAGCTAGAATACAGAGTTGGGCGAAATGCTCTTGTCACGAATTTTACGCTACCAAATGTTGGGGCCTGACTGTTTCTGCGTTCCTTACTTCTTTACCAGTCAAAGCAAGGATCTTGCAGCGGATGCTTTAATGAATTCATTCAGTCGGCATGCATGCGTCCTCTCCGGGTGGCAGACTTTGGCTGCACCCTGTTGCCGCCGTCGATTAGCAGATGCGAACGTCACAGCGAGGCTTCGGGGGGCTAAAAATGCAAAATTTGCGCAGGTCCTGCTGAGATTCGAACTCAGGTTAGCAGATTCAAAGTCTGCTGTCCTAACCGCTAGACCACAGGACCAGATCCCTTGATATCAAAATTGGTCAAGCACCTTTATAATACCCCAAGCTTATTGCGCCCACCTGGACTTTTGTGGACTATGGTGCCAGGAGCTCGGAAAACATGCGTGTTTCGGACGGACATCAAGTGGGCAGAAAGAATTGGGCCCTCAACATCTTAAGCCGCTCATCATGGGCAGCAATCACTCAGATAAATGCATGGTCATCCAAGTTAGGTAGCCGTCCCATTTAGACGCACCTACCTAACGGTTCTTGCACGTGTACTATGACTGCTGCCAGCCTGGAGCGAGTATAGTTGATAACGGGGAGGCTTTCAGACACGAGGGCCCCCCACCCCAGAAAAACAAAGGGTCCAGGTGGCGGTGACTTGTTGGCTGTACAATAAAGAGCTGGGGTTACGAAGGTAACTTGTACGGTTTGTTTGAAGCGAACTGGAGGCGTGCGTCATGGTTGATGCGGATCATTAACACATGTGAGTGTGAAAAAGAAATTCCAATGTGTGGTATGAAGCTAGCTGACAAGCTCTGATGGATAAACAGGGAGTCAAGCCGAACTGGTGACAGATGCACTGCAAGCTGAAACGTACCAAACTTACCAATTACAGAGCAACCTTACCATAGTCGTGGGTGTTGTCAAAACATGCTTTCCAAAATTGCCAGTTATGTATTTTATTTATTAATGTCATTGTTTCTTAAATCTTGATTGTGCGGTGTAATGTTTTCTCACATGCTGAAGCACTACATGAATCATGCAGGTGCAGGGTGGCAAGCGGCAAGTGGTAACATGGATTTGCTTGGGATAAATTATCACTGTTGTGCGTGCTTAGTAATCGAGTATGTACATATTTGCGCCCAATACGTACACATGCATGGGCAGGTACACATGGTATGGCTCATTCATAATGTGCGTGTGTTCTATGTTTGGTTTTCTTATTAAAGCTTTTCAAGCCGATGTTAGTTTTCACTGCCATGTGTGTGAGGTGTTGAGCCAAGTTCCTTCGCTGCATCCTGCGTTTCCCTAAATTGCATGAATGGTGATCATCTCAGGGGTCGTCTTAACCTGGCAGATATCCAAAATAAGTGGGAAAGGGGGTAGAAAGTGATATGAGATTTCGCCACGATGCTCACAATGGATGGTGGAAGAAAAGACAACTTTATTTTGTGTCACTCACGCGCCCTCGGTCCCAGACTTGTCAAAGACCGAGATGAGATATAAATATCTGAGAGACAGAAATCAAAAAGCCAATTTTCTGTTGCTCATGGTGATCACATGCTTCAATCACCTTTTCTGTTACACGGCCCTAAACACAATATATGAACACAACGCATTGGTTTATATTAAATTCTGCACCGCAACTGCATTTACGTACACTTTCCTATATATATAATTTGTTTGCATGTGTATTGTATCAATCAACGACCTCTTAGTAATGCGTTTTTTGTGTTTATTAGCTGTTTCGTTGACTATATCTGTTATGTGGCCACTTTTGTCATCAAAGCGTAATAGTGTCACCGTAGTCTAGGCGGTTAGGATACGTGGCTTTCACCCACGCGACCCGGGTTCGAGTCCCGGCGGTGACATGCTTTTTCCTACGACACAAATGACCTCCTTAATTAGCATTTTGTGCTCACAGCCTTGCATACATGCACGCCATTCCAAATCCATGCCACAACCCCATTTTCAATGGTCACAGCAGGGGGGGGTTAAGAAATTTTCTTATAAACCCCAACCCGAAATTTCCAAAGAGAAGGCCTCGGAGCCACCCACCCACCGCCAAGCGTGTCGTACAACCTGTAAACTATGCCAAAACGCCGGGGGAAAAAGCGTCTAGGTTCCTCTGCGCAAGCTCTATTAAATGCAGTCGAAAAACCCCAAACCCCCTGGGACGTTAATGTCACAGCGTTGCACTATGGACGGCTAAGGTAACCATGTTCTTGGCCCCAGCTTGACTGATGTTATGTATTTGGCGCCTAGGAAGCACCATGGTCCTCCCATTTGCGCCCTACCGCCGCCAGTTCTGTCACCAACCTACATGACGCCACCACCACGCACGTCCCAGGCCCCTGCTCCTGCCTCTTCTTCCCCCTGTGGCACTGGGCCCTCGACCTTAGCCCCTGGCACCAATTCCCACGCCTTCTTGTCCCTACCAACGGCCCCTATGGGTTAATCCGGCCAACGGATAAGTTAAATCTGCTTAAATCCGTCTAAATCCGGGATAAGCCTTCTGGTCGCATTAAGGCGTGCGCATTCAGATTATAACGGATCACAACGGCTTTGACACAAATCCAAACAATTAATCCACTGTCACACTTGTGCTCGTAGTGGATTAAAACGGCTTAAGCACATGAAGTAGCCCCAATACTGAGAGGTAGAGGGCGCGCACCTCGCAGGAAATAAGGGTTTGCAACACGCAGGGAGGGCTCGCAACATGCTGGGAGGCCTTGCAACACGGTGGGAGGGCTTGCAACATGGCCAGGAGGGCTTGCAACACGGCCAGGATGGTTTGTAATAAGTAGGGAGGGTTTGCAACATGGCAATGGCATGCAACACAGTAAGAGGGTTTGGAGCACAGCCGGGAGGATTTGCAATACACAGGGAGGGCTTGCAACACGGCGGGAGGGCGTGCAACATGAGGGGACACTGGGGTTCTGACATCTGGGGACGGGAGGGCGCTGACATCTGGCTACTGGAGCACCCCTAGCACAGTGGGCCCCCTAGCACTGTAGCCCAGAGCTCCTAGCCGCTAGCCCCTACCTCTTAGGCTCGAACTCCTGGTCCCCAGCAGCTAGCCCCTAGCAGCTAGGGCCCCTAGGGGTACAGCTTTGCGTGCCATTCGGGTGTATAAAGACGTGGGGGGTCTGCATGCATGCAAGGATGGGGAGGGCTGGCCGGGGTGGCAGTGTGAGGCAAGGATGTTGCTGGTAGTGTACGTGCAGTACTCCCTGGAGGAATCGAACCCCCTAGAGCGGCCTGACCGCAGGAGCACTGGGCTGCAATAGCTTGAAGCAAATCAAGCCAGATGTTCATGTGGGGTTGTGCTGCCATACACCACAGTATTTGCAGCCAGCCAAAAGCAGCAGGGCTGCTGGATGTCGTACAGCCATGTGCAGTGGGTGCTGCTGGCAAGCAAGGGGCCAGGTGGACATGCATTCAGTCAGCGGTGGCTTGTAAGAAAGCGGGCGGGGGCTGTTTTACGGCACTGCTTACATTTAGGATGCTGGAGCCAAGGTCAGTTGCCACGTTCCATGATGTTTATGATGGTCATCGTGTATGGGATACCTGAAAGCGCTGCAAGGTTGCAGCAGCAAAGGCAAGAGAGAAGAGTTTAAAGACAGTGCCAGGTAAGCAAGTGACGAAAGTAGGTGTTGAAGGATGATGATGGTAATAAGAGGTGACAGCGGTTTGTGGGATCAATGGAAGCACGGGGCCAAAAGGATATGACAGCAGGGGGTAAGAAGGAGGAAACGCAGCAGGACCAGCGAGGGGAGAGGGAGTGCAAAGGGGGTTGCACTTACATGGCTGCATGGGGGAGGGGCCTGTATGGACTGTGGACAAGGCAGCAGCAGGGCAAAAAAGGATAACCAGCTGCAGGAGGGGCTGCATGTCATACATCCCTGTATGTGCGGTGGATGCCACTGGCAAGCGGGCTGAAGGGCAGCATGCATGTGTGCAGATGCAGGTACGAAGATGGTGAAGGGGGGGGCTGTTGTTCGGCACTGCCTACCTCGGATATTGAGAGCCCGTTGCCCCTAATGCCTTATTTATGCGAGTTGTGATGGCCGACATTTGCAGGATACTTGGAAGGGTTAGTTCATAGGGTGTGGTGGTAACGAACTGTGGATAAGGAGCATCATGTCAGGAGCGGCAGGAGTGGGTGGTGTTGGAGGGAGGTTGTAAGAGCTAACCGGCGGTGTTTTGGCTTATCGGATACAGGTAAGCACGGGCGAGAAAGTATGGCAGCGGTGGGAGAAGAGGGAGAAAACGAGGGGGGGGGGGAGTGCATTCAAGCAGGCTGAGGCGACAAGGAAGGAAGTTGGAGGTAGCTGTCAAACTGCAATGCTAACCTTGAAAAGCCATCATCTGTTTCATGTACGTAACCTCAGTAATCCTAGCCTGGTATCATTAAGAGGTACCTTGTGGCTTTCATGTCTTATGTGCCTAGTATGGCCTGCTGGTCGAAGTGATGCTGACCAACCTTCAGGAAACATAAGCTCCAGCGGTGGTAAGGGTGCTGTCACTTATAGTAAAGCCTTAAAAACGCTAGTCTGGTGGGCTAGTTGGCCTCATCTTGTTTGCTTTTTGTAAACAGGGGACATGGAGTGCGCGCTCCAGTAAAAGGATTGGAAGGATAACGTTACATCAGGTGCAGATGGGGCAAGATGGACTGAAGAAAGCAACTCACAATACATATTTACAACTTGTGCCCCTCTGTCCTGCACCTGAATACTCATGTACGGCGTAGCATGAGTTACGCCGTACCTGTTTCACAGGTGAATCGAATCTTTGAAGAAACTTTCTTCAAGTTACCTCATACCTGTATAGCTGCCTCATAATATTCATGGTATGCATTGTACTAGATGTGGCCAGTTTCTCGCCTTTGTTACGTAGTCAACCATGAGCGAGGCGTCCAGTATTTTATATTATAGAAACTTCATTAGGTCAGATAGGCTTTCTTGGCCGACGTTGTTTGTTGCCGACGCTTTCAAGCAATGCTGCTGCCAAGGCCATCGCTGCGTTGGAGGAGTACACGAAAGCAAAAAACTTCGAATGCGTGTAGCTATTATATGCTGTTTGTCTCAAACCGCTTCAGAGGAGGGAAACAGCGCTCCATTTCAAATACTGGAATGAAAACGCTCCGATGGGCGCCAGCCAGAGTGCTCTCTTCAAGCTTGCAATATAGATTTGATGGCCATCAACCAAGCTGTCGACTAGAATGCAGTCGGCGGTACATCCGACCCAGCAAGGGAAGCAAATTGAGCAGCAGCAAACCAGGCGGCGCCAGCCAATGCTCTGACCTAGTAGAACCCCCCACTCGGAGGAAAGTGTGCCAGCATTGCAACCCTTGGTGATGGATGCACGTTGGGCAGGTGTGGCACGGGTCAGGATCGCTCTGTGTATGCTGCATCCATGCGCTTCCTCCCCCGCCCGCCTCCCTCACCCGCCTCCCTCACCCACCTCCTGTCCAGATTCCTCTCCTTACATCTCCTCGCTCCTTTCCACGCCCGCAGACCTGCCTCATGCCGCTGGGCCCCTGGAAGGCACCAAACAGGGCGGCGCCGGCCACCGTTCTGACCTAATAGGATCCCCCACTTGGAGGTAAGCATGCCAGCGTTGCAACACATGGTGGTGGATGCACGTTGGGCGGTGCGGCGACGCTCACCCTTGCATGCCATGAAGGATCGCTCTGTGTATGCTGCTTTAACTTCCTTAACAGCAAGTCTCTTGCTTGGATTCATGCTCCTTCAAGCGCACAGGAACCATGCAGCATGTACGGCGGTGTTCGTTCCTCCTGCCCGTTACCCGTGGCGTTGCATGCATCTGCGCCGCTGTGTTGGCCCCCATACCGGCCGCTTCCTCCATCACCCACCTACACCACTCATGAACTCGCAGCTTCCTCCCCCGCCCGCCTCCTCCACCCGCCTCCCTCACCCACCTCCTGTCCGGATTCCTCTCCTTGCACATCCTCACTCCTTCCACGCCCGCTGACCTGCCGCATGCCGCTGGGCCCCTGGAAGGCACCAAGCAGGGCGGCGCCGGCCACCGTTCTGACCTAATAGGATCCCCCACTTGAAGGTAAGCGTGCCAGCGTTGCAACCCTTGGTAATGGATGCACGTTGGGCGGTGCGGCGACGCTCGCCCTTGCATGCCATGAAGGATTGCTCTGTGTATGCTGCTTTAACTTCCTTAACAGCAAGTCTCTTGCTTGGATTCATGCTCCTTCAAGCGCACAGGAACCACGCAGCATGTACGGCGGTGTTCGTTCCTCCTGCCCGTTACCCGTGGCGTTGCATGCATCGGCGCCGCTGTGTTGGCCCCCATACCGGCCGCTTCCTCCATCACCCACCTCCACCACTCATGAACTCGCACGCAGCTTTCTCCCCCGCCCGCCTCCTCCACCCGCCTCCCTCACCCGCCTCCCCCACCCACCTCCCGTCCGGATTCCTCTCCTTACAGATCCTCGCTCCTTCCACGCCCGCTGACCTGCCGCATGCCGCTGGGCCCCTGGAAGGCACCAAGCAGGGCGGCGCCGGCCACTGTTCCGACCTAATAGGATCCCCCACTTGGAGGTAAGCGTGCCAGCGTTGCAACCCTTGGTAATGGATGCACGTTGGGCGGTGCGGCGACGCTCGCCCTTGCATGCCATGAAGGATCGCTCTGTGCATGCTGCTTTAACTTCCTTAACAGCACGTCTCTTGCTTGGATTCACGCTCCTTCAAGCGCACAGGAACCACTCAGCATGTACGGCGGTGTTCGTTCCTCCTGCCCGTTACCCGTGGCGTTGCATGCATCTGCGCCGCTGTGTTGGCCCCCATACCGGCCGCTTCCTCCATCACCCATCTCCACCACTCATGAACTCGCAGCTTCCTCCCCCGCCCGCCTCCTCCACCCGCCTCCCTCACCCGCCTCCCCCACCCACCTCCCATCCGGATTCCTCTCCTTACAGATCCTCGCTCCTTCCACGCCCGCTGACCTGCCGCATGCCGCTGGGCCCCTGGAAGGCACCAAGCAGGGCGGCGCCGGCCACTGTTCTGACCTAATAGGATCCCCCACTTGGAGGTAAGCGTGCCAGCGTTGCAACCCTTGGTAATGGATGCACGTTGGGCGGTGCGGCGACGCTCGCCCTTGCATGCCATGAAGGATCGCTCTGTGCATGCTGCTTTAACTTCCTTAACAGCACGTCTCTTGCTTGGATTCACGCTCCTTCAAGCGCACAGGAACCACTCAGCATGTACGGCGGTGTTCGTTCCTCCTGCCCGTTACCCGTGGCGTTGCATGCATCTGCGCCGCTGTGTTGGCCCCCATACCGGCCGCTTCCTCCATCACCCACCTCCACCACTCATGAACTCGCACGCAGCTTTCTCCCCCGCCCGCCTCCTCCACCCGCCTCCCTCACCCGCCTCCCCCACCCGCCTCCCTCACCCACCTCCCGTCCGGATTCCTCTCCTTACAGATCCTCGCTCCTTCCACGCCCGCAGACCTGCCTCATGCCGCTGGGCCCCTGGAAGGCACCAAGCAGGGCGGCGCCGGCCACTGTTCTGACCTAATAGGATCCCCCACTTGGAGGTAAGCATGCTAGCGTTGCAACACATGGTGGTGGATGCACGTTGGGCGGTGCGGCGACGCTCGCCCTTGCATGCCATGAAGGATCGCTCTGTGTATGCTGCTTTAACTTCCTTAACAGCACGTCTCTTGCTTGGATTCACGCTCCTTCAAGCGCACAGGTACCATGCAACATGTACGGCGGTGTTCGTTCCTCCTGCCCGTTACCCGTGGCGTTGCATGCATCTGCGCCGCTGTGTTGGCCCCCATACCGGCCGCTTCCTCCATCACCCACCTCCACCACTCATGAACTCGCAGCTTCCTCTCCCGCCCGCCTCCTCCACCCGCCTCCCTCACCCGCCTCCCTCACCCACCTCCTGTCTAGATTCCTCTCCTTACATCTCCTCGCTCCTTTCCACGCCCGCTGACCTGCCGCATGCCGCTGGGCCCCTGGAAGGCACCAAGCAGGGCGGCGCCGGCCACTGTTCTGACCTAATAGGATCCCCCACTTGGAGGTAAGCGTGCCAGCGTTGCAACCCTTGGTAATGGATGCACGTTGGGCGGTGCGGCGACGCTCGCCCTTGCATGCCATGAAGGATCGCTCTGTGTATGCTGCTTTAACTTCCTTAACAGCACGTCTCTTGCTTGGATTCACGCTCCTTCAAGCGCACAGGAACCACTCAGCATGTACGGCGGTGTTCGTTCCTCCTGCCCGTTACCCGTGGCGTTGCATGCATCTGCGCCGCTGTGTTGGCCCCCATACCGGCCGCTTCCTCCATCACCCACCTCCACCACTCATGAACTCGCACGCAGCTTTCTCCCCCGCCCGCCTCCTCCACCCGCCTCCCTCACCCGCCTCCCCCACCCGCCTCCCTCACCCACCTCCCGTCCAGATTCCTCTCCTTACAGATCCTCGCTCCTTCCACGCCCGCTGACCTGCCGCATGCCGCTGGGCCCCTGGAAGGCACCAAGCAGGGCGGCGCCGGCCACTGTTCTGACCTAATAGGATCCCCCACTTGGAGGTAAGCGTGCCAGCGTTGCAACCCTTGGTAATGGATGCACGTTGGGCGGTGCGGCGACGCTCGCCCTTGCATGCCATGAAGGATCGCTCTGTGTTTGCGGCTTTAACTTCCTTAACAGCACGTCTCTTGCTTGGATTCACGCTCCTTCAAGCGCACAGGAACCACTCAGCATGTACGGCGGTGTTCGTTCCTCCTGCCCGTTACCCGTGGCGTTGCATGCATCTGCGCCGCTGTGTTGGCCCCCATACCGGCCGCTTCCTCCATCACCCACCTCCACCACTCATGAACTCGCACGCAGCTTCCTCCCCCGCCCGCCTCCTCCACCCGCCTCCCTCACCCGCCTCCCCCACCCACCTCCTGTCTAGATTCCTCTCCTTACATCTCCTCGCTCCTTTCCACGCCCGCTGACCTGCCGCATGCCGCTGGGCCCCTGGAAGGCACCAAGCAGGGCGGCGCCGGCCACCGTTCTGACCTAATAGGATCCCCCACTTGGAGGTAAGCATGCTAGCGTTGCAACACATGGTGGTGGATGCACGTTGGGCGGTGCGGCGACGCTCGCCCTTGCATGCCATGAAGGATCGCTCTGTGTATGCTGCTTTAACTTCCTTAACAGCACGTCTCTTGCTTGGATTCACGCTCCTTCAAGTGCACAGGAACCACTCAGCATGTACGGCGGTGTTCGTTCCTCCTGCCCGTTACCCGTGGCGTTGCATGCATCTGCGCCGCTGTGTTGGCCCCCATACCGGCCGCTTCCTCCATCACCCACCTCCACCACTCATGAACTCGCAGCTTCCTCTCCCGCCCGCCTCCTCCACCCGCCTCCCTCACCCGCCTCCCTCACCCACCTCCTGTCCGGATTCCTCTCCTTACAGATTCTCACTCCTTCCACGCCCGCTGACCTGCCGCATGCCGCTGGGCCCCTGCTGGAAGGCACCAAGCAGGGCGGCGCCAGCCACTGTTCTGACCTAATAGGATCCCCCACTTGGAGGTAAGCGTGCCAGCGTTGCAACCCTTGGTAATGGATGCACGTTGGGCGGTGCGGCGACGCTCGCCCTTGCATGCCATGAAGGATCGCTCTGTGTATGCTGCTTTAACTTCCTTAACAGCACGTCTCTTGCTTGGATTCACGCTCCTTCAAGCGCACAGGAACCACTCAGCATGTACGGCGGTGTTCGTTCCTCCTGCCCGTTACCCGTGGCGTTGCATGCATCTGCGCCGCTGTGTTGGCCCCCATACCGGCCGCTTCCTCCATCACCCACCTCCACCACTCATGAACTCGCACGCAGCTTCCTCCCCCGCCCGCCTCCTCCACCCGCCTCCCTCACCCGCCTCCCCCACCCACCTCCTGTCTAGATTCCTCTCCTTACATCTCCTCGCTCCTTTCCACGCCCGCTGACCTGCCGCATGCCGCTGGGCCCCTGGAAGGCACCAAGCAGGGCGGCGCCGGCCACTGTTCTGACCTAATAGGATCCCCCACTTGGAGGTAAGCGTGCCAGCGTTGCAACCCTTGGTAATGGATGCACGTTGGGCGGTGCGGCGACGCTCGCCCTTGCATGCCATGAAGGATCGCTCTGTGTATGCTGCTTTAACTTCCTTAACAGCACGTCTCTTGCTTGGATTCACGCTCCTTCAAGCGCACAGGAACCACTCAGCATGTACGGCGGTGTTCGTTCCTCCTGCCCGTTACCCGTGGCGTTGCATGCATCTGCGCCGCTGTGTTGGCCCCCATACCGGCTGCTTCCTCCATCACCCACCTCCACCACTCATGAACTCGCACGCAGCTTTCTCCCCCGCCCGCCTCCTCCACCCGCCTCCTCCACCCGCCTCCCTCACCCGCCTCCCTCACCCACCTCCTGTCTAGATTCCTCTCCTTACATCTCCTCGCTCCTTTCCACGCCCGCTGACCTGCCGCATGCCGCTGGGCCCCTTGAAGGCACCAAGCAGGGCGGCGCCGGCCACTGTTCTGACCTAATAGGATCCCCCACTTGGAGGTAAGCGTGCCAGCGTTGCAACCCTTGGTAATGGATGCACGTTGGGCGGTGCGGCGACGCTCGCCCTTGCATGCCATGAAGGATCGCTCTGTGTATGCTGCTTTAACTTCCTTAACAGCACGTCTCTTGCTTGGATTCACGCTCCTTCAAGCGCACAGGTACCATGCAACATGTACGGCGGTGTTCGTTCCTCCTGCCCGTTACCCGTGGCGTTGCATGCATCTGCGCCGCTGTGTTGGCCCCCATACCGGCCGCTTCCTCCATCACCCACCTCCACCACTCATGAACTCGCAGCTTCCTCTCCCGCCCGCCTCCTCCACCCGCCTCCCTCACCCGCCTCCCTCACCCACCTCCTGTCCGGATTCCTCTCCTTACAGATTCTCGCTCCTTCCACGCCCGCTGACCTGCCGCATGCCGCTGGGCCCCTGCTGGAAGGCACCAAGCAGGGCGGCGCCAGCCACTGTTCTGACCTAATAGGATCCCCCACTTGGAGGTAAGCGTGCCAGCGTTGCAACCCTTGGTAACGGATGCACGTTGGGCGGTGCGGCGACGCTCGCCCTTGCATGCCATGAAGGATCGCTCTGTGTATGCTGCTTTAACTTCCTTAACAGCACGTCTCTTGCTTGGATTCACGCTCCTTCAAGCGCACAGGAACCACTCAGCATGTACGGCGGTGTTCGTTCCTCCTGCCCGTTACCCGTGGCGTTGCATGCATCTGCGCCGCTGTGTTGGCCCCCATACCGGCCGCTTCCTCCATCACCCACCTCCACCACTCATGAACTCGCACGCAGCTTTCTCCCCCGCCCGCCTCCTCCACCCGCCTCCCTCACCCGCCTCCCCCACCCGCCTCCCCCACCCACCTCCTGTCCGGATTCCTCTCCTTACAGATTCTCGCTCCTTCCACGCCCGCTGACCTGCCGCATGCCGCTGGGCCCCTGCTGGAAGGCACCAAGCAGGGCGGCGCCAGCCACTGTTCTGACCTAATAGGATCCCCCACTTGGAGGTAAGCGTGCCAGCGTTGCAACCCTTGGTAATGGATGCACGTTGGGCGGTGCGGCGACGCTCGCCCTTGCATGCCATGAAGGATCGCTCTGTGTATGCTGCTTTAACTTCCTTAACAGCACGTCTCTTGCTTGGATTCACGCTCCTTCAAGCGCACAGGAACCACTCAGCATGTACGGCGGTGTTCGTTCCTCCTGCCCGTTACCCGTGGCGTTGCATGCATCTGCGCCGCTGTGTTGGCCCCCATACCGGCCGCTTCCTCCATCACCCACCTCCACCACTCATGAACTCGCACGCAGCTTCCTCCCCCGCCCGCCTCCTCCACCCGCCTCCCTCACCCGCCTCCCCCACCCGCCTCCCTCACCCACCTCCCGTCCGGATTCCTCTCCTTACAGATCCTCGCTCCTTCCACGCCCGCAGACCTGCCTCATGCCGCTGGGCCCCTGGAAGGCACCAAGCAGGGCGGCGCCGGCCACCGTTCTGACCTAATAGGATCCCCCACTTGGAGGTAAGCATGCTAGCGTTGCAACACATGGTGGTGGATGCACGTTGGGCGGTGCGGCGACGCTCACCCTTGCATGCCATGAAGGATCGCTCTGTGTATGCTGCTTTAACTTCCTTAACAGCACGTCTCTTGCTTGGATTCACGCTCCTTCAAGCGCACAGGTACCATGCAACATGTACGGCGGTGTTCGTTCCTCCTGCCCGTTTCCCGTGGCGTTGCATGCATCTGCGCCGCTGTGTTGGCCCCCATACCGGCCGCTTCCTCCATCACCCACCTCCACCACTCATGAACTCGCAGCTTCCTCTCCCGCCCGCCTCCTCCACCCGCCTCCCTCACCCGCCTCCCTCACCCACCTCCTGTCTAGATTCCTCTCCTTACATCTCCTCGCTCCTTTCCACGCCCGCTGACCTGCCGCATGCCGCTGGGCCCCTTGAAGGCACCAAGCAGGGCGGCGCCGGCCACTGTTCTGACCTAATAGGATCCCCCACTTGGAGGTAAGCGTGCCAGCGTTGCAACCCTTGGTAATGGATGCACGTTGGGCGGTGCGGCGACGCTCGCCCTTGCATGCCATGAAGGATCGCTCTGTGTATGCTGCTTTAACTTCCTTAACAGCACGTCTCTTGCTTGGATTCACGCTCCTTCAAGCGCACAGGAACCACTCAGCATGTACGGCGGTGTTCGTTCCTCCTGCCCGTTACCCGTGGCGTTGCATGCATCTGCGCCGCTGTGTTGGCCCCCATACCGGCTGCTTCCTCCATCACCCACCTCCACCACTCATGAACTCGCACGCAGCTTTCTCCCCCGCCCGCCTCCTCCACCCGCCTCCTCCACCCGCCTCCCTCACCCGCCTCCCTCACCCACCTCCTGTCTAGATTCCTCTCCTTACATCTCCTCGCTCCTTTCCACGCCCGCTGACCTGCCGCATGCCGCTGGGCCCCTTGAAGGCACCAAGCAGGGCGGCGCCGGCCACTGTTCTGACCTAATAGGATCCCCCACTTGGAGGTAAGCGTGCCAGCGTTGCAACCCTTGGTAATGGATGCACGTTGGGCGGTGCGGCGACGCTCGCCCTTGCATGCCATGGAGGATCGCTCTGTGTTTGCGGCTTTAACTTCCTTAACAGCACGTCTCTTGCTTGGATTCACGCTCCTTCAAGCGCACAGGAACCACTCAGCATGTACGGCGGTGTTCGTTCCTCCTGCCCGTTACCCGTGGCGTTGCATGCATCTGCGCCGCTGTGTTGGCCCCCATACCGGCCGCTTCCTCCATCACCCACCTCCACCACTCATGAACTCGCACGCAGCTTCCTCCCCCGCCCGCCTCCTCCACCCGCCTCCCTCACCCGCCTCCCCCACCCACCTCCTGTCTAGATTCCTCTCCTTACATCTCCTCGCTCCTTTCCACGCCCGCTGACCTGCCGCATGCCGCTGGGCCCCTGGAAGGCACCAAGCAGGGCGGCGCCGGCCACCGTTCTGACCTAATAGGATCCCCCACTTGGAGGTAAGCATGCTAGCGTTGCAACACATGGTGGTGGATGCACGTTGGGCGGTGCGGCGACGCTCGCCCTTGCATGCCATGAAGGATCGCTCTGTGTATGCTGCTTTAACTTCCTTAACAGCACGTCTCTTGCTTGGATTCACGCTCCTTCAAGTGCACAGGAACCACTCAGCATGTACGGCGGTGTTCGTTCCTCCTGCCCGTTACCCATGGCGTTGCATGCATCTGCGCCGCTGTGTTGGCCCCCATACCGGCCGCTTCCTCCATCACCCACCTCCACCACTCATGAACTCGCAGCTTCCTCTCCCGCCCGCCTCCTCCACCCGCCTCCCTCACCCGCCTCCCTCACCCACCTCCTGTCCGGATTCCTCTCCTTACAGATTCTCGCTCCTTCCACGCCCGCTGACCTGCCGCATGCCGCTGGGCCCCTGCTGGAAGGCACCAAGCAGGGCGGCGCCAGCCACTGTTCTGACCTAATAGGATCCCCCACTTGGAGGTAAGCGTGCCAGCGTTGCAACCCTTGGTAATGGATGCACGTTGGGCGGTGCGGCGACGCTCGCCCTTGCATGCCATGAAGGATCGCTCTGTGTATGCTGCTTTAACTTCCTTAACAGCACGTCTCTTGCTTGGATTCACGCTCCTTCAAGCGCACAGGAACCACTCAGCATGTACGGCGGTGTTCGTTCCTCCTGCCCGTTACCCGTGGCGTTGCATGCATCTGCGCCGCTGTGTTGGCCCCCATACCGGCCGCTTCCTCCATCACCCACCTCCACCACTCATGAACTCGCACGCAGCTTTCTCCCCCGCCCGCCTCCTCCACCCGCCTCCCTCACCCGCCTCCCCCACCCACCTCCTGTCTAGATTCCTCTCCTTACATCTCCTCGCTCCTTTCCACGCCCGCTGACCTGCCGCATGCCGCTGGGCCCCTGGAAGGCACCAAGCAGGGCGGCGCCGGCCACTGTTCTGACCTAATAGGATCCCCCACTTGGAGGTAAGCGTGCCAGCGTTGCAACCCTTGGTAATGGATGCACGTTGGGCGGTGCGGCGACGCTCGCCCTTGCATGCCATGAAGGATCGCTCTGTGTATGCTGCTTTAACTTCCTTAACAGCACGTCTCTTGCTTGGATTCACGCTCCTTCAAGCGCACAGGAACCACTCAGCATGTACGGCGGTGTTCGTTCCTCCTGCCCGTTACCCGTGGCGTTGCATGCATCTGCGCCGCTGTGTTGGCCCCCATACCGGCCGCTTCCTCCATCACCCACCTCCACCACTCATGAACTCGCACGCAGCTTTCTCCCCCGCCCGCCTCCTCCACCCGCCTCCCTCACCCGCCTCCCCCACCCGCCTCCCTCACCCACCTCCCGTCCGGATTCCTCTCCTTACAGATCCTCGCTCCTTCCACGCCCGCAGACCTGCCTCATGCCGCTGGGCCCCTGGAAGGCACCAAGCAGGGCGGCGCCGGCCACCGTTCTGACCTAATAGGATCCCCCACTTGGAGGTAAGCATGCTAGCGTTGCAACACATGGTGGTGGATGCACGTTGGGCGGTGCGGCGACGCTCACCCTTGCATGCCATGAAGGATCGCTCTGTGTATGCTGCTTTAACTTCCTTAACAGCACGTCTCTTGCTTGGATTCACGCTCCTTCAAGCGCACAGGTACCATGCAACATGTACGGCGGTGTTCGTTCCTCCTGCCCGTTACCCGTGGCGTTGCATGCATCTGCGCCGCTGTGTTGGCCCCCATACCGGCCGCTTCCTCCATCACCCACCTCCACCACTCATGAACTCGCAGCTTCCTCTCCCGCCCGCCTCCTCCACCCGCCTCCCTCACCCGCCTCCCTCACCCACCTCCTGTCTAGATTCCTCTCCTTACATCTCCTCGCTCCTTTCCACGCCCGCTGACCTGCCGCATGCCGCTGGGCCCCTTGAAGGCACCAAGCAGGGCGGCGCCGGCCACTGTTCTGACCTAATAGGATCCCCCACTTGGAGGTAAGCGTGCCAGCGTTGCAACCCTTGGTAATGGATGCACGTTGGGCGGTGCGGCGACGCTCGCCCTTGCATGCCATGAAGGATCGCTCTGTGTATGCTGCTTTAACTTCCTTAACAGCACGTCTCTTGCTTGGATTCACGCTCCTTCAAGCGCACAGGAACCACTCAGCATGTACGGCGGTGTTCGTTCCTCCTGCCCGTTACCCGTGGCGTTGCATGCATCTGCGCCGCTGTGTTGGCCCCCATACCGGCTGCTTCCTCCATCACCCACCTCCACCACTCATGAACTCGCACGCAGCTTTCTCCCCCGCCCGCCTCCTCCACCCGCCTCCTCCACCCGCCTCCCTCACCCGCCTCCCTCACCCACCTCCTGTCTAGATTCCTCTCCTTACATCTCCTCGCTCCTTTCCACGCCCGCTGACCTGCCGCATGCCGCTGGGCCCCTTGAAGGCACCAAGCAGGGCGGCGCCGGCCACTGTTCTGACCTAATAGGATCCCCCACTTGGAGGTAAGCGTGCCAGCGTTGCAACCCTTGGTAATGGATGCACGTTGGGCGGTGCGGCGACGCTCGCCCTTGCATGCCATGAAGGATCGCTCTGTGTTTGCGGCTTTAACTTCCTTAACAGCACGTCTCTTGCTTGGATTCACGCTCCTTCAAGCGCACAGGAACCACTCAGCATGTACGGCGGTGTTCGTTCCTCCTGCCCGTTACCCGTGGCGTTGCATGCATCTGCGCCGCTGTGTTGGCCCCCATACCGGCCGCTTCCTCCATCACCCACCTCCACCACTCATGAACTCGCACGCAGCTTCCTTCCCCGCCCGCCTCCTCCACCCGCCTCCCTCACCCGCCTCCCCCACCCGCCTCCCTCACCCACCTCCTGTCCGGATTCTTCTCTCTTACATCTCCTCGCTCCTTCCACGCCCGCAGACCTGCCTCATGCCAGACGCCTAAAAGGGCGGCGCCGGCCACCGTTCTGACCTAATAGGATCCCCCGCTTGGAGGTAAGCGTGCCAGCATCGCAACCCATGGTGGTGGATGCATGCTGGGCGGTGCGGCGACACTCGCCCTTGCATGCCATGAAGAATCGCTCTGTGTTTGCGGCTTTCACTTCCTTAACAGCACGTCTCTTGCTTGGATTCACGCTCCTTCAAGCGCACAGGAACCATGCAGCATGTCCGTTGATGTTCCTCCTTTTGGCATTCATGTGGCAACGTGTTCTTGACACACATTCATGACGTGAATGTTACGTGCGGCATACATGTGATGTCATGTGATTTTGGGGAGCATTGTGGTGATCTTGGCAGTGGGGTGCCTTGCCAAGGGGTACCACTTAGTATTGCGGGGGCATTGTGGTGGTAGACTGGACCTCTTGGCAGTGGGGTGCGTTGTCAAGGGGAGTATTGTACAGACAGGAAGGGCATTCATGGAGGTGCATACTGTAGCATGCGGGATACAACAGCCGTGTGGGGCACCTGTTTGCCCAAAGCTTGCGGTATAGATGGCGGCGGGCTATGTCTGACAAGACAAGGCTGACAGGGTTGGAAACCGGCTAGTGCCATATGTTGATGCCATGTGTTTTGGTATTGTAAACCCAGCAGCGCCATTTCTTTTGGTTCCAAAGACAGCAAGGCGCTTGGGCTAAAACAAAGCCTTCAATTGCTTGAGCTACACGTCATTTTCTGTTGGTTGGCAGCATGGAGCGCGCACTCCACAGAGCCGTGAACTTTATGGGGCATACGCCTGACTGTGTCATCGTAAGCGGCTACCCTCAGTACATAAATAACGTATGTAAGCAAGCAGCACCACACGAAGAATGCTGTCTGTACAAGGGTGTGCCAGATGGCATCCTTACTTCGCTTGATGGAAAAGTAAGGTCCAATGCGGCAAGTAAATAGAAGCACTAGATGTGCAAACTCTGACATACTTCATTGGGCTTCATTGCCTCCGTTGCTTTACTTGAAGTGATCACTTCAACTATCACGTACTGGAATGGCTACACGACCTATGCTGGTGTTCTCAACTGCCACTTCTTACTTGCTGAATTACCAATTGGTGCGACTTCCCATTATAGTATACCTAACACTGAGACCTTTTCGTGCTAGAAAATGGTAGCATTGACCTTGACGCTGAATGCAAAAGAGAAATGAAGCCACAATGATATCGCTTGGTCTTTACAAGGCACGTTACATTTCAACCTGTACAGAGGCCAGCAAATGCTTACAGAAACAATGGTGGTCAGCCATCCCACAGGTCTTCGCGTTTTGAGGGCCGACGCCAAACAGGCTACAACCTTGAATGCAGAAATGAACAACATGAAAATGAGGATGCGTTCAACCTGGATTCTGAGTAGGTGAAGGACGGGGCGGTAAGCCATTGACCTTTGCTGTTCGTCAGTATTCAGCCAAATTAGCCATAATCTTACATGTCATGTGATGTTTTCATGTAACCGACAGGGAGGATGCTTCGGAAAAGTGGTTGGAAGAGCAGGAGGGCTGGACATTCTTGTAGATGGACTGGGCGAGCGAGGTGCTTGGCGTGCTGCTGTCTTGCAAGATTTGGCATTTGCACACAAGACGTAAGCCTTTGTAAGTTTGAAGGCAAGTCCTGGTACATTTGGGCTATCCAGACGCTTTGATGCTTTACCTTCTACACACAGCAGTGCTTTTACATAAAGTGCGCCTGGCCAGATAGCGATCCTTATGGTTTAGGTTTGTAAGGTTACATGCTGTTTCACCTCATAACCATGCCCGCAGCCATCAACAACAGTTGCAAACGAGATGATGGTAACCAGCAGCATGGGAGAACGCAGTATAATGGGTGCCCTCATGCCTTGACCATTGCGTCTATGGAGACAGTCAAGGCCATACTGCTGGTGGTGGTGCAAGTAGTTAAGGTTGACAAGGTGGCAGGCTAGGTAAGGGTAGGAAGGGAAAAATGGGTATGGGTACTATGCACCAACATGTTTACGTAGGAAAAGCGGGTTCACGCTTTGTCCTAGGACCGCTAAGCCATACTGCTAAGCCCCTCGAGTTGCTTTCCCTTGAGCCAAGCAAGCCATTCCTACACGTGCAATTGAGCATGTCTCCCAATGGCCCATGGGCCAGCTTGCCATTACTGAACATACCCTTAGTCCTGCCTACCCCGTGCACATAACCTATTGTCCCCTGTATGCCCCCATCACTGACATGTCAGGACCCCGAGGCTGGCCTGGCGGCCACCGTCAACATGATGCCTTCAACTGCGCCATGCCATCCAGTGTGGGCAGCAAGGTGAAGCAGCTCGCTCTCCTGGAGCTTGAGGTAGGCACATGACACGCAAGCTCCCGTGCAAGCTTGTAAAGGGCAAGCCAGTAAGCCGTAGGGGGCTATTGAATGCTTGCATTGAAGGGGTTCCCTCGTATTGTTCCTAGTGTAGCTGACACGATAGGACATTCAGCATTTGTTTCCTTTGCTGAGCCCGCCTGCACCCAACCCCTAATTACTGGGCCTTGTAGCCTCAAGTCATGAAGCACGCCATCTGCTAACATTGTCTTGTTGCAACTGTAGAAAGCTCTTTGTCTTACTTCCTTCATAATTATGCCCCTGCAGTGCAGATAAAGTGGCTCATCATCTTGACTGGCATCAGTGCAGCTTTGTTTCACTACGGGCTCAAGGAGGAGGTCTCCTGTGTCGAAGGATGCTAGAGGTGGCACGGCTGGCACCTGCTGTTGAGCAATAGTAGGAGAAAGCGTGTGGCTGCATGTGTTAAATAACTAAGGGTTGTACGAGGAGGGACTATGGGTGAGATAATAGGGGGCCGACAGTCAGGGTTATGACACAACGAAGAGGGTTAGAATGCAAAGGAGAGTTGCGAGATGTTACAGAAAGTAGCATATGTTTTGGAAATTTGCATGTTGTGCCCATGTGATCCGTCCAAGAATTGAGTGAGAGCATTGGGCGTGGAGTGAAAACTACCCTACCAAGCCAGAGATATGCATGTCGCATCATGTTAAGGGCAGACCCACTTGAGGGTCGGGGGCAGAGTGAGGACGAGTAAGCACAGCTTGCCTGTTGGATTGCATTGGTACCTTCTTCAGATGTCGTTACCCAGCACGCAGCCACCGGGCGGTGGGGGTTTAGCTATCATGTTGAGGAGGGACATACTGGCTTAGGGACTGGAGGCAGAGTGAGCAGGAGACTATGACCCTGCAACTGTGTACCAGCTGTACAGTGGTGTCACCAATCAGCACCCCGCACATGGGGCTCATTGCTAAAGCAATCCTTTCATCCAGCCAATCCCTGTTTCGATGATCCATTAGCACTGCACATGGATCACAGCTAATCCCTTTCTATCTAATCCGTCGGTGCATGCACATGGCTCAGGGCTAATCCCTTTTCATCTAATCCGTAACCCTCACGCACGGCTCCTAGGTAATCCACGTTAATCTAATCTGCCTGTGCATGGTTTTGGCTTAACATGGATTACAGTAACCCCAGCAAATCCAACTTGAACCATTCTAATCGGATTACCATGCTTGCACAACTGCACGTGCACAGTCGGATCAGATCAATTGTAATCCCTTTCGATCCCCGTTAAGTCGGAAATCCGGAAATTTTGATCCGTGGTAATCCGGGATCATCCAGCTCAAAGTCGTGTACACGAGAACGGATTAACAGCCAAAACAGCTGCGGATTAACCCATAGGGGCCGTTGGTAGGGTGTTTCTGTGCTCTGCATCCCCACCCCATTCGTGGTCACTGTAAGTGCTTTCTCGCAGCTCAGTCTGTCTACTCCAACCCCGCATCCTCAGTCGTGTTCCACATCCATGGAGACATGCGACATGCTGCGATGCTAGGCCTTTACAACGGGTCGACTAGCCGCGTTCGCAATATATGTTTTCTACATTGGTTGTTTCTTGTACGTTTGGGGATTGGGCAGTTCCGTTTGGCTACCGTGGTTCAGAGGTGAACTGTCATTGGAACATCGGAAGCCGAGAAGTGACCATTTTGTTGATAGAATTAATTCTGCGTATAAGAAACGAAGAAAGGATGGCAATACAGCTTTCAAAACCCTAACATGAGGCCTGGAAAAAGTTTCCGGAGGTTCATGTAAAAAAGTCGTTGGGGCCCTGAACCCACCCACCCACCCCTGCCGTACAACCAACTTTGCAAGCCCAAAACGTTTTCCATACAACTCCATACAGAATTCTGAAAGCAGATTCGGAATCCCCACGCAAAACTCCTTCGATTTGAGGGTTGGGGTCTATTTTTGCGGTTGTTACCCCCCCCCCCCCCCTGGTCACAGTGCAAGGAGCTGAGCAAAGCAATTGGCAGCCTGCATCTGCCTACCTGTTGCCATGCGTGAGTGCATACCTCATCATATAATCTTTCTGAAAGCGTCTTTCTGAAAGCCTCCCCTTTATCAACTATACTTGCTCCAGGCTGGCAGCAGTCATAGTACACGTGCAAGAACCGTTAGGTAGGTGCGTCTAAATGGGACGGCTACCTAACTTGGATGACCATGCATTTATCTGAGTGATTGCTGCCCATGATGAGCGGCTTAAGATGTTGAGGGCCCATTTCTTTCTGCCCACTTGATGTCCGTCCGAAACACGCATGTTTTCCGAGCTCCTGGCACCATAGTCCACAAAAGTCCAGGTGGGCGCAATAAGCTTGGGGTATTATAAAGGTGCTTGACCAATTTTGACATCAAGGGATCTGGTCCTGTGGTCTAGCGGTTAGGACAGCAGACTTTGAATCTGCTAACCTGAGTTCGAATCTCAGCAGGACCTGCGCAATTTTTGCATTTTTAGCCCCCCGAAGCCTCGTTGTGACGTTCGCATCTGCTAATCGACGGCGGCAACAGGGTGCAGCCAAAGTCTGCCACCCGGAGAGGACGCATGCATGCCGACTGAATGAATTCATTATTATTAAAGCATCCGCTGCAAGATCCTTGCTTTGACTGGTAAAGAAGTAAGGAACGCAGAAACAGTCAGGCCCCAACATTTGGTAGCGTAAAATTCGTGATGAGAGCATTTCGCCCAGCTCTGTATTCTAGCTATCTTATTTGTTTTCGGAAATGTATGGCTAAAGCCATGCTGAAATTGGGTTCTACGACAGGTTGGGTGGGTGGCGTCGGCCTGGGAGCCCAAGGACTGGGAGGCCATTTTGTTTTCTCAGGTGCTGGCCCAGGAGGCGATGGTCAAGATGGGGTCCAGTAGTGGGTTGGGCTTTGACCTTGCTTCACTGGATGGGAGGGTGATTGACTTGTGGGAGTTGCTCGTTGACTCACTTTGTTAGCGTCATCTTACTCATGGGCTGTTGTTTAGGGCTGTTTAGGGCTGGTGGTGGGATTTCTGTGGCGGTTGTTTTTTCCTTGGTGTTTTGTTCCAGTACCGGCCCACCTTAGGGCCTGGCTGACTGTCAACCTCAACAAATGTAGGTGCCGGCCGGAGCTGTATGTAGCAAGGTGTTTTGCTTCTGTATGTGCTCCCCTGTTCCCGTTTTTACTCGTTGCGCTTGTTCCATGTTGGCTTCCGCATTGGGAATGTATGTAGGGGCTGGCAGGCAGTCCGTAGCAGCCCATTTTGGCTGGGTTGTAGGCGGTGGACGGGGTATTGGTGTTTTGGTGTGGCTCGCATGCAAAGGTGCAGGCGTGGTTCTCTTCGGCTCGGAGCAATATTTGCGCTTGGTTTAGGACTTTGTTTGTTTGCCGTTTTCATATTCGAACTCTTGCATGCTCGCTAGCTTATTCAAGGTGTGCTTTTGCTCTTCGCAGTGTAAGGTCCATGTCAGGGAATGAAATACGAAACAAAACCCGTCAGCTTCGCAGACACGAGGGCCCCCCCTGAAAAACAAAGGTTCCAGGTGGCGGTGACTTGTTGGCTGTACAATGAAGAGCTGGGGTTACGAAGGTAACTTCGCAGACACGAGGGCCCCCCACCCCAGAAAAACAAAGGTTCCAGGTGGCGGTGACTTGTTGGCTGTACAATAAAGAGCTGGGGTTACGAAGGTAACTTGTACGGTTTGTTTGAAGCGAACTGGAGGCGTGCGTCATGGTTGATGCGGATCATTAACACATGTGAGTGTGAAAAAGAAATTCCAATGTGTGGTATGAAGCTAGCTGACAAGCTCTGATGGAAAAACAGGGAGTCAAGCCGAACTGGTGACAGATGCACTGCGAGCTGAAACTTACCAAACTTACCAATTACAGAGCAACCTTACCATAGTCGTGGGTTTTGTCAAAACATGCTTTCCAAAATTGCCAGTTATGTATTTTATTTATTAATGTCATTGTTTCTTAAATCTTGATTGTGCGGTGTAATGTTTTCTCACATGCTGAAGCACTACATGAATCATGCAGGTGCAGGGTGGCAAGCGGCAAGTGGTAACATGGATTTGCTTGGGATAAATTATCACTGTTGTGTGTGCTTAGTAATCGAGTATGTACATATTTGCGCCCAATACGTACACATGCATGGGCAGGTACACATGGTATGGCTCATTCATAATGTGCGTGTGTTCTATGTTTGGTTTTCTTATTAAAGCTTTTCAAGCCGATGTTTTCACTGCCATGTGTGTGAGGTGTTGAGCCAAGTTCCTTCGCTGCATCCTGCGTTTCCCTAAATTGCATGAATGGTGATCATCTCAGGGGTCGTCTTAACCTGGCAGATATCCAGAATAAGTGGGAAAGGGGGTAGAAAGTGATATGAGATTTCGCCACGATGCTCACAATGGGTGGTGGAAGAAAAGACAACTTTATTTTGTGTCACTCACGCGCCCTCGGTCCCAGACTTGTCAAAGACCGAGATGAGATATAAATATCTGAGAGACAGAAATCAAAAAGCCAATTTTCTGTTGCTCATGGTGATCACATGCTTCAATCACCTTTTCTGTTACACGGCCCTAAACACAATATATGAACACAACGCATTGGTTTATATTAAATTCTGCACCGCAACTGCATTTACGTACACTTTCCTATATATATATAATTTGTTTGCATGTGTATTGTATCAATCAACGACCTCTTAGTAATGCGTTTTTTGTGTTTATTAGCTGTTTCGTTGACTATATCTGTTATGTGGCCACTTTTGTCATCAAAGCGTATAGTGTCACCGTAGTCTAGGCGGTTAGGATACGTGGCTTTCACCCACGCGACCCGGGTTCGAGTCCCGGCGGTGACATGCTTTTTCCTACGACACAAATGACCTCCTTAATTAGCATTTTGTGCTCACAGCCTTGCATACATGCACGCCATTCCAAATCCATGCCACAACCCCATTTTCAATTGTCACAGTGCAAGGAGCTGAGCAAAGCAATTGGCAGCCTGCATCTGCCTACCTGTTGCCATGCGTGAGTGCATACCTCATCATATAATCTTTCTGAAAGCGTCTTTCTGAAAGCCTCCCCTTTATCAACTATACTTGCTCCAGGCTGGCAGCAGTCATAGTACACGTGCAAGAACCGTTAGGTAGGTGCGTCTAAATGGGACGGCTACCTAACTTGGATGACCATGCATTTATCTGAGTGATTGCTGCCCATGATGAGCGGCTTAAGATGTTGAGGGCCCATTTCTTTCTGCCCACTTGATGTCCGTCCGAAACACGCATGTTTTCCGAGCTCCTGGCACCATAGTCCACAAAAGTCCAGGTGGGCGCAATAAGCTTGGGGTATTATAAAGGTGCTTGACCAATTTTGACATCAAGGGATCTGGTCCTGTGGTCTAGCGGTTAGGACAGCAGACTTTGAATCTGCTAACCTGAGTTCGAATCTCAGCAGGACCTGCGCAATTTTTGCATTTTTAGCCCCCCGAAGCCTCGTTGTGACGTTCGCATCTGCTAATCGACGGCGGCAACAGGGTGCAGCCAAAGTCTGCCACCCGGAGAGGACGCATGCATGCCGACTGAATGAATTCATTATTATTAAAACATCCGCTGCAAGGTCCTTGACTGGTAAAGAAGTAAGGAACGCAGAAACAGTCAGGCCCCAACATTTGGTAGCGTAAAATTCGTGACGAGAGCATTTCGCCCAGCTCTGTATTCTAGCTATCTTATTTGTTTTCGGAAATGTATGGCTAAAGCCATGCTGAAATTGGGTTCTACGACAGGTTGGGTGGGTGGCGTCGGCCTGGGAGCCCAAGGACTGGGAGGCCATTTTGTTTTCTCAGGTGCTGGCCCAGGAGGCGATGGTCGAGATGGGGTCCAGTGGGTTGGGCTTTGACCTTGCTTCACTGGATGGGAGGGTGATTGACTTGTGGGAGTTGCTCGTTGACTCACTTTGTTAGCGTCATCTTACTCATGGGCTGTTGTTTAGGGCTGTTTAGGGCTGGTGGTGGGATTTCTGTGGCGGTTGTTTTTTCCTTGGTGTTTTGTTCCAGTACCGGCCCACCTTAGGGCCTGGCTGACTGTCAACCTCAACAAATGTAGGTGCCGGCCGGAGCTGTATGTAGCAAGGTGTTTTGCTTCTGTATGTGCTCCCCTGTTCCCGTTTTTACTCGTTGTGCTTGTTCCATGTTGGCTTCCGCATTGGGAATGTATGTAGGGGCTGGCAGGCAGTCCGTAGCAGCCCATTTTGGCTGGGTTGTAGGCGGTGGACGGGGTATTGGTGTTTTGGTGTGGCTCGCATGCAAAGGTGCAGGCGTGGTTCTCTTCGGCTCGGAGCAATTTTTGCGCTTGGTTTAGGACTTTGTTTGTTTGCCGTTTTCATATTCGAACTCTTGCATGCTCGCTTATTCAAGGTGTGCTTTTGCTCTTCGCAGTGTAAGGTCCATGTCAGGGAATGAAATACGAAACAAAACCCGTCAGCTTCGCAGACACGAGGGCCCCCCCTGAAAAACAAAGGTTCCAGGTGGCGGTGACTTGTTGGCTGTACAATGAAGAGCTGGGGTTACGAGGGTAACTTGTACGGTTTGTTTGAAGCGAACTGGAGGCGTGCGTCATGGTTGATGCGGATCATTAACACATGTGAGTGTGAAAAAGAAATTCCAATGTGTGGTATGAAGCTAGCTGACAAGCTCTGATGGAAAAACAGGGAGTCAAGCCGAACTGGTGACAGATGCACTGCGAGCTGAAACTTACCAAACTTACCAATTACAGAGCAACCTTACCATAGTCGTGGGTGTTGTCAAAACATGCTTTCCAAAATTGCCAGTTATGTATTTTATTTATTAATGTCATTGTTTCTTAAATCTTGATTGTGCGGTGTAATGTTTTCTCACATGCTGAAGCACTACATGAATCATGCAGGTGCAGGGTGGCAAGCGGCAAGTGGTGACATGGATTTCCTTGGGATAAATTATCACTGTTGTGTGTGCTTAGTAATCGAGTATGTACATATTTGCGCCCAATACGTACACATGCATAGGCAGGTACACATGGTATGGCTCATTCATAATGTGCGTGTGTTCTATGTTTGGTTTTCTTATTATAGCTTTGCAAGCCGATGTTTTCACTGCCATGTGTGTGAGGTGTTGAGCCAAGTTCCTTCGCTGCATCCTGCGTTTCCCTAAATTGCATGAATGGTGATCATCTCAGGGGTCGTCTTAACCTGGCAGATATCCAAAATAAGTGGGAAAGGGGGTAGAAAGTGATATGAAATTTTGCCACGATGCTCACAATGGGTGGTGGAAGAAAAGACAACTTTATTTTGTGTCACTCACGCGCCCTCGGTCCCAGACTTGTCAAAGACCGAGATGAGATATAAATATCTGAGAGACAGAAATCAAAAAGCCAATTTTCTGTTGCTCATGGTGATCACATGCTTCAATCACCTTTTCTGTTACACGGCCCTAAACACAATATATGAACACAACGCATTGGTTTATATTAAATTCTGCACCGCAACTGCATTTACGTACACTTTCCTATATATATATAATTTGTTTGCATGTGTATTGTATCAATCAACGACCTCTTAGTAATGCGTTTTTTGTGTTTATTAGCTGTTTCGTTGACTATATCTGTTATGTGGCCACTTTTGTCATCAAAGCGTAATAGTGTCACCGTAGTCTAGGCGGTTAGGATACGTGGCTTTCACCCACGCGACCCGGGTTCGAGTCCCGGCGGTGACATGCTTTTTCCTACGACACAAATGACCTCCTTAATTAGCATTTTGTGCTCACAGCCTTGCATACATGCACGCCATTCCAAATCCATGCCACAACCCCATTTTCAATGGTCACAGTGCAAGGAGCTGAGCAAAGCAATTGGCAGCCTGCATCTGCCTACCTGTTGCCATGCGTGAGTGCATACCTCATCATATAATCTTTCTGAAAGCGTCTTTCTGAAAGCCTCCCCGTTATCAACTATACTTGCTCCAGGCTGGCAGCAGTCATAGTACACGTGCAAGAACCGTTAGGTAGGTGCGTCTAAATGGGACGGCTACCTAACTTGGTTGACCATGCATTTATCTGAGTGATTGCTGCCCATGATGAGCGGCTTAAGATGTTGAGGGCCCATTTCTTTCTGCCCACTTGATGTCCGTCCGAAACACGCATGTTTTCCGAGCTCCTGGCACCATAGTCCACAAAAGTCCAGGTGGGCGCAATAAGCTTGGGGTATTATAAAGGTGCTTGACCAATTTTGACATCAAGGGATCTGGTCCTGTGGTCTAGCGGTTAGGACAGCAGACTTTGAATCTGCTAACCTGAGTTCAAATCTCAGCAGGACCTGCGCAATTTTTGCATTTTTAGCCCCCCGAAGCCTCGCTGTGACGTTCGCATCTGCTAATCGACGGCGGCAACATGGTGCAGCCAAAGTCTGCCACCCGGAGAGGACGCATGCATGCCGAATGAATGAATTCATTATTATTAAAACATCCGCTGCAAGGTCCTTGACTGGTAAAGAAGTAAGGAACGCAGAAACAGTCAGGCCCCAACATTTGGTAGCGTAAAATTCGTGACGAGAGCATTTCGCCCAGCTCTGTATTCTAGCTATCTTATTTGTTTTCGGAAATGTATGGCTAAAGCCATGCTGAAATTGGGTTCTACGACAGGTTGGGTGGGTGGCGTCGGCCTGGGAGCCCAAGGACTGGGAGGCCATTTTGTTTTCTCAGGTGCTGGCCCAGGAGGCGATGGTCGAGATGGGGTCCAGTGGGTTGGGCTTTGACCTTGCTTCACTGGATGGGAGGGTGATTGACTTGTGGGAGTTGCTCGTTGACTCACTTTGTTAGCGTCATCTTACTCATGGGCTGTTGTTTAGGGCTGTTTAGGGCTGGTGGTGGGATTTCTGTGGCGGTTGTTTTTTCCTTGGTGTTTTGTTCCAGTACCGGCCCACCTTAGGGCCTGGCTGACTGTCAACCTCAACAAATGTAGGTGCCGGCCGGAGCTGTATGTAGCAAGGTGTTTTGCTTCTGTATGTGCTCCCCTGTTCCCGTTTTTACTCGTTGCGCTTGTTCCATGTTGGCTTCCGCATTGGGAATGTATGTAGGGGCTGGCAGGCAGTCCGTAGCAGCCCATTTTGGCTGGGTTGTAGGCGGTGGACGGGGTATTGGTGTTTTGGTGTGGCTCGCATGCAAAGGTGCAGGCGTGGTTCTCTTCGGCTCGGAGCAATATTTGCGCTTGGTTTAGGACTTTGTTTGTTTGCCGTTTTCATATTCGAACTCTTGCATGCTCGCTAGCTTATTCAAGGTGTGTTTTTGCTCTTCGCAGTGTAAGGTCCATGTCAGGGAATGAAATACAAAACAAAACCCGTCAGCTTCGCAGACACGAGGGCCCCCCCTGAAAAACAAAGGTTCCAGGTGGCGGTGACTTGTTGGCTGTACAATGAAGAGCTGGGGTTACGAAGGTAACTTCGCAGACACGAGGGCCCCCCACCCCAGAAAAACAAAGGTTCCAGGTGGCGGTGACTTGTTGGCTGTACAATAAAGAGCTGGGGTTACGAAGGTAACTTGTACGGTTTGTTTGAAGCGAACTGGAGGCGTGCGTCATGGTTGATGCGGATCATTAACACATGTGAGTGTGAAAAAGAAATTCCAATGTGTGGTATGAAGCTAGCTGACAAGCTCTGATGGAAAAACAGGGAGTCAAGCCGAACTGGTGACAGATGCACTGCGAGCTGAAACTTACCAAACTTACCAATTACAGAGCAACCTTACCATAGTCGTGGGTTTTGTCAAAACATGCTTTCCAAAATTGCCAGTTATGTATTTTATTTATTAATGTCATTGTTTCTTAAATCTTGATTGTGCGGTGTAATGTTTTCTCACATGCTGAAGCACTACATGAATCATGCAGGTGCAGGGTGGCAAGCGGCAAGTGGTGACATGGATTTCCTTGGGATAAATTATCACTGTTGTGTGTGCTTAGTAATCGAGTATGTACATATTTGCGCCCAATACGTACACATGCATGGGCAGGTACACATGGTATGGCTCATTCATAATGTGCGTGTGTTCTATGTTTGGTTTTCTTATTATAGCTTTGCAAGCCGATGTTTTCACTGCCATGTGTGTGAGGTGTTGAGCCAAGTTCCTTCGCTGCATCCTGCGTTTCCCTAAATTGCATGAATGGTGATCATCTCAGGGGTCGTCTTAACCTGGCAGATATCCAAAATAAGTGGGAAAGGGGGTAGAAAGTGATATGAAATTTTGCCACGATGCTCACAATGGATGGTGGAAGAAAAGACAACTTTATTTTGTGTCACTCACGCGCCCTCGGTCCCAGACTTGTCAAAGACCGAGATGATATATAAATATCTGAGAGACAGAAATCAAAAAGCCAATTTTCTGTTGCTCATGGTGAGCACATGCTTCAATCACCTTTTCTGTTACACGGCCCTAAACACAATATATGAACACAACGCATTGGTTTATATTAAATTCTGCACCGCAACTGCATTTACGTACACTTTCCTATATATATATAATTTGTTTGCATGTGTATTGTATCAATCAACGACCTCTTAGTAATGCGTTTTTTGTGTTTATTAGTTGTTTCGTTGACTATATCTGTTATGTGGCCACTTTTGTCATCAAAGCGTAATAGTGTCACCGTAGTCTAGGCGGTTAGGATACGTGGCTTTCACCCACGCGACCCGGGTTCGAGTCCCGGCGGTGACATGCTTTTTCCTACGACACAAATGACCTCCTTAATTAGCATTTTGTGCTCACAGCCTTGCATACATGCACGCCATTCCAAATCCATGCCACAACCCCATTTTCAATGGTCACAGTGCAAGGAGCTGAGCAAAGCAATTGGCAGCCTGCATCTGCCTACCTGTTGCCATGCGTGAGTGCATACCTCATCATATAATCTTTCTGAAAGCGTCTTTCTGAAAGCCTCCCCGTTATCAACTATACTTGCTCCAGGCTGGCAGCAGTCATAGTACACGTGCAAGAACCGTTAGGTAGGTGCGTCTAAATGGGACGGCTACCTAACTTGGTTGACCATGCATTTATCTGAGTGATTGCTGCCCATGATGAGCGGCTTAAGATGTTGAGGGCCCATTTCTTTCTGCCCACTTGATGTCCGTCCGAAACACGCATGTTTTCCGAGCTCCTGGCACCATAGTCCACAAAAGTCCAGGTGGGCGCAATAAGCTTGGGGTATTATAAAGGTGCTTGACCAATTTTGACATCAAGGGATCTGGTCCTGTGGTCTAGCGGTTAGGACAGCAGACTTTGAATCTGCTAACCTGAGTTCGAATCTCAGCAGGACCTGCGCAATTTTTGCATTTTTAGCCCCCCGAAGCCTCGCTGTGACGTTCGCATCTGCTAATCGACGGCGGCAACAGGGTGCAGCCAAAGTCTGCCACCCGGAGAGGACGCATGCATGCCGACTGAATGAATTCATTATTATTAAAACATCCGCTGCAAGGTCCTTGACTGGTAAAGAAGTAAGGAACGCAGAAACAGTCAGGCCCCAACATTTGGTAGCGTAAAATTCGTGACGAGAGCATTTCGCCCAGCTCTGTATTCTAGCTATCTTATTTGTTTTCGGAAATGTATGGCTAAAGCCATGCTGAAATTGGGTTCTACGACAGGTTGGGTGGGTGGCGTCGGCCTGGGAGCCCAAGGACTGGGAGGCCATTTTGTTTTCTCAGGTGCTGGCCCAGGAGGCGATGGTCGAGATGGGGTCCAGTGGGTTGGGCTTTGACCTTGCTTCACTGGATGGGAGGGTGATTGACTTGTGGGAGTTGCTCGTTGACTCACTTTGTTAGCGTCATCTTACTCATGGGCTGTTGTTTAGGGCTGTTTAGGGCTGGTGGTGGGATTTCTGTGGCGGTTGTTTTTTCCTTGGTGTTTTGTTCCAGTACCGGCCCACCTTAGGGCCTGGCTGACTGTCAACCTCAACAAATGTAGGTGCCGGCCGGAGCTGTATGTAGCAAGGTGTTTTGCTTCTGTATGTGCTCCCCTGTTCCCGTTTTTACTCGTTGTGCTTGCTCCATGTTGGCTTCCGCATTGGGAATGTATGTAGGGGCTGGCAGGCAGTCCGTAGCAGCCCATTTTGGCTGGGTTGTAGGCGGTGGACGGGGTATTGGTGTTTTGGTGTGGCTCGCATGCAAAGGTGCAGGCGTGGTTCTCTTCGGCTCGGAGCAATATTTGCGCTTGGTTTAGGACTTTGTTTGTTTGCCGTTTTCATATTCGAACTCTTGCATGCTCGCTTATTCAAGGTGTGCTTTTGCTCTTCGCAGTGTAAGGTCCATGTCAGGGAATGAAATACGAAACAAAACCCGTCAGCTTCGCAGACACGAGGGCCCCCCCTGAAAAACAAAGGTTCCAGGTGGCGGTGACTTGTTGGCTGTACAATGAAGAGCTGGGGTTACGAAGGTAACTTGTACGGTTTGTTTGAAGCGAACTGGAGGCATGCGTCATGGTTGATGCGGATCATCAACACATGTGAGTGTGAAAAAGAAATTCCAATGTGTGGTATGAAGCTAGCTGACAAGCTCTGATGGAAAAACAGGGAGTCAAGCCGAACTGGTGACAGATGCACTGCGAGCTGAAACTTACCAAACTTACCAATTACAGAGCAACCTTACCATAGTCGTGGGTGTTGTCAAAACATGCTTTCCAAAATTGCCAGATGTGTATTTTATTTATTAATGTCATTGTTTCTTAAATCTTGATTGTGCGGTGTAATGTTTTCTCACATGCTGAAGCACTACATGAATCATGCAGGTGCAGGGTGGCAAGTGGCAAGTGGTAACATGGATTTGCTTGGGATAAATTATCACTGTTGTGTGTGCTTAGTAATCGAGTATGTACATATTTGCGCCCAATACGTACACATGCATGGGCAGGTACACATGGTATGGCTCATTCATAATGTGCGTGTGTTCTATGTTTGGTTTTCTTATTAAAGCTTTGCAAGCCGATGTTTTCACTGCCATGTGTGTGAGGTGTTGAGCCAAGTTCCTTCGCTGCATCCTGCGTTTCCCTAAATTGCATGAATGGTGATCATCTCAGGGGTCGTCTTAACCTGGCAGATATCCAAAATAAGTGGGAAAGGGGGTAGAAAGTGATATGAAATTTTGCCACGATGCTCACAATGGATGGTGGAAGAAAAGACAACTTTATTTTGTGTCACTCACGCGCCCTCGGTCCCAGACTTGTCAAAGACCGAGATGAGATATAAATATCTGAGAGACAGAAATCAAAAAGCCAATTTTCTGTTGCTCATGGTGAGCACATGCTTCAATCACCTTTTCTGTTACACGGCCCTAAACACAATATATGAACACAACGCATTGGTTTATATTAAATTCTGCACCGCAACTGCATTTACGTACACTTTCCTATATATATAATTTGTTTGCATGTGTATTGTATCAATCAACGACCTCTTAGTAATGCGTTTTTTGTGTTTATTAGCTGTTTCGTTGACTATATCTGTTATGTGGCCACTTTTGTCATCAAAACGTAATAGTGTCACCGTAGTCTAGGCGGTTAGGATACGTGGCTTTCACCCACGCGACCCGGGTTCGAGTCCCGGCGGTGACATGCTTTTTCCTACGACACAAATGACCTCCTTAATTAGCATTTTTTGCTCACAGCCTTGCATACATGCACGCCATTCCAAATCCATGCCACAACCCCATTTTCAATGGTCACAGTGCAAGGAGCTGAGCAAAGCAATTGGCAGCCTGCATCTGCCTACCTGTTGCCATGCGTGAGTGCATACCTCATCATATAATCTTTCTGAAAGCGTCTTTCTGAAAGCCTCCCCGTTATCAACTATACTTGCTCCAGGCTGGCAGCAGTCATAGTACACGTGCAAGAACCGTTAGGTAGGTGCGTCTAAATGGGACGGCTACCTAACTTGGATGACCATGCATTTATCTGAGTGATTGCTGCCCATGATGAGCGGCTTAAGATGTTGAGGGCCCATTTCTTTCTGCCCACTTGATGTCCGTCCGAAACACGCATGTTTTCCGAGCTCCTGGCACCATAGTCCACAAAAGTCCAGGTGGGCGCAATAAGCTTGGGGTATTATAAAGGTGCTTGACCAATTTTGACATCAAGGGATCTGGTCCTGTGGTCTAGCGGTTAGGACAGCAGACTTTGAATCTGCTAACCTGAGTTCGAATCTCAGCAGGACCTGCGCAATTTTTGCATTTTTAGCCCCCCGAAGCCTCGCTGTGACGTTCACATCTGCTAATCGACGGCGGCAACAGGGTGCAGCCAAAGTCTGCCACCCGGAGAGGACGCATGCATGCCGACTGAATGAATTCATTATTATTAAAACATCCGCTGCAAGGTCCTTGACTGGTAAAGAAGTAAGGAACGCAGAAACAGTCAGGCCCCAACATTTGGTAGAGTAAAATTCGTGACGAGAGCATTTCGCCCAGCTCTGTATTCTAGCTATCTTATTTGTTTTCGGAAATGTATGGCTAAAGCCATGCTGAAATTGGGTTCTACGACAGGTTGGGTGGGTGGCGTCGGCCTGGGAGCCCAAGGACTGGGAGGCCATTTTGTTTTCTCAGGTGCTGGCCCAGGAGGCGATGGTCGAGATGGGGTCCAGTGGGTTGGGCTTTGACCTTGCTTCACTGGATGGGAGGGTGATTGACTTGTGGGCGTTGCTCGTTGACTCACTTTGTTAGCGTCATCTTACTCATGGGCTGTTGTTTAGGGCTGTTTAGGGCTGGTGGTGGGATTTCTGTGGCGGTTGTTTTTTCCTTGGTGTTTTGTTCCAGTACCGGCCCACCTTAGGGCCTGGCTGACTGTCAACCTCAACAAATGTAGGTGCCGGCCGGAGCTGTATGTAGCAAGGTGTTTTGCTTCTGTATGTGCTCCCCTGTTCCCGTTTTTACTCGTTGTGCTTGTTCCATGTTGGCTTCCGCATTGGGAATGTATGTAGGGGCTGGCAGGCAGTCCGTAGCAGCCCATTTTGGCTGGGTTGTAGGCGGTGGACGGGGTATTGGTGTTTTGGTGTGGCTCGCATGCAAAGGTGCAGGCGTGGTTCTCTTCGGCTCGGAGCAATATTTGCGCTTGGTTTAGGACTTTGTTTGTTTGCCGTTTTCATATTCGAACTCTTGCATGCTCGCTTCTTCAAGGTGTGCTTTTGCTCTTCGCAGTGTAAGGTCCATGTCAGGGAATGAAATACGAAACAAAACCCGTCAGCTTCGCAGACACGAGGGCCCCCCCCTGAAAAACAAAGGTTCCAGGTGGCGGTGACTTGTTGGCTGTACAATAAAGAGCTGGGGTTACGAAGGTAACTTGTACGGTTTGTTTGAAGCGAACTGGAGGCATGCGTCATGGTTGATGCGGATCATCAACACATGTGAGTGTGAAAAAGAAATTCCAATGTGTGGTATGAAGCTAGCTGACAAGCTCTGATGGAAAAACAGGGAGTCAAGCCGAACTGGTGACAGATGCACTGCGAGCTGAAACTTACCAAACTTACCAATTACAGAGCAACCTTACCATAGTCGTGGGTGTTGTCAAAACATGCTTTCCAAAATTGCCAGTTATGTATTTTATTTATTAATGTCATTGTTTCTTAAATCTTGATTGTGCGGTGTAATGTTTTCTCACATGCTGAAGCACTACATGAATCATGCAGGTGCAGGGTGGCAAGCGGCAAGTGGTAACATGGATTTGCTTGGGATAAATTATCACTGTTGTGTGTGCTTAGTAATCGAGTATGTACATATTTGCGCCCAATACGTACACATGCATGGGCAGGTACACATGGTATGGCTCATTCATAATGTGCGTGTGTTCTATGTTTGGTTTTCTTATTAAAGCTTTGCAAGCCGATGTTTTCACTGCCATGTGTGTGAGGTGTTGAGCCAAGTTCCTTCGCTGCATCCTGCGTTTCCCTAAATTGCATGAATGGTGATCATCTCAGGGGTCGTCTTAACCTGGCAGATATCCAAAATAAGTGGGAAAGGGGGTAGAAAGTGATATGAAATTTTGCCACGATGCTCACAATGGATGGTGGAAGAAAAGACAACTTTATTTTGTGTCACTCACGCGCCCTCGGTCCCAGACTTGTCAAAGACCGAGATGAGATATAAATATCTGAGAGACAGAAATCAAAAAGCCAATTTTCTGTTGCTCATGGTGAGCACATGCTTCAATCACCTTTTCTGTTACACGGCCCTAAACACAATATATGAACACAACGCATTGGTTTATATTAAATTCTGCACCGCAACTGCATTTACGTACACTTTCCTATATATATAATTTGTTTGCATGTGTATTGTATCAATCAACGACCTCTTAGTAATGCGTTTTTTGTGTTTATTAGCTGTTTCGTTGACTATATCTGTTATGTGGCCACTTTTGTCATCAAAACGTAATAGTGTCACCGTAGTCTAGGCGGTTAGGATACGTGGCTTTCACCCACGCGACCCGGGTTCGAGTCCCGGCGGTGACATGCTTTTTCCTACGACACAAATGACCTCCTTAATTAGCATTTTGTGCTCACAGCCTTGCATACATGCACGCCATTCCAAATCCATGCCACAACCCCATTTTCAATGGTCACAGTGCAAGGAGCTGAGCAAAGCAATTGGCAGCCTGCATCTGCCTACCTGTTGCCATGCGTGAGTGCATACCTCATCATATAATCTTTCTGAAAGCGTCTTTCTGAAAGCCTCCCCGTTATCAACTATACTTGCTCCAGGCTGGCAGCAGTCATAGTACACGTGCAAGAACCGTTAGGTAGATGCGTCTAAATGGGACGGCTACCTAACTTGGATGACCATGCATTTATCTGAGTGATTGCTGCCCATGATGAGCGGCTTAAGATGTTGAGGGCCCATTTCTTTCTGCCCACTTGATGTCCGTCCGAAACACGCATGTTTTCCGAGCTCCTGGCACCATAGTCCACAAAAGTCCAGGTGGGCGCAATAAGCTTGGGGTATTATAAAGGTGCTTGACCAATTTTGACATCAAGGGATCTGGTCCTGTGGTCTAGCGGTTAGGACAGCAGACTTTGAATCTGCTAACCTGAGTTCGAATCTCAGCAGGACCTGCGCAATTTTTGCATTTTTAGCCCCCCGAAGCCTCGCTGTGACGTTCACATCTGCTAATCGACGGCGGCAACAGGGTGCAGCCAAAGTCTGCCACCCGGAGAGGACGCATGCATGCCGACTGAATGAATTCATTATTATTAAAACATCCGCTGCAAGGTCCTTGACTGGTAAAGAAGTAAGGAACGCAGAAACAGTCAGGCCCCAACATTTGGTAGCGTAAAATTCGTGACGAGAGCATTTCGCCCAGCTCTGTATTCTAGCTATCTTATTTGTTTTCGGAAATGTATGGCTAAAGCCATGCTGAAATTGGGTTCTACGACAGGTTGGGTGGGTGGCGTCGGCCTGGGAGCCCAAGGACTGGGAGGCCATTTTGTTTTCTCAGGTGCTGGCCCAGGAGGCGATGGTCGAGATGGGGTCCAGTGGGTTGGGCTTTGACCTTGCTTCACTGGATGGGAGGGTGATTGACTTGTGGGCGTTGCTCGTTGACTCACTTTGTTAGCGTCATCTTACTCATGGGCTGTTGTTTAGGGCTGTTTAGGGCTGGTGGTGGGATTTCTGTGGCGGTTGTTTTTTCCTTGGTGTTTTGTTCCAGTACCGGCCCACCTTAGGGCCTGGCTGACTGTCAACCTCAACAAATGTAGGTGCCGGCCGGAGCTGTATGTAGCAAGGTGTTTTGCTTCTGTATGTGCTCCCCTGTTCCCGTTTTTACTCGTTGTGCTTGTTCCATGTTGGCTTCCGCATTGGGAATGTATGTAGGGGCTGGCAGGCAGTCCGTAGCAGCCCATTTTGGCTGGGTTGTAGGCGGTGGACGGGGTATTGGTGTTTTGGTGTGGCTCGCATGCAAAGGTGCAGGCGTGGTTCTCTTCGGCTCGGAGCAATATTTGCGCTTGGTTTAGGACTTTGTTTGTTTGCCGTTTTCATATTCGAACTCTTGCATGCTCGCTTCTTCAAAGTGTGCTTTTGCTCTTCGCAGTGTAAGGTCCATGTCAGGGAATGAAATACGAAACAAAACCCGTCAGCTTCGTGTGGTATCCAATAACTAAGTCCATCAAAGATGGTGGTAGTGAAAACTACCGATTAGGGTGGGCATAGCCCGAAGTAGGCGGCGTCGCGGTACGAGGTTGTCGTACAGGCCTCGAAGTTGCAGATGACGACCCAGACAGACGTATCAGTACGTACAGTAATCGGTAGGCAGTTAAGCACTAGAGACCAGTGTCTCGACTGTAACAGAAACAGTCCCATTCTCGCGACAGTACGAGAATACGGTTGACAGTAACGGGTTTACAGAGCCTTACGTACAGCTGTAAGACTAGTAGCCACAGCTGCTACTCAGATTACGCTAAGTACAGAGCGTAATACAACAACTATCCCCCTTCTCGCGGCAGCGTCCTCGCTGCCCCTTGAGACCGAAGACGGACCTCATCCAGCAGAGGCTTCAGATCCGGGGTGAAGTTGGCAGCAGGCTCCCAGCTGTTGTGCTCAGACGAGTAACCAAGCCACTTGACAAGGTACTCGTGCACGTTACGGTGACGCCGACCAGAGCGGACGCGGCGGAGCCTGTAATCCAGGATGCGCTCAACAGAGTACTGGGGTTCATTGTTAATCCAAGCCACCGGTCCCGGCTCCTTGGTTACACTAGGGGAGGACTCGTCAGCTTCACGGTATGGGCGAACCAAAGACACGTGAAAGGTGGAATGAACCCGCATGTCAGACGGCAGGCGTAGCTCAACAGCAGCATAGCCAACCATGCGTACTACAGGGAACGGACCAACCCAGCGAGGAAGCAGTTTGCGTGGACCCGTGACCCTACTGCGAAGGTTCTTGGTACTCAACATCACTAACTGACCCGGGGTGAAGACCACGTCTTTCTTGTTGCGGTTGTAGTAATCCGCGGCCCGTTGTTGAGCAGCTTCGAGGCAGGCCTTGGCTTCGGCAAGGCGGGATACAAAGGACTTGGCAAACGTCTTAGCAGCAGGAACAGAGACGTCCAACTCACGCCAAACAGGCAAGGCGGGATGGAATCCGTACATCAGAAAGAACGGACTTTGCCCAGAGGAGCGGTTCACAGCATTGTTCAGTGCAAACTCAGCAGCAGTCAAGTATGTATCCCAGGCAGACGGGTTACGGCCAGCAAAGTTGCGCAGCATGTCACCTAACGTGCGGTTAACACGCTCAGTCTGACCGTCGGTCTGAGGGTGATACGCAGTCGACAGATTGACGCGCATAGACAGCAGCTCACCCAACGCAGCCCAAAACTTACTTGCGAATTGAGGACCACGATCAGAGACCACGTTAGCAGGGACTCCATGCAAACGTACCACGTTATCAAAGAACAGGCGAGCAGTTTGTTCAGCAGTACAGGCGGTGGTGGTAGGAGCCAGGTGTGTCATCTTCGTTAAACGGTCAACCAAGACAAGGACAGCGTCGTATCCCCCTTCAGTTTTGGGCAGTGCGACAACAAAGTCCATAGAGACACTTTCCCAGGGCGCATTCGGAATGGGCAGCGGTTGCAACAGACCGTGACCCTTGCCCGACAGGGGTTTGTTAGCCTGACACTCACTGCAACAGAGGACGTAGTTCTCGGCGTCCTTAGCCATACGAGGCCACCAGAAGGTACGGCGCAGGAGTTCCACCAAACGCGTGCAGCCAGGGTGTCCAGCCAGAGGACCGTCATGGAACTTCCGCAGGAGATCTCGGCGCAGAGCGTCGTCATTCGGGACGACAAACTGTCGGCGATCACCATCTGTACGGACCCAAAAACCACGATCAGAAGTCAGCCTCGCGGTATTTTTGGCAACAGTGAACCATGGGTCAGTTGAGTAACCACGCTTAATGCGGGCAGCAAACTCAGAAACGGACGGCGGCTGGGCAGATTGCGCAGTCTGGCTACGCGTAACCGCAGACAGAAAGACAGCATGCAAGTTGGGGTGTCGGCTAAGCGCATCAGCAATGTTGAGCGAGCCGGACAGATACTCCCAGTTGTAGTTGAAACGCGCCATATACTCCATCCAGCGAGCCTGTCGGCGGTTCAACGTAGGGACCCCTTGCAAGAAAGTGAGGGGCTTGTGGTCAGTCTTGACGACAAACGGACGGCCCTCCAGATAGCAGCGCCACTCGCGAAGAGCATGCAACACCGCGAGCAATTCCTGTTCACCCGTAGTGTAGTTGCGCTCGGCGGACGAGAACTTTTTGCTCGTGAAGGCGACAGGACGCCCTTCCTGCAACAGAACAGCTCCAGTGCCGTAAAGGGACGCATCGGTAATAACCTCGACACGAAAAGGCAGGGAGAAATCAGGGAAGCGCAAAACGATATCACCAGCAACAGTGCGCTTAATGGCGTCAAAAGCAGCTTGGCAGGCAGGAGTCCAGGCAGCAGGGGACGAGAAAGCATTCTTGCCCGTGAGACTCGTAAGAGGCGCCGCCAGAACAGAGTAGCGCGCAATAAACTTACGAAAGTAGTTCGTCAGACCCAAGAACTTACGGAGCTCTTGAACATTGGTCGGAACAGGCCAATCCCGCACAGCAGCAGTCTTGCGGGGGTCCATGCGAACACCGTCAACAGAAACGATGTGGCCCAAGTACTCAACCTGCGATTGAGCCCAATGGCACTTGGAACGCTTGGCGTACAGCTGTTGCTTCCGAAGGATGTCAAACACGAGCCGCAGATGCTCCAGGTGTTCTTCCTTGGTCTTAGAGTAGACTAGGATGTCATCCAGATAGCAAACGACGAACTTATCAATGTACTGCCTGAAGGTACGGTCCATAACGGCTTGGAACGTGGCAGGGGCGTTAACAAGACCAAAGCTGAGGACAGTGTACTCGTAGTGCCCATACGGAGTACGGAAAGCAGTCTTTGGAATGTCAGAGTCAGCAATGCGGATTTGGTTATAACCCTGCTGCAGATCAATGGAAGAGAAGTACGCCGAACCCTTCAGCTTATCCAAGAGATCATCGACCCGTGGCAGCGGGTACTTGTTCTTAACAGTAGCAGCGTTAAGACCCCGGTAGTCAATGCACATGCGCAGCGTACCGTCCTTCTTGCCCACGAACAGAATGGGGGCAGAATACGGGGACGTACTCGGGCGGATCATACCTTTCTTCAGCAGGTCAGTCACCTGACGCTTAACCTCATCCAACTCCAGGGGACTGAGGCGGTACATGGGGCGCGAAACAGGCTGCGCCTCAGGCATCAGGGGAATGGTGTGATCCACGGGACGCATGGGCGGTAAACCAGGAATCTCGCGGAACACATCAGCGTACTCTTCCAGCAGAGCCTCAACCTGCGGGTCCTTGTCAGCGGACTGCGGTACAGCGTTGTTAAGCTGCAGCTTAGGGCGGACGAGCAAGGCATGGGCTCCCTTACGAAGCATGCGCACAGCAGCCTTGCGACCAACCGTTTCGGGCACGGCCTGCTGACAAAGAGCAGCAGCGGCAAAGTTAACAACGGGCGGAGAGGCATCAGGTGTACTCGACGCAAAACACACAGGAACCTTGCAGGTCAGAGTGCCCTTGCGCAGGCGCAAACAGCGAGCACCGAAATCGAGTACGGCAGCGTACTTATCAAGGGTAGCAGATCCCAAGATGTACGATGCAGCGTCAGTGAGCTCTGGCAAGACAAACGGCTGCAGCGTGAGATGCATGTGCCCTACAGACAGGCGCAGCGTCACTTGGCCCAGAATGTCCTGCTTACCTCCGTCAGCGAGGGTAACGTGTTTCCACTCACTAGAGCGAATCCGAAGACCCAGTTGCCGTACGACAGAGTCAGACACGAAGTCATGACTAGCTCCAGCATCGACCAGGGCAGAGAGGTCGCAGCCAGCAGCACGGAGCTTGATCAGCGGCAGTTGTTCACCTGAGACAGCGGCGGCAACTGGCAGAAGAATACTAGACACAACGGGTGCTGCGTTAGCCAAACTAGCAGAGGAAGAGGGGGCATCATACCAAACATCTACGGCATGCGAGACACCAGGCAGGGGAACAAGCTGACCCTCGACGTCTAGCCCGTTAAAGAGAACAGATCCCTTGCTAAACGTATGCACCCGCTTCATACCTGTAAGCAGTGGGGAAGCCTTACGTGCGAGGTATGCAGGCAACAGAATGCCACAAGCAGTATCAGGATGCTGGCGTTTGCATGCCCGGTAGTGCACGAGTTGTGACTGAAACTCATGCAGCGTGGAAGGGGTAAACAGGACAGTGTGCCGAGCTAGGCTGACAGAGGACAGAGGACGACCGCGCGGCATGAACAGATTACATGCAACAGCGAACCCAGCGCAAGCAACGCGGGCATCAAACGAGAAACGGCGTCCCACCAACTGTTCGACCTGCTCAAGCACAGTAGGCAACAGAGCCCTAACCGCACGACTAGGACAGACGTCGAGCGCTGCAGGTGAAAGACGCCCAGGAGGTGACCCCTCAACACCAGCCTGGGTAACCCCCTAGCCAACGATCGGCTGGGCGGCCTCCTCAGGAGGCACCCACAGCTCACCAGCGACCGACCGGCAGACCTTCACCATGTGTTTCTTGCTCCCGCAACGCAAGCACTCGTTGTTGGCCAAGCGCCGCTGGTACTCAGTATGGGAACAGGGGAAGTTCCGCATCATCCGCTCCCCCTTCCCCTTCTCAACACCGCCCTTGGCCCCCAGCGTGCCCTTGCCGTTGCCGCCCTTGCCGTGCCCCTTGCCGTTGCCCTTGCTGTTGCCCTTGCCGTGAGCAGTGGCGGCAGCAGCGCGAGGCTGGGACTTCTTGGCGTGCTTGGACTTCTTGGGCGGCCGCTCCACCTCCTCTTCCTCACTCTCAGACATGTCCTGAGCGGCAGCGAAGAAGTTCAGACGGAGGGCAGAGTGGGCATATTTAGAGGCAGTCAGACGGGCCTCCTCGCCCAGAGCAGCCTGTACCAAGTCCCGATAGGAGCTGAAGGGAGTGCCACGGAAGGTAGCGGCACAAGCAGCAGTCAGGCGATCAGACAGGCCAGACTGGAACCAGAACATGCGTTCCCCCTCAGTGGGTTCGGCAATGGCGGTGAACAGCGCATCGAAGCGGCTCTGATATGCAGCGACAGATTCGCTAGAGCGCATGCGATAGCGACCAGAGGCAAGCTTCTGGCGTGCCTCAGTCTCACGGGAACGGATTTGCGGTGCAAAGCGGACCAGCAGGGCATCGAGCAGTTCACGTGAGGTGTACGTAGTGCGAGCAAGGGTCCACTCGTCGTGCCAACGCTTGGCGCGACCCTCGAGCACGTTAGCCAAACAGAGGCAACGCACACTGTCGAGGTGACCACCCCTGACAAGCTCAAAGTACCGGTGAATGTCCCGAATGAAGGCCCTTGTCCTAACCGGGATGTCCCGAGCCTCTATCCTGTCGTCTAGGTTCAGCTTAGGCACCGGAACATCAACTTTAAGTACCTCATCAGCGCGAACAGGCGCGACAGCAGCAGCAGCCACAGGCGCAGGAGCAGGCGCAGCAGCGGCAGGGGCAGGCGCGGCATCAGCAGCCGCGCCACCAGCATTGCGCGTGGCTGAAAACGGAGGAAAACGGCGTGGGCGTGGGTCACGGGGCAGGTCAGTTCGTGGCCGGGCGAACATAGCATCAATTTCATCCTGCAGAGACCGTTCTGTCCCAGCCCGTTGGTCAGGTGACTGCGGCACATACTCGCCATCCTGGTCCGTCGGTAACGGCTGAGTATCGAATCCCTGCCCCGGCGGCTGAGCGCCATCACCTAGCCCAGGCGGCAAGCCATTCAGCCGGAAACCACCCCACGTGTCAGACATGTTAACAGCGCAGGAATTACCCCACCGGAAGGCAGCTCAACGCTGTTGAGAGCGTGTGAAACGGTCCGAATCACGCTTTGCAATTGCGTAACCGCGGCCTCAGCGAGCGCCGCGCGAGCTTCAGCGGCCACAGCACGAGTCTCAGCAGCAAAAGCTCGAGCCTCAGCGGCGTCAGCGCGGTTGTTAGCAACCACGACTTCGGCTTGCGCAGCCTCGACGGCGTCTGCAATGAACTAATGAGTTAGCAGGAACCCAACTAAAGTTGCAGCGAGAAATTCAGTTAGAAGGACAGACCATTGTCCGTAGCCATGAGTGACTCGTAAGACAACTCCTCGTCCATGATGTCGGAAATCAGCGGAAGCGATAGCACCTACGAAAAGACCGTCTCGATACCAGCTATGTGGTATCCAATAACTAAGTCCATCAAAGATGGTGGTAGTGAAAACTACCGATTAGGGTGGGCATAGCCCGAAGTAGGCGGCGTCGCGGTACGAGGTTGTCGTACAGGCCTCGAAGTTGCAGATGACGACCCAGACAGACGTATCAGTACGTACAGTAATCGGTAGGCAGTTAAGCACTAGAGACCAGTGTCTCGACTGTAACAGAAACAGTCCCATTCTCGCGACAGTACGAGAATACCGTTGACAGTAACGGGTTTACAGAGCCTTACGTACAGCTGTAAGACTAGTAGCCACAGCTGCTACTCAGATTACGCTAAGTACAGAGCGTAATACAACACTTCGCAGACACGAGGGCCCCCCCCTGAAAAACAAAGGTTCCAGGTGGCGGTGACTTGTTGGCTGTACAATAAAGAGCTGGGGTTACGAAGGTAACTTGTACGGTTTGTTTGAAGCGAACTGGAGGCATGCGTCATGGTTGATGCGGATCATCAACACATGTGAGTGTGAAAAAGAAATTCCAATGTGTGGTATGAAGCTAGCTGACAAGCTCTGATGGAAAAACAGGGAGTCAAGCCGAACTGGTGACAGATGCACTGCGAGCTGAAACTTACCAAACTTACCAATTACAGAGCAACCTTACCATAGTCGTGGGTGTTGTCAAAACATGCTTTCCAAAATTGCCAGTTATGTATTTTATTTATTAATGTCATTGTTTCTTAAATCTTGATTGTGCGGTGTAATGTTTTCTCACATGCTGAAGCACTACATGAATCATGCAGGTGCAGGGTGGCAAGCGGCAAGTGGTAACATGGATTTGCTTGGGATAAATTATCACTGTTGTGTGTGCTTAGTAATCGAGTATGTACATATTTGCGCCCAATACGTACACATGCATGGGCAGGTACACATGGTATGGCTCATTCATAATGTGCGTGTGTTTTATGTTTGGTTTTCTTATTAAAGCTTTGCAAGCCGATGTTTTCACTGCCATGTGTGTGAGGTGTTGAGCCAAGTTCCTTCGCTGCATCCTGCGTTTCCCTAAATTGCATGAATGGTGATCATCTCAGGGGTCGTCTTAACCTGGCAGATATCCAAAATAAGTGGGAAAGGGGGTAGAAAGTGATATGAAATTTTGCCACGATGCTCACAATGGATGGTGGAAGAAAAGACAACTTTATTTTGTGTCACTCACGCGCCCTCGGTCCCAGACTTGTCAAAGACCGAGATGAGATATAAATATCTGAGAGACAGAAATCAAAAAGCCAATTTTCTGTTGCTCATGGTGAGCACATGCTTCAATCACCTTTTCTGTTACACGGCCCTAAACACAATATATGAACACAACGCATTGGTTTATATTAAATTCTGCACCGCAACTGCATTTACGTACACTTTCCTATATATATAATTTGTTTGCATGTGTATTGTATCAATCAACGACCTCTTAGTAATGCGTTTTTTGTGTTTATTAGCTGTTTCGTTGACTATATCTGTTATGTGGCCACTTTTGTCATCAAAGCGTAATAGTGTCACCGTAGTCTAGGCGGTTAGGATGCTGACACCCTCAGCCCTCGGCTGAGGGGGGCTGACGTCGACAGCTGACGTAGTTGTCACACCCCTGTTCGATTCCTGCCGGGAGCAGATTCCTTCTTCCTGCCCGCATTCGCCCGCCTTTTGCCGCTTTCCTGCCGCTTGCCGCCTTCTAGCACCTGCGCCTGGAGGGCTATCGGACGCAACCGCCCGCCCCCCAAGCCTTGCAGCCGGCGCCAAACGGGAACAAGGCTAGGGGGGAAGGCCCTAGGGAGGAAGCCCCTAGGGTTGGCGTCGTTTCGCTTGGGAAAAGGCTGGGCTGCCGCCATAAAGGTATTAATAACCTACATACAGCCTGCGTTAAGAAGCCGCAATCGGCACCTGAAATTGCTGCGGCGCCAGGAAGATATGGCCTCCTGATGACAAGCCAAATTTTCAAACTTCTTCCCCAATCTTGCGCACCAGGCCGCGCTTTGCACAACTATTCACACCTGGGTTCATGCCGTTCAGCACGGTACCGTAAAACAACATTACCTCACAAACGAAAAATGGCACCTCCCCCTAGCACCTTCCGAGCCGTGCAAGCCCCTAGCCCCTACCCCCCTAGCCCCCTTCCGAGCCGTGCAAGCCCCTAGCCCCTACCCCCCTACCCCCCTTCCTAGCCGTGCAAGCCCCTAGCCCCTACCCCCCTAGCCCCGGCTTCCTAGCCATGCAAGCCCCTAGCCCCTTCCCCCCTAGCCCCGGCTTCCGAGCCGTGCAAGCCCCTAGCCCCATCCCCGCTAACCCCCTTCCTAGCCATGCATGCAAGTCCCTACCTCGTACACCCCGGGTAGCCTGAAGCCTGAAGCGCCGCTGCCGCTGCGCTGCTGCCTGCAAACCCATGCCTCAAACAAGGCCGGCCCAGCCGGCAATCCCGCCGCACTTCGGGCCTTCCCGCAACTCGCCAAACCCTTGCACCGCCCGACGCAACGCCCCCCTCACATGCAGCGGCAGCATGCCAGCAGCGCCCAAGTTGCCCTTTCACATCGCAAGCCCCTAGCCCCTGGGGTGGAGCCGCTGTGCAGCTGGCCCGCCAGCCCCCTAGCCCCCTTCCGAGCCGTGCAAGCCCCTAGCCCCTACCCCCCTACCCCCCTTCCGAGCCGTGCAAGCCCCTAGCCCCTTTCCCGCTAACCCCCTTCCTAGCCATGCATGCAAGTCCCTACCTCGTACACCCCGGGTCTCCCTGAAGCCTGAAGCGCCGCTGCCGCTGCGCTGCTGCCTGCGAACCCATGCCTCAAACAAGGCCGGCCCAGCATGCAATCCCGCCGCACTTTGGGCCTTCCCGCAACTCGCCAAGCCCTCCCACTGCCCGACGCAGCGCCCCCCTCACATGCAGCAGCACCATGCCAGCAGCGCCCAAGTTGCCCTTTCACATCGCAAGCCCCTAGCCCCTGGGGTGGGGCCGCTGTGCTGCTGGCGGGCCAGCCGCCCGGCCGTGTTGTCCCTAGGCCTGCCGTCCATTCCAATAAGAGAAGCCTCAAGTGCCACTGCCGCTGCGAGAAGCCTCAAGTGCCACTGCCGCTGCGCTGCTGCCTGCGGACCCGTGGGTCACCCTGCCCGTAACTCAAACAAGGCCGGCCCAGCCTCGATTTCGCGTGCCCTCCCGGGGTGAATGGATGCCAAGCCTAGGGCCTGTGGTCCAACCACAGACCTCCGGCGCCCAGAGGAAGTTTGGAAGGGAGACCCGGGGTGTACGAGGTAGGGGCTTGCATACACGGCACCTCCCTTCCGAGCCGTGCAAGCCCCTAGCCCCTACCCCCCTAACCCCCATCCCAGCCGTACAAGCCCCTAGCCCCTTCCCCGCTAACCCCCTTCCTAGCCATGCATGCAAGTCCCTACCTTGTACACCCCGGGTCTCCCTGAAGCCTGAAGCGCCGCTGCCGCTGCGCTGCTGCCTGCGAACCCACGCCTCAAACAAGGCCGGCCCAGCCTGCAATCCCGCCGCACTTTGGGCCTTCCCGCAACTCGCCAAGCTCTCCCTTCACCCGACGCACCGCCCCCCTCACATGCAGCGGCAGCATGCCAGCAGCGCCCAAGTTGCCCTTTCACATCGCAAGCCCCTAGCCCCTGGGGTGGGGCCGCTGTGCTGCTGGCGGGCCAGCCGCCCGGCCGCCTTGTCCCTAGGCCTGCCGTCCATTCCAATAAGAGAAGCCTCAAGTGCCACCGCCGCTGCGCTGCTGCCTGCGGACCCGTGGGTCACCCTGCCCGTAACTCAAACAAGGCCGGCTTTGCCTCGACTTCGCGTGCCCTCCCGCCGCACTTCGGGGCTTCCCGCAACTCGCCGCCCTGACATGCAGCGCCCGCGGCTGCTGGCGGGCCAGCCGCCGGGCCGACGAGGCCGATGACGCCCTGGTCGCCCTGTCAGCGGAGGAGGGCTGGGGGCTCGTGACGGCCTCGGACCCCTGGGGGCGGGCCTTTGCGGCCTGGGGTAAGGCGCCCGCGGGCAACTGGCACTTGGCTTTGGGCCGGAGGCGCCTCGTGGCCGCCTGCTGCATGCACCCATGGTACAACAGCGACATGTTCGAGCCCACGCAGCCACGGCAAGCGCGCCACTGCCTCGGAGTGGCGGCCGGCTGTGCCTGCACGGCCCGACGCCGTGGCAATGCTCTACGCCGCCGGCGCCGCTTCCTCCGGGCGGCGGAGGCCTGTGGTTGAAGCACAGGTCACCCTGCCCGTACCTCAAACAACGCCGGCCCAGCCTCGAATTCGCGTGCCCTCCCGCCGCACTTCGGGGCTTCCCGCAACTCGCCGCCCTGACATGCAGCGCCCGCGGCTGCTGGCGGGCCAGCCGCCGGGCCGACGAGGCCGATGACGCCCTGGTCGCCCTGTCAGCGGAGGAGGGCTGGGGGCTCGTGACGGCCTCGGACCCCTGGGGGCGGGCCTTTGCGGCCTGGGGTAAGGCGCCCGCGGGCAACTGGCACTTGGCTTTGGGCCGGAGGCGCCTCGTGGCCGCCTGCTGCATGCACCCGTCGGGAGCAGATTCCGTCTTCCTGCCCGCATTCGCCCGCCTTTTGCCGCTTTGCTGCCGCTTGCCGCCTTCTAGCACCTGCGCCCACACGGCTATCACACGCAACCGCCCGCCCCCCAAGCCTTGCAGCCGCCGCCAAACGGGAACAGGGCTAGGGGGGAAGGGCCTAGGGAGGAAGGCCCTAGGGTTGGCGTCGTTTCGCTTAGGAAGAGGCTGGGCTGCCGCCATAAACATATTAACAACGTACATACAGCCTGCATTAATAAGCCGCAAATGCTGCGGCGCCAGGAAGATATTGCCTCCTGATGACAAGCCTAATTTCTGAACTTCTTCCCCAAACTTCCTCACCAGGCCGCGCTGTGCAAACCTAATCATACCTGGGTTCATGCCTTTCAGCACGGTACCGTAAAACGACATTACCTCACAAACGAAAAATGGCAACTCCCCCTAGCACCTTCCGAGCCGTGCAAGCCCCTAGCCCCTACCCCCCTAGCCCCCTTCCGAGACGTGCAAGCCCCTAGCCCCTACCCCCCTACCCCCCTTCCGAGCCGTGCAAGCCCCTAGCCCCTACCCCCCTAACCCCCTTTCCAGCCGTACAAGCCCCTAGCCCCTATCCCCCTAGCCCCCTTCCGAGCCGTGCAAGCCCCTAGCCCCTTCCCCCCTCGCCCCGGCTTCCGAGCCGTGCAACCCCCTAGCCCGCTAACCCCCTTCCTAGCCATGCATGCAAGTCCCTACCTCGTACACCCCGGGTCTCCCTGAAGCCTGAAGCGCCGCTGCCGCTGCGCTGCTGCCTGCAAACCCATGCCTCAAACAAGGCCGGCCCAGCCGGCAATCCCGCCGCACTTCGGGCCTTCCCGCAACTCGCCAAACCCTTCCACCGCCCGACGCACCGCCCCCCTCACATGCAGCGGCAGCATGCCAGCAGCGCCCAAGTGGGGGCGGCCCGGGGGGCGCCGCAGCGCCCCTGCCTCCTACACTACTTACACCTGCATTACTGCACCCTCCTATTTACTTTCCAGTGGGCGGGGCAACACCACAACGGCAGCACCGCTGCCTTCCATAACTAACGCCTTCCCACCAGGCACCGCTGAGTCCGCCCTGCCCCCTAGCCCCAAACCGCGCTACTCCCTTCCCCCTACCCCCTACCCCCGCCTTACCCCCTACCCCCTGCCCCCCCCCCCTACCCCCTAGCCCTTGGCCCCCCCCTACCCCCTGGCCCTGGGCCCCCCCTACCCCCTGGCCCCTGCCCCTACCCCCTACCCTACCCCCCCACCACCACAGGGTGTCAGCGCCCTTCGGGCCGAAGGCCCAGCTTGTACGTGGCTTTCACCCACGCGACCCGGGTTCGAGTCCCGGCGGTGACATGCTTTTTCCTACGACACAAATGACCTCCTTAATTAGCATTTTGTGCTCACAGCCTTGCATACATGCACGCCATTCCAAATCCATGCCACAACCCCATTTTCAATGGTCACAGTGCAAGGAGCTGAGCAAAGCAATTGGCAGCCTGCATCTGCCTACCTGTTGCCATGCGTGAGTGCATACCTCATCATATAATCTTTCTGAAAGCGTCTTTCTGAAAGCCTCCCCGTTATCAACTATACTTGCTCCAGGCTGGCAGCAGTCATAGTACACGTGCAAGAACCGTTAGGTAGGTGCGTCTAAATGGGACGGCTACCTAACTTGGATGACCATGCATTTATCTGAGTGATTGCTGCCCATGATGAGCGGCTTAAGATGTTGAGGGCCCATTTCTTTCTGCCCACTTGATGTCCGTCCGAAACACGCATGTTTTCCGAGCTCCTGGCACCATAGTCCACAAACGTCCAGGTGGGCGCAATAAGCTTGGGGTATTATAAAGGTGCTTGACCAATTTTGACATCAAGGGATCTGGTCCTGTGGTCTAGCGGTTAGGACAGCAGACTTTGAATCTGCTAACCTGAGTTCGAATCTCAGCAGGACCTGCGCAATTTTTGCATTTTTAGCCCCCCGAAGCCTCGCTGTGACGTTCACATCTGCTAATCGACGGCGGCAACAGGGTGCAGCCAAAGTCTGCCACCCGGAGAGGACGCATGCATGCCGACTGAATGAATTCATTATTATTAAAACATCCGCTGCAAGGTCCTTGACTGGTAAAGAAGTAAGGAACGCAGAAACAGTCAGGCCCCAACATTTGGTAGAGTAAAATTCGTGACGAGAGCATTTCGCCCAGCTCTGTATTCTAGCTATCTTATTTGTTTTCGGAAATGTATGGCTAAAGCCATGCTGAAATTGGGTTCTACGACAGGTTGGGTGGGTGGCGTCGGCCTGGGAGCCCAAGGACTGGGAGGCCATTTTGTTAACTCAGGTGCTGGCCCAGGAGGCGATGGTCGAGATGGGGTCCAGTGGGTTGGGCTTTGACCTTGCTTCACTGGATGGGAGGGTGATTGACTTGTGGGAGTTGCTCGTTGACTCACTTTGTTAGCGTCATCTTACTCATGGGCTGTTGTTTAGGGCTGCTTAGGGCTGGTGGTGGGATTTCTGTGGAGGTTGTTTTTTCCTTGGTGTTTTGTTCCAGTACCGGCCCACCTTAGGGCCTGGCTGACTGTCAACCTCAACAAATGTAGGTGCCGGCCGGAGCTGTATGTAGCAAGGTGTTTTGCTTCTGTATGTGCTCCCCTGTTCCCGTTTTTACTCGTTGCGCTTGTTCCATGTTGGCTTCCGCATTGGGAATGTATGTAGGGGCTGGCAGGCAGTCCGTAGCAGCCCATTTTGGCTGGGTTGTAGGCGGTGGACGGGGTATTGGTGTTTTGGTGTGGCTCGCATGCAAAGGTGCAGGCGTGGTTCTCTTCGGCTCGGAGCAATATTTGCGCTTGGTTTAGGACTTTGTTTGTTTGCCGTTTTCATAATCGAACTCTTGCATGCTCGCTTATTCAAGGTGTGCTTTTGCTCTTCGCAGTGTAAGGTCCATGTCAGGGAATGAAATACGAAACAAAACCCGTCAGCTTCGCAGACACGAGGGCCCCCCCTGAAAAACAAAGGTTCCAGGTGGCGGTGACTTGTTGGCTGTACAATAAAGAGCTGGGGTTACGAAGGTAACTTGTACGGTTTGTTTGAAGCGAACTGGAGGCATGCGTCATGGTTGATGCGGATCATCAACACATGTGAGTGTGAAAAAGAAATTCCAATGTGTGGTATGAAGCTAGCTGACAAGCTCTGATGGAAAAACAGGGAGTCAAGCCGAACTGGTGACAGATGCACTGCGAGCTGAAACTTACCAAACTTACCAATTACAGAGCAACCTTACCATAGTCGTGGGTGTTGTCAAAACATGCTTTCCAAAATTGCCAGTTATGTATTTTATTTATTAATGTCATTGTTTCTTAAATCTTGATTGTGCGGTGTAATGTTTTCTCACATGCTGAAGCACTACATGAATCATGCAGGTGCAGGGTGGCAAGCGGCAAGTGGTAACATGGATTTGCTTGGGATAAATTATCACTGTTGTGTGTGCTTAGTAATCGAGTATGTACATATTTGCGCCCAATACGTACACATGCATGGGCAGGTACACATGGTATGGCTCATTCATAATGTGCGTGTGTTCTATGTTTGGTTTTCTTATTAAAGCTTTGCAAGCCGATGTTTTCACTGCCATGTGTGTGAGGTGTTGAGCCAAGTTCCTTCGCTGCATCCTGCGTTTCCCTAAATTGCATGAATGGTGATCATCTCAGGGGTCGTCTTAACCTGGCAGATATCCAAAATAAGTGGGAAAGGGGGTAGAAAGTGATATGAAATTTTGCCACGATGCTCACAATGGATGGTGGAAGAAAAGACAACTTTATTTTGTGTCACTCACGCGCCCTCGGTCCCAGACTTGTCAAAGACCGAGATGAGATATAAATATCTGAGAGACAGAAATCAAAAAGCCAATTTTCTGTTGCTCATGGTGAGCACATGCTTCAATCACCTTTTTGGGCGGAGCCCCCGCCGCGAAGCGGCTTCGGGGGGGCTTCGCCCCCCAGGATTGTCCCTGTCCGTGTGTCCGTGTGTCCGTCCGTGTGTCCGTAACGGCAAAACATACAAACTAGACAAAACTATTTATTGCACCTAATAGATATTTGTTATCTGTATTGAGTAAAAATAACTGGAAGCCAAACAAACTTAATTTCGCAACAAACGATTTAATGACCAGCCATTCAAAAGGACCACCGCGGCAACACCGATTAGCGCTCCTCTATGGTTTGTCCTGGTACCGTAAACAGTATTTAATGAATTGGAAACAGCGGCGTGTCGCCAAAGGGCTACCTGTGAAAGTCGGCGAGAGCATGCTTGCTTCCATCGATTGTGCTACTCTGAGCTCACACAATCCTTTGTGACGATGTTGCCTGCCATTGCTATTGGTTTGTGTGCCATAATGCCTATGAACTGTAATGCAAACGGGTACCTCGCCTATAAGCTAACATGCGATGTTGGGGCGCAATGGCTGAAGTCCTTCTGAGCACGATGCCGAGATTGCCGAGCCTGACCTCCTCATCATGTTAGTAATGTAGGTGAAACCTAAACGACCTACGCGACCCTGAAAGCACTCCCATGTGGCAGTTACGCCGTCGATTTGGGTTCTGTAGCCTAATGCGTGGGTGTTATCAAGCATGATAAGACGTTACTGAGTGCGCGATTGAACAGGCGTAACCTAACAATGTGTGCAATGAGTGAGAACACTATGTACGCCGTGGGTGAACAAGGCGGCCGGCCTTGGCTGGACAAGGGGCTCTGAGCTTGTCTAGCCATGCAACGAGCACTAAAACTACAGTAAACAAGGGGGTTCAGCGTCCGTATAACATCCGTGTTAGGTCATCTGGTGCCGTGGAGTCACAGGAGCGCATGCCGTGCTCATTCCAAGTCTATAAGGCCCATTGAGTCGTTCCACTCCCCTGTAATCGCATTCATTCCAGTGGTAATAATACATTCCTGTACTGAAGAGGAGGGGCTCCGCCCTTTTCCAGCTTTGAGGAAGCTGAACCCCCTTGTCTGTTACACGGCCCTAAACACAATATATGAACACAACGCATTGGTTTATATTAAAATCTGCACCGCAACTGCATTTACGTACACTTTCCTATATATATATAATTTGTTTGCATGTGTATTGTATCAATCAACGACCTCTTAGTAATGCGTTTTTGACCGTGACCGTAAATCCCCCCGTAACGAAGTGGAGGGGAGGATTGGAGGACAGATCACCGCTAAAGTTTGTCTGTCTGTCTGTCTGTCTGTCCGTCTGTTCGCAAAAGTGGTGGCAACGACCTTCAGGCGCTAAGCGTTCAGTCCTGTCCTCAGCCAGCCAGAGGTCTCCGGTTCGAGCCAGGTAGCGACCTCTTCTCGACTTCCTCGGCACCCTTGGAGATGATGCCTGGGCCTATGGGGATGGTGTTCTAGGAGATCTCGAGTACGACAACACACTGTACGGCAGCAAACTGTACGGCACAGTTGCCATGCTGTGTGGCGACGTATCATGTGGTGTACGACATGTACGACTATGTACGACGATGTACGACGATGTACGACAGCTGTACGGCAGTGTACGGCATCTGTACGGCATGGGTTTCGACACGCTCTCCCACCCCCCTCCATGCTCCCCACCCCCCTCACCACCCCCTCATCTTCAGCACCTCTGAACGCCCCTGCATCACCATGAGGTGTACGGCAACGCAGTACGACATGGGTTTAGACACGCTCTCCCACCCCCCTCCATGCTCCCCACTCCCCTCACCACCCCCTCACCGCTCTAGCTCCTCTGACCACCCCTGTCGTACAGCGACATGGTTCGGCATGGCTTCGAGCACCTCGTCTCACCAATCTTCTTGTTGCAATATATTGCATTGTGATCTCGACTAAGCTATAACTGAATTAATGAGCCTTTCGCAGTTTCTTGGTTACTTTCCAAAATCAGTGTCAAAGTGTTTGGTGACCCTGACCACCCCCCTCCATGCTCCCCACTCCCCTCACCACCCCCTCGTAATTGGTAAGTCTCTGAGATGCGTGTTTCTAGATTAGTGTCTCCGAATGCGCTCACTGCATGAGTCGGGATTCGGGATTGGGATTGCGTTGTTGCATTTATTTATAATTTTACCCCCTCGTCGCTCTGGCTCCTCTGACCACCCCTGTCGTACAGCGACACGGTACGGCATGGCTTCGGGCACCACGTATCACCAATCTTCTTGTTGCAATACCTTGCATTGTGATGTCGACTAAGCTATAACTAAGTTAATGAGCCATTCGCAGTTTCTTGGTTACTTTCCAAAATCAGCGTAAAACTGTTTGGTGACCGTGACCACCCCCCTCCATACTCCCCACTCCCCTCACCACCCCTTCCTCGCTCCAGCTCCTCTGAACACCCCTGTCGTATAGCGACATGGTACGGCATGGGTTCGGGCACCGTGTGCCGCCGGTCTCCTTGTTTGCATTGTATTGTCGATTAAGCTATAACTGATTTAATGAGCCATTCCCAGTTTCTTGGTTACTTTCAGAAATCGGCGTAAAACTGTTTCGGCGATGGATATGGCTTCGGCAAAAGTAAATCGGCGCAAGTTGCAAGCTGGTTTCGGCAAGAAGCGTGGTTGTGAAGTCGGCGCGTCTCCTGAAAAGCGCCGATTTCTGATCGCCGAAAACTATGGTTGATCGGCGATCGCTGATCGGTGAATGCTGTCGGGGGTGGTCACCATGAAAGCTTCTTAGATTTCGGCGCAATTAGCCTGGCATCGGCAAAAGTCTTTCGGCGCAATTTGCAAGCTGGTTTCGGCGACAAGCACGTTCGTTAAGTCGGCGCATTTCCTGAAAAGCGTCGATTACTGATCGCCGAAAACTATGGTTGATTCGGCGATCACTGACCTGCGGGTCAGGTAAGCGACCTGCGGGTCTATCATGTCATGACTTGGCGTGAACGTTCTCCTTTCTGAAACGTATGGACCGGTCGCCTGGGACTGCTCGGACATGTACGGCCAAGCCTGCCCGGCGAGCGAATTCAGCTTTTCAGATCTCTTTAACTGTGCAATATGCGATAAAAGTGTAGAATACAGCTTGAACAATCATCTTGGCTATTGCTTCGGTTGATAATCCCAGCGAGACTTGCGCTTCGGGCGGTCGTTTCTTGGTCTGTAGGCTGTCTTTGGCAGCATAGTACATTGGAGTATCAAAACATAAGATCATCAGCATCATTTCGTAAGAAGCGATTCATTGGCGATCACTGATCGGCGAATGCTGTCAGGGGTGGTGGCCGTGAAAGCTTCTTAGGTTTCGGCGACGGACACGGCATCGGCAAAAGTCTTTCGGAGCAATTTGCAATGCTGTCTTTTTAGGTTTCGTCCCCTGTAACGAAGTGGAGCCATATCCCACCGACTTCCTTGCGCCGCTCATCTGCACTGTATGTGATGTTGACTAAACTATAACTGAGTTAACGAGCCATTCACAGTTTCTCGGTTACTTTACGTAAGAAAGTAATCCTGGCCGTCAGCGAGAGGCGACCTATGCCTCGCGACAGATGCCTTACAACCAATGCTTACAAACAAAACTGGCACGCCAATGTTGGGTCCGCCGACCCCGCCTGTCAGCGAGTGTAGCAAGCTCACAACATTGGTCACTGCACTGACATCAGGTCCATCGACCCTGATCGTCGGCGAGAGGCGACCTATGTGCCTTACGACAAACGGCTTACGACTAATGCTTTCGAATATGAGCCGCACACTGACATCAGGTCCGCCGACCATGCTTGTCTGCGACATGAGCAACCTCATAACACTGGTCGGCGCGCCAACGTTAGGTCCGCCCACCATGCTCGTCGGCAAGAGGAGCAAGCTCGCAGCACTGGTCGGTACCACTCTGCTGACCATGCTCGTACGACCAATGTTATGTTAATGAACATGACTGGCATGCCAACGTCAGGTTCGCTCGCGGTGTGCTCGTCAGCGACATGAGCAAGCTCGCAACACTCGACAGCTCACCGACGTCAGGTCCGCAATGTGCCGAAATCATGTCGGTGCGCATCACCAATCAGGATTTACGGTACCCCCGGCCGCGGCGACCACGACGCGGCGCTATTGTGTTTATTAGCTGTTTCGTTGACTATATCTGTTATGTGGCCACTTTTGTCATCAAAGCGTAATAGTGTCACCGTAGTCTAGGCGGTTAGGATACGTGGCTTTCACCCACGCGACCCGGGTTCGAGTCCCGGCGGTGACATTCTTTTTCCTACGACACAAATGACCTTCTTAATTAGCATTTTGTGCTCACAGCCTTGCATACATGCACGCCATTCCAAATCCATGCCACAACCCCATTTTCAATGGTCACAGTGCAAGGAGCTGAGCAAAGCAATTGGCAGCCTGCATCTGCCTACCTGTTGCCATGCGTGAGTGCATACCTCATCATATAATCTTTCTGAAAGCGTCTTTCTGAAAGCCTCCCCGTTATCAACTATACTTGCTCCAGGCTGGCAGCAGTCATAGTACACGTGCAAGAACCGTTAGGTAGGTGCGTCTAAATGGGACGGCTACCTAACTTGGATGACCATGCATTTATCTGAGTGATTGCTGCCCATGATGAGCGGCTTAAGATGTTGAGGGCCCATTTCTTTCTGCCCACTTGATGTCCGTCCGAAAAACGCATGTTTTCCGAGCTCCTGGCACCATAGTCCACAAAAGTCCAGGTGGGCGCAACAAGCTTGGGGTATTATAAAGGTGCTTGACCAATTTTGACATCAAGGGATCTGGTCCTGTGGTCTAGCGGTTAGGACAGCAGACTTTGAATCTGCTAACCTGAGTTCGAATCTCAGCAGGACCTGCGCAATTTTTGCATTTTTAGCCCCCCGAAGCCTCGCTGTGACGTTCACATCTGCTAATCGACGGCGGCAACAGGGTGCAGCCAAAGTCTGCCACCCGGAGAGGACGCATGCATGCCGACTGAATGAATTCATTATTAAAGCATCCGCTGCAAGGTCCTTGACTGGTAAAGAAGTAAGGAACGCAGAAACAGTCAGGCCCCAACATTTGGTAGCGTAAAATTCGTGACGAGAGCATTTCGCCCAGCTCTGTATTCTAGCTATCTTATTTGTTTTCGGAAATGTATGGCTAAAGCCATGCTGAAATTGGGTTCTACGACAGGTTGGGTGGGTGGCGTCAGCCTGGGAGCCCAAGGACTGGGAGGCCATTTTGTTTTCTCAGGTGCTGGCCCAGGAGGCGATGGTCGAGATGGGGTCCAGTGGGTTGGGCTTTGACCTTGCTTCACTGGATGGGAGGGTGATTGACTTGTGGGAGTTGCTCGTTGACTCACTTTGTTAGCGTCATCTTACTCATGGGCTGTTGTTTAGGGCTGCTTAGGGCTGGTGGTGGGATTTCTGTGGCGGTTGTTTTTTCCTTGGTGTTTTGTTCCAGTACCGGCCCACCTTAGGGCCTGGCTGACTGTCAACCTCAACAAATGTAGGTGCCGGCCGGAGCTGTATGTAGCAAGGTGTTTTGCTTCTGTATGTGCTCCCCTGTTCCCGTTTTTACCCGTTGCGCTTGTTCCATGTTGGCTTCCGCATTGGGAATGTATGTAGGGGCTGGCAGGCAGTCCGTAGCAGCCCATTTTGGCTGGGTTGTAGGCGGTGGACGGGGTATTGGTGTTTTGGTGTGGCTCGCATGCAAAGGTGCAGGCGTGGTTCTCTTCGGCTCGGAGCAATATTTGCGCTTGGTTTAGGACTTTATTTGTTTGCCGTTTTCATATTCGAACTCTTGCATGCTCGCTTATTCAAGGTGTGCTTTTGCTCTTCGCAGTGTAAGGTCCATGTCAGGGAATGAAACACGAAACAAAACCCGTCAGCTTCGCAGACACGAGGGCCCCCCCTGAAAAACAAAGGTTCCAGGTGGCGGTGACTTGTTGGCTGTACAATAAAGAGCTGGGGTTACGAAGGTAACTTGTACGGTTTGTTTGAAGCGAACTGGAGGCATGCGTCATGGTTGATGCGGATCATCAACACATGTGAGTGTGAAAAAGAAATTCCAATGTGTGGTATGAAGCTAGCTGACAAGCTCTGATGGAAAAACAGGGAGTCAAGCCGAACTGGTGACAGATGCACTGCGAGCTGAAACTTACCAAACTTACCAATTACAGAGCAACCTTACCATAGTCGTGGGTGTTGTCAAAACATGCTTTCCAAAATTGCCAGTTATGTATTTTATTTATTAATGTCATTGTTTCTTAAATCTTGATTGTGCGGTGTAATGTTTTCTCACATGCTGAAGCACTACATGAATCATGCAGGTGCAGGGTGGCAAGCGGCAAGTGGTGACATGGATTTCCTTGGGATAAATTATCACTGTTGTGTGTGCTTAGTAATCGAGTATGTACATATTTGCGCCCAATACGTACACATGCATGGGCAGGTACACATGGTATGGCTCATTCATAATGTGCGTGTGTTCTATGTTTGGTTTTCTTATTAAAGCTTTGCAAGCCGATGTTTTCACTGCCATGTGTGTGAGGTGTTGAGCCAAGTTCCTTCGCTGCATCCTGCGTTTCCCTAAATTGCATGAATGGTGATCATCTCAGGGGTCGTCTTAACCTGGCAGATATCCAAAATAAGTGGGAAAGGGGGTAGAAAGTGATATGAAATTTTGCCACGATGCTCACAATGGATGGTGGAAGAAAAGACAACTTTATTTTGTGTCACTCACGCGCCCTCGGTCCCAGACTTGTCAAAGACCGAGATGAGATATAAATATCTGAGAGACAGAAATCAAAAAGCCAACGACCTCTTAGTAATGCGTTTTTTGTGTTTATTAGCTGTTTCGTTGACTATATCTGTGACCGTAAATCCCCCCGTAACGAAGTGGAGGGGAGGATTGGAGGAAGGACAGATCACAATTAAATCATCTCTGTGACCGTAAATCCCCCCGTAACGAAGTGAAGGGGAGGATTGGAGGACAGATCACCGCTAAAGTTTGTCTGTCCGTCTGTCTGTCTGTCTGTCTGTCTGTCTGTCTGTCCACAAAAGTGGTGGCAACGACCTTCAGGCGCTAAGCGTTCAGTCCTGTCCTCAGCCAGCCAGAGGTCTCCAGTTCGAGCCAGGTAGCGACCTCTTGGCGACTTCCTCGGCACCCTTGGAGATGATGCCTGGGCCTATGGGGATGGTGTTCTGGGAGATCTCGAGTACGACAACACACTGTACGGCAGCAGACTGTACGGCACAGGTGCCATGCTGTGTGGTGACGCATCATGTGGTGTACGACATGTACAACTATGTACGACAGCTGTACGGCAGTGTACGACAGCGTACGACAACTGTCGTACGCTTGTACGGCATCTGTACGGCATGGGTTTTGACACGCCCTCCCACCCCCCTCCGTGCTCCCCACTCCCCTCATCGCCCCCTCTTCACTCATCATGCCTGGCATCATCAGGATGGTGTCCTGAGATGTGGTGTCGTACGGCAACACAGTACGGCATGGGTTTCGACACGCTCTCCCACCCCCCTTCATGCTCCCCACTCCCCTCACCACCCCCTCATCACTCATCATGCCTGGCATCATCAGGATGGTGTCCTGAGGTGTGGTGCCGTACAGCAACGCAGTACGGCATGGGTTTCGACACGCCCTCCCACCCCCCTCCATGCTCCCCGCCCTCCTCACCACCCCCTCGTCCCTCCAGCACCTCTGAACGCCCCTGCATCACCATGAAGTGTACGGCAACGCAGTACGGCATGGGTTTCGACACGCCCTCTCACCCCCCTCCATGCTCCCCGCCCCCCTCACCACCCCCTCGTCCCTCCAGCACCTCTGAACGCCCCTGCATCACCATGAGGTGTACGGCAATGCAGTACGGCATGGGTTTCGACACGCCCTCCCACCCCCCTCCATGCTCCCCACTCCCCTCACCACCCCCTCGCCGCTCTGGCTCCTCTGACCACCCTTGTCGTACAGCGACACGGTATGGCATGGCTTCGGGCACCGCATATCACCAATCTTCTTGTTGCAATATCTTGCATTGTGATCTCGACTAAGCTGTAACTGAATTAATGAGCCATTCGCAGTTTCTTGGTTACTTTCCAAAATCAGTGTCAAAACGTTTGGTGACCGTGACCACCCCCCTCCATGCTCCCCACTCCCCTCACCACCCCCTCGTTGCTCCAGCTCCTCTGACCACCTCTGTCGTACAGCGACACGGTACGGCATGGCTTCGGGCACCGTGTATCACCAATCTTCTTGTTGCAATATCTTGCATTGTGATGTCGATTAAGCTATAACTGAGTTAATGAGCCATTCGCAGTTTCTTGGTTACTTTCCAAAATCAGCGTCAAACTGTTTGGTGACCGTGACCACCCCCCTCCATGCTCCCCACTCCCCTCACCACCCCCTTCTCGCTCCAGCTCCTCTGACCACCCCTGTCGTACAGCGACACGGTTCGGCATGGCTTCGGGCACCACGTATCACCAATCTTCTTGTTGCAATATCTTGCATTGTGATGTCGATTAAGCTATAACTGAGTTAATGAGCCATTCGCAGTTTCTTGGTTACTTTCCAAAATCAGCGTCAAACTGTTTGGTGACTGTGACCACCCCCCTCCATGCTCCCCACTCCCCTCACCACCCCTTCCTCGCTCCAGCTCCTCTGACCACCCCTGTCGTACAGCGACACGGTACAGCATGGCTTCGGGCACCACGTATCACCAATCTTCTTGTTGTGATGTCTTGCATTGTAATGTCGATTAAGCTATAACTAATTTAATGAGCCATTCGCAGTTTCTTGGTTACTTTCAGAAATCGGCGCAAAACTGTTTGGTGACCGTTACCACCCCTCTCCAAACTCCCTACTCCCCTCACCACCTCTTCATCGCTCTAGCTCCTCTGAACACCCCTGTCGTACAGCGGTACGGCATGGGTTGGGGCACCGTGTGCCGCCCGTCTCCTTGTTGCGATGTCTTGCATTGTGATCTCGACTAAGCTATATCTGATTTAATGAGCCATTCGCAGTTTCTTGGTTACTTTTCCGAAATCAGTGTAAAACTGTTTCGGCGACTGGTATGGTTTCGGCAAAACAAAATCGGCGCAAAATGTAAGCTGGTTTCGGTGAGAAGCGTGGTCGTGAAGTCGGCGCGTCTGATGAAAAGCGCTGATTACTGGTCGCCGAAGACGAGGGTTTATCGGCGATTACTGATCGGCGAATGCTGTCAGGGGTGGTCACCGTGAAAGCTTCTTAGATTTCGGCGCAATTTGCCTGGCATCGGCGAGAGTCTTTCGGCGCAATTTGCAAGCTGGTTTCGGCGAGAAGCATGGTCGTGAAGTCGCCGCATCTCCTGAAAAGCGCCGATTACTGATCGCCAAAAACTATGGTTGATCGGCGATTGCTGATCGGCAAATGCTGTCAGGGGAGATCGCCGTGGAAGCTCTTTAGATTTCGGCACAATTTGCCTGGCATCGGCAAAGGTCTTTCGGCGCAATTTGCAGGCTGGTTTCGACGAGAAGCACGATCGTGAAGTCGGCGCATCTCCTGAAAAGCGCCGATTGCTGATCGCCGAAAATGATAGCTTTTTTGGTGATCACTGACCCACGGGTCATGAGACGTCGCCCTCATGCGCAGATGTGTTTGTGTGTGTGTGTGTGTGTGCATGTAGTGCGCAGGTAGCGTGGCTCTACCTGTATATGTTGGTACAGAACAAGGGCTTTTCATGCCTTGGACACGCCAACATGCCGTAGGGCAGCCCCAAGAGGTCACCGATAGCGGAAAACGTCCGGAGGCGCCCCAAAATTTGAATTTGAAGCAGTTCGACGCCATGCCGTACATGTACGCCATGCCGACTATGACCGTAAATCCCCCCGTAACGAAGTGGAGGGGAGGATTGGAGGACAGATCACCGCTAAAAAATCTCTGTCTGTCTGTCTGTCCGTCCGTCCGTTCACAAAAGTGGTGGCAACGACCTTCAGGCGCTAAGCGTTCAGTCCTGTCCTCAGCCAGCCAGAGGTCTCCGGTTCGAGCCAGGTAGCGACCTCTTGGCGACTTCCTCATCACCCTTGGAGATGATGCCTGGGCCTATGGGGATGGTGTTCTGGGAGATCTCGAGTACGACAATACATTGTACGGCAGCAAACTGTACGGCACAGTTGCCATGCTGTGTGGTGGCGCATCATGTGGCGTACGACATGTACGACTATGTACGACAGCTGTACAGCAGTGTACGACAACTGTCGTACACTTGTACGGTATCTGTACGGCATGGGTTTCGACACGCCCTCCCACCCCCCTCCGTGCTCCCCACTCCCCTCATCACCCCCTCATCACTCATCATGCCTGGCATCATCGGGATGGTGTCCTGAGGTGTGGTGCAGTACGGCAACACAGTACGGCATGGGTTTCGACACGCCCTCCCGCCCCCCTCCGTGCTCCCCACTCCCCTCACCACCCCCTCGTCCCTGCAGCACCTCTGAACGCCCCTGCATCACCACGAGGTGTACGGCAACGCAGTACGGCATGGGTTTCGACACCCCTGTCGTACAGCAACACGGTACAGCATGGCTTTGGGCACCGCGTATCACCAATCTTCTTGTTGCAATATCTTGCATTGTGATGTCGACTAAGCTATAACTGCGTTAATGAGCCATTCGCAGTTTCTTGGTTACTTTCCAAAATCAGCGTCATACTGTTTGGTGACAGTGACGACCCTCCTCCATGCTCCCCACTCCCTCACCACCCCTTCCTCGCTTCAGCTCCTCTGAACACCCCTGTCGTACAGTGACACGGTACGGCATGGGTTGGGGCACCGTGTGCCGCCGGTCTCCTTGTTGCGATGTCTTGCATTATGATGTCGACTAAGCTATAACTGAGTTAATGAGCCATTCGCAGTTTCTTGGTTATTTTCAGAAATTGGCGTAAAACTGTTTCGGCGACGGATATGGCTTCAGCAAAAGTAAATCGGCGAGAAGCGTGGTCGTGAAGTCGGCGCGTTTGCTGAAAAGCGGCGATTACTGATCGCCGAAAACTATGGTTGATCGGCAATCACTGATCGGCGAATGCTGTCAGGGGTGGTTCGGCGCAATGTGCCTGTCATCGGGAAAAGTCTTTCGGTGCAATATGCAAGCTGGTTTCGGCGAGAAGCACGGTCGTGAAGTCGGCGCATCTCCTGAAAAACGCCGATTACTGATCGCCGAAAACTAATGTTGATCGGCGATTGCTGATCGGCGAATGCTGTCAGGGGTGGTCGCCGTGAAAGCTTCTTAGATTTTGGCGCAATTTGCCTGGCATCTGCAGAAGTCTTTCGGCGCAATTTGCAAGCTGGTTTCGGCAAGAAGCACGTTCCTGTAGTCGGCGCATTTCCTGAAAAGCGCCGATTACTGATCGCCGAAAACTATGGTTGATTCGGCGATCACTGACCTGCGGGCCAGGTAAGCGACCCACGGGTCTATCACGTCGTGGCTCTGCGTGAACGTTCTCCTTTCTGAAACGTATGGACCGCTCGGTCGCCGGGACTGCTCGGACATGTACGGCCAAGCCTTCCCGGCGAGCGAATTCAGCTTTTCAGATTTCTTTAACTGTGCAATATGCGATAAAAGTGTATAATACAGCATAAACAATCATCATGGCTATTGCTTTAGTTGATCCCAGTGAAACTTGCGCTTCGGGTGGTCGTTTCTTTGTCTGTAGGCTGTCTTTGGGAGCATAGTACATTGGAGTATCGAAACATTAGATCATCAGTATCATTTACGTTAGGATGAAAAGAGGAGATGACAATGCTCCTCCCTCCCCCACTCCTCTCACCACCCCTTCGTCGCTTCGGTCCTCTGAACACCCCTGTCGTACAGTGGCGCGGTACAGCATGGGTTGGGGCACCGTGTGCCGCCAGTCTTCTTGTTGCGATGTCTTGCATTGTGATGTCGACTGAGCTGTAGCTGAGTTAATGAGCCATTCGCAGTTTCTTGGTTACTTTCAAAAATCGGCGTAAAACTGTTTTGGCAACTGATTTGGATACGGCGAAACAAAATCGGCGCAAGCTGTAAGCTGGATCGGCGACAAGCATTGTCGTGAAGCCTGCGCGTCTGATGAAAAGCGCCGATCACTGGTCGCCGAAGATTAGGGTTTATCCGCGATTACTGATCGGCGAATACTGTCAGGGGTGATCGCCGCGAAAGCTTCTTAGATTTCGGCGCAATTTACCTGGCATCGGCGAAATTCTTTCGGCGCAATTTGCAAGCTGGTTCGGCGATTACTGATCGCCGAAATTTGCCTGCCGTCGGCGAAAGTCTTTCGGCGTCTGTTTGTCTGTCTGTGACCGTAAATCCCCCAGGGGATTGTGCCGCCAGTCTCCTTGTTGTGATGTCTTGTATTGTAATGCTGATTAAGCTATAACTGATTTAATGAGCCATTCGCAGTTTCTTGGTTACTTTCAGAAATCGGCGTAAAACTGTTTGGTGACCGTGACCACCCCTCTCCAAACTCCCTATTCCCCTCACCACCTCTTCATCACTCTAGCTCCTCTGAACACCCCTGTCGTACAGCGACACGGTACGGCATGGGTTGGGGCACCGTGTGCCGCCTGTCTCCTTGTTGCGATGTCTTGCATTGTGATGTCGACTAAGCTATAACTGAGTTAATGAGCAATTCGCAGTTTCTTGGTTACTTTCCAAAATCAGTGTAAAACTGTTTCGGCTACTGATATGGTTTCAGAAAAACAAAATCGGTGCAAAATGTAAGCTGGTTTCGGCGAGAAGCGTGGTCGTGAAGTCGGCGCGTCTGATGAAAAGCGCCGATTACTGGTCGCCGAAGACGAGGGTTTACCGGCGATTACTGATCGGCGAATGCTGTCAGGGGTGGTCACCGTGAAAGCTTCTTAGATTTCGGCCCAATTTGCCTGGCATCTGCGAGAGTCTTTCGGCGCAATTTGCAAGCTGGTTTCGGCGAGAAGCATGGTCGTGAAGTCGCCGCATCTCCTGAAAAGCGCCGATTACTGATCGCCGAAAACTATGGTTGATCGGCGATTGCTGATCTGCGATTGCTGTCAGGGAAGATCGCCGTGAAAGCTTTTTAAATTTCGGCACAATTTGCCTGGCATCGGCAAAGGTCTTTCGGCGCAATTTGCAAGCTGGTTTCGACGAGGAGCACTGTCGTGAAGTCGGCGCATCTCCTGAAAAGCGCCGATTGCTGATCGCCGAAAATGATAGCTTTTTTGGTGATCACTGACCCACGGGTCATGAGACGTCGCCCTCATGCGCAGATGTGTTTGTGTGCGTGTGTGTGTGCATGTAGTGCGCAGGTAGCGAGGCTCTACCTGTATATGTTGGTACAGAACAAGGGTTTTTCATGCCTTGGACACGCCAACATGCCGTAGGGCAGCACCAAGAGGTCACCGATAGCGGAAAACGTCCGGAGGCGCCCCAAAATTTGAATTTGAAGCAGTTCGACGCCATGCCGTACATGTACGCCATGCCGATTATTGCTCTCGAACATGAGCCGCACGCTGACATCAGGTCCGCCGACCATGCTTGTCTGCAACACATGAGCAACCTCACAACACTGGTCGGCGCGCCAACGTTAGGTCCGCAATGCTGAAGTCATGCCGGCACGCAAAGCTTGTTCGTTCGCGGATTCATCACCAATCAGGATTTACGGTACCCCCGGCCGCGGCGACCACGACGCGGCGCTATCTGTCTGTCCGTCTGTCTGTCTGTCTGTCCGTTCACAAAAGTGGTGGCAACGACCTTAAGGCGCTAAGCGTTCAGTCCTATCCTCAGCCAGCCAGAGGTCTCCAGTTCGAGCCGGGTAGCGACCTCTTGGCGACTTCCTCAGCACCCTTGCAGATGATGCCTGGGCCTATGGGGATGGTGTTCTGGGAGATCTCGAGTACGACAACACACTGAACACACTGTACGGCAGCAAACTGTACGGCACAGTTGCCATGCTGTGTGGTGACACATCATGTGGTGTACGACTCGTACGACAATGTACGACAGCGTACGACAACTGTCGTACGCTTGTACGGCATCTGTACGGCATGGGTTTTGACACGCCCTCCCACCCCCCTCCGTGCTCCCCACTCCCCTCATCACCCCCTCATCACTCATCATGCCTGGCATCATCAGGATGGTGTCCTGAGATGTGGTGTCGTACGGCAACGCAGTACGGCATGGGTTTCGACACACCCTCCCACCCCCCTTCATGCTCCCCACTCCCCTCACCACCCCCTCGTCCCTCCAGCACCTCTGAACGCCCCTGCATCACCATGAGGTGTACGGCAACGCAGTACGGCATGGCTTTCGACACGCCCTCCCACCCCCCTCCATGCTCCCCACTCCCCTCACCACCCCCTCGCCACTCTAGCTCCTCTGACCACCCCTGTCGTACAGCGACATGGTACGGCATGGCTTCGAGCACCACGTATCACCAATCTTCTTGTTGCAATATCTTGCATTGTGATCTCGACTAAGCTATAACTGAATAAATGAGCCATTCGCAGTTTCTTGGTTACTTTCCAAAATCAGCGTCAAACTGTTTGGTGACCGTGACCACCCCCTCCATACTCCCCACTCCCCTCACCACCCCTTCCTCACTCCAGCTCCTCTGAACACCCCTGTCGTACAGTGACACGGTACGGCATGGGTTCGAACACCGTGTGTCGCCGGTCTCCTTGTTGTGATGTCTTGCATTGTAATGTCGATTAAGCTATAACTGATTTAATGATGAGCCATTCGCAGTTTCTTGGTTACTTTCAAAAATCGGCGTAAAACTGTTTTGGTGACGGATATGGCTTCGGCAAGAGTAAATCGGCGCAAGTTGCAAGCTGGTTTCGGCAAGAAGCGTGGTTGTGAAGTCGGCGCGTCTCCTGAAAAGCGCCGATTACTGATCGCCGAAAACTATGGTTGATCGGCGATCGCTGAAAGGCGAATGCTGTCAGGGGTGGTCGCCGTGCGTGAAAGCTTCTTAGATTTCGGCGCAATTAGCCTGGCATCGGCAAAAGTCTTTCGGCGCAATTTGCAAGCTGGTTTCGGCGACAAGCACGTTCGTTAAGTCGGCGCATTTCCTGAAAAGCGCCGATTACTGATCGCCGAAAACTATGGTTGATTCGGTGATCACTGACCTGCGGGTCAGGTAAGCGACCCGCGGGTCTATCATGTCATGACTTGGCGTGAACGTTCTCCTTTCTGAAACGTATGGACCGGTGGCCTGGGACTGCTCTGACATGTACGGCCAAGCCTGCCCGGCGAGCGAATTCAGCTTTTCAGATCTCTTTAACTGTGTAATATGCGATAAAAGTGTAGAATACAGCATGAACAATCATCATGGCTATTGCTTTGGTTGATAATCCCAGCGAGACTTGCGCTTCGGGCGGTCGTTTCTTGGTCTGTAGGCTGTCTTTGGCAGCATAGTATATTGGAGTATCAAAACATTAGATCATCAGTATCATTTCCTAAGAAGCAATTCATTGGCGATCACTGATCGGCGAATGCTGTCAGGGGTGGTGGCCGTGAAAGCTTCTTAGGTTTCGGAGACGGACACGGCATCAGCAAAAGTCTTTCGGCGCAATTTGCAAGCTGGTTTCAGCGAGAAGCGTACTCGTGAAGTCGGTGCGTCTGCTGAAAAGCGCCGATTACTGATCACCGAAAACAATGGTTCATCGGCGATCACTGATCGGCGAATGCTGTCAGGGGTGGTGGCCGTGAAAGCTTCTTAGGTTTCGGCGACGGACACGGCATCGGCAAAAGCCTCTCGGCGAAATTTGCAATGCTGTCTTTTTAGGTTTCGTCCCCCGTAACGAACTGGAGTCACATCCCACCGACTTCCTTGCGCCGCTCATCTGCACTGTGATGTCGACTAAACTGTAACTGAGTTAACGAGCCATTCACAGTTTCTCGGTTACTTTACGTAAGAAAGTAATCCTGCCCTTCAGCGAGAGGCGACCTATGCCTCGCGACAGATGCCTTACAGCCAATGCTTACAAACAAAACTGGCACGCAATTGTTGGGTCCGCCGACCCCGCCTGTCAGCGAGTGTAGCAAGCTCACAACATTGGTCACTGCACTGACATCAGGTCCACCGACCCTGATCGTCGGCGAGAGGCGACCTATGCCTTGCTTACCACAAATGGCTTACGACTAATGCTTTCGAACATGAGCCGCACGCTGACATCAGGTCCGCCGACCATGCTTGTCTGCGACATGAGCAAGCTCACAACACTGGTCGGTGCGCCAATGTTAGGTCCGCCCACCATGCTCGTCGGCAAGAGGAGCAAGCTCGCAGCACTGGTCGGTACGCTGACTTCAGGTCTGCTGACCATGCTCGTACGACCAATGTTTGTTAATGAACATGACTGGTATGCCAACGTCAGCTTCGCCCGCGGTGTGCTCGTCAGCGACATGAGCAAGCTCGCAACACTTGACAGCTCACCGACGTCAGGTACGCAATGTGTGTGCGAAAATCATGCCGGCGCGCATCACCAATCAGGATTTACGGTACCCCCGGCCGCGGCGACCACGACGCGGCGCTATTATGTGGCCACTTTTGTCATCAAAGCGTAATAGTGTCACCGTAGTCTAGGCGGTTAGGATACGTGGCTTTCACCCACGCGACCCGGGTTCGAGTCCCGGCGGTGACATGCTTTTTCCTACGACACAAATGACCTCCTTAATTAGCATTTTGTGCTCACAGCCTTGCATACATGCACGCCATTCCAAATCCATGCCACAACCCCATTTTCAATGGTCACAGTGCAAGGAGCTGAGCAAAGCAATTGGCAGCCTGCATCTGCCTACCTGTTGCCATGCGTGAGTGCATACCTCATCATATAATCTTTCTGAAAGCGTCTTTCTGAAAGCCTCCCCGTTATCAACTATACTTGCTCCAGGCTGGCAGCAGTCATAGTACACGTGCAAGAACCGTTAGGTAGGTGCGTCTAAATGGGACGGCTACCTAACTTGGATGACCATGCATTTATCTGAGTGATTGCTGCCCATGATGAGCGGCTTAAGATGTTGAGGGCCCATTTCTTTCTGCCCACTTGATGTCCGTCCGAAACACGCATGTTTTCCGAGCTCCTGGCACCATAGTCCACAAAAGTCCAGGTGGGCGCAATAAGCTTGGGGTATTATAAAGGTGCTTGACCAATTTTGACATCAAGGGATCTGGTCCTGTGGTCTAGCGGTTAGGACAGCAGACTTTGAATCTGCTAACCTGAGTTCGAATCTCAGCAGGACCTGCGCAATTTTTGCATTTTTAGCCCCCCGAAGCCTCGCTGTGACGTTCACATCTGCTAATCGACGGCGGCAACAGGGTGCAGCCAAAGTCTGCCACCCGGAGAGGACGCATGCATGCCGACTGAATGAATTCATTATTACTACATCCTCTGCAAGGTCCTTGACTGGTAAAGAAGTAAGGAACGCAGAAACAGTCAGGCCCCAACATTTGGTAGCGTAAAATTCGTGACGAGAGCATTTCGCCCAGCTCTGTATTCTAGCTATCTTATTTGTTTTCGGAAATGTATGGCTAAAGCCATGCTGAAATTGGGTTCTATGACAGGTTGGGTGGGTGGCGTCGGCCTGGGAGCCCAAGGACTGGGAGGCCATTTTGTTTTCTCAGGTGCTGGCCCAGGAGGCGATGGTCGAGATGGGGTCCAGTGGGTTGGGCTTTGACCTTGCTTCACTGGATGGGAGGGTGATTGACTTGTGGGAGTTGCTCGTTGACTCACTTTGTTAGCGTCATCTTACTCATGGGCTGTTGTTTAGGGCTGCTTAGGGCTGGTGGTGGGATTTCTGTGGCGGTTGTTTTTTCCTTGGTGTTTTGTTCCAGTACCGGCCCACCTTAGGGCCTGGCTGACTGTCTACCTCAACAAATGTAGGTGCCGGCCGGAGCTGTATGTAGCAAGGTGTTTTGCTTCTGTATGTGCTCCCCTGTTCCCGTTTTTACTCGTTGCGCTTGTTCCATGTTGGCTTCCGCATTGGGAATGTATGTAGGGGCTGGCAGGCAGTCCGTAGCAGCCCATTTTGGCTGGGTTGTAGGCGGTGGACGGGGTATTGGTGTTTTGGTGTGGCTCGCATGCAAAGGCGCAGGCGTGGTTCTCTTCGGCTCGGAGCAATATTTGCGCTTGGTTTAGGACTTTGTTTGTTTGCCGTTTTCATATTCGAACTCTTGCATGCTCGCTAGCTTATTCAAGGTGTGCTTTTGCTCTTCGCAGTGTAAGGTCCATGTCAGGGAATGAAATACGAAACAAAACCCGTCAGCTTCGCAGACACGAGGGCCCCCCCTGAAAAACAAAGGTTCCAGGTGGCGGTGACTTGTTGGCTGTACAATAAAGAGCTGGTGTTACGAAGGTAACTTGTACGGTTTGTTTGAAGCGAACTGGAGGCGTGCGTCATGGTTGATGCGGATCATTAACACATGTGAGTGTGAAAAAGAAATTCCAATGTGTGGTATGAAGCTAGCTGACAAGCTCTGATGGAAAAACAGGGAGTCAAGCCGAACTGGTGACAGATGCACTGCGAGCTGAAACTTACCAAACTTACCAATTACAGAGCAACCTTACCATAGTCGTGGGTGTTGTCAAAACATGCTTTCCAAAATTGCCAGTTATGTATTTTATTTATTAATGTCATTGTTTCTTAAATCTTGATTGTGCGGTGTAATGTTTTCTCACATGCTGAAGCACTACATGAATCATGCAGGTGCAGGGTGGCAAGCGGCAAGTGGTGACATGGATTTCCTTGGGATAAATTATCACTGTTGTGTGTGCTTAGTAATCGAGTATGTACATATTTGCAACCAATACGTACACATGCATGGGCAGGTACACATGGTATGGCTCATTCATAATGTGTGTGTGTTCTATGTTTGGTTTTCTTATTATAGCTTTGCAAGCTGATGTTTTCACTGCCATGTGTGTAAGGTGTTGAGCCAAGTTCCTTCGCTGCATCCTGCGTTTCCCTAAATTGCATGAATGGTGATCATCTCAGGGGTCGTCTTAACCTGGCAGATATCCAAAATAAGTGGGAAAGGGGGTAGAAAGTGATATGAAATTTCGCCACGATGCTCACAATGGATGGTGGAAGAAAAGACAACTTTATTTTGTGTCACTCACGCGCCCTCGGTCCCAGACTTGTCAAAGACCGAGATGAGATATAAATATCTGAGAGACAGAAATCAAAAAGCCAATTTTCTGTTGCTCATGGTGATCACATGCTTCAATCACCTTTTCTGTTACACGGCCCTAAACACAATATATGAACACAACGCATTGGTTTATATTAAATTCTGCACCGCAACTGCATTTACGTACACTTTCCTATATATATATAATTTGTTTGCATGTGTATTGTATCAATCAACGACCTCTTAGTAATGCGTTTTTTGTGTTTATTAGCTGTTTCGTTGACTACATCTGTTATGTGGCCACTTTTGTCATCAAAGCGTAATAGTGTCACCGTAGTCTAGGCGGTTAGGATACGTGGCTTTCACCCACGCGACCCGGGTTCGAGTCCCGGCGGTGACATGCTTTTTCCTACGACACAAATGACCTTCTTAATTAGCATTTTGTGCTCACAGCCTTGCATACATGCACGCCATTCCAAATCCATGCCACAACCCCATTTTCAATGGTCACAGTGCAAGGAGCTGAGCAAAGCAATTGGCAGCCTGCATCTGCCTACCTGTTGCCATGCGTGAGTGCATACCTCATCATATAATCTTTCTGAAAGCGTCTTTCTGAAAGCCTCCCCGTTATCAACTATACTTGCTCCAGGCTGGCAGCAGTCATAGTACACGTGCAAGAACCGTTAGGTAGGTGCGTCTAAATGGGACGGCTACCTAACTTGGATGACCATGCATTTATCTGAGTGATTGCTGCCCATGATGAGCGGCTTAAGATGTTGAGGGCCCATTTCTTTCTGCCCACTTGATGTCCGTCCGAAACACGCATGTTTTCCGAGCTCCTGGCACCATAGTCCACAAAAGTCCAGGTGGGCGCAACAAGCTTGGGGTATTATAAAGGTGCTTGACCAATTTTGACATCAAGGGATCTGGTCCTGTGGTCTAGCGGTTAGGACAGCAGACTTTGAATCTGCTAACCTGAGTTCGAATCTCAGCAGGACCTGCGCAATTTTTGCATTTTTATCCCCCCGAAGCCTCGCTGTGACGTTCGCATCTGCTAATCGACGGCGGCAACAGGGTGCAGCCAAAGTCTGCCACCCGGAGAGGACGCATGCATGCCGACTGAATGAATTCATTATTAAAGCATCCGCTGCAAGGTCCTTGACTGGTAAAGAAGTAAGGAACGCAGAAACAGTCAGGCCCCAACATTTGGTAGCGTAAAATTCGTGACGAGAGCATTTCGCCCAGCTCTGTATTCTAGCTATCTTATTTGTTTTCGGAAATGTATGGCTAAAGCCATGCTGAAATTGGGTTCTACGACAGGTTGGGTGGGTGGCGTCAGCCTGGGAGCCCAAGGACTGGGAGGCCATTTTGTTTTCTCAGGTGCTGGCCCAGGAGGCGATGGTCGAGATGGGGTCCAGTGGGTTGGGCTTTGACCTTGCTTCACTGGATGGGAGGGTGATTGACTTGTGGGAGTTGCTCGTTGACTCACTTTGTTAGCGTCATCTTACTCATGGGCTGTTGTTTAGGGCTGTTTAGGGCTGGTGGTGGGATTTCTGTGGCGGTTGTTTTTTCCTTGGTGTTTTGTTCCAGTACCGGCCCACCTTAGGGCCTGGCTGACTGTCAACCTCAACAAGTGTAGGTGCCGGCCGGAGCTGTATGTAGCAAGGTGTTTTGCTTCTGTATGTGCTCCCCTGTTCCCGTTTTTACTCGTTGCGCTTGTTCCATGTTGGCTTCCGCATTGGGAATGTATGTAGGGGCTGGCAGGCAGTCCGTAGCAGCCCATTTTGGCTGGGTTGTAGGCGTTGGACGGGGTATTGGTGTTTTGGTGTGGCTCGCATGCAAAGGTGCAGGCGTGGTTCTCTTCGGCTCGGAGCAATATTTGCGCTTGGTTCAGGACTTTGTTTGTTTGCCGTTTTCATATTCGAACTCTTGCATGCTCGCTAGCTTATTCAAGGTGTGCTTTTGCTCTTCACAGTGTAAGGTCCATGTCAGGGAATGAAATACGAAACAAAACCCGTCAGCTTCGCAGACACGAGGGCCCCCCCTGAAAAACAAAGGTTCCAGGTGGCGGTGACTTGTTGGCTGTACAATGAAGAGCTGGGGTTACGAAGGTAGCTTCGCAGACACGAGGGCCCCCCACCCCAGACAAACAAAGGTTCCAGGTGGCGGTGACTTGTTGGCTGTACAATAAAGAGCTGGGGTTACAAAGGTAACTTGTACGGTTTGTTTGAAGCGAACTGGAGGCATGCGTCATGGTTGATGCGGATCATTAACACATGTGAGTGTGAAAAAGAAATTCCAATGTGTGGTATGAAGCTAGCTGACAAGCTCTGATGGAAAAAGAGGGAGTCAAGCCGAACTGGTGACAGATGCACTGCGAGCTGAAACTTACCAAACTTACCAATTTACAGAGCAACCTTACCATAGTCGTGGGTGTTGTCAAAACATGCTTTCCAAAATTGCCAGTTATGTATTTTATTTATTAATGTCATTGTTTCTTAAATCTTGATTGTGCATGCAGGTGCAGGGTGGCAAGCGGCAAGTGGTGACATGGATTTCCTTGGGATAAATTATCACTGTTGTGTGTGCTTAGTAATCGAGTATGTACATATTTGCGCCGAATACGTACACATGCATGGGCAGGTACACATGGTATGGCTCATTCATAATGTGCGTGTGTTCTATGTTTGGTTTTTTTATTATAGCTTTGCAAGCCGATGTTTTCACTGCCATGTGTGTGAGGTGTTGAGCCAAGTTCCTTCGCTGCATCCTGCGTTTCCCTAAATTGCATGAATGGTGATCATCTCAGGGGTCGTCTTGGCAGATATCCAAAATAAGTGGGAAAGGGGGTAGAAAGTGATATGAAATTTCGCCACGATGCTCACAATGGATGGTGGAAGAAAAGACAACTTTATTTTGTGTCACTCACGCGCCCTCGGTCCCAGACTTGTCAAAGACCGAGATGAGATATAAATATCTGAGAGACAGAAATCAAAAAGCCAATTTTCTGTTGCTCATGGTGATCATGATCACATGCTTCAATCACCTTTTCTGTTACACGGCCCTAAACACAATATATGAACACAACGCATTGGTTTATATTAAATTCTGCACCGCAACTGCATTTACGTACACTTACCTATATATATATATATAATTTGTTTGCATGTGTATGTATTGTATCAATCAACGACCTCTTAGTAATGCGTTTTTTGTGTTTATTAGCTGTTTCGTTGACGATATCGCCGGAGCAATGTAGCGACATCGTAGGGCGACGTTGTAGACGGAGTCCGGAGCTAGCGAAGTTAGCGTAGGAAAGGGCTCAATTGCCGGAGCAATGTAGCGACGTCGTAGGACGACGTCGTAGACGGAGTCCGGAGCTAGCGAAGTTAGCGTAGGAAAGGGCACAATAATGGGGGGGGTCGCCGGAGCAATGTAGCGATGTCGTAGGGCGACGTCGTAGACGGAGTCCGGAGCTAGCGAAGTTAGCGTAGGAAAGGGCACAATAATGGGGGGGGGGGTTCGTGTATCCTAAATTTGGTAACGTGACCGTAAATCCCCCCGTAACGAAGTGGAGGGGAGGATTGGAGGACAGATCACCGCTAAATCATCTCTGTCTGTGACCGTAAATCCCCCCGTAACGAAGTGGTGGAGGGGAGGATTGGAGGACAGTCGGTGACCGTAAATCCCCCCGTAACGAAGTGGAGGGGAGGATTGGAGGACAGATCACCGCTAAAGTTCGTCTGTGACCGTAAATCCCCCCGTAACGAAGTGGAGGGGAGGATTGGAGGACAGATCACCGCTAAAAATCTCTGTCTGTCCGTCCGTCCGTTCACAAAAGTGGTGGCAACGACCTTCAGGCGCTAAGCGTTCAGTCCTGTCCTCAGCCAGCCAGAGGTCTCCGGTTCGAGCCAGGTAGCGACCTCTTGGCGACTTCCTCAGCACCCTTGGAGATGATGCCTGGGCCTATGGGGATGGTGTTCTGGGAGATCTTGAGTACGCCAACACATTGTACGGCAGCAAACTGTACGGCACAGTTGCCATGCTGTGTGGTGGCGCATCATGTGGTGTACGACATGTACGACTATGTACGACAGCTGTACGGCAGCGTACGACAACTGTCGTACGCTTGTACGGTATCTGTACGGCATGGGTTTCGACACGCCCTCCCACCCCCCTCCGTGCTCCCCACTCCCCTCACCACCCCCTCGTCCCTGCAGCACCTCTGAACGCCCCTGCATCACCATGAGGTGTACAGCAACACAGTACGGCATGGGTTTCGACACGCCATCCCACCCCCCTCCATGCTCCCCACTCCCCTCACCACCCCCTCGTCCCTCCAGCACCTCTGACCGCCCCTGCATCACCGTGAGGTGTACGGCAACGCAGTACGGCATGTGTTTCGACACCCCTATCGTACAGCGACACGGTATGGCATGGCTTTGGGCACCGCATATCACCGATCTTTTGCTGAAAAGCGCCGATTACTGATCGCCGAAAACTATGGTTGATCGGCGATTGCTGATCGGCGAATGCTGTCAGGGGTGGTCGCCGTGAAAGCTTCTTAGATTTCGGCGCAATTTGCCTGGCATCGGCAGAAGTCTTTCGGCGCAATTTGCAAGCTGGTTTCGGCGAGAAGCACGTTCCTGAAGTCGGCGCATTTCCTGAAAAGCGCCGATTACTGATCGCCGAAAACTATGGTTGATTCGGCGATCACTGACCTGCGGGTCAGGTAAGCGACCCACGGGTCTATCACGTCGTGGCTCGGCGCGAACGTTCTCCTTTCTGAAACGTATGGACCGCTCGGTCGCCGGGACTGCTCGGACATGTACGGCCAAGCCTGCCCGGCGAGCGAATTCAGCTTTTCAGATTTCTTTAACTGTGCAATATGCGATAAAAGTGTATAATACAGCATAAACAATCATCATGGCTATTGCTTTAGTTGATCCCAGTGAAACTTGCGCTTCGGGTGGTCGTTTCTTTGTCTGTAGGCTGTCTTTGGGAGCATAGTACATTGGAGTATCGAAACATTAGATCATCAGTATCATTTACGTTAGGATGAAGAGAGGAGATGACAATGCTCCTCCCTCCCCCACTCCTCTCACCACCCCTTCGTCGCTTCGGTCCTCTGAACACCCCTGTCGTACAGTGGCACGGTACGGCATGGGTTGGGGCACCGTGTGCCGCCAGTCTTCTTGTTGCGATGTCTTGCATTGTGATGTCGACTGAGCTGTAACTGAGTTAATGAGCCATTCGCAGTTTCTTGGTTACTTTCAAAAATCAGTGTAAAACTGTTTCGGCGACTGATTTGGATACGGCGAAACAAAATCGGCGCAAGCTGTAAGCTGGATCGGCGACAAGCATTGTCGTGAAGCCGGCGCGTCTGATGAAAAGCGCCGATCACTGGTCGCCGAAGATTAGGGTTTATCGGCGATTACTGATCGGCGAATACTGTCAGGGGTGATCGCCGCGAAAGCTTCTTAGATTTCGGCGCAATTTACCTGGCATCGGCGAAATTCTTTCGGCGCAATTTGCAAGCTGGTTTCGGCGATTACTGATCGCCGAAATTTGCCTGCCGTCGGCGAAAGTCTTTCGGCGCAATTTGCAAGCTGGTTTCGGCGAGAAGCACGGTCCTCAACTCGGCGCAATTTGCCTGGCATCGGCGAAATTCTTTCGGCGCAATTTGCAAGCTGGTTTCGACGATTACTGTTCGCCGAAATTTGCCTGGCATCGGCGAAAGTCTTTCGGCGCAATTTGCAAGCTGGTTTCGGCGAAAAGCACGTTCGTGAAATCGGCGCATCTCCTGAAAAGCGCCGATTACTAATCGCCGAAAAGTATGGTTGATTTGGCGATCGCTGACCTGTGGGTCAGGTAAGCGACCCACGGGTCTATCACGTCGTGATTCGGCGTGAACGTTCTCCTTTCTGAAACGTATGGACCGCTCGGTCGCCGGGACTGCTCGGACATGTACGGCCAAGTTTGCCCAGCGAGCGAATTCCGATTTTCAGATTTCTTTAACTGTGCAATATGGGATAAAAGTGTAGAATACAGCATAAACAATCATCATGGCTATTGCTTTGGTTGGTAATCCCAGTGAGACTTGCGCTTCGGGAGGTCGTTGCTTGGTCTGTAGGCTGTCTTTGGCAGCATAGTACATTGGAGTATCGAAACATTAGATCATCGGTATCAATTAGGTTAGGATGAAAAGAGGAGATGACAATGCTCCCGGTGCGCAGCCTGCTGCGAGGCGGCGAGTGGAAGGTTAGCGCTCGTTTTCTTGGAAGCAGTGCACGTTCTCTTTTCTTCTGTCCTTCGGAACGCTAACGATTGCCATTGTGCTGTCTTGTTTGCAGCTGATAGTAACCCTGGGGTTGGACAAGCAAGTGGCGCGCAGCCTGCTGCGAGGCGGCGAGTGGAAGGTCAGCGCTCGTTTTCTTAAAAGCACTGCACGTTCTCTCTTCTTCTGTCCTTCAGAACGCTAACGTTTGCCACTGTGCTGTCTTGTTTGCAGTTGATGGTAACCCCGGGGTAGGACAAGCAAGCGGTGCCCAGCCTGCTGCGAGGCGGCGACTTGAAGGTGAGCGCTCGTTTTCTTGACAGCACTGCACGTTCTCTTTTCTTCTGTCCTTCAGAACGCTAACGACTCCCGCTGTACTGTCTTGATTGCAGCTGATAGTAACCCCGGGGTAGGACAGGCAAGCGGCGCGCAGCCTGCTGCGAGGCGGCAAGTGGAAGGTCAGCGTGTTTTCTTGGAAGCACTGCACGTTCTCTTTTCTTCTGTCCTCCAGAACGCTAACGATTGCCGCTGTACTGTCTTGTTTGCAGCTGATAGTAACCCCGGGGTAGGACAGGCAAGCGGCGCGCAGCCTGCTGCGAGGTGGCAAGTGGAAGGTCAGCGCTCTGCACGTTCTCTTTTCTTCTGTCCTTCAGAACGCTAACGATTGCCACTGTGCTGTCTTGTTTGCAGCTGATAGTAACCCCGGGGTAGGTCAAGCAAGCGGTGCGCAGCCTGCTGAGAGGCGGCAAGTGGAAGGTCAGCGCTCGTTTTCTTGACAGCACTGCATGTTCTCTCTTTTTTTGTCCTTCAGAACGCTAACGATTGCCTCTGTGCTGTCTTGTTTGCAGCTGATAGTAACCCCGGGGTAGGACAAGCAAGCGGGTCTATTGGTGCGAGGACTTCGCGTATAGGTGGCATTGGAGGCGGTTGGTTGTCGCACCTTGTCGGCGCCCAACAAACCGGAAGCGGGAATGCTGTTGTTGGCGGCCAGTGGACTCGTTCGCCATTACCTGAAGGAGGTGAGCAAAATTTTCTGTCGGGACGAAGCCAATTCGTGTCCTGTGTGAAACGTTTCGTTAATACCTGTACTGATCACTTCCATCTCGCGGGGCACCCTTGACGTTCCCATTCCCAACATGCCATAGTCGTGTACACGAGAACGGATTAACAGCCAAAACAGCTGCGGATTAACCCATAGGGGCCGTTGGTAGGGATGTGTGATGATCGCCTTAGTGATATCCATGCCGATTCACCTGTGCAGGCGGTGTGTCGGCGGACAGGCGAATTAGAGAGCGTGAGATGGCACCGTCTCGCCTTCCAGGCCTGACTGGGAACTGGCTGTCGCAATTCAGCGGAACCCGCCTGGCCAGTCGTAATGAGGACCATGGACTGTCCTCAGCAGCGCAACGTATGCGAGCCCAACGATCGGATCCTCTTTGGCGACAACAGGAGCAGGACCGCAACACTCGGCAGCACGCCCTGGCGAGATCCGATGACCCCGTTCGGCGACAGCAGGAGCAGGACCGCAACACTCGGCAGCACGCCCAGGCAAGGTCCGATGACCCCGTTCGGCGACAGCAGGAGCAGGACCGCAACACTCGGCAGCACGCCCAGGCAAGGTCCGATGACCCCGTTCGGCGACAGCAGGAGCGGGATCGTGACGCCGTGCAGCACGCCCAGGCGAGGTCTTCTGACCCCGTTCGGCGACAGCAGGAGCGAGACCGTGATGCCGTGCAGCACGCACAGGCATGGGCGCGTCGGCGAGCACGTCGCCTTGCCTCTGTGAGCGGAGGTACGACACGTCGTACACGCCATCATGTGTCGCTAACGGATTCGCTCTGCAGCCTTCTGCAGACGTCGCTGTTGTACGATAACGCTCCCGTGCACCTGCCGGCGTTCCTCACGGCCCCAGAGAACGCCCGTGTCCAGGACCAGCCTGGTGGCCAGCTGCCGGCCAACTTCCAAGTACCGTACGACGTGCACATCCAAGAAGCAGTGGCTATGTCGATGGAGGTGGCGAAGCGGATGCCTCTGCGGATCTGTGCAGTCTGTAGCGAGCAGTGCTCGGTGGAGGGCTCCTGCCTCTGTGCGTGGGACGAGATTCCAAACATTGACATCCTGCGTGCGGACATTCCTCCAACTGCCGTCGTAACACGAATGGGGCATACCTTGGCGTGGCGGCGAATGGAACGGACGGCCGATGGATGTGCACCGGCTTCACCGTCGCCGGTGCTTCCTGTCGGATATCGGTCTACATCCGGCGGCCGCCGGCCTGAACGGCCTCAAGCTGGCGGCCATGCAGCGAACGCCGCCAACCTGATCGATGCAGATGCTGGCGGGACCTCTGACGACGCAGAGGATGTTAACGAAGATGTGGGCCCGTGCGAGGAGACTGAGCTCCCCGAGGAGCTGCGACCGAGAGCCCCGCGGCACCATCCGCGGCCTTGCCCGGTTGACCCGGCCTTTATGGAGGTGCCATTTTGCATGCGGATGGAACGACACCTTCCGAACCGAACCGTCGTGGTGAATGATGCGGGCGAGGAGCTCCTAACCGTGTGCTCCGAATGCTTCAAGGCGCTAGAAAGTAAGTGGTGTTGCGGCAGGGACGGGTTGCCGACATGGTGGGCATGGGGTTGCTGACGGGGTGGGGATGGGTTGCCGACATGGTGGGGATGGGTTGCTGACACGGCGGGGACGGGTTTCTGACACGGTGGGGGATGGGTTGCTGACGTTATTAGGTATTGCCTCCGAACATTGCTTACGTTGTTCGCAGCCTCAGTCGCTCAATCGTGCTGTCACCTTCACGCAGCCCCCTTTGTCCTAGCGCACTCAACGGAAAACGGTATGCAAAGTAGCACCATTCAGCGCATGCAACCGCTGGGCAGTTTGCGTTGTATATATGCAAGCAGGTCAAAGTCGGATACTGGCTAAAGCCGCAAACATGTTAATTGTACTGCATTGTCACTGCGAGCAAACAGCAGCTCCTCTCATAACAGCGGGTAGTGCTGGGAGAACGCTCGAAAATGTAAAGCAAGGCTAATGAAGATAGATGCGAATGATGTAAACCTTAGCAACGGCAAATTGCGGCGAATTCCGCCGAAACACTTTTGGTGATGCCGACTTCACGGCCATGCTTCTCGCCGAAACCAGCTTGCAAATTGCGCTGAAAACCAGCTTGCAAATTGCGTCGATTTTGTTTCGCCGAAATAATTGTTTCGCCGAAACCAGCTTGCGAATTGCGCCGAAAACCAGCTTGCAAATTGCGCCAAAACCCAGCTTGCAAATCGCGCCGATTTTGTTTCGCCGAAACCATTCTGTTTCGTCAATTTTGTTTCGCCGAAACCCAGCTTGCAATTTGCGCCGATTTTGTTTCGCCGAAACCATTTTGTTTCGCCGAAACCATTTTGTTTCGCCGATTTTGTTTCGCCGAAAACCAGCTTGCAAATTGCGCCGATTTTATTTCGCCGAAACCAGTTTGCGAATTGCGCCGAAAACCAGCTTGCAAATTGCGCCGATTTTGTTTCGCCGAAATCATTTGTTTCGCCGATTTTGTTTCGCCGAAACCCAGCTTGCAATTTGCGCCGATTTTGTTTCGCCGAAACCATTTTGTTTCGCCGATTTTGTTTAGCCGAAAACCAGCTTGCAAATTGCGCCGATTTTATTTCGCCGAAACCAGCTTGCGAATTGCGCCGAAAACCAGCCTGCAAATTGCGCCGATTTTGTTTCGCCGAAATCATTTGTTTCGCCGATTTTGTTTCGCCGAAACCCAGCTTGCAATTTGCGCCGATTTTGTTTCGCCGAAACCATTTTGTTTCGCCGATTTTGTTTCGCCGAAAACCACCTTGCAAATTGTGCCGATTTTGTTTTGCCGAAACTAGCCTGCGAATTGCGCCGAAAACCAGCTTGCAATTTGCGCCGAAACCCAGCTTGCAAATTGCAGCTTGCAAAATGTTTGCCAATGCCGACTTCGCGGCCATGCTTCTCGCCGAAACCAGCTTGCAAATAGGACAATTGCACCGAAAACCAGCTTGCAAATTGTGCCGAAACCAGCTTGCAAATTGCGCCGAAAACCAGCTTGCAATTTGCGCCGAAACCCAGCTTGCAAATTGCGCCGAAAACCTTTTGGCGATGCCGTGTCCGTCACCGAATCCTAAGAAGCCTTCACGGTGACCACCTAGCCGTCATACCGTCACGGCGACCACCCTTCAAACTATTTTGCAGAGCGTCGTGTACCCGAGGCGTCCCTCGCGCGCCTCGACCCTGGAGATGTGCCCCCCGTGAACCACCTTGGCGATCTGCTCCCAACACCCACGTTCCTTGAGGGGCAGCTGCTGGGACGAGGCCGTGTCTCCCAGCAGCTGATGGTCTTGTACCAGTCAAACCGCCCACCTGACGTTTGCCCTGTCGTTGTACGGACGCACGGCGTGGCGGTCTTGAACCCGGACCCGGAGTACCTGCGGAACATCCTGCCGATGCGGGCGACCGCCTTGGCGGACTCTATCACCGTCCTCTGCATTGACGTTGTCCGAGATCGAGCAGAACTGGAGCGCCTCGTGCGCAGCGCCAAGGCCCTGCAGGTTCGCGGCTGGGTGATTGTCGCCTGGGTGCGCTACCTAGAGTACAACGACGCCAACATCCTTATCGATGACGACGCCATGCGGCAGTACGCGGCGATGGGGATGGAACCGAGGGTGCCCGATGCCCTGGTGGCGGCAGCGACGGCACCGGCAGATCCAGAGGTGGCGCGTGTGCTAAGGGACACCTTCTTCCATGACCGCACCGGTGCTGCAGCTGTACAGCAACAGCAAGATGGTCAGCCTGCCACTGGCGGTGTTGACGCACAGCAAAGGCCTGCTGCTGACAACGCTGGACCCCTTGGCGCCGCCGAGGCTGTGGCGGCGCCCGCTGGGCATGGAGGCCGTATGTTGCGTGGGTCGCTCGGCGGCAGGCCGGCGGCGCCGGCGGCAGCGGCGGCGGCGCCAGCGGCGGCGGCAGCAGCGGCGGCGGCAGCAGCAGCGGTGGCGGCCGCTGCGGCAGCGGCGGCGGCGGCGGCAGCAGGCATCCTAACCCTTGCAGACGCCGAGCCGCCCCGGTCATGTGATAGGGCATCGTACTGGGGTTACGACTTCACGTCGCTGGACGCGCTGAAGCAGAGCGTGCTCCAGCATTACCGTCATCTCGGGAGCGAACCGACGCAAAGTTGGCTCGTCATGCCTCTCCTTGCGGATGCGCTGCTTGCCCCAGAGACAGCCATTGCCGCCTTTCCGTTTGAGCGGCCTCGAGGTTGGTCCGAGCTGGTTGCGCGCCTGCGTGCTGGATGCCTGGTGTGCGGGTACACTGCCGCCTCCGTCCGTCTGGACGACTCCTGGCATGCACCTGCGCACCTGCAAGAGCGCATCCTGAACGACGCCTTGGGCGTCGCAACGGCTGGCATTATTCCGCTCATCTCGAGCGAACTCTGCGGCCGTGGCGAGTGGGCTGACATTCCGGGAGCACTGCAGATTCTCGAAGAGCTCCAGTCTGAAGGTAAGGAGTCACTTGCCTCTTGTGAAGCGCGTGCCAGTTGGAGTTACTTATTGATGTAATTCCTACCAACTTATACGTGTGTTTTGCGACATTTCTGCAGGTGCTGCTGCCGAAGCCGGACCCGGCGAGCCGATCACACGTCCGTCTCCCATCACCCAAGCCGCATCTGACACGCAAACTGCCAGAGGTAGATGAACCGCGATGCTATGACCGCCACTCCTCATGCTCCGCATGCCTACTTTACCTAACGCCATGCACATGCCACTCAATCCAGGGAACCTTCCGGCGGGTGTTCCCTTTAATGCGGTGCTGACCACTGATCGGACGACAACCGCCGTTGATGGCAGGCCAGGTACACATACGGTGTTTCTCACTCGATGCTTCTTACGAGCTGGTCATAGTCGCGGTCTCTATGACGGCTGCTTGTTGCTGGACGAACCTTCTGCCTTTTGAGTACATGCACTTGGCTTACAATCGGTCAGGCACACCGCCATGCACAAGCAAGTTTCGTGCACACCGCCCAATACGCTTTTTGATTGCCTAAATCCTATCTAAACCATTTCACTGTCCGCCCCACGCAGATGACGGTCTGGATGAGCTGGAGCTCGTCATGCCGCAGGAGGGGCGTGCTCCAGCTTCGAATGACGATGAGTTCGGTGACGCCCGGCAAGAGCTGCAGTCGCTTCTCTCAGGCCGTGGGGGCCGCCTGGTGCACAGCTCCGGCGGCCCGGGCACCAGGATGATCGACGAGCGACATCCAGGCATCCTCAACATCTGCTTTCCGTCCAGCTTCCCGCACCAGCTTTCCGGAGAACGTCCGACTGGCATGTCAACAGCAACGTACTTCTCGCACATCATTCGTCGTGCCCCCCGCGCCCAGTTCCGCGCCAACCTTAATCTCGTTGCTCGGATGTATGACATCCTCGTAAAGCACGAGACTGCCAATCAGCTGAGCGTCACGATGAAGGTCACGGCAGGGTTGGTGGACCCGACGTCCCGCATCCCTCGCGATGTCGCCCGTGCGATGGGGGACATCCTGTCGCTGCCGTACCGCCACCCACAAAGACGAGCCTTGCTGGCGCAGCACTCCCCGCTCGTGCGAGCGCTGGTGGAAGGCGCGCGTGTCACGTCCAAGCATGTCGACTTGACGGACGGCTTCTACGCCAGCAAGCAGGCACAGATGCGCGCTGTCGCACTGGCCATTGGCTGGGCGCCTCTCTTCTTCAACGTGAACCCGTCGGACATGCACTCCGCTGTCCTGGCTGTCGCGTCCGGAGAAGTGGTTGAGTTTGGCACGGATGGCAGGCCCCGACAGCTGCCGTCCGTTGTTGACAAGTGGCGTCGCGTACGAGATGACCCTTACGCTTGCCAGGCGCTATTGGCCGTCACGCTGGACGTCCTGGTGGAGCGGCTCTTCGGCTTCAAGCGAGGCGACAAGGAGCAGTCCAACCCCGACTGCTTCTGCGGCGTCACCTTTGCCGTCGCTGCCAAGGTCGAGCAGAGCGGCCGGTACGCGCTCCACTTTCACGGTGTGGCACATGTGGCAGCCTTCGCGGCGGAGCGTCTGCAACAGCTCTTCGCTGGACCCAACTGCCAAGTCTTGGCGCTCGCGTACGCGCTCGTCGACATGTGGTACCCGTCGCCATATTACGATCCCATGACGGGCGACGAGCATCTCGTGGTCAGCATGACGACAGCTGAGGCAATGCGTGACGGACAGCCGCCGCCGCCGGTTGACAGCGACTGCCCGCCGGCCAGCTACGACTTCCTGAAGCTCGCTGGAGTGGAGTCCATCGAGGACGTGCTTCGGCTGCAGGACGCTTCCGAAGAGCCCGCTCAGCCACGACCCGATGTCGCCCGTCACGCCGACTGTGCAGCCCATCACGCCCGCGTCATCAAGAGCAACCTTACGCATTTCCACACAGACACCTGCAAGCGCCACGGCTGCTCTGGCACGGACTATGACTGTGGCCTGGTGTGGCCGCGTGTCGTGCGCACGCTTTTCCGTTGGATTGGCACCACCGGCCTGTTCCTGTTGCCCAGACTCGGCCCTAAGATCGTCAACCACCAACCTGCCGCTGCAATGGCGTTCGCGTGCAACAACCTCTTCAGTCTCGCCTGCGAAGTCGATCGCGACTACACCGAGGAGGAGGCGGCGGCCTTGGCGGAGTCTGGCGATGATATGGAGCATGACTCCGACAACGAAGAGGGCAGTGCGTCTGGCGACGAGGACGACGCCTCCGTCCAGCGAGGCACCTTGTGGCGCTTGCGAGCCAAGGACGTAGCGCGCGACAAGGCCTACTACAGCTCCAAGTACGCCTCCAAGGCCATCGCCCGCAGCCAAGCCGATCGCACCTGTGCAGCGGTGGAGCGGGTCCAAGACTTCCTGTTCCGGCCGACCATTGTGAACACCGACGCCGCCGACAGACCCCGTTCGGCGTTTGGTAACCTCTTGTCGGCAGTGCACCGCATCACCGGCTCCATCACCGTCGGCATGGCCATGGCGGCGTACCGGCTGGCCGGCAACAGCACGTTCGTCTCATCCTACGAGTGCGCATACCTCCCGTGCGCCGCCTTCGCCGCCATGGCTTCTCGTCAGGTTGCAGACGATGACCAGGCCGCCGCTACCGTCGATATCGTAGACAGTGAGGTTGAGGGTGACGCCGTGGCCGTCACCAACGCCGTCCTCAACTACAAGTTGCGAGGGAGCCAGCTGGACGGGCTGGACTGCAGCCCCTACACCGTCGCCATGCACTACCACATGAGCCCGGTCAAGATGGCCGACCACCCTCATGCCGACGTCCTGCAAGCTGCGGTGACCACGACGGGCCACACGGATCGTCGCCGGACGAGACAAGAAGGACCCGCCACCAGTCCGTCGCCGCCATCCCGTCGGAGCCGTCGCCGACTAGCCAATGATGTGAACGAGCATGGTGCCGCGGCATCACCGCAGCCTGATGCGCCCAATCCCGCCCAGCAAACGGAGACCACCACATCCGACAGTGGAGCCCCCACGCAGGTGCCTCTGCTCCCGCAGCACCCTCAGTACTTCACCCACATCCTCCGTAGATATCCGCGGCCAAGGTTCATCATCTTTGGCGGGTCGCTCCCACGCAAGCCCGCCCAGGACAGCGACGGCGCCACCAAGGACCGTTACTACGGCTTTGTCCTTGCCAACTTCAAGTCGTGGCGGGACTCTCCAGTTCCACCAGGCCTGTCGGTGCAAGACGCGTACATGGCGTGGCGAACGGAGCTCCAGCAGACCGCCCCGCAATACCTTCGCTGTGTCGACGTCGTCTTGGACAACATCGAAGAGGAGCACTTGGGACGAGACCGTAGGGCCGAGGAGCGCAACAGGCGACGTCGAGAACAGCGAGCGGCAGCGGCGGAGGATCCGTACGACAGCGACGTTCTCACGGATACCGACGATGAGGAGCATGGCCAGCTTACCGAGCACCCTGAGACGCATGCCCCTACCAATGGCGACGACGACACCCCGTACCGGTTTGAGACGGGACTAACACCGCCGACAGCCGGTATCGACCTCAGTGCGATCCCCGTCGAGGAGCTCTTCGATAGGTCTGTTGACACGGGAGCCTACGCGTATGGTGCCGCATCCACTTGCAGGCCACCGGAACTGTTCGACGGACTGGGTGCAAACGACCAGTCTTTCAGCCGCCGTGCCACTCGTGAGGACCGCACCCTTCTGGCGACTGCACGCCAGCGTCTGAGCCATTACGTCGCAGGACTCCAAGACCAACTCGCGCCGGCTGGGGCTGCAGCGGGCGCTGCCCTCCGCTTGGAGCGACCACCTGGCAGGCCCGTTTTCGCAGTGGTTCTCAACTCTGGAGCGGAGACGCCCGTCGAGCCTGGCGTGCGACCACCGTACATCCGGCTGCAGACGCCGCCTTCCATCGACGACACTGTGCAGCTGTTCACTCTCTCTGTGGAGCAAGCCGTCGCCTTCACTCTAATGGCTCGCTACTTTGACCGTCGCAACATGCCAAACCCTGGACCGCCACCGAGGCTGCTAGTGCTCGGCGGGCCAGGGACCGGCAAGTCGCAGTTCGTGCACGCGCTGCTTTGGTACACCTTCCAGCACGGACAACCCGACTGGGTCGCCACGTCGGCGTACACTTGGACGGCTGCGTCGCTCTTCAACACCTTTGTCCACCGCAGCCTCTCCACGCACTGCATGTTCGGCATAACGACCAACCCCAAGGACTCACTGAAGCCCGGTCGGGATGCGGACCTGCAGGTCGCCCGCAACGTGGGCGACGGCGCCATCGTGATCGACGAGATCAGTCTCACGAGCCTCACCCACCTCGGCGCGATCAACCGTTCGTGCGCCAAGCGCCTGCGACCACCCCGCCACGTTGAACCGGGTTCCCCTACCGCCTGCGCCTTCGCAGGCAGGCCAGTCGCCCTCGTCGGCGATCCTTGCCAACATGAACAACCCGGGGGTGCGCCGCCGTACAAGTACGCCGCCGAGCTTGAGAAAAACCCCAGCTTCAACCCGTCTGCGCCAAATGCTCGTGCGCCGAGACGCGGCCCTGGCCAACCCATGACCGAGCACGATGACGGAGGTGACGGCGACCCGGCGGACCCTGACGAACACCAGACTGGAGCAACCAACCGTCGCCGTCCACGTCGGCCAATCCCGCAGACCAGCGACAACTTGCACGAGGGCTTTACCAACATTCGTACCCTCCAGGACACCATCATCCTTGACAAACAGCAGCGCCAGACCGAGACGGACGACGGCAGGAAGCTAACGCGCTACTCCCAGCTGTTCAACGGCACCAGGCCCCCGGAACGGAGTGAGGTCGAGCAGCTCGTGCGAGAACTCAACGCGCGAGCCATCGACAACCTCGCCGACCTCGCCGAGCAGAATCCGCGTGTGGTGCTCCAACGCAACGAGCCGCGCCACGTCCTCAACACCCTGCTTATCCAACACCAGGCGCGCCGCCTTGGGAAGCGCCTCACTGTCTGGAACGCAGACCACCAGCCTGTCAACCCTCGCGGTCAAGGCCGCCAGCCAGCGCTGACGGACGTAGAAAAGGCGGTCGCCATGCGCGTCAAGGATGCCCGTTTCGACCACACCACAGCCGACACCTGGTACTTTGACGGCGCCCTCTTCGTGCTGCTTGACAACGACTCCCCCGACGCAGGCGCGTGCCACAACAACCTCGTTCAGACCTGCGGCCTCATCACAGACGACCGTGAACCCCGAGACAACGGCCAAGGATGCTTCCGACGCCTCCAGTACCCACCGGCGGGGGTTCTCGTCAAGCCCGTCAATGGCCACCGCCCCACCGCCATCCTTGACGGCTTGGGCGACCTTGCCAACTCCGGCGCTTCCTTCGCGCTCGCACCCCGAGCCTCGCCGGAAGCGTCTGTCCTGATGCCAGCTGCGGGCACTGGCACCGTCGTGAAGCGAATCAAGCGCATCAACGTCCCCCTCGGAGACGCCTACGCAGTGACCGACTTCTTCGTGCAAGGCGGATCCTTTGGCTCTGACTGCTGGGTCGTCGACCTGGCGGTGCCCCCAAGAGGTGGCATCAAGCGAGCGACGCTGTTCGTCCTCCTTACGCGATTCAAGGACTTCTCCTCGATCCGCCTCCTGAGGAAGCTCTACAACAACCCTGTAGACTTTCGGCGGGTCGTCAACGCGTTCATGGCCGCCACCAGGCTGTCTCCCGATCTGGCGGCGGAGCTCCGTTTACGCCGAGCTCAAGCCCAGGCCACCCGGCAGCGCCACGCCGACATCTTCCAGCACGCGCAGGAGCTTGTAGACCAACGAATGCCGCACCCGGATGGTGGCAGCGGCGGCGCCCACAACGGTGCCGCCGCGCCCTGAAGGCCTTAGCGGCGACACAAACAGCTTCACAACAACGGACGCCCTTTCTTGCATCATTTGCATCATATACTGTTGACTGCATCATCCTCATACCAACAACAACGGATGCTGAACCGCCACTGAATGGCGCTAACTGTCAGCGTTGTTCGGCCATTTCTGGCCGGCAACGACACACTCGTGCGGAACACGCCACATGCCAAACATGTGCGCGCTTGTGGGTTCGACTCCCACACGGGTGTTCGGGTTTGTGTGTGTGACTCCTACACTCCTACACGGGTGTTTGACTCCTACACTCCTACACGGGCGGGTGTTCCATCCGTATGTGTGTGTATGCTCATTCGTGCTCGTGTGTGTGTGTGCGTGTGTGTGCTCATGTGTGTGTGCTCATGCTCGTTCCCTTCCACATCACATCCCCCATCACCAATCAGGATTTACGGTACCCCCGGCCGCGGCGACCACGACGCGGCGCTATCTGTCTGTCTGTCTGTCTGTCTGTCTGTCTGTCTGTCTGTCTGTCCACAAAAGTGGTGGCAACGACCTTCAGGCGCTAAGCGTTCAGTCCTGTCCTCAGCCAGCCAGAGGTCTCCAGTTCGAGCCAGGTAGCGACCTCTTGGCGACTTCCTCGGCACCCTTGGAGATGATGCCTGGGCCTATGGGGATGGTGTTCTGGGAGATCTCGAGTACGACAACACACTGTACGGCAGCAGACTGTACGGCACAGGTGCCATGCTGTGTGGTGACGCATCATGTGGTGTACGACGTGTACGACAGCTGTACGGCAGTGTACGACAGCTGTACGGTAGTGTACGACAGCGTATGACAACTGCCGTACAGTTGTACGGCATCAGTACGGCATGGGTTTCGACACACTCTCCCACCCCCCTCCATGCCCCCCACTCCCCTCACCACCCCCTCATCACTCATCATGCCTGGCATCATCAGGATGGTGTCCTGAGGTGTGGTGCCGTACAGCAACGCAGTACTGCATGGGTTTCAACACGCCCTCCCACCCCCCTCCATGCTCCCCGCCCCCCTCACCACCCCCTCGTCCCTCCGGCACCTCTGAACGCCCCTGCATCACCACGAGGTGTACGGCAATGCAGTACGGCATGGGTTTCGACACGCCCTCCCACCCCCCTCCACGCTCCCCACTCCCCCCACCACCCCCTCGCCGCTCTAGCTCCTCTGACCACCCCGTAAATCCCCCCGTAACGAAGTGAAGGGGAGGATTGGAGGACAGATCACCGCTAAAGTTTGTCCGTCCGTGACCGTAAATCCCCCCGTAACGAAGTGGAGGGGAGGATTGGAGGACAGATCACCGCTAAAGTTTGTCTGTGACCGTAAATCCCCCCGTAACGAAGTGGAGGGGAGGATTGGAGGACAGATCACCGCTAAAGTTTGTCTGTCCGTCTGTCTGTCTGTCTGTCTGTCTGTCTGTCTGTCCACAAAAGTGGTGGCAACGACCTTCAGGCGCTAAGCGTTCAGTCCTGTCCTCAGCCAGCCAGAGGTCTCCAGTTCGAGCCAGGTAGCGACCTCTTGGCGACTTCCTCGGCACCCTTGGAGATGATGCCTGGGCCTATGGGGATGGTGTTCTGGGAGATCTCGAGTACGACAACACACTGTACGGCAGCAGACTGTACGGCACAGGTGCCATGCTGTGTGGTGACACATCATGTGGTGTACGACATGTACGACAATGTACGACAGTTGTACGGCAGTGTACGACAGCGTACGACAACTGTTGTACGCTTGTACGGCATCTGTACGGCATGGGTTTTGACACGCCCTCCCACCCCCCTCCGTGCTCCCCACTCCCCTCATCGCCCCCTCTTCACTCATCATGCCTGGCATCATCAGGATGGTGTCCTGAGATGTGGTGTCGTACAGCAACACAGTACGGCATGGGTTTCGACACGCTCTCCCACCCCCCTTCATGCTCCCCACTCCCCTCACCACCCCCTCATCACTCATCATGCCTGGCATCATCAGGATGGTGTCCTGAGGTGTGGTGCCGTACAGCAACGCAGTACGGCATGGGTTTCGACACGCCCTCCCACCCCCCTCCATGCTCCCCGCCCTCCTCACCACCCCCTCGTCCCTCCAGCACCTCTGAACGCCCCTGCATCACCATGAAGTGTACGGCAACGCAGTACGGCATGGGTTTCGACACGCCCTCCCACCCCCCTCCATGCTCCCCGCCCCCCTCACCACCCCCTCGTCCCTCCAGCACCTCTGAACGCCCCTGCATCACCATGAGGTGTACGGCAATGCAGTACGGCATGGGTTTCGACACGCCCTCCCACCCCCCTCCATGCTCCCCACTTCCCTCACCACCCCCTCGCCTCTCTGGCTCCTCTGACCACCCCTGTCGTACAGCGACACGGTATGGCATGGCTTCGGGCACCGCATATCACCAATCTTCTTGTTGCAATATCTTGCATTGTGATCTCGACTAAGCTGTAACTGAATTAATGAGCCATTCGCAGTTTCTTGGTTACTTTCCAAAATCAGTGTCAAAACGTTTGGTGACCGTGACCACCCCCCTCCATGCTCCCCACTCCCCTCACCACCCCCTCGTCGCTCTGGCTCCTCTGACCACCCCTGTCGTACAGCGACACGGTATGGCATGGCTTCGGGCACCGCATATCACCAATCTTCTTGTTGCAATATCTTGCATTGTGATCTCGACTAAGCTGTAACTGAATTAATGAGCCATTCGCAGTTTCTTGGTTACTTTCCAAAATCAGTGTCAAAACGTTTGGTGACCGTGACCACCCCCCTCCATGCTCCCCACTCCCCTCACCACCCCCTTGTCGCTCTGGCTCCTCTGACCACCCCTGTCGTACAGCGACACGGTACGGCATGGCTTCGGGCACCGTGTATCACCAATCTTCTTGTTGCAATATCTTGCATTATGATGTCGATTAAGCTATAACTGAGTTAATGAGCCATTCGCAGTTTCTTGGTTACTTTCCAAAATCAGCATCAAACTGTTTGGTGACTGTGACCACCCCCCTCCATGCTCCCCACTCCCCTCACCACCCCCTCCTCGCTCCAGCTCCTCTGACCACCCCTGTCGTACAGCGACACGGTACGGCATGGCTTCGGGCACCACGTATCACCAATCGTCCTGTTGCAATATCTTGCATTGTGATGTCGATTAAGCTATAACTGAGTTAATGAGCCATTCGCAGTTTCTTGGTTACTTTCCAAAATCAGCGTCAAACTGTTTGGTGACTGTGACCACCCCCCTCCATGCTCCCCACTCCCCTCACCACCCCCTCGTCGCTCTGGCTCCTCTGACCACCCCTGTCGTACAGCGACACGGTACGGCATGGCTTCGGGCACCACGTATCACCAATCTTCTTGTTGCAATATCTTGCATTGTGATGTCGATTAAGCTATAACTAATTTAATGAGCCATTCGCAGTTTCTTGGTTACTTTCAGAAATCGGCGCAAAACTGTTTGGTGACCGTTACCACCCCTCTCCAAACTCCCTACTCCCCTCACCACCTCTTCATCGCTCTAGCTCCTCTGAACACCCCTGTCGTACAGCGGTACGGCATGGGTTGGGGCACCGTGTGCCGCCCGTCTCCTTGTTGCGATGTCTTGCATTGTGATATCGACTAAGCTATATCTGATTTAATGAGCCATTCGCAGTTTCTTGGTTACTTTTCCGAAATCACTGTAAAACTGTTTCGGCGACTGGTATGGTTTCGGCAAAACAAAATCGGCGCAAAATGTAAGCTGGTTTCGGCGAGAAGCGTGGCCGTGAAGTCGGCGCGTCTGATGAAAAGCGCCGATTACTGGTCGCCGAAGACGAGGGTTTTTCGGCGATTACTGATCGGCGAATGCTGTCAGGGGTGGTCACCGTGAAAGCTTCTTAGATTTCGGCGCAATTTGCCTGCCATCGGCGAGAGTCTTTCGGCGCAATTTGCAAGCTGGTTTCGGCGAGAAGCATGGTCGTGAAGTCGCCGCATCTCCTGAAAAGCGCCGATTACTGATCGCCAAAAACTATGGTTGATCGGCGATTGCTGATTGGCAAATGCTGTCAGGGGAGATCGCCGTGGAAGCTCTTTAGATTTCGGCACAATTTGCCTGGCATCGGCAAAGGTCTTTCGGCGCAATTTGCAGGCTGGTTTTGAAGTCGGCGCATCTCCTGAAAAGCGCCGATTGCTGATCGCCGAAAATGATAGCTTTTTTGGTGATCACTGACCCACGGGTCATGAGACGTCGCCCTCATGCGCGGATGTGTTTGTGTGTGTGTGTGTGTGTGTGTAGGTAGCGTGGCTCTACCTGTATATGTTGGTACAGAACAAGGGCTTTTCATGCCTTGGACACGCCAACATGCCGTAGGGCAGCCCCAAGAGGTCACCGATAGCGGAAAACGTCCGGAGGCGCCCCAAAATTTGAATTTGAAGCAGTTCGACGCCATGCCGTACATGTACGCCATGCCGACTATTGCTTTCGAACATGAGCCGCACGCTGACATCAGGTCCGCCGACCATGCTTGTCTGCAACACATGAGCAACCTCACAACACTGGTCGGCGCGTCAACGTTAGGTCCGCAATGCTGAAGTCATGCCGGCACGCAAAGCTTGTTCGTTCGCGAATTCATCACCAATCAGGATTTACGGTACCCCCGGCCGCGGCGACCACGACGCGGCGCTATCCGTCCGTCTGTGACCGTAAATCCCCCCGTAACGAAGTGAAGGGGAGGATTGGAGGACAGATCACCCCGAACTCCCTACTCCCTACTCCCCTCACCACCTCTTCATCGCTCTAGCTCCTCTGAACACCCCTGTCGTACAGCGGTACGGCATGGGTTGGGGCACCGTGTGCCGCCCGTCTCCTTGTTGCGATGTCTTGCATTGTGATATCGACTAAGCTATATCTGATTTAATGAGCCATTCGCAGTTTCTTGGTTACTTTTCCGAAATCAGTGTAAAACTGTTTCGGCGACTGGTATGGTTTCGGCAAAACAAAATCGGCGCAAAATGTAAGCTGGTTTCGGCGAGAAGCGTGGTCGTGAAGTCGGCGCGTCTGATGAAAAGCGCCGATTACTGGTCGCCGAAGACGAGGGTTTATCGGCGATTACTGATCGGCGAATGCTGTCAGGGGTGGTCACCGTGAAAGCTTCTTAGATTTCGGCGCAATTTGCCTGGCATCGGCGAGAGTCTTTCGGCGCAATTTGCAAGCTGGTTTCGGCGAGAAGCATGGTCGTGAAGTCGCCGCATCTCCTGAAAAGCGCCGATTACTGATCGCCAAAAACTATGGTTGATCGGCGATTGCTGATCGGCAAATGCTGTCAGGGGAGATCGCCGTGGAAGCTCTTTAGATTTCGGCACAATTTGCCTGGCATCGGCAAAGGTCTTTCGGCGCAATTTGCAGGCTGGTTTCGACGAGAAGCACGATCGTGAAGTCGGCGCATCTCCTGAAAAGCGCCGATTGCTGATCGCCGAAAATGATAGCTTTTTTGGTGATCACCGACCCACGGGTCATGAGACGTCGCCCTCATGCGCAGATGTGTTTGTGTGTGTGTGTGTGTGTGTGTGTGTGTGTGTGTGTGTGTGTGTGTGTGTGTGTGTGTGCATGTAGTGCGCAGGTAGCGTGGCTCTACCTGTATATGTTGGTACAGAACAAGGGCTTTTCATGCCTTGGACACGCCAACATGCCGTAGGGCAGCCCCAAGAGGTCACCGATAGCGGAAAACGTCCGGAGGCGCCCCAAAATTTGAATTTGAAGCAGTTCGACGCCATGCCGTACATGTACGCCATGCCGACTATTGCTTTCGAACATGAGCCGCACGCTGACATCAGGTCCGCCGACCATGCTTGTCTGCAACACATGAGCAACCTCACAACACTGGTCGGCGCGTCAACGTTAGGTCCGCAATGCTGAAGTCATGCCGGCACGCAAAGCTTGTTCGTTCGCGAATTCATCACCAATCAGGATTTACGGTACCCCCGGCCGCGGCGACCACGACGCGGCGCTATCTGTCTGTCTGTCCACAAAAGTGGTGGCAACGACCTTCCGGCGCTAAGCGTTCAGTCCTATCCTCAGCCAGCCAGAGGTCTCCAGTTCGAGCCGGGTAGCGACCTCTTTGCGACTTCCTCGGCACCCTTGGAGATGATGCCTGGGCCTATGGGGATGGTGTTTTGGGAGATCTCGAGTACGACAACACACTGTAGTACGGCAACGCAGTACGGCACGGGTTTCGACACGCCCTCCCACCCCCCTCCATGCTCCCCAATCCCCTCAACACCCCCTCGCCCCTCCAGCACCTCTGAACGCCCCTGGATCACCGTGAGGTGTACGGCAACGCAGTACGGCATGGGTTTCGACACGCCCTCCCACCCCCCTCCATGCTCCCCACTCCCCTCACCACCCCCTCGTCCCTCCAGCACCTCTGAACGCCCCTGCATCACCGTGAGATGTACGGCAACGCAGTACGGCATGGGTTTCGACACGCCCTCCCACCCCCCTCCATGCTCCCCACTCCCCTCACCTCCCCCTCGCCCCTCCAGCACCCCTGAACGCCCCTGCATCACCGTGTGGTGTACGGCAACGCAGTACGGCACGGGTTTCGACACGCCCTCCCACCCCCCTCCATGCTCCCCACTCCCCTCACCTCCCCTCGCCCCTCCAGCACCTCTGAACGCCCCTGCATCACCGTGTGGTGTACGGCAACGCAGTACGGCACGGGTTTCGACACGCCCTCCCACCCCCCTCCATGCTCACCACTCCCCTCACCTCCCCCTCGCCCCTCTAGCACCCCTGAACGCCCCTGCATCACCGTGAGATGTACGGCAACGCAGTACGGCACGGGTTTCGACACGCCCTCCCACCCCCCTCCATGCTCACCACTCCCCTCACCTCCCCCTCGCCCCTCTAGCACCCCTGAACGCCCCTGCATCACCGTGAGGTGTTCGGCAACGCAGTACGGCACGGGTTTCGACACGCCCTCCCACCCCCCTCCATGCTCACCACTCCCCTCACCACCCCCTCGCCCCTCTAGCACCCCTGAACGCCCCTGCATCACCGTGAGATGTATGGCAACGCAGTACGGCACGGGTTTCGACACGCCCTCCCACCCCCCTCCATGCTCACCACTCCCCTCACCACCCCCTCGCCCCTCTAGCACCCCTGAACGCCCCTGCATCACCGTGAGGTGTACGGCAACGCAGTACGGCATGGGTTTCGACACGCCCTCCCACCCCCCTCCGTGCTCACCACTCCCCTCACCACCCCCTCGCCCCTCTAGCACCCCTGAACGCCCCTGCATCACCGTGAGGTGTACGGCAACGCAGTATGGCATGGGTTTCGACACACCCTCCCACCCCCCTCCGTGCTCCCCACTCCCCTCACCACCCCCTCGCCCCTCTAGCACCCCTGAACGCCCCTGCATCACCGTGAGGTGTACGGCAACGCAGTACGGCATGGGTTTCGACACGCCCTCCCACCCCCCTCCATGCTCCCCACTCCCCTCACCACCCCCTCGCCCCTCCATCACCCCTGAACGCCCCTGCATCACTGTGAGGTGTACGGCAACGCAGTACGGCATGGGTTTCGACACGCCCTCCCACCCCCCTCCATGCTCCCCACTCCCCTCACCACCCCCTCGTCCCTCCAGCACCTCTGAACGCCCCTGCATCACCGTGAGATGTACGGCAACGCAGTACGGCACGGGTTTCGACACGCCCTCCCACCCCCCTCCATGCTCACCACTCCCCTCACCGCCCCCTCGCCCCTCTAGCACCCCTGAACGCCCCTGCATCACCGTGAGGTGTACGGCAACGCAGTACGGCATGGGTTTCGACACGCCCTCCCACCCCCCCTCCATGCTCCCCACTCCCCTCACCACCCCCTCGCCCCTCCAGCACCCCTGAACGCCCCTGCATCACCGTGAGGTGTACGGCAACGCAGTACGGCATGGGTTTCGACACGCCCTCCCACCCCCCTCCATGCTCCCCACTCCCCTCACCACCCCCTCGCCCCTCCAGCACCTCTGAACGCCCCTGCATCACCGTGAGGTGTACGGCAACACAGTACGGCATGGGTTTCGACACACCCTCCCACTCCCCTCCATGCTCCCCACTCCCCTCACCACCCCCTCGTCCCTCCAGCACCTCTGAACGCTCCTGCATCACCGTGAGGTGTACGGCAACGCAGTACGGCATGGGTTTCGACACGCTCTCCCACCCTCCTCCATGCTCCCCACTCCCCTCACCACCCCCTCGTCCCTCCAGCACCTCTGAACACTCCTGCATCACCATGAGGTGTATGGCAACGCAGTATGGCATGGGTTTCGACACGCCCCCGCCCGCCCCCCTTCATGCTCCCCACTCCCCCCACCACCCCCTCGCCGCTCAAGCTCCTCTGACCACCCCTGTCGTACAGCGACTTTGTACGGCATGGCTTCAGGCACCGCGTATCACCAATCTTCTTGTTGCAATATCTTGCATTGTGATCTCGACTAAGCTATAACTGAATTAATGAGCCATTCGCAGTTTCTTGGTTACTTTCCTAAATCAGCGTCAAACTGTTTGGTGACCGTGACCACCCCCCTCCATGCTCCCCACTCCCCTCACCACCCCCTCGCCCCTCCAGCACCTCTGAACGCCCCTGCATCACCGTGAGGTGTACGGCAACGCAGTACGGCATGGGTTTCGACACGCCCTCCCACCCCCCTCCGTGCTCACCACTCCCCTCACCACCCCCTCGCCCCTCTAGCACCCCTGAACGCCCCTGCATCACCGTGAGGTGTACGGCAACGCAGTATGGCATGGGTTTCGACACACCCTCCCACCCCCCTCCGTGCTCCCCACTCCCCTCACCACCCCCTCGCCCCTCTAGCACCCCTGAACGCCCCTGCATCACCGTGAGGTGTACGGCAACGCAGTACGGCATGGGTTTCGACACGCCCTCCCACCCCCCTCCATGCTCCCCACTCCCCTCACCACCCCCTCGCCCCTCCATCACCCCTGAACGCCCCTGCATCACTGTGAGGTGTACGGCAACGCAGTACGGCATGGGTTTCGACACGCCCTCCCACCCCCCTCCATGCTCCCCACTCCCCTCACCACCCCCTCGTCCCTCCAGCACCTCTGAACGCCCCTGCATCACCGTGAGATGTACGGCAACGCAGTACGGCACGGGTTTCGACACGCCCTCCCACCCCCCTCCATGCTCACCACTCCCCTCACCGCCCCCTCGCCCCTCTAGCACCCCTGAACGCCCCTGCATCACCGTGAGGTGTACGGCAACGCAGTACGGCATGGGTTTCGACACGCCCTCCCACCCCCCCTCCATGCTCCCCACTCCCCTCACCACCCCCTCGCCCCTCCAGCACCCCTGAACGCCCCTGCATCACCGTGAGGTGTACGGCAACGCAGTACGGCATGGGTTTCGACACGCCCTCCCACCCCCCTCCATGCTCCCCACTCCCCTCACCACCCCCTCGCCCCTCCAGCACCTCTGAACGCCCCTGCATCACCGTGAGGTGTACGGCAACACAGTACGGCATGGGTTTCGACACACCCTCCCACTCCCCTCCATGCTCCCCACTCCCCTCACCACCCCCTCGTCCCTCCAGCACCTCTGAACGCTCCTGCATCACCGTGAGGTGTACGGCAACGCAGTACGGCATGGGTTTCGACACGCTCTCCCACCCTCCTCCATGCTCCCCACTCCCCTCACCACCCCCTCGTCCCTCCAGCACCTCTGAACACTCCTGCATCACCATGAGGTGTATGGCAACGCAGTATGGCATGGGTTTCGACACGCCCCCCCCCCCCCCCCTTCATGCTCCCCACTCCCCCCACCACCCCCTCGCCGCTCAAGCTCCTCTGACCACCCCTGTCGTACAGCGACTTTGTACGGCATGGCTTCAGGCACCGCGTATCACCAATCTTCTTGTTGCAATATCTTGCATTGTGATCTCGACTAAGCTATAACTGAATTAATGAGCCATTCGCAGTTTCTTGGTTACTTTCCTAAATCAGCGTCAAACTGTTTGGTGACCGTGACCACCCCCCTCCATGCTCCCCACTCCCCTCACCACCCCCTCGCCCCTCCAGCACCTCTGAACGCCCCTGCATCACCGTGAGGTGTACGGCAACGCAGTACGGCATGGGTTTCGACATGCCCTCCCACCCCCTCCATGCTCCCCACTTCCCTCACCACCCCCTCGTCCCTCCAGCCCCTCTGAACATCCCTGTATCACCATGAGGTGTACGGCAACGCAGTACGGCATGGGTTTCGACACGCCCTCCCACCCCCCTCCATGCTCCCCACTCCCCTCACCACCCCCTCGCCCCTCTAGCACCCCTGAACGCCCCTGCATCACCGTGAGGTGTACGGCAACGCAGTACGGCATGGGTTTCGACACGCCCTCCCATCCCCCTCCATGCTCCCCACTCCCCTCACCACCCCCTCGCCCCTCCAGCACCCCTGAACGCCCCTGCATCACCGTGAGGTGTACGGCAACGCAGTACGGCATGGGTTTCGACACGCCCTCCCACCCCCCTCCATGCTCCCCACTCCCCTCACCACCCCCTCGCCCCTCCAGCACCCCTGAACGCCCCTGCATCACCGTGAGGTGTACGGCAACGCAGTACGGCATGGGTTTCGACACGCCCTCCCACCCCCCTCCATGCTCCCCACTCCCCTCACCACCCCCTCGCCCCTCCAGCACCTCTGAACGCCCCTGCATCACCGTGAGGTGTACGGCAACACAGTACGGCATGGGTTTCGACACACCCTCCCACTCCCCTCCATGCTCCCCACTCCCCTCACCACCCCCTCGTCCCTCCAGCACCTCTGAACGCTCCTGCATCACCGTGAGGTGTACGGCAACGCAGTACGGCATGGGTTTCGACACGCTCTCCCACCCCCCTCTATGCTCCCCACTCCCCTCACCACCCCCTCGTCCCTCCAGCACCTCTGAACGCTCCTGCATCACCATGAGGTGTACGGCAACGCAGTATGGCATGGGTTTCGACACGCCCCCGCCCGCCCCCCTTCATGCTCCCCACTCCCCCCACCACCCCCTCGCCGCTCAAGCTCCTCTGACCACCCCTGTCGTACAGCGACTTTGTACGGCATGGCTTCAGGCACCGCGTATCACCAATCTTCTTGTTGCAATATCTTGCATTGTGATCTCGACTAAGCTATAACTGAATTAATGAGCCATTCGCAGTTTCTTGGTTACTTTCCTAAATCAGCGTCAAACTGTTTGGTGACCGTGACCACCCCCCTCCATGCTCCCCACTCCCCTCACCACCCCCTCGTCGCTCTGGCTCCTCTGACCACCCCTGTCGGATAGCGACACGGTACAGCATGGGTTCGGGCACCACGTATCACCAGTCTTCTTGTTGCAATATCTTGCATTGTGATGTCGACTAAGCTATAACTGAGTTAATGAGCCATTCGCAGTTTCTTTGTTACTTTCCAAAATCAGCGTAAAACGGTTCGGTGACTGTGACCACCCCTCTCCAAACTCCCTATTCCCCCCACCACCCCCTCGCCGCTCTAGCTCCTCTGACCACCCCTGTCGTACAGCGACTTTGTACGGCATGGCTTCGGGCACCGCGTATCACCAATCTTCTTGTTGCAATATCTTGCATTGTGATCTCGACTAAGCTATAACTGAATTAATGAGCCATTCGCAGTTTCTTGGTTACTTTCCAAAATCAGCGTCAAACTGTTTGGTGACCGTGGCCACCCCCCTCCATGCTCCCCACTCCCCTCACCACCCCCTCGTCGCTCTGGCTCCTTTGATCACCCCTGTCGTACAGCGACACGGTACGGCATGGCTTCGGGCACCGCGTACCACCAATCTTCTTGTTGCAATATCCTGCATTGTGATGTCGACTAAGATATAACTGAATTAATGAGCCATTCGCAGTTTCTTGGTTACTTTCCAAAATCAGCGTAAAACTCTTTGGTGACCGTGACCACCCCCCTCCATGCTCCCTACCCCCCTCACCACCCCCTCGTCGCACTGGCTCCTTTGAACACCGTCGTGAAGTCGGCGCATCTCCTGAAAAGCGTCGATTACTGATCGCCGAAAACTGTAGTTGATCGGCGATTGCTGATCGGCGAATGCTGTCAGGGGAGATCGCCGTGAAAGCTCTTTACATTTCGGCACAATTGGCCTGGCATCGGCAAAAATCTTTCGGCGCGATTTGCAAGCTGGTCTCGGCGAGAAGCACGGTCGTGAAGTCGGCGCATCTCCTGAAAAGCGCTGATTGCTGATCGCCGAAAATGATCGCTTTTTTGGTGATCACTGACCCACGGGTCATGAGACGTCGCCCTCATGCGCAGATGTGTGTGTGTGTGTGTGTGTGTGTGTGTGTGTGTGTGTGTGTGTGTGTGTGTGTGTGTGTGTGTGTGTGTGTGTGTGTGTGTGTGTGTGTGTGTGTGTGTGTGTGTGTGTGTGTGTGTGTGTGTGTGTGTGTGCATGTAGTGCGCAGGTAGCGAGGCTCTACCTGTATATGTTGGTACAGAACAAGGGCTTTTCGTGCCTTGGACACGCCAACATGCCGTAGGGCAGCCCCAAGAGGTCACCGATAGCGGAAAACGTCCGGAGGCGCCCCAAAATTTGAATTTGAAGCAGTTCGACGCCATGCCGTACATGTACGCCATGCCGACTATTGCTTTCGAACATGAGCCGCACGCTGACATCAGGTCCGCCGACCATGCTTGTCTGCAACACATGAGCAACCTCACAACACTGGTCGGCGCGCCAATGTTAGGTCCGCAATGCTGAAGTCATGCCGGCACGCAAAGCTTGTTCGTTCGCGGATTCATCACCAATCAGGATTTACGGTACCCCCGGCCGCGGCGACCACGACGCGGCGCTATCTGTCTGTCTGTCTGTCTGTCTGTCTGTCTGTCTGTGACCGTAAATCCCCCCGTAACGAAGTGAAGGGGAGGATTGGAGGACAGATCACCGCTAAAGATTGTCCGTCTGTCTGTGACCGTAAATCCCCCCGTAACGAAGTGGAGGGGAGGATTGGAGGACAGATCACCGCTAAAAATCTCTGTCTGTCCGTCCGTCCGTTCACAAAAGTGGTGGCAACGACCTTAAGGCGCTAAGCGTTCAGTCCTGTCCTCAGCCAGCCAGAGGTCTCCAGTTCGAGCCAGGTAGCGACCTCTTGGCGACTTCCTTGGCACCCTTGGAGATGATGCCTGGGCCTATGGGGATGGTGTTCTGGGAGATCTCGAATACGACAACACACTGTACGGCAGCAAACTGTACGGCACAGTTGCCACGCAGTATGGTGACACATCATGTGGTGTACGACATGTACGACTATGTACGACAGCTGTACGGCAGTGTACGACAGCATACGACAACTGTTGTACGCTTGTACGGCATCTGTACGGCATGGGTTTTGACACGCCCTCCCACCCCCCTCCGTGCTCCCCACTCCCCTCATCACCCCCTCATCACTCATCATGCCTGGCATCATCAGGATGGTGTCCTGAGATGTGGTGTCGTACGGCAACGCAGTACGGCATGGGTTTCGGCACGCTCTCCCACCCCCCTCCATGCTCCCCACTCCCCTCATCACCCCCTCGTCCCTCCAGCACCTCTGACCGCCCCTGCATCACCATGAGGTGTACGGCAATGCAGTACGGCATGGGTTTCGGCACGCCCTCCCACCCCCCTCCATGCTCCCCACTCCCCTCACCACCCCCTCGCCGCTCTAGCTCCTCTGACCACCCCTGTCGTACAGCGACATGGTACGGCATGGCTTCGGGCACCACGATGGCCAATCTTCTTGTTGCAATATCTTGCATTGTGATGTCGACTAAGCTATAACTAAGTTAATGAGCCATTCGCAGTTTCTTGGTTACTTTCCAAAATCAGCGTAAAACTGTTTGGTGACCGTAACCACCCCCCTCCATACTCCCCACTCCCCTCACCACCCCTTCCTCGCTCCAGCTCCTCTGAACACCCCTGTCGTACAGTGACACGGTACGGCATGGGTTCGGGCACCGTGTGCCGCCGGTCTCCTTGTTGTGATGTCTTGCATTGTAATGTCGATTAAGCTATAACTGATTTAATGAGCCATTCACAGTTTCTTGGTTACTTTCAGAAATCGGCGTAAAACTGTTTGGTGACCGTGACCACCCCCCTCCATGCTCCCCACTCCCCTCACCACCCCCTCCTCGCTCTGGCTCATTTGATCACCCCTGTCGTACAGCGACACGGTACGGCATGGCTTCGGGCACCACGTATCACCAATCTTCTTGTTGCAATATCTCATTGTGATGTCGACTAAGCTATAACTAAGTTAATGAGCCATTCGCAGTTTCTTTGGTTACTTTCCAAAATCAGCGTAAAACTGTTTGGTGACCGTGACCACCCCCTCCATACTCCCCACTCCCCTCACCACCCCTTCCTCGCTCCAGCTCCTCTGAACACCCCTGTCGTACAGTGACACGGTACGGCATGGGTTCGAACACCGTGTGTCGCCGGTCTCCTTGTTGTGATGTCTTGCATTGTAATGTCGATTAAGCTATAACTGATTTAATGAGCCATTCGCAGTTTCTTGGTTACTTTCAGAAATCGGCGTAAAACTGTTTCGGCGACGGATATGGCTTCGGCAAAAGTAAATCGGCGCAAGTTGCAAGCTGGTTTCGGCAAGAAGCGTGGTTGTGAAGTCGGCGCATCTCCTGAAAAGCGCCGATTACTGATCGCCGAAAACTATGGTTGATCAGCGATCGCTGATCGGCGAATGCTGTCAGGGGTGGTCGCCGTGAAAGTTTCTTAGATTTCGGCGCAATTAGCCTGGCATCGGCAAAAGTCTTTCGGCGCAATTTGCAAGCTGGTTTCGGCGACAAGCACGTTCGTTAAGTCGGCGCATTTCCTGAAAAGCGCCGATTACTGATCGCCGAAAACTGTGGTTGATTCGGCGATCAGTAATCGGCGCACTGCGGGTCAGGTAAGCGACCCGCGGGTCTATCATGTCATGACTTGGCGTGAACGTTCTCCTTTCTGAAACGTATGGACCGGTGCCTGGGACTGCTCGGACATGTACGGCTAAGCCTGCCCGGCGAGCGAATTCAGCTTTTCAGATCTTCTTAACTGTGTAATATGCGATAAAAGTGTAGAATACAGCATGAACAATCATCATGGCTATTGCTTTGGTTGATAATCCCAGTGAGACGTGCGCTTCGGGCGGTCGTTTCTGGGTCTGTAGGCTGTCTTTGGCAGCATAGTATATTGGAGTATCAAAACATTAGATCATCAGTATCATTTCGTAAGAAGCAATTCATTGGCGATCACTGATCGGCGAATGCTGTCAGGGGTGGTGGCCGTGAAAGCCTCTTAGGTTTCGGAGACGGACACGGCATCAGCAAAAGTCTTTCGGCGCAATTTGCAAGCTGGTTTCGGCGAGAAGCGTATTCGTGAAGTCGGCGCGTCTGCTGAAAAGCGCCGATTACTAATCGCCGAAAACAATGGTTCATCGGCGATCACTGATAGGCGAATGCTGTCAGGAGTGGTCGCCGTGAAAGCTTTTTAGGTTTCGGCGACGGACACGGCATAGGCAAAAGCCTTTCGGCGCAATTTGCAATGCTGTCTTTTTAGGTTTCATCCCCTGTAACGAAGTGGAATCACATCCCACCGACTTCCTTGCGCCGCTCATCTGCACTGTGATGTCGACTAAACTATAACTGAGTTAATGAGCCATTCGCAGTTTCTTGGTTACTTTACGTAAGAAAGTAATCCTGCCTGTCAGCGAGAGGCGACCTATGCCTCACGACAGATGCCTTACAAACAAAACTGGCAAGCCAATGTTAGTTGGGTCCGCCGACCCCGCCTGTCAACGAGTGTAGCAAGCTCACAACATAGGTCACTGCACCGACATCAGGTCCACCGACCCTGATCGTCGGCGAGAGGCGACCTATGCCTTTCGACAAATGGCTTACGACTAATGCTTTCGAACATGAGCCACACGCTGACATCAGGTCCGCCGACCATGCTTGTCTGCGACATGAGCAAGTTCATAACACTGGTCGGCGCGCCAACGTTAGGTCCGCCAACCATGCTCGTCGGCAAGAGGAGCAAGCTCGCAGCACTGGTTGGTACGCCGACTTCAGGTCTGCTGACCATGCTCGTACGACCAATGTTAATGAACATGACTGGCATGCCAACGTCTGGTTCGCCCGCGGTGTGCTCGTCAGCGACATGAGCAAGCTCGCAACACTCGACAGCTCACCGACGTCAGGTCCGCAATGTGCCGAGATCATGCCGGTGCGCATCACCAATCAGGATTTACGGTACCCCCGGCCGCGGCGACCACGACGCGGCGCTATCCGTCTGTCTGTCTGTCTGTCTGTTCACAAAAGTGGTGGCAATACCTTAAGGCGCTAAGCGTTCAGTCCTATCCTCAGCCACCCAGAGGTCTCCGGTTCGAGCCAGGTAGCGACCTCTTGGCGACTTCCTCGGCACCCTTGGAGATGATGCCTGGGCCTATGGGGATGGTGTTCTGGGAGATCTCGAGTACGACAACACACTGTACGACAGCAAACTGTACGGCACAGTTGCCATGCTGTGTGGTGACACATCATGTGGTGTACGACATGTACGACAATGTACGACAGCTGTACGGAAGTGTACGACAGCGTACGACAACTGTCGTACGCTTGTACGGCATCTGTACGGCATGGGTTTTGACACGCCCTCCCACCCCCCTCCGTGCTCCCCACTCCCCTCATCACCCCCTCATCACTCATCATGCCTGGCATCATCGGGATGGTGTCCTGCGATGTGGTGTCGTATGGCAACACAGTACGGCATGGGTTTCGACACGCCCTCCCACCCCCCTCCATGCTCCCCACTCCCCTCACCACCCCCTTGTCCCTCCAGCACCTTTGAACGCCCCCGCATTACCATGAGGTGTACGGCAACGCAGTACGGCATGGGTTTCGACACGCCCTCCCACCCCCTCCATGCTCCCCACTCCCCTCACCACCCCCTCGCCGCCTTAGCTCCTCTGACCACCCATGTCGTACAGTGACATGGTACGGCATGGCTTCGGGCACCGCGTACCACCAATCTTCTTGTTGCAATATCTTGCATTGTGATCTCGACTAAGCTATAACGGGAATTAATGAGCCATTCGCAGTTTCTTGGTTACTTTCCAAAATCAGCGTAAAACTGTTTGGTGACCGTGACCACCCCCCTCCATGCTCCCCACTCCCCTCACCACCCCCTCGTCGCTCTGACATCACCGTGAGGTGTACGGCAACGCAGTACGGCATGGGTTTCGACACACCATCCCACCCCCCTCCATGCTCACCACTCCTCTCACCTCCCCCTCGCCCCTCCAGCACCTCTGAACGCCCCTGCATCACCGTGAGATGTACGGCAACGCAGTACGGCACGGGTTTCGACACGCCCTCCCACCCCCCTCCATGCTCACCACTCCCCTCACCACCCCCTCGCCCCTCTAGCACCCCTGAACGCCCCTGCATCACCGTGAGATGTACGGCAACGCAGTACGGCACGGGTTTCGACACGCCCTCCCACCCCCCTCCATGCTCACCACTCCCCTCACCACCCCCTCGCCCCTCTAGCACCCCTGAACGCCCCTGCATCACCGTGAGGTGTACGGCAACGCAGCACGGCATGGGTTTCGACACGCCCTCCCACCCCCCTCCATGCTCCCCACTTCCCTCACCTCCCCCTCGCCCCTCCAGCACCCCTGAACGCCCCTGCATCACCGTGAGGTGTACGGCAACGCAGTACGGCATGGGTTTCGACACGCCCTCCCACCCCCCTCCATGCTCCCCACTCCCCTCACCACCCCCTCGTCCCTCCAGCACCTCTGAACGCCCCTGCATCACCGTGAGGTGTACGGCAACGCAGTACGGCATGGGTTTCGACACGCCCTCCCACCCCCCTCCATGCTCCCCACTCCCCTCACCACCCCCTCGCCCCTCTAGCACCCCTGAACGCCCCTGCATCACCGTGAGGTGTACGGCAACGCAGTACGGCATGGGTTTCGACACGCCCTCCCATCCCCCTCCATGCTCACCACTCCCCTCACCACCCCCTCGCCCCTCTAGCACCCCTGAACGCCACTGCATCACCGTGAGATGTACGGCAACGCAGTACGGCATGGGTTTCGACACGCCCTCCCACCCCCCTCCATGCTCCCCACTCCCCTCACCTCCCCCTCGCCCCTCCAGCACCTCTGAACGCCCCTGCATAACAGTGAGGTGTACGGCAACGCAGTACGGCACGGGTTTCGACACGCCCTCCCACCCCCCTCCATGCTCCCCACTTCCCTCACCTCCCCCTCGCCCCTCTAGCACCCCTGAACGCCCCTGCATCACCGTGAGGTGTACGGCAACGCAGTACGGCACGGGTTTCGACACGCCCTCCCACCCCCCTCCATGCTCACCACTCCCCTCACCTCCCCCTCGGCCCTCTAGCACCTCTGAACGCCCCTGCATCACCGTGAGGTGTTCGGCAACGCAGTACGGCACGGGTTTCGACACGCCCTCCCACCCCCCTCCATGCTCCCCACTCCCCTCACCACCCCCTCGCCCCTCTAGCACCCCTGAACGCCCCTGCATCACCGTGAGGTGTACGGCAACGCAGTACGGCATGGGTTTCGACACGCCCTCCCACCCCCCTCCATGCTCACCATTCCCCTCACCACCCCCTCGCCCCTCCAGCACCCCTGAACGCCCCTGCATCACCGTGAGGTGTACGGCAACGCAGTACGGCATGGGTTTCGACACGCCCTCCCACCCCCCTCCATGCTCCCCACTCCCCTCACCTCCCCCTCGCCCCTCCAGCACCTCTGAACGCCCCTGCATCACCGTGAGGTGTACGGCAACGCAGTACGGCACGGGTTTCGACACGCCCTCCCACCCCCCTCCATGCTCCCCACTTCCCTCACCTCCCCCTCGCCCCTCTAGCACCCCTGAACGCCCCTGCATCACCGTGAGGTGTACGGCAACGCAGTACGGCACGGGTTTCGACACGCCCTCCCACCCCCCTCCATGCTTACCACTCCCCTCACCACCCCTCGCCCCTCTAGCACCCCTGAACGCCCCTGCATCACCGTGAGGTGTTCGGCAACGCAGCACGGCATGGGTTTCGACACGCCCTCCCACCCCCCTCCATGCTCCCCACTCCCCTCACCACCCCCTCGCCCCTCCAGCACCCCTGAACGCCCCTGCATCACCGTGAGGTGTACGGCAACGCAGTATGGCATGGGTTTCGACACGCCCTCCCACCCCCCATCCATGCTCCCCACTCCCCTCACCACCCCCTCGTCCCTCCAGCACCTCTGAACGCCCCTGCATCACCGTGAGATGTACGGCAACGCAGTACGGCATGGGTTTCGACACGCCCTCCCACCCCCCTCCATGCTCCCCACTCCCCTCACCACCCCCTCGCCCCTCTAGCACCCCTGAACGCCCCTGCATCACCGTGAGGTGTACGGCAACGCAGTACGGCATGGGTTTCGACACGCCCTCCCGCCCCCCTCCATGCTCCCCACTCCCCTCACCACCCCCTCGCCCCTCCAGCACCCCTGAACGCCCCTGCATCACCGTGAGGTGTACGGCAACGCAGTACGGCATGGGTTTCGACACGCCCTCCCACCCCCCTCCATGCTCCCCACTCCCCTCACCACCCCCTCGCCCCTCCAGCACCCCTGAACGCCCCTGCATCACCGTGAGGTGTACGGCAACGCAGTACGGCATGGGTTTCGACACGCCCTCCCACCCCCCTCCATGCTCCCCACTCCCCTCACCACCCCATCGTCCCTCCAGCACCTCTGAACGCTCCTGCATCACCGTGAGGTGTACGGCAACGCAGTACGGCATGGGTTTCGACACGCTCTCCCACCCCCCTCCATGCTCCCCACTCCCCTCACCACCCCCTCGTCCCTCCAGCACCTCTGAACGCTCCTGCATCACCATGAGGTGTATGGCAACGCAGTATGGCATGGGTTTCGACACGCCCCCGCCCGCCCCCCTTCATGCTCCCCACTCCCCCCACCACCCCCTCGCCGCTCAAGCTCCTCTGACCACCCCTGTCGTACAACGACTTTGTACGGCATGGCTTCAGGCACCGCGTATCACCAATCTTCTTGTTGCAATATCTTGCATTGTGATCTCGACTAAGCTATAACTGAATTAATGAGCCATTCGCAGTTTCTTGGTTACTTTCCTAAATCAGCGTCAAACTGTTTGGTGACCGTGACCACCCCCCTCCATGCTCCTCACTCCCCTCACCACCCCCTCGTCGCTCTGGCTCCTCTGACCACCCCTGTCGGATAGCGACACGGTACGGCATGGGTTCGGGCACCACGTATCACCAGTCTTCTTGTTGCAATATCTTGCATTGTGATGTCGACTAAGCTATAACTGAGTTAATGAGCCATTCGCAGTTTCTTGGTTACTTTCCAAAATCAGCGTAAAACGGTTCGGTGACTGTGACCACCCCTCTCCAAACTCCCTATTCCCCCCCACCACCCCCTCGCCGCTCTAGCTCCTCTGACCACCCCTGTCGTACAGCGACTTTGTACGGCATGGCTTCGGGCACCGCGTATCACCAATCTTCTTGTTGCAATATCTTTCATTGTGATCTCGACTAAGCTATAACTGAATTAATGAGCCATTCGCAGTTTCTTGGTTACTTTCCAAAATCAGCGTCAAACTGTTTGGTGACCGTGGCCACCCCCCTCCATGCTCCCCACTCCCCTCACCACCCCCTCGTCGCTCTGGCTCCTTTGATCACCCCTGTCGTACAGCGACACGGTACGGCATGGCTTCGGGCACCGCGTACCACCAATCTTCTTGTTGCAATATCCTGCATTGTGATGTCGACTAAGCTATAACTGAATTAATGAGCCATTCGCAGTTTCTTGGTTACTTTCCAAAATCAGCGTAAAACTGTTTGGTGACCGTGACCACCCCCCTCCATGCTCCCCACCCCCCTCACCACCCCCTCGTCGCACTGGCTCCTTTGAACACCGTCGTGAAGTCGGCGCATCTCCTGAAAAGCGTCGATTACTGATCGCCGAAAACTGTAGTTGATCGGCGATTGCTGATCGGCGAATGCTGTCAGGGGAGATCGCCGTGAAAGCTCTTTAGATTTTGGCACAATTGGCCTGGCATCGGCAAAAATCTTTCGGCGCGATTTGCAAGCTGGTCTCGGCGAGAAGCACGGTCGTGAAGTCGGCGCATCTCCTGAAAAGCGCTGATTGCTGATCGCCGAAAATGATCGCTTTTTTGGTGATCACTGACCCACGGGTCATGAGACGTCGCCCTCATGCGCAGATGTGTGTGTGTGTGTGTGTGTGTGTGTGTGTGTGTGTGTGTGTGTGTGTGTGTGTGTGTGTGTGTGTGTGTGTGTGTGTGTGTGTGTGTGTGTGTGTGTGTGTGTGTGTGTGTGTGTGTGTGTGTGTGTGTGTGCATGTAGTGCGCAGGTAGCGAGGCTCTACCTGTATATGTTGGTACAGAACAAGGGCTTTTCGTGCCTTGGACACGCCAACATGCCGTAGGGCAGCCCCAAGAGGTCACCGATAGCGGAAAACGTCCGGAGGCGCCCCAAAATTTGAATTTGAAGCAGTTCGACGCCATGCCGTACATGTACGCCATGCCGACTATTGCTTTCGAACATGAGCCGCACGCTGACATCAGGTCCGCCGACCATGCTTGTCTGCAACACATGAGCAACCTCACAACACTGGTCGGCGCGCCAATGTTAGGTCCGCAATGCTGAAGTCATGCCGGCACGCAAAGCTTGTTCGTTCGCGGATTCATCACCAATCAGGATTTACGGTACCCCCGGCCGCGGCGACCACGACGCGGCGCTATCCGTCCGTGACCGTAAATCCCCCCGTAACGAAGTGAAGGGGAGGATTGGAGGACAGATCACAATTAAATCATCTCCGTCCGTCTGTCTGTCTGTCTGTCTGTCTGTCCACAAAAGTGGTGGCAACGACCTTAAGGCGCTGAGCGTTCAGTCCTATCCTCAGCCAGCCAGAGGTCTCCAGTTCGAGCCGGGTAGCGACCTCTTGGCGACTTCCTCAGCACCCTTGGAGATGATGCCTGGGCCTATGGGGATGATGTTCTGGGAGATCTCCAGTACGACAACACACTGTACGGCAGTAAACTGTACGGCACAGTTGCCATGCTGTGTGGTGACACATCATGTGGTGTACGACATGTACGACAATGTACGACAGCTGTATGGCAGTGTACGACAGCATACGACAACTGTCGTACGCTTGTACGGCATCTGTACGGCATGGGTTTTGACACGCCCTCCCACCCCCCTCCGTGCTCCCCACTCCCCTCATCACCCCCTCATCACTCATCATGCCTGGCATCATCAGGATGGTGTCCTGAGATGTGGTGTCGTACAGCAACGCAGTACGGCATGGGTTTCGACACGCCCTCCCACCCCCCTTCATGCTCCCCACTCCCCTCACCACCCCCTCGTCCCTCCAGCACCTCTGAACGCCCCTGCATCACCATGAGCCGTACGGCATCTATACGGCATGGGTTTTGACACGCCCTCCCACCCCCCTCCGTGCTCCCCACTCCCCTCACCACCCCCTCGCCGCTCTAGCTCCTCTGACCACCCCTGTCGTACAGCGACATGGTACGGCATGGCTTCGGGCACCGCGTACCACCAATCTTCTTGTTGCAATATCTTGCATTGTGATCTTGACTAAGCTATAACTGAATTAATGAGCCATTCGCAGTTTCTTGGTTACTTTCCAAAATTAGCGTCAAACTGTTTGGTGACCGTGACCACCCACCTCCATGCTCCCCACTCCCCTCACCACCCCCTCGTCGCTCTGGCTCCTCTGATCACCCCTGTCGTACAGCGACACGGTACGGCATGGCTTCGGGCACCACGTATCACCAATCTTCTTGTTGCAATATCTTGCATTGTGATGTCGACTAAGCTATAACTAAGTTAATGAGCCATTCGCAGTTTCTTGGTTACTTTCCAAAATCAGCGTAAAACTGTTTGGTGACCGTGACCACCCCCCTCCATACTCCCAACTCCCCTCACCACCCCTTCCTTGCTACAGCTCCTCTGAACACCCCTGTCGTACAGTGACACGGTACGGCATGGGTTCGGGCACCGTGTGTCGCCGGTCTCCTTGTTGTGATGTCTTGCATTGTAATGTCGATTAAGCTATAACTGATTTAATGAGCCATTCGCAGTTTCTTGGTTACTTTCAGAAATCGGCGTAAAACTGTTTCGGCGACGGATATGGCTTCGGCAAAAGTAAATCGGCGCAAGTTGCAAGCTGGTTTCGGCAAGAAGCGTGGTTGTGAAGTCGGCGCGTCTTCTGAAAAGCGCCGATTACTGATCGCCGAAAACTATGGGTGATCGGCGGTCGCTGATCGGCGAATGCTGTCAGGGGTGGTCGCCGTGAAAGCTTCTTAGATTTCGGCGCAATTAGCCTGGCATCGGCAAAAGTCTTTCGGCGCAATTTGCAAGCTGGTTTCAGCGAGAAGCGTAGTCGTGAAGTCGGTGCGTCTGCTGAAAAGCGCCGATTACTGATCGCCGAAAACAATGGTTCATCAGCGATCACTGATCGGCGAATGCTGTCAGGGGTGGTGGCCGTGAAAGCTTCTTAGGTTTCGGCGACGGACACGGCATCGGCAAAAGCCTCTCGGCGCAATTTGCAATGCTGTCTTTTTAGGTTTCGTCCCCCGTAACGAACTGGAGTCACATCCCACCGACTTCCTCACGCTGCTCGTCTGCACTGTGATGTCGACTAAACTATAACTGAGTTAACGAGCCATTCGCAGTTTCTCGGTTACTTTACGTAAGAAAGTAATCCTGCCCTTCAGCGAAAGGCGACCTATGCCTCGCGACAGATGCCTTACAACCAATGCTTACAAACAAAACTGGCACGCCAATGTTGGGTCCGCCGAACCCGCCTGTCAGCGAGTGTAGCAAGCTCACAACATTTGTCACTGCACCGACATCAGGTCCACCGACCCTGATCGTCGGCGAGAGGCGACCTATGTGCCTTACGACAAATGGCTTACGACTATGCTTTCGAATATGAGCCGCACGCTGACATCAGGTCCGCCGACCTTGCTTGTCTGCGACATGAGCAAGCTCATAACACTGGTCGGCGCGCCAACGTTAGGTCCACCCACCATGCTCGTCGGCAAGAGGAGCAAGCTCGCAGCACTGGTCGGTACGCCAACTTCAGGTCTGCTGACCATACTCGTACGACCAATGTTAATGAACATGACTGGCATGCCAACGTTAGGTTCGCCCGCGGTGTGCTCATCAGCGACATGAGCACGCTTGCAACACTCGACAGCTCACCGACGTCAGGTTCGCAATGTGTGTGCCAAAATCATGCCGGTGCGCATCACCAATCAGGATTTACGGTACCCCCGGCCGCGGCGACCACGACGCGGCGCTATCTGTCTGTCTGTCTGTCTGTCTGTCTGTCTGTCTGTCTGTCCACAAAAGTGGTGGCAACGACCTTAAGGCGCTGAGCGTTCAGTCCTATCCTCAGCCAGCCAGAGGTCTCCAGTTCGAGCCGGGTAGCGACCTCTTGGCGACTTCCTCAGCACCCTTGGAGATGATGCCTGGGCCTATGGGGATGATGTTCTGGGAGATCTCCAGTACGACAACACACTGTACGGCAGTAAACTGTACGGCACAGTTGCCATGCTGTGTGGTGACACATCATGTGGTGTACGACATGTACGACAATGTACGACAGCTGTATGGCAGTGTACGACAGCATACGACAACTGTCGTACGCTTGTACGGCATCTGTACGGCATGGGTTTTGACACGCCCTCCCACCCCCCTCCGTGCTCCCCACTCCCCTCATCACCCCCTCATCACTCATCATGCCTGGCATCATCAGGATGGTGTCCTGAGATGTGGTGTCGTACAGCAACGCAGTACGGCATGGGTTTCGACACGCCCTCCCACCCCCCTTCATGCTCCCCACTCCCCTCACCACCCCCTCGTCCCTCCAGCACCTCTGAACGCCCCTGCATCACCATGAGCCGTACGGCATCTATACGGCATGGGTTTTGACACGCCCTCCCACCCCCCTCCGTGCTCCCCACTCCCCTCACCACCCCCTCGCCGCTCTAGCTCCTCTGACCACCCCTGTCGTACAGCGACATGGTACGGCATGGCTTCGGGCACCGCGTACCACCAATCTTCTTGTTGCAATATCTTGCATTGTGATCTTGACTAAGCTATAACTGAATTAATGAGCCATTCGCAGTTTCTTGGTTACTTTCCAAAATTAGCGTCAAACTGTTTGGTGACCGTGACCACCCACCTCCATGCTCCCCACTCCCCTCACCACCCCCTCGTCGCTCTGGCTCCTCTGATCACCCCTGTCGTACAGCGACACGGTACGGCATGGCTTCGGGCACCACGTATCACCAATCTTCTTGTTGCAATATCTTGCATTGTGATGTCGACTAAGCTATAACTAAGTTAATGAGCCATTCGCAGTTTCTTGGTTACTTTCCAAAATCAGCGTAAAACTGTTTGGTGACCGTGACCACCCCCCTCCATACTCCCAACTCCCCTCACCACCCCTTCCTTGCTACAGCTCCTCTGAACACCCCTGTCGTACAGTGACACGGTACGGCATGGGTTCGGGCACCGTGTGTCGCCGGTCTCCTTGTTGTGATGTCTTGCATTGTAATGTCGATTAAGCTATAACTGATTTAATGAGCCATTCGCAGTTTCTTGGTTACTTTCAGAAATCGGCGTAAAACTGTTTCGGCGACGGATATGGCTTCGGCAAAAGTAAATCGGCGCAAGTTGCAAGCTGGTTTCGGCAAGAAGCGTGGTTGTGAAGTCGGCGCGTCTTCTGAAAAGCGCCGATTACTGATCGCCGAAAACTATGGGTGATCGGCGGTCGCTGATCGGCGAATGCTGTCAGGGGTGGTCGCCGTGAAAGCTTCTTAGATTTCGGCGCAATTAGCCTGGCATCGGCAAAAGTCTTTCGGCGCAATTTGCAAGCTGGTTTCAGCGAGAAGCGTAGTCGTGAAGTCGGTGCGTCTGCTGAAAAGCGCCGATTACTGATCGCCGAAAACAATGGTTCATCAGCGATCACTGATCGGCGAATGCTGTCAGGGGTGGTGGCCGTGAAAGCTTCTTAGGTTTCGGCGACGGACACGGCATCGGCAAAAGCCTCTCGGCGCAATTTGCAATGCTGTCTTTTTAGGTTTCGTCCCCCGTAACGAACTGGAGTCACATCCCACCGACTTCCTCACGCTGCTCGTCTGCACTGTGATGTCGACTAAACTATAACTGAGTTAACGAGCCATTCGCAGTTTCTCGGTTACTTTACGTAAGAAAGTAATCCTGCCCTTCAGCGAAAGGCGACCTATGCCTCGCGACAGATGCCTTACAACCAATGCTTACAAACAAAACTGGCACGCCAATGTTGGGTCCGCCGAACCCGCCTGTCAGCGAGTGTAGCAAGCTCACAACATTTGTCACTGCACCGACATCAGGTCCACCGACCCTGATCGTCGGCGAGAGGCGACCTATGTGCCTTACGACAAATGGCTTACGACTATGCTTTCGAATATGAGCCGCACGCTGACATCAGGTCCGCCGACCTTGCTTGTCTGCGACATGAGCAAGCTCATAACACTGGTCGGCGCGCCAACGTTAGGTCCACCCACCATGCTCGTCGGCAAGAGGAGCAAGCTCGCAGCACTGGTCGGTACGCCAACTTCAGGTCTGCTGACCATACTCGTACGACCAATGTTAATGAACATGACTGGCATGCCAACGTTAGGTTCGCCCGCGGTGTGCTCATCAGCGACATGAGCACGCTTGCAACACTCGACAGCTCACCGACGTCAGGTTCGCAATGTGTGTGCCAAAATCATGCCGGTGCGCATCACCAATCAGGATTTACGGTACCCCCGGCCGCGGCGACCACGACGCGGCGCTATCTGTCTGTCTGTCTGTCTGTCTGTCTGTCTGTCTGTCTGTCTGTCCACAAAAGTGGTGGCAACGACCTTCCGGCGCTAAGCGTTCAGTCCTGTCCTCGGCCAGCCAGAGGTCTCCAGTTCGAGCCAGGTAGCGACCTCTTGGCGACTTCCTCGGCACCCTTGGAGATGATGCCTGGGCCTATGGGGATGGTGTTTTGGGAGATCTCGAGTACGACAACACACTGTAGTACGGCAACGCAGTACGGCACGGGTTTCGACACGCCCTCCCGCCCCCCTCCATGCTCCCCACTCCCCTCACCACCCCCTCGCCCCTCTAGCACCCCTGAACGCCCCTGCATCACCGTGAGGTGTACGGCAACGCAGTACGGCACGGGTTTCGACACGCCCTCCCGCCCCCCTCCATGCTCCCCACTCCCCTCACCACCCCCTCGCCCCTCTAGCACCCCTGAACGCCCCTGCATCACCGTGAGGTGTACGGCAACGCAGTACGGCACGGGTTTCGACACGCCCTCCCGCCCCCCTCCATGCTCCCCACTCCCCTCACCTCCCCCTCGCCCCTCTAGCACCCCTGAACGCCCCTGCATCACCGTGAGGTGTACGACAACGCAGTACGGCACGGGTTTCGACACGCCCTCCCACCCCCCTCCATGCTCACCACTCCCCTCACCTCCCCCTCGCCCCTCTAGCACCCCTGAACGCCCTTGCATCACCGTGAGGTGTTCGGCAACGCAGTACGGCATGGGTTTCGACACGCCCTCCCACCCCCCTCCATGCTCCCCACTCCCCTCACCACCCCCTCGCCCCTCTAGCACCCCTGAACGCCCCTGCATCACCGTGAGGTGTTCGACAACGCAGTACGGCATGGGTTTCGACACGCCCTCCCACCCCCCTCCATGCTCCCCACTTCCCTCACCACCCCCTCGCCCCTCTAGCACCCCTGAACGCCCCTGCATCACCGTGAGGTGTACGACAACGCAGTACGGCATGGGTTTCGACACGCCCTCCCACCCCCCTCCATGCTCACCACTCCCCTCACCTCCCCCTCGCCCCTCCAGCACCTCTGAACGCCCCTGCATCACCGTGAGGTGTACGGCAACGCAGTACGGCACGGGTTTCAACACGCCCTCCCACCCCCCTCCATGCTCCCCACTCCCCTCACCACCCCCTCGCCCCTCCAGCACCCCTGAACGCCCCTGCATCACCGTGAGGTGTACGGCAACGCAGTACGGCACGGGTTTCGACACGCCCTCCCGCCCCCCTCCATGCTCCCCACTCCCCTCACCACCCCCTCGCCCCTCTAGCACCCCTGAACGCCCCTGCATCACCGTGAGGTGTACGGCAACGCAGTACGGCACGGGTTTCGACACGCCCACCCCTGAACGCCCCTGCATCACCGTGAGGTGTTTGACAACGCAGTACGGCATGGGTTTCGACACGCCCTCCCACCCCCCTCCATGCTCCCCACTTCCCTCACCACCCCCTCGCCCCTCTAGCACCCCTGAACGCCCCTGCATCACCGTGAGGTGTACGACAACGCAGTACGGCATGGGTTTCGACACGCCCTCCCACCCCCCTCCATGCTCACCACTCCCCTCACCTCCCTCTCGCCCCTCCAGCACCTCTGAACGCCCCTGCATCACCGTGAGGTGTACGGCAACGCAGTACGGCACGGGTTTCAACACGCCCTCCCACCCCCCTCCATGCTCCCCACTCCCCTCACCACCCCCTCGCCCCTCCAGCACCCCTGAACGCCCCTGCATCACCGTGAGGTGTACGGCAACGCAGTACGGCACGGGTTTCGACACGCCCTCCCACCCCCCTCCATGCTCCCCACTCCCCTCACCACCCCCTCGCCCCTCTAGCACCCCTGAACGCCCCTGCATCACCGTGAGGTGTACGGCAACGCAGTACGGCACGGGTTTCGACACGCCCTCCCACCCCCCTCCATGCTCCCCACTCCCCTCACCACCCCCTCGCCCCTCCAGCACCCCTGAACGCCCCTGCATCACCGTGAGGTGTACGGCAACGCAGTACGGCATGGGTTTCGACACGCCCTCCCACCCCCCTCCATGCTCCCCACTCCCCTCACCACCCCCTCGCCCCTCCAGCACCCCTGAACGCCCCTGCATCACCGTGAGGTGTAAGGCAACGCAGTACGGCATGGGTTTCGACACGCCCTCCCACCCCCCTCCATGCTCCCCACTCCCCTCACCACCCCCTCGCCCCTCCAGCACCCCTGAACGCCCCTGCATCACCGTGAGGTGTACGGCAACGCAGTACGGCATGGGTTTCGACACGCCCTCCCACCCCCCTCCATGCTCCCCACTCCCCTCACCACCCCCTCGCCCCTCCAGCACCCCTGAACGCCCCTGCATCACCGTGAGATGTACGGCAACGCAGTACGGCATGGGTTTCGACACGCCCTCCCACCCCCCTCCATGCTCCCCACTCCCCTCACCACCCCCTCGTCCCTCTAGCACCTCTGAACGCCCCTGCATCACCGTGAGGTGTACGGCAACGCAGTACGGCACGGGTTTCGACACGCCCTCCCGCCCCCCTCCATGCTCCCCACTCCCCTCACCTCCCCCTCGCCCCTCTAGCACCCCTGAACGCCCCTGCATCACCGTGAGGTGTACGACAACGCAGTACGGCACGGGTTTCGACACGCCCTCCCACCCCCCTCCATGCTCACCACTCCCCTCACCTCCCCCTCGCCCCTCTAGCACCCCTGAACGCCCTTGCATCACCGTGAGGTGTTCGGCAACGCAGTACGGCATGGGTTTCGACACGCCCTCCCACCCCCCTCCATGCTCCCCACTCCCCTCACCACCCCCTCGCCCCTCTAGCACCCCTGAACGCCCCTGCATCACCGTGAGGTGTTCGACAACGCAGTACGGCATGGGTTTCGACACGCCCTCCCACCCCCCTCCATGCTCCCCACTTCCCTCACCACCCCCTCGCCCCTCTAGCACCCCTGAACGCCCCTGCATCACCGTGAGGTGTACGACAACGCAGTACGGCATGGGTTTCGACACGCCCTCCCACCCCCCTCCATGCTCACCACTCCCCTCACCTCCCCCTCGCCCCTCCAGCACCTCTGAACGCCCCTGCATCACCGTGAGGTGTACGGCAACGCAGTACGGCACGGGTTTCAACACGCCCTCCCACCCCCCTCCATGCTCCCCACTCCCCTCACCACCCCCTCGCCCCTCCAGCACCCCTGAACGCCCCTGCATCACCGTGAGGTGTACGGCAACGCAGTACGGCATGGGTTTCGACACGCCCTCCCGCCCCCCTCCATGCTCCCCACTCCCCTCACCACCCCCTCGCCCCTCTAGCACCCCTGAACGCCCCTGCATCACCGTGAGGTGTACGGCAACGCAGTACGGCACGGGTTTCGACACGCCCACCCCTGAACGCCCCTGCATCACCGTGAGGTGTTCGACAACGCAGTACGGCATGGGTTTCGACACGCCCTCCCACCCCCCTCCATGCTCCCCACTTCCCTCACCACCCCCTCGCCCCTCTAGCACCCCTGAACGCCCCTGCATCACCGTGAGGTGTACGACAACGCAGTACGGCATGGGTTTCGACACGCCCTCCCACCCCCCTCCATGCTCACCACTCCCCTCACCTCCCCCTCGCCCCTCCAGCACCTCTGAACGCCCCTGCATCACCGTGAGGTGTACGGCAACGCAGTACGGCACGGGTTTCAACACGCCCTCCCACCCCCCTCCATGCTCCCCACTCCCCTCACCACCCCCTCGCCCCTCCAGCACCCCTGAACGCCCCTGCATCACCGTGAGGTGTACGGCAACGCAGTACGGCACGGGTTTCGACACGCCCTCCCACCCCCCTCCATGCTCCCCACTCCCCTCACCACCCCCTCGCCCCTCTAGCACCCCTGAACGCCCCTGCATCACCGTGGGGTGTACGGCAACGCAGTACGGCACGGGTTTCGACACGCCCTCCCACCCCCCTCCATGCTCCCCACTCCCCTCACCACCCCCTCGCCCCTCCAGCACCCCTGAACGCCCCTGCATCACCGTGAGGTGTACGGCAACGCAGTACGGCATGGGTTTCGACACGCCCTCCCACCCCCCTCCATGCTCCCCACTCCCCTCACCACCCCCTCGCCCCTCCAGCACCCCTGAACGCCCCTGCATCACCGTGAGGTGTACGGCAACGCAGTACGGCATGGGTTTCGACACGCCCTCCCACCCCCCTCCATGCTCCCCACTCCCCTCACCACCCCCTCGCCCCTCCAGCACCCCTGAACGCCCCTGCATCACCGTGAGGTGTACGGCAACGCAGTACGGCATGGGTTTCGACACGCCCTCCCACCCCCCTCCATGCTCCCCACTCCCCTCACCACCCCCTCGCCCCTCCAGCACCCCTGAACGCCCCTGCATCACCGTGAGATGTACGGCAACGCAGTACGGCATGGGTTTCGACACACCCTCCCACCCCCCTCCATGCTCCCCACTCCCCTCACCACCCCCTCGTCCCTCCAGCACCTCTGAACGCCCCTGCATCACCGTGAGGTGTACGGCAACGCAGTACGGCATGGGTTTCGACACGCTCTCCCACCCCCCTCCATGCTCCCCACTCCCCTCACCACCCCCTCGTCCCTCCAGCACCTCTGAACGCTCCTGCATCACCATGAGGTGTACGGCAACGCAGTATGGCATGGGTTTCGACACGCCCCCGCCCGCCCCCCTTCATGCTCCCCACTCCCCCCACCACCCCCTCGCCGCTCAAGCTCCTCTGACCACCCCTGTCGTACAGCGACTTTGTACGGCATGGCTTCAGGCACTGCGTATCACCAATCTTCTTGTTGCAATATCTTGCATTGTGATCTCGACTAAGCTATAACTGAATTAATGAGCCATTCGCAGTTTCTTGGTTACTTTCCAAAATCAGCGTCAAACTGTTTGGTGACCGTGACCACCCCCCTCCATGCTCCCCACTCCCCTCACCACCCCCTCGTCGCTCTGGCTCCTCTGACCACCCCTGTCGGATAGCGACACGGTACGGCATGGGTTCGGGCACCACGTATCACCAGTCTTCTTGTTGCAATATCTTGCATTGTGATGTCGACTAAGCTATAACTGAGTTAATGAGCCATTCGCAGTTTCTTGGTTACTTTCCAAAATCAGCGTAAAACGGTTCGGTGACTGTGACCACCCCTCTCCAAACTCCCTATTCCCCCCACCACCCCCTCGCCGCTCTAGCTCCTCTGACCACCCCTGTCGTACAGCGACTTTGTACGGCATGGCTTCGGGCACCGCGTATCACCAATCTTCTTGTTGCAATATCTTGCATTGTGATCTCGACTAAGCTATAACTGAATTAATGAGCCATTCGCAGTTTCTTGGTTACTTTCCAAAATCAGAGTCAAACTGTTTGGTGACCGTGACCGCCCCCCTCCATGCTCCCCACTCCCCTCACCACCCCCTCGTCGCTCTGGCTCCTCTGACCACCCCTGTCGTACAGCGACACGGTACGGCATGGCTTCGGGCACCGAGTACCACCAATCTTCTTATTGCAATATCTTGCATTGTGATGTCGACTCAGCTATAACTAAGTTAATGAGCCATTCGCAGTTTCTTGGTAACTTTCCAAAATCAGCGTCAAACTGTTTGGTGACCGTGACCACCCCTCTCCAAACTCCCTATTCCCTTCACCACCTCTTCATTGCTCTAGCTCCTCTGACCACCCCTGTAGTACAGCGACATGGTACGGCATGGGTTGGGGCACCGTGTGCCGCCCGTCTCCTTGTTGCGATGTCTTGCATTGTGATCTCGACTATGCTATAACTGAGTTAATGGCGCCATTCGCAGTTTCTTGGTTACTTTCCAAAATCAGCGTCAAACTGTTTGGTGACCGTGACCACCCCCCTCCATGCTCCCCACTCCCCTCACCACCCCTCGTCGCTCTGGCTCCTTTGATCACCCCTGTTGTACAGCCACACGGTACAGCATGGCTTCGGGCACCGCGTACCACCAATCTTCTTGTTGCAATATCTTGCATTGTGATCTCGACTAAGCTATAACTGAGTTAATGAGCCATTCGCAGTTTCTTGGTTACTTTCCAAAATCAGCGTCAAACTGTTTGGTGACCGTGACCACCCCTCTCCAAACTCCCTATTCCCCTCACCACCTCTTCATTGCTCTAGCTCCTCTGACCACCCCTGTCGTACAGCGACATGGTACGGCATGGGTTGGGGCACCGTGTGCCGCCCGTCTCATTGTTGCGATGTCTTGCATTGTGATCTCGACTATGCTATAACAGAGTTAATGAGCCATTCGCAGTTTCTTGGTTACTTTCCAAAATCAGCGTCAAACTGTTTGGTGACCGTGACCACCCCCCTCCATGCTCCCCACTCCCCTCACCACCCCTCGTCGCTCTGGCTCCTCTGACCACCCCTGTCGTACAGCGACACGGTACGGCATGGCTTCGGGCACCGCGTACCACCAATCTTCTTGTTGCAATATCTTGCATTGTGATGTCGACTAAGCTATAACTAAGTTAATGAGCCATTCGCAGTTTCTTGGTAACTTTCCAAAATCAGCGTCAAACTGCTTGGTGACCGTGACCACCCCTCTCCAAACTCCCTATTCCCTTCACCACCTCTTCATTGCTCTAGCTCCTCTGACCACCCCTGTCGTACAGCGACACGGTACAGCATGGCTTCGGGCACCGCGTACCACCAATCTTCTTGTTGCGATGTCTTGCATTGTGATCTCGACTAAGCTATAACTGAATTAATGAGCCATTCGCAGTTTCTTGGTTACTTTCAAAATCAACGTCAAACTGTTTGGTGACCGTGGCCACCCCCCTCCATGCTCCCCACTCCCCTCACCGCCCCCTCGTCGCTCTGGCTCCTTTGATCACCCCTGTCGTACAGCGACACGGTACGGCATGGCTTCGGGCACCGCGTACCACCAATCTTCTTGTTGCAATATCCTGCATTGTGATGTCGACTAAGCTATAACTGAATTAATTAGCCATTCGCAGTTTCTTGGTTACTTTCCAAAATCAGCGTCAAACTGTTTGGTGACCGTGACCACCCCCCTCCATGCTCCCCACTCCCCTCACCACCCCCTCGTCGCTCTGGCTCCTTTGAACACCGTCGTGAAGTCGGCGCATCTCCTGAAAAGCGTCGATTACTGATCGCCGAAAACTGTAGTTGATCGGCGATTGCTGATCGGCGAATGCTGTCAGGGGAGATCGCCGTGAAAGCTCTTTAGATTTCGGCACAATTGGCCTGGCATTGGCAAAAATCTTTCGGCGCGATTTGCAAGCTGGTCTCGGCGAGAAGCACGGTCGTGAAGTCGGCGCATCTCCTGAAAAGCGCTGATTGCTGATCGCCGAAAATGATAGCTTTTTTGGTGATCACTGACCCACGGGTCATGAGACGTCGCCCTCATGCGCAGATGTGTTTGTGTGTGTGTGTGTGTGCATGTAGTGCGTAGGTAGCGAGGCTCTACCTGTATATGTTGGTACAGAACAAGGGCTTTTCATGCCTTGGACACGCCCACATGCCGTAGGGCAGCCCCAAGAGGTCACCGATAGCGGAAAACATCCGGAGGCGCCTCAAAATTTGAATTTGAAGCTGTTCGACGCCATGCCGTACACGTACGCCATGCCGATTATTGCTTTCGAACATGAGCCGCACGCTGACATCAGGTCCGCCGACCATGCTTGTCTGCAACATGAACAACCTCACAACACTGGTCGGCGCGCCAACATTAGGTCCGCAATGCTGAAGTCATGCCGGCGCGCAAAGCTTGTTCGTTCGCGAATTCATCACCAATCAGGATTTACGGTACCCCCGGCCGCGGCGACCACGACGCGGCGCTATCCACAATAGTGGTGGCAACGACCTTCAGGCGCTAAGCGTTCAGTCCTGTCCTCAGCCAGCCAGAGGTCTCCAGTTCGAGCCAGGTAGCGACCTCTTGGCGACTTCCTCGGCACCCTTGGAGATGATGCCTGGGCCTATGGGGATGGTGTTCTGGGAGATCTCGAGTACGACAACACACTGTACGGCAGCAGACTGTACGGCACAGGTGCCATGCTGTGTGGTGACGCATCATGTGGTGTACGACGTGTACGACAGCTGTACGGCAGTGTACGACAGCTGTACGGTAGTGTACGACAGCGTATGACAACTGCCGTACGGTTGTACGGCATCAGTACGGCATGGGTTTCGACACACTCTCCCACCCCCCTCCATGCTCCCCACTCCCCTCACCACCCCCTCATCACTCATCATGCCTGGCATCATCAGGATGGTGTCCTGAGGTGTGGTGCCGTACAGCAACGCAGTACTGCATGGGTTTCAACACGCCCTCCCACCCCCCTCCATGCTCCCCGCCCCCCTCACCACCCCCTCGTCCCTCCGGCACCTCTGAACGCCCCTGCATCACCACGAGGTGTACGGCAATGCAGTACGGCATGGGTTTCGACACGCCCTCCCACCCCCCTCCATGCTCCCCACTCCCCTCACCACCCCCTCGTCGCTCTAGCTCCTCTGACCACCCCTGTCGTACAGTGACACGGTACGGCTTGGCTTCGGGCACCACGTATCACCAATCTGCTTGTTGCAATATCTTGCATTGTGATGTCGACTAAGCTGTAACTAAGTTAATGAGCCATTCGCAGTTTCTTGGTTACTTTCCAAAATCAGCGTAAAACGGTTCGGTGACCGTGACCACCCCCCTCCATACTCCCCACTCCCCTCACCACCCCTTCCTCGCTCCAGCTCCTCTGAACACCCCTGTCGTACAGTGACACGGTACGGCATGGGTTCGGGCACCATGTGCCGCCGGTGTCCTTGTTGTGATGTCTTGCGTTGTAATGTCGATTAAGCTATAACTGATTTAATGAGCCATTCGCAGTTTCTTGGTTACTTTTAGAAATCGGCGTAAAACTGTTTCGGCGACAGATATGGCTTCAGCAAAAGTAAAACGGCGCAAGTTGCAAGCTGGTTTCGGCAAGAAGCGTGGTTGTGAAGTCCGCGCGTCTCCTGAAAAGCGCCGATTTCTGATCGCCGAAAACTATGGTTGATCGGCGATCGCTGATCGGCGAATGCTGTCAGGGGTGGTCGCCGTGAAGGCTTCTTAGATTTCGGGGCAATTAGCCTGGCATCGGCAAAAGTCTTTCGGCGCAATTTGCAAGCTGGTTTCGGCGACAAGCATGTTCGTGAAGTCGGCGCATTTCCTGAAAAGCGCCGATTACTGATCGCCGAAAACTATGGTTGATTCGGCGATCACTGACCTGTGGGTCAGGTAAGCGACCCGCGGGTCTATCATGTCATGACTTGGCGTGAACGTTCTCCTTTCTGAAACGTATGGACCGGTCGCCTGGGACTGCTCGGACATGTACGGCCAAGCCTGCCCGGCGAGCGAATTCAGCTTTTCAGATCTCTTTAACTGTGCAATATGCGATAAAAGTGTAGAATACAGCATGAACAATCATCATGGCTATTGCTTTGGTTGATAATCCCAGCGAGACTTGCGCTTCGGGCGGTCGTTTCTTGGTCTGTAGGCTGTCTTTGGCAGCATAGTACATTGGAGTATCAAAACATTAGATCATCAGTATCATTTCGGAAGAAGCAATTCATTGGCGATCACTGATCGGCGAATGCTGTCAGGGGTGGTGGCCGTGAAAGCTTCTTAGTTTTTGGAGACGGACATGGCATCAGCAAAAGTCTTTGGGCGCAATTTGCAAGCTGGTTTCGGCGAGAAGCGTAGTCGTGAAGTCGACGCGTCTGCTGAAAAGCGCCGATTACTGGTCGCCGAAAACAATGGTTCATCGGCGATCACTGATCGGCGAATGCTGTCAGGGGTGGTCGCCGTGAAAGCTTCTTAGGTTTCGGCGATGGACACGGCATCGACAAAAGTCTTTCGGTGCAAGTTGCAAGCTGGTTTCGGCGAGAAGCACAGTCGTGAAGTCGGCGCGTCTCCTGAAAAGCGCCGATTACTGATCGCCGAAAACAATGGTTCATCGGCGATTACTGATCGGCAAATGCTGTCAGGGGTGGTCGCCGTGAAAGCTTCTTAGGTTTTGGCGACGGACACGGCATCGGCAAAAGCCTTTCGGCGCAATTTGCAATGCTGTCTTCTTAGGTTTCATCCCCCGTAACGAAGTGGAGTCACATCCCACCGACTTCCTCGAGTTAATGAGCCATTCGCAGTTTCTTGGTTACTTTACGTAAGAAAGTAATCCTGCCCGTCAGCGAGAGGCGACCTATGCCTCACGACACATGCCTTACAACCAATGCTTACAAACAAAACGGGCACGCCAATGTTAGTTGGGTCCGCCGACCCCGCCTGTCAACAAGTGTAGCAAGCTCACAACATTGGTCACTGCACAGATGGTCAGGTCCACCGACCCTGATCGTCGGCGAGAGGCGACCTATGCCTTAGGACAAATGGCTTACGACTAATGTTTTCGAACATGAGTCGCACGCTGACATCAGGTCCGCCGACCATGCTTGTCTGCGACATGAGCAACCTCACAACACTGGTCAGCACGCCAACGTTAGGTCCGCCCACCATGCTCGTCGGCAAGAGGAGCAAGCTCGCAGCACTGGTCCGACTGTGCGCACTGTGCGTCAGAGGTGCTGGAGGGACGAGGGGGAGGTGAGGGGAGTGGGGAGCAAGGAGGGGGCTGGGAGGGCGTGTCGAAACCCATGCCGTACAGATGCCGTACAACCATACGACAGTTGTCGTACACTGTCGTACCGCTGTCGTACATAGTCGTACATGTCGTACACCACATGATGTGTCACCACATAGCATGGCAACTGTGCCGTACAGTTTGCTGCCGTACAGTGTGTTGTCGTACTCGAGATCTACCAGTACACCCAGTACACAACACTGGTCAGCGCGCCAACGTTAGGTCCGCCCACCATGCTCGTCGGCAAGAGGAGCAAGCTCGCAGCACTGGTCCGCAATGTGCCAAAATTGCCAAAATCATGCCGGCGCGCATCACCAATCAGGATTTACGGTACCCCCGGCCGCGGCGACCACGACGCGGCGCTATCTGTCTGTCCGTCCGTGACCGTAAATCCCCCCGTGACCGTAAATCCCCCCGTAACGAAGTGGAGGGGAGGATTGGAGGACAGATCACCGCTAAAGTTTGTCTGTCCGTCTGTCTGTCTGTCTGTCTGTCTGTCTGTCTGTCTGTCTGTCCACAAAAGTGGTGGCAACGACCTTCAGGCGCTAAGCGTTCAGTCCTGTCCTCAGCCAGCCAGAGGTCTCCAGTTCGAGCCAGGTAGCGACCTCTTGGCGACTTCCTCGGCACCCTTGGAGATGATGCCTGGGCCTATGGGGATGGTGTTCTGGGAGATCTCGAGTACGACAACACACTGTACGGCAGCAGACTGTACGGCACAGGTGCCATGCTGTGTGGTGACGCATCATGTGGTGTACGACATGTACGACAATGTACGACAGTTGTACGGCAGTGTACGACAGCGTACGACAACTGTTGTACGCTTGTACGGCATCTGTACGGCATGGGTTTTGACACGCCCTCCCACCCCCCTCCGTGCTCCCCACTCCCCTCATCGCCCCCTCTTCACTCATCATGCCTGGCATCATCAGGATGGTGTCCTGAGATGTGGTGTCGTACAGCAACACAGTACGGCATGGGTTTCGACACGCTCTCCCACCCCCCTTCATGCTCCCCACTCCCCTCACCACCCCCTCATCACTCATCATGCCTGGCATCATCAGGATGGTGTCCTGAGGTGTGGTGCCGTACAGCAACGCAGTACGGCATGGGTTTCGACACGCCCTCCCACCCCCCTCCATGCTCCCCGCCCTCCTCACCACCCCCTCGTCCCTCCAGCACCTCTGAACGCCCCTGCATCACCATGAAGTGTACGGCAACGCAGTACGGCATGGGTTTCGACACGCCCTCCCACCCCCCTCCATGCTCCCCGCCCCCCTCACCACCCCCTCGTCCCTCCAGCACCTCTGAACGCCCCTGCATCACCATGAGGTGTACGGCAATGCAGAGACCGTAAATCCCCCCGTAACGAAGTGGAGGGGAGGATTGGAGGACAGATCACCGCTAAAGTTTGTCTGTCCGTCTGTCTGTCTGTCTGTCTGTCTGTCTGTCTGTCCACAAAAGTGGTGGCAACGACCTTCAGGCGCTAAGCGTTCAGTCCTGTCCTCAGCCAGCCAGAGGTCTCCAGTTCGAGCCAGGTAGCGACCTCTTGGCGACTTCCTCGGCACCCTTGGAGATGATGCCTGGGCCTATGGGGATGGTGTTCTGGGAGATCTCGAGTACGACAACACACTGTACGGCAGCAGACTGTACGGCACAGGTGCCATGCTGTGTGGTGACACATCATGTGGTGTACGACATGTACGACAATGTACGACAGTTGTACGGCAGTGTACGACAGCGTACGACAACTGTTGTACGCTTGTACGGCATCTGTACGGCATGGGTTTTGACACGCCCTCCCACCCCCCTCCGTGCTCCCCACTCCCCTCATCGCCCCCTCTTCACTCATCATGCCTGGCATCATCAGGATGGTGTCCTGAGATGTGGTGTCGTACAGCAACACAGTACGGCATGGGTTTCGACACGCTCTCCCACCCCCCTTCATGCTCCCCACTCCCCTCACCACCCCCTCATCACTCATCATGCCTGGCATCATCAGGATGGTGTCCTGAGGTGTGGTGCCGTACAGCAACGCAGTACGGCATGGGTTTCGACACGCCCTCCCACCCCCCTCCATGCTCCCCGCCCTCCTCACCACCCCCTCGTCCCTCCAGCACCTCTGAACGCCCCTGCATCACCATGAAGTGTACGGCAACGCAGTACGGCATGGGTTTCGACACGCCCTCCCACCCCCCTCCATGCTCCCCGCCCCCCTCACCACCCCCTCGTCCCTCCAGCACCTCTGAACGCCCCTGCATCACCATGAGGTGTACGGCAATGCAGAGACCGTAAATCCCCCCGTAACGAAGTGGAGGGGAGGATTGGAGGACAGATCACCGCTAAAGTTTGTCTGTCCGTCTGTCTGTCTGTCTGTCTGTCTGTCTGTCTGTCCACAAAAGTGGTGGCAACGACCTTCAGGCGCTAAGCGTTCAGTCCTGTCCTCAGCCAGCCAGAGGTCTCCAGTTCGAGCCAGGTAGCGACCTCTTGGCGACTTCCTCGGCACCCTTGGAGATGATGCCTGGGCCTATGGGGATGGTGTTCTGGGAGATCTCGAGTACGACAACACACTGTACGGCAGCAGACTGTACGGCACAGGTGCCATGCTGTGTGGTGACACATCATGTGGTGTACGACATGTACGACAATGTACGACAGTTGTACGGCAGTGTACGACAGCGTACGACAACTGTTGTACGCTTGTACGGCATCTGTACGGCATGGGTTTTGACACGCCCTCCCACCCCCCTCCGTGCTCCCCACTCCCCTCATCGCCCCCTCTTCACTCATCATGCCTGGCATCATCAGGATGGTGTCCTGAGATGTGGTGTCGTACAGCAACACAGTACGGCATGGGTTTCGACACGCTCTCCCACCCCCCTTCATGCTCCCCACTCCCCTCACCACCCCCTCATCACTCATCATGCCTGGCATCATCAGGATGGTGTCCTGAGGTGTGGTGCCGTACAGCAACGCAGTACGGCATGGGTTTCGACACGCCCTCCCACCCCCCTCCATGCTCCCCGCCCTCCTCACCACCCCCTCGTCCCTCCAGCACCTCTGAACGCCCCTGCATCACCATGAAGTGTACGGCAACGCAGTACGGCATGGGTTTCGACACGCCCTCCCACCCCCCTCCATGCTCCCCGCCCCCCTCACCACCCCCTCGTCCCTCCAGCACCTCTGAACGCCCCTGCATCACCATGAGGTGTACGGCAATGCAGTACGGCATGGGTTTCGACACGCCCTCCCACCCCCCTCCATGCTCCCCACTTCCCTCACCACCCCCTCGCCTCTCTGGCTCCTCTGACCACCCCTGTCGTACAGCGACACGGTATGGCATGGCTTCGGGCACCGCATATCACCAATCTTCTTGTTGCAATATCTTGCATTGTGATCTCGACTAAGCTGTAACTGAATTAATGAGCCATTCGCAGTTTCTTGGTTACTTTCCAAAATCAGTGTCAAAACGTTTGGTGACCGTGACCACCCCCCTCCATGCTCCCCACTCCCCTCACCACCCCCTCGTCGCTCTGGCTCCTCTGACCACCCCTGTCGTACAGCGACACGGTATGGCATGGCTTCGGGCACCGCATATCACCAATCTTCTTGTTGCAATATCTTGCATTGTGATCTCGACTAAGCTGTAACTGAATTAATGAGCCATTCGCAGTTTCTTGGTTACTTTCCAAAATCAGTGTCAAAACGTTTGGTGACCGTGACCACCCCCCTCCATGCTCCCCACTCCCCTCACCACCCCCTTGTCGCTCTGGCTCCTCTGACCACCCCTGTCGTACAGCGACACGGTACGGCATGGCTTCGGGCACCGTGTATCACCAATCTTCTTGTTGCAATATCTTGCATTATGATGTCGATTAAGCTATAACTGAGTTAATGAGCCATTCGCAGTTTCTTGGTTACTTTCCAAAATCAGCATCAAACTGTTTGGTGACTGTGACCACCCCCCTCCATGCTCCCCACTCCCCTCACCACCCCCTCCTCGCTCCAGCTCCTCTGACCACCCCTGTCGTACAGCGACACGGTACGGCATGGCTTCGGGCACCACGTATCACCAATCGTCCTGTTGCAATATCTTGCATTGTGATGTCGATTAAGCTATAACTGAGTTAATGAGCCATTCGCAGTTTCTTGGTTACTTTCCAAAATCAGCGTCAAACTGTTTGGTGACTGTGACCACCCCCCTCCATGCTCCCCACTCCCCTCACCACCCCCTCGTCGCTCTGGCTCCTCTGACCACCCCTGTCGTACAGCGACACGGTACGGCATGGCTTCGGGCACCACGTATCACCAATCTTCTTGTTGCAATATCTTGCATTGTGATGTCGATTAAGCTATAACTAATTTAATGAGCCATTCGCAGTTTCTTGGTTACTTTCAGAAATCGGCGCAAAACTGTTTGGTGACCGTTACCACCCCTCTCCAAACTCCCTACTCCCCTCACCACCTCTTCATCGCTCTAGCTCCTCTGAACACCCCTGTCGTACAGCGGTACGGCATGGGTTGGGGCACCGTGTGCCGCCCGTCTCCTTGTTGCGATGTCTTGCATTGTGATATCGACTAAGCTATATCTGATTTAATGAGCCATTCGCAGTTTCTTGGTTACTTTTCCGAAATCACTGTAAAACTGTTTCGGCGACTGGTATGGTTTCGGCAAAACAAAATCGGCGCAAAATGTAAGCTGGTTTCGGCGAGAAGCGTGGCCGTGAAGTCGGCGCGTCTGATGAAAAGCGCCGATTACTGGTCGCCGAAGACGAGGGTTTATCGGCGATTACTGATCGGCGAATGCTGTCAGGGGTGGTCACCGTGAAAGCTTCTTAGATTTCGGCGCAATTTGCCTGCCATCGGCGAGAGTCTTTCGGCGCAATTTGCAAGCTGGTTTCGGCGAGAAGCATGGTCGTGAAGTCGCCGCATCTCCTGAAAAGCGCCGATTACTGATCGCCAAAAACTATGGTTGATCGGCGATTGCTGATTGGCAAATGCTGTCAGGGGAGATCGCCGTGGAAGCTCTTTAGATTTCGGCACAATTTGCCTGGCATCGGCAAAGGTCTTTCGGCGCAATTTGCAGGCTGGTTTTGAAGTCGGCGCATCTCCTGAAAAGCGCCGATTGCTGATCGCCGAAAATGATAGCTTTTTTGGTGATCACTGACCCACGGGTCATGAGACGTCGCCCTCATGCGCGGATGTGTTTGTGTGTGTGTGTGTGTGTGTGTGCATGTAGTGCGCAGGTAGCGTGGCTCTACCTGTATATGTTGGTACAGAACAAGGGCTTTTCATGCCTTGGACACGCCAACATGCCGTAGGGCAGCCCCAAGAGGTCACCGATAGCGGAAAACGTCCGGAGGCGCCCCAAAATTTGAATTTGAAGCAGTTCGACGCCATGCCGTACATGTACGCCATGCCGACTATTGCTTTCGAACATGAGCCGCACGCTGACATCAGGTCCGCCGACCATGCTTGTCTGCAACACATGAGCAACCTCACAACACTGGTCGGCGCGTCAACGTTAGGTCCGCAATGCTGAAGTCATGCCGGCACGCAAAGCTTGTTCGTTCGCGAATTCATCACCAATCAGGATTTACGGTACCCCCGGCCGCGGCGACCACGACGCGGCGCTATAACGAAGTGGAGGGGAGGATTGGAGGACAGTCGGTCGAAATTTTGTCTGTCCGTCTGTCTGTGCGTCAGCAGTGGTGGCAAGCTCCTTGGGGCGCTAAGCGCTCAGTCCTGTGCTCAGCCAGCCAGAGGTCTCCGGTTCGAGCCAGGTAGCGACCTCTTGTCGACTTCCTGGGCACCCTTGGAGATGATGCCTGGGCCTGTGGGGATGGTGTTCTGGGAGATCTCGAGTACGACAACACACTGTACGGCAGCAGACTGTACGGCAATTGTGCCGTACTGTGTGGCAAGATGTCATGTGGTGTACGACATGTACGGCAACTGTACGACAGTGTACGACAACTGTACGGCAGCGTACGATAGCTGTCGTACGCTTGTACGGCATCTGTACGGCATGTGTTTTGACACGGCCTCCCACCCCCCTCCTCCCCCCCTTCTCCCCTCCACTTCGTTACGGGGAGGATTGGAGGACAGTCGGTCGAAATTTTGTCTGTCCGTCTGTCTGTGCGTCAGCAGTGGTGGCAAGCTCCTTGGGGCGCTAAGCGCTCAGTCCTGTGCTCAGCCAGCCAGAGGTCTCCGGTTCGAGCCAGGTAGCGACCTCTTGTCGACTTCCTGGGCACCCTTGGAGATGATGCCTGGGCCTGTGGGGATGGTGTTCTGGGAGATCTCGAGTACGACAACACACTGTACGGCAGCAGACTGTACGGCAATTGTGCCGTACTGTGTGGCAAGATGTCATGTGGTGTACGACATGTACGGCAACTGTACGACAGTGTACGACAACTGTACGGCAGCGTACGATAGCTGTCGTACGCTTGTACGGCATCTGTACGGCATGTGTTTTGACACGGCCTCCCACCCCCCTCCTCCCCCTCTTCTCCCCTCGTCGCCTATACGTCACCCCGACCCTCCTTGTGACTCCTGGCACCATCCCCCCCTCGCCACAACAACTGGCAGTACAGTACGGCTTGGGTTTCGACACGCTCTCCCACCCCCCTTCTCCCCCTCTTCTCCCCTCGTCGCCTATACGTCACCCCAACCCTCCGTGTGATTCCTGGCACCATTCCCCCCTCGCCACAACAAATGGCAGTACAGTACGGCTTGGGTTTCGACACGGCCTTCCACCCCCCTCCTCCCCCTCTTCTCCCCTCGTCGCCTACATGTCACCCCGACCCTCCTTGTGACTCCTGGCACCATCTCCCCCCTCACCACGACAACTGGCGGTACAGTACGGGTTGGGTTATGACACGGTCTCCGACCCCCCTCCGTGCTCCCCACCCCCCGCCCCACCCTTTCACCACCCCGTCATCACTCGTGCTCTTCTGACCACTGCCGCAGCATCACCCTGTCAACTGCTGTATGGTACGGTGTGGGTTATGACACGCTCTGCCACCCCCCTCCATTCTCCCCACCCCCCTCACCACCCCCTCAGCGTTCCAGCTTTGCTGAGCCGCTCTGGCAGTGTCTCAGTTTCACCATCTCACCTTGTCGTACAGAACGGCATGGTGTGACGCCAAAAGAGCGTCCATGCCATAGTACAATACGTACATATCGTAGGACAATGCGTAAATGTCATTGTAAAGGTCGAAATTTTGTCTGTCCGTCTGTCTGTGCGTCAGCAGTGGTGGCAAGCTCCTTGGGGCGCTAAGCGCTCAGTCCTGTGCTCAGCCAGCCAGAGGTCTCCGGTTCGAGCCAGGTAGCGACCTCTTGGCGACTTCCTGGGCACCCTTGGAGATGATGCCTGGGCCTGTGGGGATGGTGTTCTGGGAGATCTCGAGTACGACAACACACTGTACGGCAGCAGACTGTACGGCAATTGTGCCGTACTGTGTGGCAAGATGTCATGTGGTGTACGACATGTACGGCAACTGTACGACAGTGTACGACAACTGTACGGCAGCGTACGATAGCTGTCGTACGCTTGTACGGCATCTGTACGGCATGTGTTTTGACACGGCCTCCCACCCCCCTCCTCCCCCTCTTCTCCCCTCGTCGCCTATACGTCACCCCGACCCTCCTTGTGACTCCTGGCACCATCCCCCCCTCGCCACAACAACTGGCAGTACAGTACGGCTTGGGTTTCGACACGCTCTCCCACCCCCCTTCTCCCCCTCTTCTCCCCTCGTCGCCTATACGTCACCCCAACCCTCCGTGTGATTCCTGGCACCATTCCCCCCTCGCCACAACAAATGGCAGTACAGTACGGCTTGGGTTTCGACACGGCCTTCCACCCCCCTCCTCCCCCTCTTCTCCCCTCGTCGCCTACATGTCACCCCGACCCTCCTTGTGACTCCTGGCACCATCTCCCCCCTCACCACGACAACTGGCGGTACAGTACGGGTTGGGTTATGACACGGTCTCCGACCCCCCTCCGTGCTCCCCACCCCCCGCCCCACCCTTTCACCACCCCGTCATCACTCGTGCTCTTCTGACCACTGCCGCAGCATCACCCTGTCAACTGCTGTATGGTACGGTGTGGGTTATGACACGCTCTGCCACCCCCCTCCATTCTCCCCACCCCCCTCACCACCCCCTCAGCGTTCCAGCTTTGCTGAGCCGCTCTGGCAGTGTCTCAGTTTCACCATCTCACCTTGTCGTACAGAACGGCATGGTGTGACGCCAAAAGAGCGTCCATGCCATAGTACAATACGTACATATCGTAGGACAATGCGTAAATGTCATAAGACAATGCGTCTAACACAATGCGTCTAACACTGTCTGCGTTATGGAAGAATACGTTGAATAACTATGCGTAGGGCGACGATGCGTGGGAACAATGCGTAAGGAAACAATGCGTAGGGCAACGATGCGTAGGGCAACAATGCGTGGGGCAGCAATGCGTTGAGCGAGAAGGCGTAGGGCGAGAAGGCATAGGACGACAATGCGTTGGGCGACAACGTGTAGGGCGAGGATGCGTAGGGGCAACAACGCGTAAGAACAATGCGTAGGAAAACGATGCGTTTTTGGGTAACCATGCGTTATGGAAGATTACGTTGGATAACGATGCGTACGGCTTCGATGCGTAGGAACGATGTGTAGGAAACAATGCGTAGGGTAGCGATGCGTAGGGCAACAATGCGTACGGCAACGATGCGTAGGGCAACGATGCGTAGGGTAACAATGCGTAGGGCGATAACGCGTAGGGCGACGATGCATTGGGTTCTAATGCGTAGGGCGACAATGCGTACGAGCCAACGATGTGTAAGAACAATGCGTAGGAAAACAATGCGTAAGAACATTATGATGCCTGGATTGGGGATGATGGCTGGGCCTGTGGGGATAGTGTTTGGCGTAGTCGGCCAGGCACGGCTTGAGCTGGAGCGGCTGGAGAATGGCATCGCAAACGAGTCCGTCCTGGGGAGAGAGTGGGCATAGGACAATGCGTAGACGCCATAGGACAATGCGTAGACGCAGCGCCATATGACAATACGTAGACGCCGTAGGACAATGCGTAAACGCTAAAGGACAATGCGCACATGCCATATGACGGGGGAGCCGTTTTGGTCACTATGTCGGCTGCGATACACGCTATGTCGTTACGTATTGCGTATTGTGCGTAGACGATGCATCGTTGCAATGCGTATACGGCCAGGCGCAAGCAATGCGTGAGCGGCGAAGTGGTTGTGCCGTATTGGTACCTAGTGTTTGGCGTAGCCGGCCAGGCACGGCTTGAGCTGGAGCGGCTGGAGAATGGCGTCGCAAACGAGTCCGTCCTGGGGAGAGAGTGGGCATAGGACAATGCGTAGACGCCATAGGACAATGCGTAGACGCAGCGCCATATGACAATACGTAGACGCCGTAGGACAATGCGTAAACGCTAAAGGACAATGCGCACGTGCCATATGACGGGGGAGCCGTTTTGGTCGCTATGTCGGCTGCGATACACGCTATGTCGTTACGTATTGCGTATTGTGCGTAGACGATGCATCGTTGCAATGCGTATACGGCCAGGCGCAAGCAATGCGTGAGCGGCAGAGTGGTTGTGCCGTATTGGTACCTAGTGTTTGGCGTAGCCGGCCAGGCACGGCTTGAGCTGGAGCGGCTGGAGAACGGCGTCGCAAACGAGTCCGTCCTGGGGAGAGAGTGGGCATAGGACAATGCGTAGACGCAGCGCCATATGACAATACGTAGACGCCGTAGGACAATGCGTAAACGCTAAAGGACAATGCGCACATGCCATATGACGGGGGAGCCGTTTTGGTCGCTATGTCGGCTGCGATACACGCTATGTCGTTATGTATTGCGTATTGTGCGTAGACGATGCATCGTTGCAATGCGTATACGGCCAGGCGCAAGCAATGCGTGAGCGGCGGAGTGGTTGTGCCGTATTGGTACCTAGTGTTTGGTGTAGCCGGCCAGGCACGGCTTGAGCTGGAGCGGCTGGAGAACGGCGTCACAAACGAGTCCGTCCTGGGGAGAGAGTGGGCATAGGACAATGCGTAGACGCCATAGGACAATGCGTAGACGCAGCGCCATATGACAATACGTAGACGCCGTAGGACAATGCGTAAACGCTAAAGGACAATGCGCACATGCCATATGACGGGGGAGCCGTTTTGGTCGCTATGTCGGCTGCGCTACACGCTATGTCGTTACGTATTGCGTATTGTGCGTAGACGATGCATCGTTGCAATAATGTGGTACCTAGTGTTTGGTGTAGCCGGCCAGGCACGGCTTGAGCTGGAGCGGCTGGAGAACGGCGTCGCAAACGAGTCCGTCCTGGGGAGAGAGTGGGCATAGGACAATGCGTAGACGCCATAGGACAATGCGTAGACGCAGCGCCATATGACAATACGTAGACGCCGTAGGACAATGCGTAAACGCTAAAGGACAATGCGCACATGCCATATGACGGGGGAGCCGTTTTGGTCGCTATGTCGGCTGCGCTACACGCTATGTCGTTACGTATTGCGTATTGTGCGTAGACGATGCATCGTTGCAATGCGTATACGGCCAGGCGCAAGCAATGCGTGAGCGGCGGAGTGGTTGTGCCGTATTGGTACCTAGTGTTTGGTGTAGCCGGCCAGGCACGGCTTGAGCTGGAGCGGCTGGAGAACGGCGTCGCAAACGAGTCCGTCCTGGGGAGAGAGTGGGCATAGGACAATGCGTAGATGCCATAGGACAATGCGTAGACGCAGCGCCATATGACAATACGTAGACGCCGTAGGACAATGCGTAAACGCTAAAGGACAATGCGCACATGCCATATGACGGGGGAGCCGTTTTGATCGCTATGTCGGCTGCGATACACGCTATGTCGTTACGTATTGCGTATTGTGCGTAGACGATGCATCGTTGCAATGCGTATACGGCCAGGCGCAAGCAATGCGTGAGCGGCGGAGTGGTTGTGCCGTATTGGTACCTAGTGTTTGGCGTAGCCGGCCAGGCACGGCTTGAGCTGGAGCGGCTGGAGAACGGCGTCGCAAACGAGTCCGTCCTGGGGAGAGAGTGGGCATAGGACAATGCGTAGACGCCATAGGACAATGCGTAGACGCAGCGCCATATGACAATACGTAGACGCCGTAGGACAATGCGTAAACGCTAAAGGACAATGCGCACGTGCCATATGACGGGGGAGCCGTTTTGGTCGCTATGTCGGCTGCGATACACGCTATGTCGTTACGTATTGCGTATTGTGCGTAGACGATGCATCGTTGCAATGCGTATACGGCCAGGCGCAAGCAATGCGTGAGCGGCAGAGTGGTTGTGCCGTATTGGTACCTAGTGTTTGGCGTAGCCGGCCAGGCACGGCTTGAGCTGGAGCGGCTGGAGAACGGCGTCGCAAACGAGTCCGTCCTGGGGAGAGAGTGGGCATAGGACAATGCGTAGACGCAGCGCCATATGACAATACGTAGACGCCGTAGGACAATGCGTAAACGCTAAAGGACAATGCGCACATGCCATATGACGGGGGAGCCGTTTTGGTCACTATGTCGGCTGCGATACACGCTATGTCGTTACGTATTGCGTATTGTGCGTAGACGATGCATCGTTGCAATGCGTATACGGCCAGGCGCAAGCAATGCGTGAGCGGCGGAGTGGTTGTGCCGTATTGGTACCTAGTGTTTGGTGTAGCCGGCCAGGCACGGCTTGAGCTGGAGCGGCTGGAGAACGGCGTCGCAAACGAGTCCGTCCTGGGGAGAGAGTGGGCATAGGACAATGCGTAGACGCCATAGGACAATGCGTAGACGCAGCGCCATATGACAATACGTAGACGCCGTAGGACAATGCGTAAACGCTAAAGGACAATGCGCACATGCCATATGACGGGGGAGCCGTTTTGGTCGCTATGTCGGCTGCGCTACACGCTATGTTGTTACGTATTGCGTATTGTGCGTAGACGATGCATCGTTGCAATGCGTATACGGCCAGGCGCAAGCAATGCGTGAGCGGCGGAGTGGTTGTGCCGTATTGGTACCTAGTGTTTGGTGTAGCCGGCCAGGCACGGCTTGAGCTGGAGCGGCTGGAGAACGGCGTCGCAAACGAGTCCGTCCTGGGGAGAGAGTGGGCATAGGACAATGCGTAGACGCCATAGGACAATGCGTAGACGCAGCGCCATATGACAATACGTAGACGCCGTAGGACAATGCGTAAACGCTAAAGGACAATGCGCACATGCCATATGATGGGGGAGCCGTTTTGGTCGCTATGTCGGCTGCGATACACGCTATGTCGTTACGTATTGCGTATTGTGCGTAGACGATGCATCGTTGCAATGCGTATACGGCCAGGCGCAAGCAATGCGTGAGCGGCGGAGTGGTTGTGCCGTATTGGTACCTAGTGTTTGGCGTAGCCGGCCAGGCACGGCTTGAGCTGGAGCGGCTGGAGAACGGTGTCGCAAACGAGTCCGTCCTGGGGAGAGAGTGGGCATAGGACAATGCGTAGACGCCATAGGACAATGCGTAGACGCAGCGCCATATGACAATACGTAGACGCCGTAGGACAATGCGTAAACGCTAAAGGACAATGCGCACATGCCATATGACGGGGGAGCCGTTTTGGTCGCTATGTCGGCTGCGATACACGCTATGTCGTTACGTATTGCGTATTGTGCGTAGACGATGCACCGTTGCAATGCGTATACGGCCAGGCGCAGGCAATGCATGAGCGGCGAAGTGGTTGTGCCGTATTGGTACCTAGTGTTTGGCGTAGCCGGCCAGGCACGGCTTGAGCTGGAGCGGCTGGAGAACGGCGTCGCAAACGAGTCCGTCCTGGGGAGAGAGTGGGCGCAGAACGCAAAACCTTATCGCTCACGTTTCATGTCGTAAACAGTTGATTTCACTTGTTGCCGACGAACAACGCTAGAATGTCCACAGTTGCTGGAGCTAGGACGGTTGCCATAGACGTCCACCGATAACACGGTCGTATCCACACGGTCGTAGGTCGAGGCATGTGTATGGCACGGTACGGCCAGCATGGCTTCGAGCACCGTGTATCGCATTCTTTCCCTACGCATTGTTCACCTACGCAATGTCGCCCTACGCATTCTCTCCCTACGCATTGTCGCCCTACGCATTCTCTCCCTACGCATTGTTCACCTACGCATTGTCGCCCTACGCATTGTCCCTACGCATTGTTGCCCTACGCATTGTCACCCTACGCATTGTTGCCCTACGCATTGTCTCCCTGCGCATTGTTGCCATACGCATTGTTGCCTTACTCATTGTCGCCCTACGCATTCTTTCCCTACCCATTGTTGCCCTACGCATTGTCACCCTACGCATCGTCCCTACGTACGCATTGTTGCCCTACGCATTGTCGCCCTACGCGTTGTACATACGCCAACTGGAACCATAACGACAACGGGGCACCAAGGGATTTACGGTACCCCCGGCCGCGGCAACGACGCGGCACTATCTGTCTGTCCGTCCGTTCACAAAAGGGGTGGCAACTTCCTTTGGGCGCTAAGCGTTCAGTCCTGTTTTCAGCCAGCCAGAGGTCTCCAGTTCGAGCCAGGTAGCGACCTCTTTGCGACTTCCTCGGCACCCTTGGAGATGATGCCTGGGCCTATGGGGATGGTGTTTTGGGAGATCTCGAGTACGACAACACACTGTACGACAGCATACTGTACGGCACAGGTGCCATGCTGTGTGGTGACGCATCATGTGGTGTACGACATGTGAGATAGCTGTACGGCAGTGTACGACAGCTGTACGGCAATGTACGACAGCGTACGACAACTGCCGTACGATTGTACGGCATCAGTACGGCATGGGTTTCGACACGCTCTCCCACCCCCCTCCATGCTCCCCACTCCCCTCACCACCCCCTCATCACTCATCATGCCTGGCATCATCAGGATGGTGTCCTGAGGTGTGGTGCCGTACAGAAACACAGTACGGCATGGGTTTCGACACGCCCTTCCACCCCCCTCCATGCTCCCCGCCCCCCCTTACCACCCCCTCGTCCCTCCAGCACCTCTGAACGCCCCTGCATCACCATGAGGTGTACGGCAACGCAGTACGGCATGGGTTTCGACACGCTATCCCACCCCCCCCATGCTCCCAACTCACCTCACCACCCCCTCGTCCCTCCAGCACCTCTGAACGCCCCTGCATCACCATGAGGTGTACGGCAATGCAGTACGGCATGGGTTTCGACACGCCCTCCCACCCCCCTCCATGCTCCCCACTCCCCCCACCACCCCCTCGCCGCTCTAGCTCATCTGACCACCCCTGTCATACAGCGACATGGTACGGCATGGCTTCGGGCACCACGTATCACCAATCTTCTTGTTGCAATATCTTTCATTGTGATGTCGACTAAGCTGTAACTAAGTTAATGAGCCATTCGCAGTTTCTTGGTTACTTTCCAAAATCAGCGTCAAACTGTTTGGTGACCGTGACCACCCCCCTCCATGCTCCCCACTCCCCTCACCACCCCCTCGTCTCTCTGGCACCTCTGACCACCCATGTCGTACAGCAACACGGTACGGCATGGCTTCGGGCACCACGTATCACCAATCTTCTTGTTGCAATATCTTGCATTGTGATGTCGACTAAGCTGTAACTAAGTTAATGAGCCATTCGCAGTTTCTTGGTTACTTTCCAAAATCAGCGTAAAACGGTTCGGTGACCGTGACCACCCCCCTCCATACTCCCCACTCCCCTCACCACCCCTTCCTCGCTCCAGCTCCTCTGAACACCCCTGTCGTACAGTGACACGGTACGGCATGGGTTCGGGCACCGTGTGCCGCCGGTCTCCTTGTTGTGATGTCTTGCGTTGTAATGTCGATAAAGCTATAACTGATTTAATGAGCCATTCGCAGTTTCTTGGTTACTTTTAGAAATCGGCGTAAAACTGTTTCGGCGACAGATATGGCTTCGGCAAATATAAATCGGCGCAAGTTGCAAGCTGGTTTCGGCAAGAAGCGTGGTTGTGAAGTCGGCGCGTCTCCTGAAAAGCGCCGATTTCTGATCGCCGAAAACTATGGTTGATCGGCGATCGCTGATCAGCGTATGCTGTCAGGGGTGGTCGCCGTGAAAGCTTCTTAGATTTCGGCGCAATTAGCCTGGCATCGGCAAAAGTCTTTCGGCGCAATTTGCAAGCTGGTTTCGGCGACAAGCACGTTCGTGAAGTCGGCGCATTTCCTGAAAAGCGCCGATTACTAATCGCCGAAAACTATGGTTGATTCGGCGATCACTGACCTGCGGGTCAGGTAAGCGACCCGTGGGTCTATCATGTCATGATTTGGTGTGAACGTTCTCCTTTCTGAAACGTATGGACCGGTCGCCTGGGACTGCTCGGACATGTACGGCCAAGCCTGCCCGGCGAGCGAATTCAGCTTTTCAGATCTCTTTAACTGTGCAATATGCGATAAAAGTGTAGAATACAGCATGAACAATCATCATGGCTATTGCTTTGGTTGATAATCCCAGCGAGACTTGCGCTTCGGGCGGTCGTTTCTTGGTCTGTAGGCTGTCTTTAGCAGCACAGTACATTGGAGTATCAAAACATTAGATCATCAGTATCATTTCGTAAGAAGCAATTCATTGGCGATCACTGATCGGCGAATGCTGTCAGGGGTGGTGGCCGTGAAAGCTTCTTAGGTTTCGGCGGTGGACACGGCATCGGCAAAAGCCTCTCGGCGCAATTTGCAAGCTGGTTTCAGCGAGAAGCACGGTCGTGAAGTCGGCGCGTCTGCTGAATCGCGGATTACTAATCGCCGATTACTAATCGCCGAAAACAATGGTTCATCGGCGATCACTGATCGGCGAATGCTGTCAGGGGTGGTGGCCCTGAAAGTTTCTTGGGTTTCGGCGACGGACATGGCATCGGCAAAAGCCTCTCGGCGCAATTTGCAATGCTGTCTTTTTAGGTTTCGTCCCCCGTAACGAAGTGGAGTCACATCCCACCGACTTCCTCGCGCTGCTCGTCTGCACTGTGATGTCGACTAAACTATAACTGAGTTAACGAGCCATTTGCAGTTTCTCGGTTACTTTACGTAAGAAAGTAATCCTGCCCTTCAGCGAGAGGCGACCTATGCCTCACGACAGATGCCTTACAACCAATGCTTACAAACAAAACTGGCACGCCAATAATGGGTCTGCCGAACCCGCCTGTCAGCGAGTGTAGCAAGCTCACAACATTGGTCACTGCACTGACATCAGGTCCACCGACCCTGATCGTCGGCGAGAGGCGACCTATGTGCCTTACGACAAATGGCTTACGACTAATGCTTTCGAATATGAGCCGCACGCTGACATCAGGTCCGCCGACCATGCTTGTCTGCGACATGAGCAAGCTCATAACACTGGTCAGCGCGCCAACGTTAGGTCCGCCCACCATGCTCGTCGGCAAGAGGAGCAAGCTTGCAGCACTGGTCGGTACGCCGACTTCAGGTCTGCTGACCATACTCGTACGACCAATGTTAATGAACATGACTGGCATGCCAACGTCAGGTTCGCCCGCAGTGTGCTCGTCAGCGACATGAGCAAGCTCTCAACACTCGACAGTTCACCGACGTCAGGTTCGCAATCTGCCGAAATCATGCCGGCGCGCATCACCAATCAGGATTTACGGTACCCCCGGCCGCGGCGACCACGACGCGGCGCTATGACCGTAAATCCCCCCGTAACGAAGTGGAGGGGAGGATTGGAGGACAGATCACCGCTAAAGTTCGTCTGTCTGTGACCGTAAATCCCCCCGTAACGAAGTGAAGGGGAGGATTGGAGGACAGATCACCGCTAAGAAATCTCTGTGACCGTAAATCCCCCCGTAACGAAGTGAAGGGGAGGATTGGAGGACAGATCACTGGGAAAAATCTCTGTCCGTCCGTCCGTCCGTCCGTCCGTTCACAAAAGTGGTGGCAACGACCTTCCGGCGCTAAGCGTTCAGTCCTATCCTCAGCCAGCCAGAGGTCTCCAGTTCGAGCCGGGTAGCGACCTCTTTGCGACTTCCTCGGCACCCTTGGAGATGATGCCTGGGCCTATGGGGATGGTGTTTTGGGAGATCTCGAGTACGACAACACACTGTAGTACGGCAACGCAGTACGGCATGGGTTTCGACACGCCCTCCCACCCCCCTCCATGCTCCCCACTTCCCTCACCTCCCCCTCGCCCCTCCAGCACCCCTGAACGCCCCTGCATCACCGTGAGGTGTACGGCAACGCAGTACGGCATGGGTTTCGACACGCCCTCCCACCCCCCTCCATGCTCCCCACTCCCCTCACCTCCCCCTCGCCCCTCCAGCACCTCTGAACGCCCATGCATCACCGTGAGGTGTACGGCAACGCAGTACGGCACGGGTTTCGACACGCCCTCCCACCCCCCTCCATGCTCACCACTCTCCTCACCACCCCCTCGCCCCTCTAGCACCCCTGAACGCCCCTGCATCACCGTGAGGTGTACGGCAACGCAGTACGGCACGGGTTTCGACACGCCCTTCCACCCCCCTCCATGCTCCCCACTCCCCTCACCTCCCCCTCGCCCCTCCAGCACCCCTGAACGCCCCTGCATCACCGTGAGGTGTACGGCAACGCAGTACGGCATGGGTTTCGACATGGTCTCTCATGGAAAGTATTGCGACCGCCGCGTGAGGCCGCCATGTTCACACCCACGGCCGCGGTGCAGTACAACTCTCAATATCTCCTCCTACACCGATCCATTTTACATGCCGACACTTCCTCCATGCCACCGTATGTATCCATATCCGTATGTACATATCATCCCGTATGTGTCCAGCACCTAACCGCTGGCCTCGTATATATATGTGCCCAAATCGCCTATGAGGCAACCGTTCGGCCCGTCCCGTTGGGCAATCCTCAACGCCGCCGTTGCCTGCACAATACAACTGGCGGCACCAAGCACACGAAGTGCCAATCCTTGCCGCCATACCGGTAACCACATTCCGTCCACTGATGGAAAGCTACGCCTTACGTGTGTGTGCTAAGGTACCTACACGTTGCCTCGGGCAATCCAGTGTCATTGCCCCAATCAGGTAGGGTCGCGGATTCCCCAATCAGGTAGGATTGCGCGTAAATTTTAATGACCGACACCTCAATGCCGCCCGTTCCATCAATGAAGCCCATTCCCCTCAATGCAGCACATTCCCCTCAATGTGCTGCCCATTCCCTTCATCAATGCTGCCCATTCCCCTCAATGCTGTCCATTCCCTCAGAACTGTGCCTGGCATCAGCGATAGTCTTTCGGCGCAATTTGCTAGCTGGTTTCGGCAAGAAGCACGGTCGTGAAGTCGGCGCATCTCCTGAAAAGCGCCGATTGCTGATCGCCGAAAATGATAGCTTTTTTGGTGATCACTGACCCACGGGTCATGAGACGTCGCCCTCATGCGCAGATGTGTTTGTGTGTGTGTGTGTGCATGTAGTGCGTAGGTAGCGAGGCTCTACCTGTATATGTTGGTACAGAACAAGGGCTTTTCATGCCTTGGACACGCCCACATGCCGTAGGGCAGCCCCAAGAGGTCACCGATAGCGGAAAACATCCGGAGGCGCCTCAAATTTTGAATTTGAAGCAGTTCGACGCCATGCCGTACACGTACACCATGCCGATTATTGCTTTCGAACATGAGCCGCACGCTGACATCAGGTCCACCCACCATGTCTGTCTGCAACACATGAGCAACCTCACAACACTGGTCGGCACGCCAACGTTAGGTCCGCAATGCTGAAGTCATGCCGCCGCACAAAGCTTGTTCGTTCGCGAATTCATCACCAATCAGGATTTACGGTACCCCCGGCCGCGGCGACCACGACGCGGCGCTATCCGTCCGTCCGTCTGTCGCCGGAGCAATGTAGCGACGTCGTAGGGCGACGTCGTAGACGGAGTCCGGAGCTAGCGAAGTTAGCGTAGGAAAGGGGTAAATAGGGAGGGGGGGGGTTCGTGTATCCTATTTTTGGAAACGTCCATAGCGCGGATAGCGCTCCAAAAAATTGCGATTGGCGCGGGCGACCCGGGTTCGAACCCCATCGACTGCAAAATGGCATTTTTTGTTTTTCGTGTTTTTGGCCAAATCGCCACGAATCGCAACTCAACGCGACTCTTTATATCAACAATGAATGTTAAAATGCTCAGACACGAGTTTGGCTTGCAAAACAGGCTGCAACTTGCGGCTGGAGGGGGGGGGCTTCGCCCCCCCCCCTAACCCCCCCCCCCTTCTTCTAGCGTCCGACTTACACGCGCAGCCCAGGTTATTGGCAAGAGAGAAGATGGTGCTTAAGCGTGCGTGCGTGTGGCTGGTATGTCATAGTGAAACGGTTGGCGACGAGCTAAGACACGACTTGGGCGCACGCACCAGGCTGCAACTTGCGGCTGGAGGGGGGGGCTTCGCCCCCCCCCTAACCCCCCCCCCCTTCTTCTAGCGTCCGACTTACACGCGCAGCCCAGCTTATTGGCAAGAGAGAAGATGGTGCTTGAGCGTGCGTGCGTGTGGCTGGTATGTCATAGTGAAACGGTTGGCGACGAGCTAAGACACGACTTGGGCGCACGCACCAGGCTGCAACTTGCGGCTGGAGGGGGGGGGGCTTCGCCCCCCCCCCCCTACCCCCCCCCCCCCCCCCTTCTAGCGTCCAACTTAAGTGCGCAGCCCAGCTTATTGGCAAGAGAGAAGATGGTGCTTGAGCGTACGTGCGTGTGGCTGGTATGTCATAGTGAAACGGTTGGCGACGAGCTAAGACACGACTTGGGCGCACGCTCCAGGCACCCCCCCCCCCTTCTAGCGTCCAACTTACGTGCGCAGCCCAGGTTATTGGCAAGAGAGAATATGGTGCTTGAGCGTACGTGCGTGTGGCTGGTACGTCATAGCGAAACGGTTGGCGACGAGCTCATATACGACTTGGGCGCACACACCAGGCTGCAACTTGCGGCTGGGAGGGGGGGGCTTCGCCCCCCCCCCCTAAATCCCCCCCCTTCTAGCGTCTACCTTACGTGCGCAGCCCAGGTTGTTGGCAAGAGAGAAGATGGTGCTTGAGTGAACGTGCGTGCGGCTGCTACATCATAGCAAAATGGTTGGCGACGAGCTCAGACACGACTTGGGCGCACACACCAGGCTGCAACTGGCTGCAACTGCAACGTACGCAAGCAGCCTGGCTTATTAGCAAAGTAAGGTTGATGCTCAAGCGGCGTTAAGCAGAAAACCGAGAAGGGCGCACACACCAAGCTGCAGCTCGTGGCTGGAGGGGCAAAATGCCATTTTTTGGTTTTTTCGTGTTTATGGACTAATCGCCACGAATCACAAACCAATGCGAGTGTTTATAACAACATTGGATCAGTACGATCTGACCCGAGTTGGGCTTGCAAGTCAGGCTGCAACTTTCGGCTAGCCCCTTCTAGAGTGCAACTTCCATGCGGCTGCTACACTCGCAGCCCGGCTAATTAGCCGCGAGATGCAGCCTGGTGTGTACACCACGAATCGCAATTAAACGAGACTCTTTCTAACAACATTGAATGTTGATATGCTCAGACACGACTTTGGCGCACACACCAGGCTGCAACTTGCGGCTGGAGGGAGGGGGGGTTGCAGGCAGGGCTTGCAACACCCGGGGCTGTGTTGCAACACCTGCGTACACCTGGGGAGGGCTTGTAACAAGGTGGAAGGGCTTGCCGCAGGGGCAAACGTTTTTGCCACATGGCTGGCAACACGTGGCTCATGCAAGACAGGTGCTTGCTGGTGGGACATCGGGCAATCTATGAGGGTTTGGTATGCATGCGGTACTCGACGGAGGAGTTGAACCTCAGAAAGCGGCCTTCCGCAAAGAGTAGCTTGCATAAATGATGCAGGGTGTAAGGCATGCAGCAGTACTGGTCGAGGTGCAAGATAGGGGTGGCATGAAAGAGTGCTTAGGGAACAACATGCATCGAGGAGAGGCTGAATGGACTGTAGGCTGTTGTGCAACTGTCTGCATATCTTGATGAGGGCGGGCTAGGGAGGAGGCAAGTGTGCAGGAAGGTAGTGTTGGGGCTGGCAGGAACGGATGCAGTGCCGACCCATACAACAAACAGCTGTCTGCATATGTGTCTTACCTTCATGCGGGGGCTGCTAGCGGGCTAGCGGCCAAATGCTCCTTGTCTCCGCCCTCCAATGCTTCCTACAGCACGAGGGGAGGCCTGCATGCGTCAAAGGGAGGAAGGGAAAAGCGCGGGGGAACGAGAAGGAGAGCAATCTGCAGCGGGGGTGGCGGCAGGGAAGGACGCGCTAAGCAAGGAGAGGGTAGACTTGCAGCGGGGGCAGCACGTGCGCATGCAATGTTGTGGGTAAGAGGGAGAGCTAGGGAGGAGGCAAGTGTGCAGCAGGATTGGGCCATGGGTGAAGCAGGAAGGGTTGGGGCTGGCAGGAAGGGATGCAGCGCCCACCTATACAACAAACAGCTGTTCGCATATGTGTCTTACCTTCATGCGGGGGCTGCTAGCGGGCTAGCGGCCAAATGCTCCTTGTCTCCGCCCTCCGATGCTTCCTATAGCACGAGGGGAGGCCTGCATGCGTCAAAGGGAGGAAGGAAAAAGCGCGGGGGAACGAGAAGGACAGCAATCTGCAGCGGGGGTGGCGGCAGGGAAGGACGCGCTAAGCAAGGAGAGGGTAGACTTGCAGCGGGGACAGCACATGCGCATGCAATGCTGCGGGTAAGAGGGCGGGCTAGCGCGGGCCATGGGGGAAGCAGGAAGGGTTGGGGCTGGCAGGAACGGATGCAGTGCCGAACTAAACAACGAACAGCTGTCTGCACATGTTGTCTTACCTCCATGCGGGGGCTGCTAGCGGGCTAGTGGCCAAACGCTCCTTGTCCCCGCCCTCCGCTTCCTACAACACGAGGGGAGGCCTGCATGCGTCAAAGGGAGAAAGGGAAAGGCGCGGGGGAAGGAGAAGGAGAGCAATCCGTGGCGGGGGTGGCGGCAGGGAAGGACGCGCTAAATTAAAAGAGGGTAGACTTGCAGCGGGGACAGCACATGCGCATGCAATGCTGCGGGTAAGAGGGCGGGCTAGGGAGGATGCAAGTGTGCAGTGGGATTGGGCCATGGGGGAAGCAGGAAGGGTTGGGGCTGGCAGGAACGGATGCAGCGCCGAACTACGCAACGAAGACCTGTCTGCACATGTTGTCTTACCTCCATGCGGGGGCTGCTAGCGGGCTAGTGGCCAAGTGCTCCTTGTCCCCGCCCTCCGATGCTTCCTACAGCACGAGGGGAGGCCTGCATGCGTCAAAGGGAGTAAGGGAAAGGCGCGGGGGAAGGAGAAGGAGAGCAATCCGCGGCGGGGGTGGCGGCAGGGAAGGACGTGCTAAGCAAGGAGAGGGCTGGCTCGCAGCGGGGACAGCACGCGCGCATGCAGTACTGCTGGTAAGAGGGCGGGCTAGAGAGGAGGCAAGTGTGCAGCAGGATTGAGCCATGGGGGCAGCAGGAAGGGTTGGGGCCGGCACAAACGGATGCAGCGCCGACATACACAACAAACAGCTGTCTGCGAAGTTGTCTTACCTCCATGCGGGGGCTGCTAGCGGGCTAGTGGCCAAATGCTCCTTGTCCCCGCCCTCCGAAGCTTCCTACAACAAGAGGGGAGGCCTGCATGCGTCAAAGGGAGGAAGGGAAAAGCGCGGGGGAACGAGAAGGAGAGCAATCCGCGGCGGGGGTGGCGGCAGGGAAGGACGCGCTAAGCAAGTAGAGGGCGGACTTGCAGCGGGGTCAGCACGTGCGCATGCAATGCCGCGGGTAAGAGGGCGGGTTAGGGAGGAGGCAAGTGTGCAGCAGGATTGGGCCATGGGTGAAGCAGGAAGGGTTGGGGCTGGCAGGAAGGGATGCAGCGCCGACCTATACAACAAACAGCTGTTCGCATATGTGTCTTACCTCCATGCGGGGGCTGCTAGCGGGCTAGCGGCCAAATGCTCCTTGTCTCCGCCCTCCGATGCTTCCTACAGCACGAGGGGAGGCATGCATGCGTCAAAGGGAGGAAGGGAAAAGCGCGGGGGAAGGAGAAGGAGAGCAATCCGCGGCGGGGGTGGCGGCAGGGAAGGACGAGCTAAGCAAGGAGAGGGCAGGCTCACAGCGGAGACAGCATGCGTGCATGCAATCGTGGTGAGGAAAGGAGAAGGAGAGCAATCTAATGGGGTGGTGGCGGGCAGAGATAAGGAAGGCATATGGCAAAGACGGCATATGCACCTGCACTGCAGGTACGAAAGTGGATTGGGAGGGGGGGGGGGGGCAGTGCGGTCCAGAAGGAGGGCCAGCAAAGAAACACTTACAAGACCCGGTTCTTGCTCAGGGCAGTTACCCTGCTGCTACCCAACACATAGGCACCCAAGCCGCTGCCGCCTGAGACAGACGTCTGCACCGCTGCCACCTGAGCAGCTGCCGCACGAGTTGCTATCCCCAGAGCTGCTACCGCCTGATTCGTTGCCACCTGAGCTGCTACTTGCTTCTAGCTTACCTGTGATGGCGAAGGAAGACATCAGTCGCTTGGGCACAAAAGGTCGCCATTGTCATAAGAATGGACACATCTTCACCACCTGTCCCAAGCTACATGTCCAGGGCTTGTGCATACATTGTCCGGCCGTCATCGCACAGGTGCATTAGGGCCTAAGCTTTGGCTATCAAGTGCAGGTGCCAGAGCAAACTAGCTGCCGAGTATTCTCCATAAGGCTCCACGCGCAATGCACAGTCACTATTGCTAATACGGTCGCTGCTCCTGGATGCCAGAATGCCAATGCTAGGTCAGCACCAAAAAATGTATGTTTGCAGGTGGAATGGCTTTTGTAATGTCTTTTGCATTTGGTACAAGACACAGAGCCGTCGCTGTGTAACAAGACAGCCAATATCGTGTAACCGCGACCAGTTTGCTTAAAGGAAGAGCATCCATTGTCCCCTAAGACAGTGTAAGGTTATGCAGTATCCTAAAGATAGCAAGGCTGTTTGGATTTCCGGCTAGTTGTCTACTAGGATCCCAAAAGACGACTTCACACGTCGTCTTTAAGTACGGCACTATACTTCTTGTCCTTATACAAAAGCTCGTCATCTACCTGACAAAACAGCAAGACATTATGTGCTGCCCGTTATGTTTATGCTTCGACCCAATGGTTAGCCGACCAAACAGGGCACCACCACACTGCAATGCCGACGCTGTTACTGCTTCACACTACCGCATAAATCTTCCGCACATATAAATACGGCGGATGACAACGGGTGCCTGGGGATGCCGGGCTTAACTAGTGCAAGGGTAGTAGGAGAAGGATGTCGCACCTCGCTTTTCCACAGCTTTGAAAGGTAACAGAAAATTAAACTCGCAGGAGTATCAAAGCTGGTTGTGCTGTTGGCATAACTCGGCAAACAATGCCCTTCAAAAAGACGACGTCTGACGTCACTTTTCAAGTACGGCATTCACACGACTTGCCCTTATACTCCAGCGACAGTGTTGGGTCGCCGACAGAAGATAACGGTACGTACTCACATTCACGCCATTGCTTGGGTACAGACAGTTGAACTGCAAACCAAAACTTAATACACCGCAATGCGAAAGGTACTTTCGACAACCACTACACCCACATACAAACCAAGGCGTTCTACATAGGATTTACAAAGTCTAATGGTATATATATTGAATTAAAGGGGCTGCTTGCAGTCCAGCAATGACAACGGTGTCTTACACTGACTGGCATGCGTGTCGCAAAAGACCAGAATACGTTATCGAATTTTAATTGTCGTATACCTTGCTATGTGGCGCCGAAGTAACGTAGGAGGCCCACGCCAAAGAGCACCACAGGCGAGTGCGATTCAGCCCCACTCCCAGGGATGGAGTCACCTGCCCGACTTGCACACGGATAAAAGTACGTCCAGCCACTTTAAGGAAATACATTAGCATTAATACCCTGTCGGAAGCCAGTTGGCTGTATAAGGTGGACGAGACCGAGTGGGAGGGGCTGTTTGAAACAGGCTGGGTCAAATGACACATCCCCTCGTCCCATTTCACCAAGACACACATATATGTACCCACGCTGTACTCGGCCCCTTGCCCCGTGCAACCCAGGCAGGAACGCATGCCGGCCCTCCAACAGTACTCACCCCCTTGCCCCGTGCAACCTGCATACGCATGCACGCAATCCTGCTTCACGCGCCCCATCGCCCCCTGCAACTCAGACACGCATGCATGCAAGCACTCCCACATTAGTCGCCCCATCGCCCCAAGCAACTCAGACACGCATGCATGCAAGCACTCCCACATTACTCGCTCCGTCGCCCCATGCACCTCAGACACGCATGCATGCAAGCACTCCCTCATTCCTCAACCCATCGCCCCATGCTACTCAGACCCGCACGCATGCAAGCACTCCCACATTACACGTCCCCTCGCCCCTTGTAGCCCCCACACGCATGCAAGGCACCCCCGCTTTACTCGCCTATTCGCCCCATGCAACCCACGCATGCGTGCATGCCAGCACTCTCACAGTACTCGCCCCCTCGTCCCGTGCAACCCACACACACGTGCACGCACCCCCGCTTCAAGCGCCCCCTCGAACTCAGACACACATGCATGCAAGCACTCCAACATTACTCGCCCCATCGCCCCATGCTACTCAGACCCGCACGCATGCAAGCACTCCCACATTACACGTCCCCTCGCCCCTTGTAGCCCCCACACGCATGCAAACACCCCCGCTACTCGCACCCTCACTCCAAGCAACCCACGCACGCGCACATGCAAGCACTTCCACCATACTCACCCCCTTGCCCCGTGCAGCCTGCTCACCACACATGCACGCATTCCCACTTCACGCCCCCTCGCCCCATGCAACCCACACATGCACGCATGCAAGCATCCCAACTTTACTCGCCACATTGACCCATGCAACTCAGACACGCATGCATGCAAGCACTACCACATTCATGTCCAATTGTCCCATTTAGCCCACACAAACATATGTGTACCCCCGCTTTACTCGGCCCCATCGCCCCTTGTCGCCCCCACACACATGCACGCACTCCCGCTTCCCACGCCCCCTCGCCACCTGCAACCCACACACGCACGCATGCAAGCGCCCCCACTTTGATCGCCGCCTCGTTCCGTGCAACCCACACACGCATGCAAGCACCCCCGCTGTATTTGCCCCCTCACTCCATGCAATCCAGGCAGGAACGCATGCAATCCTGCTTCAAGCGCCCCCTCGCCCCATGCAACTCAGACACGCATGCATGCAAGCACTCCCACATTACTCGCCCCATCACCCCAAGCAACTCAGATCCGCACGCATGGAAGCACTCCCACATTACACGTCCCCACAACCCATTTAGCCCACACACACATACGCGTACCCCCGCTTTACTCGTCCCCTCGCCCCATACAATTCACACACGCACGCGTGCCAGCACTCTCACAATACTCGCACCCTCGTCCCGTGCAACCCACACACACATGCACGTGCGTGTGCTTCACGCGCCTCCTCGCCACCAGCAACCCACACACGCACGCATGCGAACGCCCCCACTTTGATCGCCGCCTCGTCCCGTGCAACCCACACACACATGCACGTGCGTGTGCTTCACGCGCCTCCTCGCCACCAGCAACCCACACACGCACGCATGCGAACGCCCCCACTTTGATCGCCGCCTCGTCCCGTGCAACCCACACACGCATGCACACACCCCCGCTTCAAGCGCCCCCTCGCCCCATGCAACTCAGACACGCATGCATGCAAGCACTCCCACTTCACGCGCCCCCTCGCTCCATGCAACTCAGACACGCATGCATGCAAGCACTCCCTCATTCCTCAACCCATCGCCCCATGCTACTCAGACCTGCACGCATGCAAGCACTCCCACATTACACGTCCCCTCGCTCCTTGTAGCCCCCACACGCCTGCCTGCAAGCACCCTCACTTTACTCGCCTACTCACCCCATGCAACCCACGCACGCGCGCATGCCAGCACTCTCACAGTACTCGCCCCCTCGTCCCGTGCAACCCACACACGCATGCACACACCCCCGCTAGAAGCACCCCCTCACCCCATGCAACTCAGACACGCATGCATGCAAGCACTCCCACATTACTCGCTCCATCGCGCCATGCAACTCAGACACGCATGCATGCAAGCACTCCCTCATTCCTCAACCCATCGCCCCATGCTACTCAGACCCGCACGCATGCAAGCACTCCCACATTACACGTCCCCTCGCCCCTTGTAGCCCCCACACGCATGCAAGTACCCCCGCTTTACGCGCCCCTTCACCCTATGCAACCCACGCACGCGCGCATGCCAGCACTCTCACAGTACACGTCCCCTCTTCCTGTGCGGCCCACACACGCATGCACGCACTCCCGCTTCAAGCGGCCATTCGGCCCATGCAACCCACACACGCACGCATGCAAGCGCTCCCACACTACTCGCCCCCTTGCCCCGTGTAGCCTGCACACGCATGCGCGCACGCCCACTTCACGCGCCCCCTCGCCCCATGCAAACCACACACGCAAGCATGTAAGCCGAACGCATGAGCACTCCCACATTACTCGCTCCATGCCCCATGCAACCTGCACACCCATGCACGCACGCAATCCTGCTTCACGTGCCCCCTCGCCCCATGCAACCCACACACGCACGCCCCATGCAACCCATACATGCACACCTTCAAGAGTCGCCACTTTACTCGCCGCCTCACAACCTGAAACCCACACATGAATGCAACCACCCCCGCTTTTCTTGCCCCCTCACTCCATGCAAACCAAGCACGAACGCATGCAAGCACTCCCACAATACTTGACCCCTTGCCCCGTGCAACCTGCATACGCATGCATGCATTCCCACTTCATGCGCTCCCTCGCCCCGTGCAACCCACACATGCACGAATGCCAGCCCTCCCACTTAACTCGCCCCATCGCCCCTTCAAGCCCCCACACACATGCAATCACCCCCGCTTTACTCGCCCCTTTTACCCCATGTAACCCAAGCACGAATGCATGCACGCACTCCCACAGTACTCGCCCCCTCGCCCCATGCAACACAGACCCGCACACATGCAAGCACTCCCACTTTACACGTACCCTCACCCCGTGTAGCCTCCACATGCATGCTAGCACCCCCGCTTTACACGCCCCATGCAAACAACGCACGCACGGATGCATGCAAGCATCTCCCGGCCCGTTGTCTAATAGCCGACTGGTGTACAGCAGGCGGTTCAAACCGACCAGTAGCTGTCTCACAACGATTGGTGGACAGCGAGATAAACACGATAAACAATCATGTTTAGCACAATGTGCCTTCCTCTAACAGATGTTGTTTGGTTGATGCCAGATTTAGGTTACAAATCAATGTGGGCTCAAACAAGGCTGCGTACTTTGCCCTCTGATGCTAAGGTACCCAGCATGACTCGGTGATTTAGTGACTTTTCACTCAATGCATTGCTGCCAATATCAATCTGCCTCAAGGCCACTCAATCCACCTCAAACTGCATCAAACGGTTGTGAGCAAACTAAATCAAAACGGCTTCTGGGAGTGCTACTCACCCCATCGCCCCATCCAACTCAGACCCGCACGCATGGAAGCACATTACACGACCCCTCGTTCCATGCCGCCCACACATACACACGTGTACCCCCACTTTACTCGGCCCCTCGTCCACAGTAGGCCCTACACGCACGCATGCAAGCGCCCCCACTTTTCTCGCCGCCTCGCCACCTTCAACCCACACAAACATGCACTCACTCCAGCTTCAAGCGCCCCTCACCCCATGCAACCCACACACTCACGCCTACAAGCGCCCCCACATCACTCGCCAACTCGCCACATGCAACCCACACACGCATGCAGGCAACCCCGCTTTACTTGCCCCCTCACCCGTTGTAGCCCCCGCGCGCATGCAAGCACCCCCGCTTTACTTGCCCCGCAAATTGTGCAAGCTCTACACACACCCTCGCGTCATGCATGAGCACACAGCCCGGGACATGTGCAAAGGAAAGCAAAAAAGGGACGACACCATCCTAAACCCAAACCCCACCCAAACTCTACACCACGCCCCACACAAGTTGCGACGGCCCCCCCCAGGCGTGCCCCGCCATGTCTGTCTGTCCGTCCGTGACCGTAAATCCCCCCGTAACGAAGTGGAGGGGAGGATTGGAGGACAGATCACCGCTAAAAATCTCTGTCTGTCCGTCCGTCCGTTCACAAAAGTGGTGGCAACGACCTTAAGGCGCTAAGCGTTCAGTCCTGTCCTCAGCCAGCCAGAGGTCTCCAGTTCGAGCCAGGTAGCGACCTCTTGGCGACTTCCTTGGCACCCTTGGAGATGATGCCTGGGCCTATGGGGATGGTGTTCTGGGAGATCTCGAATACGACAACACACTGTACGGCAGCAAACTGTACGGCACAGTTGCCACGCAGTATGGTGACACATCATGTGGTGTACGACATGTACGACTATGTACGACAGCTGTACGGCAGTGTACGACAGCATACGACAACTGTTGTACGCTTGTACGGCATCTGTACGGCATGGGTTTTGACACGCCCTCCCACCCCCCTCCGTGCTCCCCACTCCCCTCATCACCCCCTCATCACTCATCATGCCTGGCATCATCAGGATGGTGTCCTGAGATGTGGTGTCGTACGGCAACGCAGTACGGCATGGGTTTCGGCACGCTCTCCCACCCCCCTCCATGCTCCCCACTCCCCTCATCACCCCCTCGTCCCTCCAGCACCTCTGACCGCCCCTGCATCACCATGAGGTGTACGGCAATGCAGTACGGCATGGGTTTCGGCACGCCCTCCCACCCCCCTCCATGCTCCCCACTCCCCTCACCACCCCCTCGCCGCTCTAGCTCCTCTGACCACCCCTGTCGTACAGCGACATGGTACGGCATGGCTTCGGGCACCACGATGGCCAATCTTCTTGTTGCAATATCTTGCATTGTGATGTCGACTAAGCTATAACTAAGTTAATGAGCCATTCGCAGTTTCTTGGTTACTTTCCAAAATCAGCGTAAAACTGTTTGGTGACCGTAACCACCCCCCTCCATACTCCCCACTCCCCTCACCACCCCTTCCTCGCTCCAGCTCCTCTGAACACCCCTGTCGTACAGTGACACGGTACGGCATGGGTTCGGGCACCGTGTGCCGCCGGTCTCCTTGTTGTGATGTCTTGCATTGTAATGTCGATTAAGCTATAACTGATTTAATGAGCCATTCACAGTTTCTTGGTTACTTTCAGAAATCGGCGTAAAACTGTTTGGTGACCGTGACCACCCCCCTCCATGCTCCCCACTCCCCTCACCACCCCCTCCTCGCTCTGGCTCATTTGATCACCCCTGTCGTACAGCGACACGGTACGGCATGGCTTCGGGCACCACGTATCACCAATCTTCTTGTTGCAATATCTCATTGTGATGTCGACTAAGCTATAACTAAGTTAATGAGCCATTCGCAGTTTCTTTGGTTACTTTCCAAAATCAGCGTAAAACTGTTTGGTGACCGTGACCACCCCCTCCATACTCCCCACTCCCCTCACCACCCCTTCCTCGCTCCAGCTCCTCTGAACACCCCTGTCGTACAGTGACACGGTACGGCATGGGTTCGAACACCGTGTGTCGCCGGTCTCCTTGTTGTGATGTCTTGCATTGTAATGTCGATTAAGCTATAACTGATTTAATGAGCCATTCGCAGTTTCTTGGTTACTTTCAGAAATCGGCGTAAAACTGTTTCGGCGACGGATATGGCTTCGGCAAAAGTAAATCGGCGCAAGTTGCAAGCTGGTTTCGGCAAGAAGCGTGGTTGTGAAGTCGGCGCATCTCCTGAAAAGCGCCGATTACTGATCGCCGAAAACTATGGTTGATCAGCGATCGCTGATCGGCGAATGCTGTCAGGGGTGGTCGCCGTGAAAGTTTCTTAGATTTCGGCGCAATTAGCCTGGCATCGGCAAAAGTCTTTCGGCGCAATTTGCAAGCTGGTTTCGGCGACAAGCACGTTCGTTAAGTCGGCGCATTTCCTGAAAAGCGCCGATTACTGATCGCCGAAAACTGTGGTTGATTCGGCGATCAGTAATCGGCGCACTGCGGGTCAGGTAAGCGACCCGCGGGTCTATCATGTCATGACTTGGCGTGAACGTTCTCCTTTCTGAAACGTATGGACCGGTGCCTGGGACTGCTCGGACATGTACGGCTAAGCCTGCCCGGCGAGCGAATTCAGCTTTTCAGATCTTCTTAACTGTGTAATATGCGATAAAAGTGTAGAATACAGCATGAACAATCATCATGGCTATTGCTTTGGTTGATAATCCCAGTGAGACGTGCGCTTCGGGCGGTCGTTTCTGGGTCTGTAGGCTGTCTTTGGCAGCATAGTATATTGGAGTATCAAAACATTAGATCATCAGTATCATTTCGTAAGAAGCAATTCATTGGCGATCACTGATCGGCGAATGCTGTCAGGGGTGGTGGCCGTGAAAGCCTCTTAGGTTTCGGAGACGGACACGGCATCAGCAAAAGTCTTTCGGCGCAATTTGCAAGCTGGTTTCGGCGAGAAGCGTATTCGTGAAGTCGGCGCGTCTGCTGAAAAGCGCCGATTACTAATCGCCGAAAACAATGGTTCATCGGCGATCACTGATAGGCGAATGCTGTCAGGAGTGGTCGCCGTGAAAGCTTTTTAGGTTTCGGCGACGGACACGGCATAGGCAAAAGCCTTTCGGCGCAATTTGCAATGCTGTCTTTTTAGGTTTCATCCCCTGTAACGAAGTGGAATCACATCCCACCGACTTCCTTGCGCCGCTCATCTGCACTGTGATGTCGACTAAACTATAACTGAGTTAATGAGCCATTCGCAGTTTCTTGGTTACTTTACGTAAGAAAGTAATCCTGCCTGTCAGCGAGAGGCGACCTATGCCTCACGACAGATGCCTTACAAACAAAACTGGCAAGCCAATGTTAGTTGGGTCCGCCGACCCCGCCTGTCAACGAGTGTAGCAAGCTCACAACATAGGTCACTGCACCGACATCAGGTCCACCGACCCTGATCGTCGGCGAGAGGCGACCTATGCCTTTCGACAAATGGCTTACGACTAATGCTTTCGAACATGAGCCACACGCTGACATCAGGTCCGCCGACCATGCTTGTCTGCGACATGAGCAAGTTCATTACACTGGTCGGCGCGCCAACGTTAGGTCCGCCAACCATGCTCGTCGGCAAGAGGAGCAAGCTCGCAGCACTGGTTGGTACGCCGACTTCAGGTCTGCTGACCATGCTCGTACGACCAATGTTAATGAACATGACTGGCATGCCAACGTCTGGTTCGCCCGCGGTGTGCTCGTCAGCGACATGAGCAAGCTCGCAACACTCGACAGCTCACCGACGTCAGGTCCGCAATGTGCCGAGATCATGCCGGTGCGCATCACCAATCAGGATTTACGGTACCCCCGGCCGCGGCGACCACGACGCGGCGCTATTCACAAAAGTGGTGGCAACGACCTTCCGGCGCTAAGCGTTCAGTCCTATCCTCAGCCAGCCAGAGGTCTCCAGTTCGAGCCGGGTAGCGACCTCTTTGCGACTTCCTCGGCACCCTTGGAGATGATGCCAGGGCCTATGGGGATGGTGTTTTGGGAGATCTCGAGTACGACAACACACTGTAGTACGGCAACGCAGTACGGCACGGGTTTCGACATGCCCTCCCACCCCCCTCCATGCTCCCCACTCCCCTCACCACCCCCTCGCCCCTCTAGCACCCCTGAACGCCCCTACATCACCGTGAGGTGTACGGCAACGCAGTACGGCACGGGTTTCGACACGCCCTCCCGCCCCCCTCCATGCTCCCCACTCCCCTCACCACCCCCTCGCCCCTCCAGCACCCCTGAACGCCCCTGCATCACCGTGAGGTGTACGGCAACGCAGTACGGCATGGGTTTCGACACGCCCTCCCACCCCCCTCCATGCTCCCCACTCCCCTCACCACCCCCTCGCCCCTCCAGCACCCCTGAACGCCCCTGCATCACCGTGAGGTGTACGGCAACGCAGTACGGCATGGGTTTCGACACGCCCTCCCACCCCCCTCCATGCTCCCCACTCCCCTCACCACCCCCTCGCCCCTCCAGCACCTCTGAACGCCCCTGCATCACCGTGAGGTGTACGGCAACACAGTACGGCATGGGTTTCGACACACCCTCCCACTCCCCTCCATGCTCCCCACTCCCCTCACCACCCCCTCGCCCCTCTAGCACCTCTGAACGCTCCTGCATCACCGTGAGGTGTACGGCGACGCAGTACGGCATGGGTTTCGACACGCCCTCCCGCCCCCCTCCATGCTCCCCACTCCCCTCACCACCCCCTCGCCCCTCCAGCACCCCTGAACGCCCCTGCATCACCGTGAGGTGTACGGCAACGCAGTACGGCATGGGTTTCGACACGCCCTCCCACCCCCCTCCATGCTCCCCACTCCCCTCACCACCCCCTCGCCCCTCCAGCACCCCTGAACGCCCCTGCATCACCGTGAGGTGTACGGCAACGCAGTACGGCATGGGTTTCGACACGCCCTCCCACCCCCCTCCATGCTCCCCACTCCCCTCACCACCCCCTCGCCCCTCCAGCACCTCTGAACGCCCCTGCATCACCGTGAGGTGTACGGCAACACAGTACGGCATGGGTTTCGACACACCCTCCCACTCCCCTCCATGCTCCCCACTCCCCTCACCACCCCCTCGCCCCTCTAGCACCTCTGAACGCTCCTGCATCACCGTGAGGTGTACGGCGACGCAGTACGGCATGGGTTTCGACACGCCCTCCCACCCCCCTCCATGCTCCCCACTCCCCTCACCACCCCCTCGCCCCTCCAGCACCCCTGAACGCCCCTGCATCACCGTGAGGTGTACGGCAACGCAGTACGGCATGGGTTTCGACACGCCCTCCCACCCCCCTCCATGCTCCCCACTCCCCTCACCACCCCCTCGCCCCTCCAGCACCCCTGAACGCCCCTGCATCACCGTGAGGTGTACGGCAACGCAGTACGGCATGGGTTTCGACACGCCCTCCCACCCCCCTCCATGCTCCCCACTCCCCTCACCACCCCCTCGCCCCTCCAGCACCCCTGAACGCCCCTGCATCACCGTGAGATGTACGGCAACGCAGTACGGCATGGGTTTCGACACACCCTCCCACCCCCCTCCATGCTCCCCACTCCCCTCACCACCCCCTCGTCCCTCCAGCACCTCTGAACGCCCCTGCATCACCGTGAGGTGTACGGCAACGCAGTACGGCATGGGTTTCGACACGCTCTCCCACCCCCCTCCATGCTCCCCACTCCCCTCACCACCCCCTCGTCCCTCCAGCACCTCTGAACGCTCCTGCATCACCATGAGGTGTACGGCAACGCAGTATGGCATGGGTTTCGACACGCCCCCGCCCGCCCCCCTTCATGCTCCCCACTCCCCCCACCACCCCCTCGCCGCTCAAGCTCCTCTGACCACCCCTGTCGTACAGCGACTTTGTACGGCATGGCTTCAGGCACCGCGTATCACCAATCTTCTTGTTGCAATATCTTGCATTGTGATCTCGACTAAGCTATAACTGAATTAATGAGCCATTCGCAGTTTCTTGGTTACTTTCCAAAATCAGCGTCAAACTGTTTGGTGACCGTGACCGCCCCCCTCCATGCTCCCCACTCCCCTCACCACCCCCTCGTCGCTCTGGCTCCTCTGACCACCCCTGTCGTACAGCGACACGGTACGGCATGGCTTCGGGCACCGAGTACCACCAATCTTCTTATTGCAATATCTTGCATTGTGATGTCGACTCAGCTATAAATAAGTTAATGAGCCATTCGCAGTTTCTTGGTAACTTTCCAAAATCAGCGTCAAACTGTTTGGTGACCGTGACCACCCCTCTCCAAACTCCCTATTCCCTTCACCACCTCTTCATTGCTCTAGCTCCTCTGACCACCCCTGTAGTACAGCGACATGGTACGGCATGGGTTGGGGCACCGTGTGCCGCCCGTCTCCTTGTTGCGATGTCTTGCATTGTGATCTCGACTATGCTATAACTGAGTTAATGGCGCCATTCGCAGTTTCTTGGTTACTTTCCAAAATCAGCGTCAAACTGTTTGGTGACCGTGACCACCCCCCTCCATGCTCCCCACTCCCCTCACCACCCCTCGTCGCTCTGGCTCCTTTGATCACCCCTGTCGTACAGCCACACGGTACAGCATGGCTTCGGGCACCGCGTACCACCAATCTTCTTGTTGCAATATCTTGCATTGTGATCTCGACTAAGCTATAACTGAGTTAATGAGCCATTCGCAGTTTCTTGGTTACTTTCCAAAATCAGCGTCAAACTGTTTGGTGACCGTGACCACCCCTCTCCAAACTCCCTATTCCCCTCACCACCTCTTCATTGCTCTAGCTCCTCTGACCACCCCTGTCGTACAGCGACATGGTACGGCATGGGTTGGGGCACCGTGTGCCGCCCGTCTCATTGTTGCGATGTCTTGCATTGTGATCTCGACTATGCTATAACAGAGTTAATGAGCCATTCGCAGTTTCTTGGTTACTTTCCAAAATCAGCGTCAAACTGTTTGGTGACCGTGACCACCCCCCTCCATGCTCCCCACTCCCCTCACCACCCCCTCGTCGCTCTGGCTCCTCTGACCACCCCTGTCGTACAGCGACACGGTACGGCATGGCTTCGGGCACCGCGTACCACCAATCTTCTTGTTGCAATATCTTGCATTGTGATGTCGACTAAGCTATAACTAAGTTAATGAGCCATTCGCAGTTTCTTGGTAACTTTCCAAAATCAGCGTCAAACTGTTTGGTGACCGTGACCACCCCTCTCCAAACTCCCTATTCCCTTCACCACCTCTTCATTGCTCTAGCTCCTCTGACCACCCCTGTCGTACAGCGACACGGTACAGCATGGCTTCGGGCACCGCGTACCACCAATCTTCTTGTTGCGATGTCTTGCATTGTGATCTCGACTAAGCTATAACTGAATTAATGAGCCATTCGCAGTTTCTTGGTTACTTTCCAAAATCAACGTCAAACTGTTTGGTGACCGTGGCCACCCCCCTCCATGCTCCCCACTCCCCTCACCGCCCCCTCGTCGCTCTGGCTCCTTTGATCACCCCTGTCGTACAGCGACACGGTACGGCATGGCTTCGGGCACCGCGTACCACCAATCTTCTTGTTGCAATATCCTGCATTGTGATGTCGACTAAGCTATAACTGAATTAATTAGCCATTCGCAGTTTCTTGGTTACTTTCCAAAATCAGCGTCAAACTGTTTGGTGACCGTGACCACCCCCCTCCATGCTCCCCACCCCCCTCACCACCCCCTCGTCGCTCTGGCTCCTTTGAACACCGTCGTGAAGTCGGCGCATCTCCTGAAAAGCGTCGATTACTGATCGCCGAAAACTGTAGTTGATCGGCGATTGCTGATCGGCGAATGCTGTCAGGGGAGATCGCCGTGAAAGCTCTTTAGATTTCGGCACAATTGGCCTGGCATTGGCAAAAATCTTTCGGCGCGATTTGCAAGCTGGTCTCGGCGAGAAGCACGGTCGTGAAGTCGGCGCATCTCCTGAAAAGCGCTGATTGCTGATCGCCGAAAATGATAGCTTTTTTGGTGATCACTGACCCACGGGTCATGAGACGTCGCCCTCATGCGCAGATGTGTTTGTGTGTGTGTGTGTGCATGTAGTGCGTAGGTAGCGAGGCTCTACCTGTATATGTTGGTACAGAACAAGGGCTTTTCATGCCTTGGACACGCCCACATGCCGTGGGGCAGCCCCAAGAGGTCACCGATAGCGGAAAACATCCGGAGGCGCCTCAAAATTTGAATTTGAAGCTGTTCGACGCCATGCCGTACACGTACGCCATGCCGATTATTGCTTTCGAACATGAGCCGCACGCTGACATCAGGTCCGCCGACCATGCTTGTCTGCAACATGAACAACCTCACAACACTGGTCGGCGCGCCAACATTAGGTCCGCAATGCTGAAGTCATGCCGGCGCGCAAAGCTTGTTCGTTCGCGAATTCATCACCAATCAGGATTTACGGTACCCCCGGCCGCGGCGACCACGACGCGGCGCTATCTGTCTGTCTGTCCGTCTGTCCGTTCACAAAAGTGGTGGCAACGACCTTAAGGCGCTAAGCGTTCAGTCCTATCCTCAGCCAGCCAGAGGTCTCCAGTTCGAGCCAGGTAGCGACCTCTTGGCGACTTCCTCGGCACCCTTGGAGATGATGCCTGGGCCTATGGAGATGGTGTTTTGGGAGATCTCGAGTACGACAACACACTGTAGTACGGCAACGCAGTACGGCACGGGTTTCGACACGCCCTCCCACCCCCCTCCATGCTCACCACTCCCCTCAACACCCCCTCGCCCCTCCAGCACCTCTGAACGCCCCTGCATCACCGTGAGGTGTACGGCAACGCAGTACGGCACGGGTTTCGACACGCCCTCCCACCCCCCTCCATGCTCCCCACTCCCCTCAACACCCCCTCGCCCCTCCAGCACCTCTGAACGCCCCTGCATCACCGTGAGGTGTACGGCAACGCAGTACGGCACGGGTTTCGACACGCCCTCCCACCCCCCTCCATGCTCCCCACTCCCCTCACCACCCCCTCGCCCCTCCAGCACCCCTGAACGCCCCTGCATCACCGTGAGGTGTACGGCAACGCAGTACGGTATGGGTTTCGACACGCCCTCCCACCCCCCTCCATGCTCCCCACTCCCCTCAACACCCCCTCGCCCCTCCAGCACCTCTGAACGCCCCTGCATCACCGTGAGGTGTACGGCAACGCAGTACGGCATGGGTTTCGACACGCCCTCCCACCCCCCTCCATGCTCACCACTCCCCTCAACACCCCCTCGCCCCTCCAGCACCTCTGAACGCCCCTGCATCACCGTGAGGTGTACGGCAACGCAGTACGGCATGGGTTTCGACACGCCCTCCCACCCCCTCCATGCTCCCCACTTCCCTCACCTCCCCCTCGCCCCTCCAGCACCCCTGAACGCCCCTGCATCACCGTGAGGTGTACGGCAACGCAGTACGGCACGGGTTTCGACACGCCCTCCCACCCCCCTCCATGCTCCCCACTCCCCTCACCTCCCCCTCGCCCCTCCAGCACCTCTGAACGCCCCTGCATCACCGTGAGGTGTACGGCAACGCAGTACGGCACGGGTTTCGACACGCCCTCCCACCCCCCTCCATGCTCCCCACTTCCCTCACCTCCCCCTCGCCCCTCCAGCACCCCTGAACGCCCCTGCATCACCGTGAGGTGTACGGCAACGCAGTACGGCACGGGTTTCGACACGCCCTCCCACCCCCCTCCATGCTCCCCACTCCCCTCACCTCCCCCTCGCCCCTCCAGCACCTCTGAACGCCCCTGCATCACCGTGAGGTGTACGGCAACGCAGTACGGTATGGGTTTCGACACGCCCTCCCACCCCCCTCCATGCTCCCCACTCCCCTCAACACCCCCTCGCCCCTCCAGCACCTCTGAACGCCCCTGCATCACCGTGAGGTGTACGGCAACGCAGTACGGCATGGGTTTCGACACGCCCTCCCACCCCCCTCCATGCTCCCCACTCCCCTCAACACCCCCTCGCCCCTCCAGCACCTCTGAACGCCCCTGCATCACCGTGAGGTGTACGGCAACGCAGTACGGCATGGGTTTCGACACGCCCTCCCACCCCCCTCCATGCTCCCCACTTCCCTCACCTCCCCCTCGCCCCTCCAGCACCCCTGAACGCCCCTGCATCACCGTGAGGTGTACGGCAACGCAGTACGGCACGGGTTTCGACACGCCCTCCCACCCCCCTCCATGCTCCCCACTCCCCTCACCTCCCCCTCGCCCCTCCAGCACCTCTGAACGCCCCTGCATCACCGTGAGGTGTACGGCAACGCAGTACGGCACGGGTTTCGACACGCCCTCCCACCCCCCTCCATGCTCCCCACTCCCCTCACCACCCCCTCGCCCCTCCAGCACCCCTGAACGCCCCTGCATCACCGTGAGATGTACGGCAACGCAGTACGGCATGGGTTTCGACACACCCTCCCACCCCCCTCCATGCTCCCCACTCCCCTCACCACCCCCTCGTCCCTCCAGCACCTCTGAACGCCCCTGCATCACCGTGAGGTGTACGGCAACGCAGTACGGCATGGGTTTCGACACGCTCTCCCACCCCCCTCCATGCTCCCCACTCCCCTCACCACCCCCTCGTCCCTCCAGCACCTCTGAACGCTCCTGCATCACCATGAGGTGTACGGCAACGCAGTATGGCATGGGTTTCGACACGCCCCCGCCCGCCCCCCTTCATGCTCCCCACTCCCCCCACCACCCCCTCGCCGCTCAAGCTCCTCTGACCACCCCTGTCGTACAGCGACTTTGTACGGCATGGCTTCAGGCACCGCGTATCACCAATCTTCTTGTTGCAATATCTTGCATTGTGATCTCGACTAAGCTATAACTGAATTAATGAGCCATTCGCAGTTTCTTGGTTACTTTCCAAAATCAGCGTCAAACTGTTTGGTGACCGTGACCGCCCCCCTCCATGCTCCCCACTCCCCTCACCACCCCCTCGTCGCTCTGGCTCCTCTGACCACCCCTGTCGTACAGCGACACGGTACGGCATGGCTTCGGGCACCGAGTACCACCAATCTTCTTATTGCAATATCTTGCATTGTGATGTCGACTCAGCTATAAATAAGTTAATGAGCCATTCGCAGTTTCTTGGTAACTTTCCAAAATCAGCGTCAAACTGTTTGGTGACCGTGACCACCCCTCTCCAAACTCCCTATTCCCTTCACCACCTCTTCATTGCTCTAGCTCCTCTGACCACCCCTGTAGTACAGCGACATGGTACGGCATGGGTTGGGGCACCGTGTGCCGCCCGTCTCCTTGTTGCGATGTCTTGCATTGTGATCTCGACTATGCTATAACTGAGTTAATGGCGCCATTCGCAGTTTCTTGGTTACTTTCCAAAATCAGCGTCAAACTGTTTGGTGACCGTGACCACCCCCCTCCATGCTCCCCACTCCCCTCACCACCCCTCGTCGCTCTGGCTCCTTTGATCACCCCTGTCGTACAGCCACACGGTACAGCATGGCTTCGGGCACCGCGTACCACCAATCTTCTTGTTGCAATATCTTGCATTGTGATCTCGACTAAGCTATAACTGAGTTAATGAGCCATTCGCAGTTTCTTGGTTACTTTCCAAAATCAGCGTCAAACTGTTTGGTGACCGTGACCACCCCTCTCCAAACTCCCTATTCCCCTCACCACCTCTTCATTGCTCTAGCTCCTCTGACCACCCCTGTCGTACAGCGACATGGTACGGCATGGGTTGGGGCACCGTGTGCCGCCCGTCTCATTGTTGCGATGTCTTGCATTGTGATCTCGACTATGCTATAACAGAGTTAATGAGCCATTCGCAGTTTCTTGGTTACTTTCCAAAATCAGCGTCAAACTGTTTGGTGACCGTGACCACCCCCCTCCATGCTCCCCACTCCCCTCACCACCCCCTCGTCGCTCTGGCTCCTCTGACCACCCCTGTCGTACAGCGACACGGTACGGCATGGCTTCGGGCACCGCGTACCACCAATCTTCTTGTTGCAATATCTTGCATTGTGATGTCGACTAAGCTATAACTAAGTTAATGAGCCATTCGCAGTTTCTTGGTAACTTTCCAAAATCAGCGTCAAACTGTTTGGTGACCGTGACCACCCCTCTCCAAACTCCCTATTCCCTTCACCACCTCTTCATTGCTCTAGCTCCTCTGACCACCCCTGTCGTACAGCGACACGGTACAGCATGGCTTCGGGCACCGCGTACCACCAATCTTCTTGTTGCGATGTCTTGCATTGTGATCTCGACTAAGCTATAACTGAATTAATGAGCCATTCGCAGTTTCTTGGTTACTTTCCAAAATCAACGTCAAACTGTTTGGTGACCGTGGCCACCCCCCTCCATGCTCCCCACTCCCCTCACCGCCCCCTCGTCGCTCTGGCTCCTTTGATCACCCCTGTCGTACAGCGACACGGTACGGCATGGCTTCGGGCACCGCGTACCACCAATCTTCTTGTTGCAATATCCTGCATTGTGATGTCGACTAAGCTATAACTGAATTAATTAGCCATTCGCAGTTTCTTGGTTACTTTCCAAAATCAGCGTCAAACTGTTTGGTGACCGTGACCACCCCCCTCCATGCTCCCCACCCCCCTCACCACCCCCTCGTCGCTCTGGCTCCTTTGAACACCGTCGTGAAGTCGGCGCATCTCCTGAAAAGCGTCGATTACTGATCGCCGAAAACTGTAGTTGATCGGCGATTGCTGATCGGCGAATGCTGTCAGGGGAGATCGCCGTGAAAGCTCTTTAGATTTCGGCACAATTGGCCTGGCATTGGCAAAAATCTTTCGGCGCGATTTGCAAGCTGGTCTCGGCGAGAAGCACGGTCGTGAAGTCGGCGCATCTCCTGAAAAGCGCTGATTGCTGATCGCCGAAAATGATAGCTTTTTTGGTGATCACTGACCCACGGGTCATGAGACGTCGCCCTCATGCGCAGATGTGTTTGTGTGTGTGTGTGTGCATGTAGTGCGTAGGTAGCGAGGCTCTACCTGTATATGTTGGTACAGAACAAGGGCTTTTCATGCCTTGGACACGCCCACATGCCGTGGGGCAGCCCCAAGAGGTCACCGATAGCGGAAAACATCCGGAGGCGCCTCAAAATTTGAATTTGAAGCTGTTCGACGCCATGCCGTACACGTACGCCATGCCGATTATTGCTTTCGAACATGAGCCGCACGCTGACATCAGGTCCGCCGACCATGCTTGTCTGCAACATGAACAACCTCACAACACTGGTCGGCGCGCCAACATTAGGTCCGCAATGCTGAAGTCATGCCGGCGCGCAAAGCTTGTTCGTTCGCGAATTCATCACCAATCAGGATTTACGGTACCCCCGGCCGCGGCGACCACGACGCGGCGCTATCTGTCTGTCTGTCCGTCTGTCCGTTCACAAAAGTGGTGGCAACGACCTTAAGGCGCTAAGCGTTCAGTCCTATCCTCAGCCAGCCAGAGGTCTCCAGTTCGAGCCAGGTAGCGACCTCTTGGCGACTTCCTCGGCACCCTTGGAGATGATGCCTGGGCCTATGGAGATGGTGTTTTGGGAGATCTCGAGTACGACAACACACTGTAGTACGGCAACGCAGTACGGCACGGGTTTCGACACGCCCTCCCACCCCCCTCCATGCTCACCACTCCCCTCAACACCCCCTCGCCCCTCCAGCACCTCTGAACGCCCCTGCATCACCGTGAGGTGTACGGCAACGCAGTACGGCACGGGTTTCGACACGCCCTCCCACCCCCCTCCATGCTCCCCACTCCCCTCAACACCCCCTCGCCCCTCCAGCACCTCTGAACGCCCCTGCATCACCGTGAGGTGTACGGCAACGCAGTACGGCACGGGTTTCGACACGCCCTCCCACCCCCCTCCATGCTCCCCACTCCCCTCACCACCCCCTCGCCCCTCCAGCACCCCTGAACGCCCCTGCATCACCGTGAGGTGTACGGCAACGCAGTACGGTATGGGTTTCGACACGCCCTCCCACCCCCCTCCATGCTCCCCACTCCCCTCAACACCCCCTCGCCCCTCCAGCACCTCTGAACGCCCCTGCATCACCGTGAGGTGTACGGCAACGCAGTACGGCATGGGTTTCGACACGCCCTCCCACCCCCCTCCATGCTCACCACTCCCCTCAACACCCCCTCGCCCCTCCAGCACCTCTGAACGCCCCTGCATCACCGTGAGGTGTACGGCAACGCAGTACGGCATGGGTTTCGACACGCCCTCCCACCCCCTCCATGCTCCCCACTTCCCTCACCTCCCCCTCGCCCCTCCAGCACCCCTGAACGCCCCTGCATCACCGTGAGGTGTACGGCAACGCAGTACGGCACGGGTTTCGACACGCCCTCCCACCCCCCTCCATGCTCCCCACTCCCCTCACCTCCCCCTCGCCCCTCCAGCACCTCTGAACGCCCCTGCATCACCGTGAGGTGTACGGCAACGCAGTACGGCACGGGTTTCGACACGCCCTCCCACCCCCCTCCATGCTCCCCACTTCCCTCACCTCCCCCTCGCCCCTCCAGCACCCCTGAACGCCCCTGCATCACCGTGAGGTGTACGGCAACGCAGTACGGCACGGGTTTCGACACGCCCTCCCACCCCCCTCCATGCTCCCCACTCCCCTCACCTCCCCCTCGCCCCTCCAGCACCTCTGAACGCCCCTGCATCACCGTGAGGTGTACGGCAACGCAGTACGGTATGGGTTTCGACACGCCCTCCCACCCCCCTCCATGCTCCCCACTCCCCTCAACACCCCCTCGCCCCTCCAGCACCTCTGAACGCCCCTGCATCACCGTGAGGTGTACGGCAACGCAGTACGGCATGGGTTTCGACACGCCCTCCCACCCCCCTCCATGCTCCCCACTCCCCTCAACACCCCCTCGCCCCTCCAGCACCTCTGAACGCCCCTGCATCACCGTGAGGTGTACGGCAACGCAGTACGGCATGGGTTTCGACACGCCCTCCCACCCCCTCCATGCTCCCCACTTCCCTCACCTCCCCCTCGCCCCTCCAGCACCCCTGAACGCCCCTGCATCACCGTGAGGTGTACGGCAACGCAGTACGGCACGGGTTTCGACACGCCCTCCCACCCCCCTCCATGCTCCCCACTCCCCTCACCTCCCCCTCGCCCCTCCAGCACCTCTGAACGCCCCTGCATCACCGTGAGGTGTACGGCAACGCAGTACGGCACGGGTTTCGACACGCCCTCCCACCCCCCTCCATGCTCCCCACTTCCCTCACCTCCCCCTCGCCCCTCCAGCACCCCTGAACGCCCCTGCATCACCGTGAGGTGTACGGCAACGCAGTACGGCACGGGTTTCGACACGCCCTCCCACCCCCCTCCATGCTCCCCACTCCCCTCACCTCCCCCTCGCCCCTCCAGCACCTCTGAACGCCCCTGCATCACCGTGAGGTGTACGGCAACGCAGTACGGTATGGGTTTCGACACGCCCTCCCACCCCCCTCCATGCTCCCCACTCCCCTCAACACCCCCTCGCCCCTCCAGCACCTCTGAACGCCCCTGCATCACCGTGAGGTGTACGGCAACGCAGTACGGCATGGGTTTCGACACGCCCTCCCACCCCCCTCCATGCTCCCCACTCCCCTCAACACCCCCTCGCCCCTCCAGCACCTCTGAACGCCCCTGCATCACCGTGAGGTGTACGGCAACGCAGTACGGCACGGGTTTCGACACGCCCTCCCACCCCCTCCATGCTCCCCACTTCCCTCACCTCCCCCTCGCCCCTCCAGCACCCCTGAACGCCCCTGCATCACCGTGAGGTGTACGGCAACGCAGTACGGCACGGGTTTCGACACGCCCTCCCACCCCCCTCCATGCTCCCCACTCCCCTCACCTCCCCCTCGCCCCTCCAGCACCTCTGAACGCCCCTGCATCACCGTGAGGTGTACGGCAACGCAGTACGGCACGGGTTTCGACACGCCCTCCCACCCCCCTCCATGCTCCCCACTTCCCTCACCTCCCCCTCGCCCCTCCAGCACCCCTGAACGCCCCTGCATCACCGTGAGGTGTACGGCAACGCAGTACGGCACGGGTTTCGACACGCCCTCCCACCCCCCTCCATGCTCCCCACTCCCCTCACCTCCCCCTCGCCCCTCCAGCACCTCTGAACGCCCCTGCATCACCGTGAGGTGTACGGCAACGCAGTACGGCACGGGTTTCGACACGCCCTCCCACCCCCCTCCATGCTCCCCACTTCCCTCACCTCCCCCTCGCCCCTCTAGCACCCCTGAACGCCCCTGCATCACCGTGAGGTGTTCGGCAACGCAGTACGGCACGGGTTTCGACACGCCCTCCCACCCCCCTCCATGCTCACCACTCCCCTCACCTCCCCCTCGCCCCTCTAGCACCCCTGAACGCCCCTGCATCACTGTGAGGTGTTCGGCAACGCAGTACGGCATGGGTTTTGACACGCCCTCCCACCCCCCTCCATGCTCCCCACTCCCCTCACCACCCCCTCGCCCCTCTAGCACCCCTGAACGCCCCTGCATCACTGTGAGGTGTTCGGCAACGCAGTACGGCATGGGTTTCGACACGCCCTCCCACCCCCCTCCATGCTCCCCACTCCCCTCACCTCCCCCTCGCCCCTCCAGCACCTCTGAACGCCCCTGCATCACCGTGAGGTGTACGGCAACGCAGTACGGCATGGGTTTCGACACGCCCTCCCACCCCCCTCCATGCTCACCACTCCCCTCACCTCCCCCTCGCCCCTTCAGCACCTCTGAACGCCCCTGCATCACCGTGAGATGTACGGCAACGCAGTACGGCATGGGTTCCGACACGCCCTCCCACCCCCCTCCATGCTCACCACTCCCCTCACCACCCCCTCGCCCCTCTAGCACCTCTGAACGCCCCTGCATCACCGTGAGATGTACGGCAACACAGTACGGCACGGGTTTCGACACGCCCTCCCACCCCCCTCCATGCTCACCACTCCCCTCACCACCCCCTCGCCCCTCCAGCACCCCTGAACGCCCCTGCATCGCCGTGAGGTGTACGGCAACGCAGTACGGCACGGGTTTCGACACGCCCTCCCACCCCCCTCCATGCTCCCCACTCCCCTCACCACCCCCTCGTCCCTCCAGCACCTCTGAACGCCCCTGCATCACCGTGAGGTGTACGGCAACGCAGTACGGCATGGGTTTCGACACGCCCTCCCACCCCCCTCCATGCTCCCCACTCCCCTCACCACCCCCTCGTCCCTCCAGCACCTCTGAACGCCCCTGCATCACCGTGAGGTGTACGGCAACGCAGTATGGCATGGGTTTCGACACACCCTCCCACCCCCCTCCATGCTCCCCACTCCCCTCACCACCCCCTCGCCCCTCCAGCACCTCTGAACGCCCCTGCATCACCGTGAGATGTACGGCAACGCAGTACGGCATGGGTTTCGACACGCCCTCCCACCCCCCTCCATGCTCCCCACTCCCCTCACCACCCCCTCGCCCCTCCAGCACCCCTGAACGCCCCTGCATCACCGTGAGGTGTACGGCAACGCAGTACGGCATGGGTTTCGACACGCCCTCCCACCCCCCTCCATGCTCCCCACTCCCCTCACCACCCCCTCGCCCCTCCAGCACCCCTGAACGCCCCTGCATCACCGTGAGGTGTACGGCAACGCAGTACGGCACGGGTTTCGACACGCCCTCCCACCCCCCTCCATGCTCACCACTCCCCTCAACACCCCCTCGCCCCTCCAGCACCTCTGAACGCCCCTGCATCACCGTGAGGTGTACGGCAACGCAGTACGGCACGGGTTTCGACACGCCCTCCCACCCCCCTCCATGCTCCCCACTCCCCTCAACACCCCCTCGCCCCTCCAGCACCTCTGAACGCCCCTGCATCACCGTGAGGTGTACGGCAACGCAGTACGGCACGGGTTTCGACACGCCCTCCCACCCCCCTCCATGCTCCCCACTCCCCTCACCACCCCCTCGCCCCTCCAGCACCCCTGAACGCCCCTGCATCACCGTGAGGTGTACGGCAACGCAGTACGGCATGGGTTTCGACACGCCCTCCCACCCCCCTCCATGCTCCCCACTCCCCTCACCACCCCCTCGCCCCTCCAGCACCTCTGAACGCCCCTGCATCACCGTAAGGTGTACGGCAACGCAGTACGGCATGGGTTTCGACACGCCCTCCCACCCCCCTCCATGCTCACCACTCCCCTCAACACCCCCTCGCCCCTCCAGCACCTCTGAACGCCCCTGCATCACCGTGAGGTGTACGGCAACGCAGTACGGCATGGGTTTCGACACGCCCTCCCACCCCCTCCATGCTCCCCACTTCCCTCACCTCCCCCTCGCCCCTCCAGCACCCCTGAACGCCCCTGCATCACCGTGAGGTGTACGGCAACGCAGTACGGCACGGGTTTCGACACGCCCTCCCACCCCCCTCCATGCTCCCCACTCCCCTCACCTCCCCCTCGCCCCTCCAGCACCTCTGAACGCCCCTGCATCACCGTGAGGTGTACGGCAACGCAGTACGGCACGGGTTTCGACACGCCCTCCCACCCCCCTCCATGCTCCCCACTTCCCTCACCTCCCCCTCGCCCCTCCAGCACCCCTGAACGCCCCTGCATCACCGTGAGGTGTACGGCAACGCAGTACGGCACGGGTTTCGACACGCCCTCCCACCCCCCTCCATGCTCCCCACTCCCCTCACCTCCCCCTCGCCCCTCCAGCAAATCTGAACGCCCCTGCATCACCGTGAGGTGTACGGCAACGCAGTACGGTATGGGTTTCGACACGCCCTCCCACCCCCCTCCATGCTCCCCACTCCCCTCAACACCCCCTCGCCCCTCCAGCACCTCTGAACGCCCCTGCATCACCGTGAGGTGTACGGCAACGCAGTACGGCATGGGTTTCGACACGCCCTCCCACCCCCCTCCATGCTCCCCACTCCCCTCAACACCCCCTCGCCCCTCCAGCACCTCTGAACGCCCCTGCATCACCGTGAGGTGTACGGCAACGCAGTACGGCATGGGTTTCGACACGCCCTCCCACCCCCTCCATGCTCCCCACTTCCCTCACCTCCCCCTCGCCCCTCCAGCACCCCTGAACGCCCCTGCATCACCGTGAGGTGTACGGCAACGCAGTACGGCACGGGTTTCGACACGCCCTCCCACCCCCCTCCATGCTCCCCACTCCCCTCACCTCCCCCTCGCCCCTCCAGCACCTCTGAACGCCCCTGCATCACCGTGAGGTGTACGGCAACGCAGTACGGCACGGGTTTCGACACGCCCTCCCACCCCCCTCCATGCTCCCCACTTCCCTCACCTCCCCCTCGCCCCTCCAGCACCCCTGAACGCCCCTGCATCACCGTGAGGTGTACGGCAACGCAGTACGGCACGGGTTTCGACACGCCCTCCCACCCCCCTCCATGCTCCCCACTCCCCTCACCTCCCCCTCGCCCCTCCAGCACCTCTGAACGCCCCTGCATCACCGTGAGGTGTACGGCAACGCAGTACGGTATGGGTTTCGACACGCCCTCCCACCCCCCTCCATGCTCACCTCTCCCCTCACCTCCCCCTCGCCCCTCCAGCACCTCTGAACGCCCCTGCATCACCGTGAGGTGTACGGCAACGCAGTACGGCATGGGTTTCGACACGCCCTCCCACCCCCCTCCATGCTCCCCACTCCCCTCAACACCCCCTCGCCCCTCCAGCACCTCTGAACGCCCCTGCATCACCGTGAGGTGTACGGCAACGCAGTACGGCATGGGTTTCGACACGCCCTCCCACCCCCCTCCATGCTCCCCACTCCCCTCAACACCCCCTCGCCCCTCCAGCACCTCTGAACACCCCTGCATCACCGTGAGGTGTACGGCAACGCAGTACGGCATGGGTTTCGACACGCCCTCCCACCCCCTCCATGCTCCCCACTTCCCTCACCTCCCCCTCGCCCCTCCAGCACCCCTGAACGCCCCTGCATCACCGTGAGGTGTACGGCAACGCAGTACGGCACGGGTTTCGACACGCCCTCCCACCCCCCTCCATGCTCCCCACTCCCCTCACCTCCCCCTCGCCCCTCCAGCACCTCTGAACGCCCCTGCATCACCGTGAGGTGTACGGCAACGCAGTACGGCACGGGTTTCGACACGCCCTCCCACCCCCCTCCATGCTCCCCACTTCCCTCACCTCCCCCTCGCCCCTCCAGCACCCCTGAACGCCCCTGCATCACCGTGAGGTGTACGGCAACGCAGTACGGCACGGGTTTCGACACGCCCTCCCACCCCCTCCATGCTCCCCACTTCCCTCACCTCCCCCTCGCCCCTCCAGCACCCCTGAACGCCCCTGCATCACCGTGAGGTGTACGGCAACGCAGTACGGCACGGGTTTCGACACGCCCTCCCACCCCCCTCCATGCTCCCCACTCCCCTCACCTCCCCCTCGCCCCTCCAGCACCTCTGAACGCCCCTGCATCACCGTGAGGTGTACGGCAACGCAGTACGGCACGGGTTTCGACACGCCCTCCCACCCCCCTCCATGCTCCCCACTTCCCTCACCTCCCCCTCGCCCCTCCAGCACCCCTGAACGCCCCTGCATCACCGTGAGGTGTACGGCAACGCAGTACGGCACGGGTTTCGACACGCCCTCCCACCCCCCTCCATGCTCCCCACTCCCCTCACCTCCCCCTCGCCCCTCCAGCACCTCTGAACGCCCCTGCATCACCGTGAGGTGTACGGCAACGCAGTACGGTATGGGTTTCGACACGCCCTCCCACCCCCCTCCATGCTCCCCACTCCCCTCAACACCCCCTCGCCCCTCCAGCACCTCTGAACGCCCCTGCATCACCGTGAGGTGTACGGCAACGCAGTACGGCATGGGTTTCGACACGCCCTCCCACCCCCCTCCATGCTCCCCACTCCCCTCAACACCCCCTCGCCCCTCCAGCACCTCTGAACGCCCCTGCATCACCGTGAGGTGTACGGCAACGCAGTACGGCATGGGTTTCGACACGCCCTCCCACCCCCTCCATGCTCCCCACTTCCCTCACCTCCCCCTCGCCCCTCCAGCACCCCTGAACGCCCCTGCATCACCGTGAGGTGTACGGCAACGCAGTACGGCACGGGTTTCGACACGCCCTCCCACCCCCCTCCATGCTCCCCACTCCCCTCACCTCCCCCTCGCCCCTCCAGCACCTCTGAACGCCCCTGCATCACCGTGAGGTGTACGGCAACGCAGTACGGCACGGGTTTCGACACGCCCTCCCACCCCCCTCCATGCTCCCCACTTCCCTCACCTCCCCCTCGCCCCTCCAGCACCCCTGAACGCCCCTGCATCACCGTGAGGTGTACGGCAACGCAGTACGGCACGGGTTTCGACACGCCCTCCCACCCCCCTCCATGCTCCCCACTCCCCTCACCTCCCCCTCGCCCCTCCAGCACCTCTGAACGCCCCTGCATCACCGTGAGGTGTACGGCAACGCAGTACGGTATGGGTTTCGACACGCCCTCCCACCCCCCTCCATGCTCCCCACTCCCCTCAACACCCCCTCGCCCCTCCAGCACCTCTGAACGCCCCTGCATCACCGTGAGGTGTACGGCAACGCAGTACGGCATGGGTTTCGACACGCCCTCCCACCCCCCTCCATGCTCCCCACTCCCCTCAACACCCCCTCGCCCCTCCAGCACCTCTGAACGCCCCTGCATCACCGTGAGGTGTACGGCAACGCAGTACGGCATGGGTTTCGACACGCCCTCCCACCCCCCTCCATGCTCCCCACTCCCCTCAACACCCCCTCGCCCCTCCAGCACCTCTGAACGCCCCTGCATCACCGTGAGGTGTACGGCAACGCAGTACGGCATGGGTTTCGACACGCCCTCCCACCCCCCTCCATGCTCCCCACTTCCCTCACCTCCCCCTCGCCCCTCCAGCACCCCTGAACGCCCCTGCATCACCGTGAGGTGTACGGCAACGCAGTACGGCACGGGTTTCGACACGCCCTCCCACCCCCCTCCATGCTCCCCACTCCCCTCACCTCCCCCTCGCCCCTCCAGCACCTCTGAACGCCCCTGCATCACCGTGAGGTGTACGGCAACGCAGTACGGCACGGGTTTCGACACGCCCTCCCACCCCCCTCCATGCTCCCCACTTCCCTCACCTCCCCCTCGCCCCTCTAGCACCCCTGAACGCCCCTGCATCACCGTGAGGTGTTCGGCAACGCAGTACGGCACGGGTTTCGACACGCCCTCCCACCCCCCTCCATGCTCACCACTCCCCTCACCTCCCCCTCGCCCCTCTAGCACCCCTGAACGCCCCTGCATCACTGTGAGGTGTTCGGCAACGCAGTACGGCATGGGTTTTGACACGCCCTCCCACCCCCCTCCATGCTCCCCACTCCCCTCACCACCCCCTCGCCCCTCTAGCACCCCTGAACGCCCCTGCATCACTGTGAGGTGTTCGGCAACGCAGTACGGCATGGGTTTCGACACGCCCTCCCACCCCCCTCCATGCTCCCCACTCCCCTCACCTCCCCCTCGCCCCTCCAGCACCTCTGAACGCCCCTGCATCACCGTGAGGTGTACGGCAACGCAGTACGGCATGGGTTTCGACACGCCCTCCCACCCCCCTCCATGCTCACCACTCCCCTCACCTCCCCCTCGCCCCTTCAGCACCTCTGAACGCCCCTGCATCACCGTGAGATGTACGGCAACGCAGTACGGCATGGGTTCCGACACGCCCTCCCACCCCCCTCCATGCTCACCACTCCCCTCACCACCCCCTCGCCCCTCTAGCACCTCTGAACGCCCCTGCATCACCGTGAGATGTACGGCAACACAGTACGGCACGGGTTTCGACACGCCCTCCCACCCCCCTCCATGCTCACCACTCCCCTCACCACCCCCTCGCCCCTCCAGCACCCCTGAACGCCCCTGCATCGCCGTGAGGTGTACGGCAACGCAGTACGGCACGGGTTTCGACACGCCCTCCCACCCCCCTCCATGCTCCCCACTCCCCTCACCACCCCCTCGTCCCTCCAGCACCTCTGAACGCCCCTGCATCACCGTGAGGTGTACGGCAACGCAGTACGGCATGGGTTTCGACACGCCCTCCCACCCCCCTCCATGCTCCCCACTCCCCTCACCACCCCCTCGTCCCTCCAGCACCTCTGAACGCCCCTGCATCACCGTGAGGTGTACGGCAACGCAGTATGGCATGGGTTTCGACACACCCTCCCACCCCCCTCCATGCTCCCCACTCCCCTCACCACCCCCTCGCCCCTCCAGCACCTCTGAACGCCCCTGCATCACCGTGAGATGTACGGCAACGCAGTACGGCATGGGTTTCGACACGCCCTCCCACCCCCCTCCATGCTCCCCACTCCCCTCACCACCCCCTCGCCCCTCCAGCACCCCTGAACGCCCCTGCATCACCGTGAGGTGTACGGCAACGCAGTACGGCATGGGTTTCGACACGCCCTCCCACCCCCCTCCATGCTCCCCACTCCCCTCACCACCCCCTCGCCCCTCCAGCACCCCTGAACGCCCCTGCATCACCGTGAGGTGTACGGCAACGCAGTACGGCACGGGTTTCGACACGCCCTCCCACCCCCCTCCATGCTCACCACTCCCCTCAACACCCCCTCGCCCCTCCAGCACCTCTGAACGCCCCTGCATCACCGTGAGGTGTACGGCAACGCAGTACGGCACGGGTTTCGACACGCCCTCCCACCCCCCTCCATGCTCCCCACTCCCCTCAACACCCCCTCGCCCCTCCAGCACCTCTGAACGCCCCTGCATCACCGTGAGGTGTACGGCAACGCAGTACGGCACGGGTTTCGACACGCCCTCCCACCCCCCTCCATGCTCCCCACTCCCCTCACCACCCCCTCGCCCCTCCAGCACCCCTGAACGCCCCTGCATCACCGTGAGGTGTACGGCAACGCAGTACGGTATGGGTTTCGACACGCCCTCCCACCCCCCTCCATGCTCCCCACTCCCCTCAACACCCCCTCGCCCCTCCAGCACCTCTGGACGCCCCTGCATCACCGTAAGGTGTACGGCAACGCAGTACGGCATGGGTTTCGACACGCCCTCCCACCCCCCTCCATGCTCACCACTCCCCTCAACACCCCCTCGCCCCTCCAGCACCTCTGAACGCCCCTGCATCACCGTGAGGTGTACGGCAACGCAGTACGGCATGGGTTTCGACACGCCCTCCCACCCCCTCCATGCTCCCCACTTCCCTCACCTCCCCCTCGCCCCTCCAGCACCCCTGAACGCCCCTGCATCACCGTGAGGTGTACGGCAACGCAGTACGGCACGGGTTTCGACACGCCCTCCCACCCCCCTCCATGCTCCCCACTCCCCTCACCTCCCCCTCGCCCCTCCAGCACCTCTGAACGCCCCTGCATCACCGTGAGGTGTACGGCAACGCAGTACGGCACGGGTTTCGACACGCCCTCCCACCCCCCTCCATGCTCCCCACTTCCCTCACCTCCCCCTCGCCCCTCCAGCACCCCTGAACGCCCCTGCATCACCGTGAGGTGTACGGCAACGCAGTACGGCACGGGTTTCGACACGCCCTCCCACCCCCCTCCATGCTCCCCACTCCCCTCACCTCCCCCTCGCCCCTCCAGCACCTCTGAACGCCCCTGCATCACCGTGAGGTGTACGGCAACGCAGTACGGTATGGGTTTCGACACGCCCTCCCACCCCCCTCCATGCTCCCCACTCCCCTCAACACCCCCTCGCCCCTCCAGCACCTCTGAACGCCCCTGCATCACCGTGAGGTGTACGGCAACGCAGTACGGCATGGGTTTCGACACGCCCTCCCACCCCCCTCCATGCTCCCCACTCCCCTCAACACCCCCTCGCCCCTCCAGCACCTCTGAACGCCCCTGCATCACCGTGAGGTGTACGGCAACGCAGTACGGCATGGGTTTCGACACGCCCTCCCACCCCCTCCATGCTCCCCACTTCCCTCACCTCCCCCTCGCCCCTCCAGCACCCCTGAACGCCCCTGCATCACCGTGAGGTGTACGGCAACGCAGTACGGCACGGGTTTCGACACGCCCTCCCACCCCCCTCCATGCTCCCCACTCCCCTCACCTCCCCCTCGCCCCTCCAGCACCTCTGAACGCCCCTGCATCACCGTGAGGTGTACGGCAACGCAGTACGGCACGGGTTTCGACACGCCCTCCCACCCCCCTCCATGCTCCCCACTTCCCTCACCTCCCCCTCGCCCCTCCAGCACCCCTGAACGCCCCTGCATCACCGTGAGGTGTACGGCAACGCAGTACGGCACGGGTTTCGACACGCCCTCCCACCCCCCTCCATGCTCCCCACTCCCCTCACCTCCCCCTCGCCCCTCCAGCACCTCTGAACGCCCCTGCATCACCGTGAGGTGTACGGCAACGCAGTACGGTATGGGTTTCGACACGCCCTCCCACCCCCCTCCATGCTCCCCACTCCCCTCACCTCCCCCTCGCCCCTCCAGCACCTCTGAACGCCCCTGCATCACCGTGAGGTGTACGGCAACGCAGTACGGCATGGGTTTCGACACGCCCTCCCACCCCCCTCCATGCTCCCCACTCCCCTCAACACCCCCTCGCCCCTCCAGCACCTCTGAACGCCCCTGCATCACCGTGAGGTGTACGGCAACGCAGTACGGCATGGGTTTCGACACGCCCTCCCACCCCCCTCCATGCTCCCCACTCCCCTCAACACCCCCTCGCCCCTCCAGCACCTCTGAACACCCCTGCATCACCGTGAGGTGTACGGCAACGCAGTACGGCATGGGTTTCGACACGCCCTCCCACCCCCTCCATGCTCCCCACTTCCCTCACCTCCCCCTCGCCCCTCCAGCACCCCTGAACGCCCCTGCATCACCGTGAGGTGTACGGCAACGCAGTACGGCACGGGTTTCGACACGCCCTCCCACCCCCCTCCATGCTCCCCACTCCCCTCACCTCCCCCTCGCCCCTCCAGCACCTCTGAACGCCCCTGCATCACCGTGAGGTGTACGGCAACGCAGTACGGCACGGGTTTCGACACGCCCTCCCACCCCCCTCCATGCTCCCCACTTCCCTCACCTCCCCCTCGCCCCTCCAGCACCCCTGAACGCCCCTGCATCACCGTGAGGTGTACGGCAACGCAGTACGGCACGGGTTTCGACACGCCCTCCCACCCCCCTCCATGCTCCCCACTCCCCTCACCTCCCCCTCGCCCCTCCAGCACCTCTGAACGCCCCTGCATCACCGTGAGGTGTACGGCAACGCAGTACGGCACGGGTTTCGACACGCCCTCCCACCCCCCTCCATGCTCCCCACTTCCCTCACCTCCCCCTCGCCCCTCTAGCACCCCTGAACGCCCCTGCATCACCGTGAGGTGTTCGGCAACGCAGTACGGCACGGGTTTCGACACGCCCTCCCACCCCCCTCCATGCTCACCACTCCCCTCACCACCCCCTCGCCCCTCCAGCACCCCTGAACGCCCCTGCATCGCCGTGAGGTGTTCGGCAACGCAGTACGGCATGGGTTTTGACACGCCCTCCCACCCCCCTCCATGCTCCCCACTCCCCTCACCACCCCCTCGCCCCTCTAGCACCCCTGAACGCCCCTGCATCACTGTGAGGTGTTCGGCAACGCAGTACGGCATGGGTTTCGACACGCCCTCCCACCCCCCTCCATGCTCCCCACTCCCCTCACCTCCCCCTCGCCCCTCCAGCACCTCTGAACGCCCCTGCATCACCGTGAGGTGTACGGCAACGCAGTACGGCATGGGTTTCGACACGCCCTCCCACCCCCCTCCATGCTCACCACTCCCCTCACCTCCCCCTCGCCCCTTCAGCACCTCTGAACGCCCCTGCATCACCGTGAGATGTACGGCAACGCAGTACGGCATGGGTTCCGACACGCCCTCCCACCCCCCTCCATGCTCACCACTCCCCTCACCACCCCCTCGCCCCTCTAGCACCTCTGAACGCCCCTGCATCACCGTGAGATGTACGGCAACACAGTACGGCACGGGTTTCGACACGCCCTCCCACCCCCCTCCATGCTCACCACTCCCCTCACCACCCCCTCGCCCCTCTAGCACCCCTGAACGCCCCTGCATCGCCGTGAGGTGTACGGCAACGCAGTACGGCACGGGTTTCGACACGCCCTCCCACCCCCCTCCATGCTCCCCACTCCCCTCACCACCCCCTCGTCCCTCCAGCACCTCTGAACGCCCCTGCATCACCGTGAGGTGTACGGCAACGCAGTACGGCATGGGTTTCGACACGCCCTCCCACCCCCCTCCATGCTCCCCACTCCCCTCACCACCCCCTCGTCCCTCCAGCACCTCTGAACGCCCCTGCATCACCGTGAGGTGTACGGCAACGCAGTATGGCATGGGTTTCGACACACCCTCCCACCCCCCTCCATGCTCCCCACTCCCCTCACCACCCCCTCGCCCCTCCAGCACCTCTGAACGCCCCTGCATCACCGTGAGATGTACGGCAACGCAGTACGGCATGGGTTTCGACACGCCCTCCCACCCCCCTCCATGCTCCCCACTCCCCTCACCACCCCCTCGCCCCTCCAGCACCCCTGAACGCCCCTGCATCACCGTGAGGTGTACGGCAACGCAGTATGGCATGGGTTTCGACACGCCCTCCCACCCCCCTCCATGCTCCCCACTCCCCTCACCACCCCCTCGCCCCTCCAGCACCCCTGAACGCCCCTGCATCACCGTGAGGTGTACGGCAACGCAGTACGGCATGGGTTTCGACACGCCCTCCCACCCCCCTCCATGCTCCCCACTCTCCTCACCACCCCCTCGCCCCTCCAGCACCTCTGAACGCCCCTGCATCACCGTGAGGTGTACGGCAACACAGTACGGCATGGGTTTCGACACACCCTCCCACTCCCCTCCATGCTCCCCACTCCCCTCACCACCCCCTCGTCCCTCCAGCACCTCTGAACGCTCCTGCATCACCGTGAGGTGTACGGCAACGCAGTACGGCATGGGTTTCGACACGCTCTCCCACCCCCCTCCATGCTCCCCACTCCCCTCACCACCCCCTCGTCCCTCCAGCACCTCTGAACGCTCCTGCATCACCATGAGGTGTACGGCAACGCAGTATGGCATGGGTTTCGACACGCCCCCGCCCGCCCCCCTTCATGCTCCCCACTCCCCCCACCACCCCCTCGCCGCTCAAGCTCCTCTGACCACCCCTGTCGTACAGCGACTTTGTACGGCATGGCTTCAGGCACCGCGTATCACCAATCTTCTTGTTGCAATATCTTGCATTGTGATCTCGACTAAGCTATAACTGAATTAATGAGCCATTCGCAGTTTCTTGGTTACTTTCCTAAATCAGCGTCAAACTGTTTGGTGACCGTGACCACCCCCCTCCATGCTCCCCACTCCCCTCACCACCCCCTCGTCGCTCTGGCTCCTCTGACCACCCCTGTCGGATAGCGACACGGTACGGCATGGGTTCGGGCACCACGTATCACCAGTCTTCTTGTTGCAATATCTTGCATTGTGATGTCGACTAAGCTATAACTGAGTTAATGAGCCATTCGCAGTTTCTTGGTTACTTTCCAAAATCAGCGTAAAACGGTTCGGTGACTGTGACCACCCCTCTCCAAACTCCCTATTCCCCCCACCACCCCCTCGCCGCTCTAGCTCCTCTGACCACCCCTGTCGTACAGCGACTTTGTACGGCATGGCTTCGGGCACCGCGTATCACCAATCTTCTTGTTGCAATATCTTGCATTGTGATCTCGACTAAGCTATAACTGAATTAATGAGCCATTCGCAGTTTCTTGGTTACTTTCCAAAATCAACGTCAAACTGTTTGGTGACCGTGGCCACCCCCCTCCATGCTCCCCACTCCCCTCACCACCCCCTCGTCGCTCTGGCTCCTTTGATCACCCCTGTCGTACAGCGACACGGTACGGCATGGCTTCGGGCACCGCGTACCACCAATCTTCTTGTTGCAATATCCTGCATTGTGATGTCGACTAAGCTATAACTGAATTAATGAGCCATTCGCAGTTTCTTGGTTACTTTCCAAAATCAGCGTAAAACTGTTTGGTGACCGTGACCACCCCCCTCCATGCTCCCCACCCCCCTCACCACCCCCTCGTCGCACTGGCTCCTTTGAACACCGTCGTGAAGTCGGCGCATCTCCTGAAAAGCGTCGATTACTGATCGCCGAAAACTGTAGTTGATCGGCGATTGCTGATCGGCGAATGCTGTCAGGGGAGATCGCCGTGAAAGCTCTTTAGATTTCGGCACAATTGGCCTGGCATCGGCAAAAATCTTTCGGCGCGATTTGCAAGCTGGTCTCGGCGAGAAGCACGGTCGTGAAGTCGGCGCATCTCCTGAAAAGCGCTGATTGCTGATCGCCGAAAATGATCGCTTTTTTGGTGATCTCTGACCCACGGGTCATGAGACGTCGCCCTCATGCGCACATGTGTGTGTGTGTGTGTGTGTGTGTGTGTGTGTGTGTGTGTGTGTGTGTGTGTGTGTGTGTGTGTGTGTGTGTGTGTGTGTGTGTGTGTGTGTGTGTGTGTGTGTGTGTGTGTGTGTGTGTGTGTGCATGTAGTGCGCAGGTTGCGAGGCTCTACCTGTATATGTTGGTACAGAACAAGGGCTTTTCGTGCCTTGGACACGCCAACATGCCGTAGGGCAGCCCCAAGAGGTCACCGATAGCGGAAAACGTCCGGAGGCGCCCCAAAATTTGAATTTGAAGCAGTTCGACGCCATGCCGTACATGTACGCCATGCCGACTATTGCTTTCAAACATGAGCCGCACGCTGACATCAGGTCCGCCGACCATGCTTGTCTGCAACACATGAGCAACCTCACAACACTGGTCGGCGCGCCAATGTTAGGTCCGCAATGTCCGCAATGCTGAAGTCATGCCGGCACGCAAAGCTTGTTCGTTCGCGGATTCATCACCAATCAGTCAGGATTTACGGTACCCCCGGCCGCGGCGACCACGACGCGGCGCTATCGAAATCGCCGGAGCAATGTAGCGACGTCGTAGGGCGACGTCGTAGACGGAGTCCGGAGCTAGCGAAGTTAGCGTAGGAAAGGGCCCAATAGAGGGGGGGGGTTCGTGACCGTAAATCCCCCCGTAACGAAGTGGAGGGGAGGATTGGAGGACAGATCACCGCTAAAAATCTCTGTCTGTCCGTCCGTCCGTCCGTTCACAAAAGTGGTGGCAACGACCTTAAGGCGCTAAGCGTTCAGTCCTATCCTCAGCCAGCCAGAGGTCTCCAGTTCGAGCCAGGTGGCGACCTCTGGGCGATTTCCTCGGCATCCTTGGAGATGATGCCTGGGCCTATGGGGATGGTGTTCTGGGAGATCTCGAGTACGACAACACACTGTACGGCATCAAACTGTACGGCACAGTTGCCATGCTGTGTGGTGACGCATCATGTGGTGTACGATATGTACGACTATGTACGACAGCTGTACGGCAGTGTACGACAGCGTACGACAACTGTACGGCATCTGTACGGCATGGGTTTTGAAACGCCCTCCCACCCCCCCTCCGTGCTCCCCACTCCCCTCATCGCCCCCTCATCACTCATCATGCCTGGCATCATCAGGATGGTGTCCTGAGATGTGGTGTCGTACGGCAACGCAGTACGGCATGGGTTTCGACACGCCCTCCCACCCCCCTCCATGCTCCCCACTCCCCTCACCACCCCCTCGTCCCTCCAGCACCTCTGAACGCCCCTGCATCACCATGAGGTGTACGGCAACGCAGTACGGCATGGGTTTCGACACGCCCTCCCACCCCCCTCCATGCTCCCCGCTCCCCTCACCACCCCCTCGCCGCCTTAGCACCTCTGACCACCCCTGTCGTACAGCGACATGGTACGGCATGGCTTCGGGCACCACGTACCACCAATCTTCTTGTTGCAATATCTTGCATTGTGATCTCGACTTAGCTATAACTGAATTAATGAGCCATTCGCAGTTTCTTGGTTACTTTCCAAAATCAGAGTAAAACTGTTTGGTGAGTAAATGCTTGGATAGCTTATGGGTATCTAAGCATACCTGAACGACGTATTCGTTGTCTCTATACTTTATCGAGGATGTAATAGAGGTACATTTTGCAAAAAAGCTCTATACACCGTGACCACCCCCCTCCATGCTCCCCACTCCCCTCACCACCCCCTCGTCGCTCTGGCTCCTTTGATCACCCCTGTCGTACAGCGACACGGTACTGCATGGCTTCGGGCACCACGTATCACCAATCTTCTTGTTGCAATATCTTGCATTGTGATGTCGACTAAGCTATAACTAAGTTAATGAGCCATTCGCAGTTTCTTGGTTACTATCCAATATCAGCGTAAAACTGTTTGTTGACCGTGACCACCCCCTCCATACTCCCCACTCCCCTCACCACCCCTTCCTCGCTCCAGCTACTCTGAACACCCCTGTCGTACAGTGACACGGTACGGCATGGGTTTGGGCACCGTGTGCCGCCGGTCTCCTTGTTGTGATGTCTTGCATTGTAATGTCGATTAAGCTATAACTGATTTAATGAGCCATTCGCAGTTTCTTGGTTACTTTCAGAAATCGGCGTAAAACTGTTTCGGCAACCGATATATGGCTTCGGCAAAAGTAAATCGGCGCAAGTTGCAAGCTGGTTTCGGCAAGAAGCGTGCGTGGTTGTGAAGTCGGCGCGTCTCCTGAAAAGCGCCGATTACTGATCGCCGAAAACTATGGTTGATTCGGCGATCAGTAATCGGCGCACTGCGGGTCAGGTAAGCGACCCGCGGGTCTATCATGCCATGACTTGGCGTGAACGTTCTCCTTTCTGAAACGTATGGACCGGTCGCCTGGGACTGCTCGGACATGTACGGCCGAGCCTGCCCGGCGAGCGAATTCAGCTTTTCAGATCTCTTTAATTGTGTAATATGTGATAAAAGTGTAGAATACAGCATGAACAATCATCATGGCTATTGCTTTGGTTGATAATCCCAGTGAGACTTGCGCTTCGGGCGGTCGTTTCTTGGTCTGTAGGCTGTCTTTGGCAGCATAGTATATTGGAGTATCAAAACATTAGATCATCAGTATCATTTCGTAAGAAGCAATTCATTGGCGATTATTGATCGGCGAATGCTGTCAGGGGTGGTGGCTGTGAAAGCCTCTTAGGTTTCGGAGACGGACACTGCATCAGCAAAAGTCTTTCGGCGCAATTTGCAAGCTGGTTTCGGCGAGAAGCGTATTCGTGAAGTCGGCGCGTCTGCTGAAAAGCGCCGATTACTAATCGCCAAAAACAATGGTTCATCGGCGATCACTGATCGGCGAATGCTGTCAGGAGTGGTCGCCATGAAAGCTTCTTAGGTTTCGGCGACGGACACGGCATTGGCAAAAGCCTTTCGGCGCAATTTGCAATGCTGTCTTTTTAGGTTTCATCCCCCGTAACGAAGTGGAATCACATCCCACCGACTTCCTTGCGCCGCTCATCTGCACTGTGATGTCGACTAAACTATAACTGACTTAATGAGCCATTCGCAGTTTCTTGCTTACTTTACGTAAGAAAGTAATCCTGCCCATCAGCGAGAGACGACCTATGCCTCACGACAGATGCCTTACAACTAATGCTTACAAACAAAACTGGCAAGCCAATGTTAGTTGGGTCCGCCGACCCCGCCTGTCAACGAGTGTAGCAAGCTCACAACATAGGTCACTGCACCGACATCAGGTCCACCGACCCTGATCGTCGGCGAGAGGCGACCTATGCCTTACGACAAATGGCTTACGACTAATGCTTTCGAACATGAGCCACACGCTGACATCAGGTCCGCCGACCATGCTTGTCTGCGACATGAGCAAGTTCATAACACTGGTCGGCGCGCCAACGTTAGGTCCGCCAACCATGCTCGTCGGTAAGAGGAGCAAGCTCGCAGCACTGGTCGGTACGCCGACTTCAGGTCTGCTGACCATGCTCGTACGACCAATGTTAATGAACATGACTGGCATGCCAACGTCTGGTTCGCCCGCGGTGTGTGCTCGTCAGCGACATGAGCAAGCTCGCAACACTCGACAGCTCACCGACGTCAGGTCCGCAATGTGCCGAGATCATGCCGGTGCGCATCACCAATCAGGATTTACGGTACCCCAGACCGCGGCAACCACGACGCGGCGCTATAACTACCAAAATTTGGTAACGTCCTTAGCGCGGATAGCGCTCCAAAAAATCGCGATTGGCGCGGGCGACCCGGGTTCGAACCCCGTCGGCAGCAAAATGACATTTTTTGTTTTTCTTGTTTTTGGCCTAATCGCAACGAATCGCAAATCAACGAGACTTTCTAAATCAACAATGTATGAAAATATTCTCAGACCCAAGCTGGGCTTACAACTTAGGCTGCAACTTGCGGCTGGAGGGGGGGGGCTGCGCCCCCCCCCAACCCCCCCCCCCCCTCCTTAGCGTCCAGTGTAATCGTGCAGCTGGCGACAAGCAAAGACCAGCCGCAGCCCGGCTTATTGGCCAACGAAAGGCTAGTGTTGTAGCGTGCGTGCGGCTGGCTCGTTATAGCGCATCAGTTGGCGACAAGCAAAGACCCAAGCTGGGCTTACAACTTAGGCTGCAACTTGCGGCTGGAGGGGGGGGGGCTGCGCCCCCCCCCCTAACCCCCCCCCCCTCCTTAGCGTCCAGCGTAATCGTGCACCTGGCGACAAGCAAAGACCAGCCGCAGCCCGGCTTATTGGCCAACGAAAGGCTAGTGTTTTAGCGTGCTTGCGGCTGGCTCGTTATAGCGCATCAATTGGCGACAAGCAAAGACCCAAGCTGGGCTTACAACTTAGGCTGCAACTTGCGGCTGGAGGGGGGGGGCTGCGCCCCCCCCCCTAACCCCCCCCCCCCTCCTTAGCGTCCAGCGTAATCGTGCAGCTGGCAACAAGCAAAGACCAGCCGCAGCCCGGCTTATTGGCCAACGAAAGGCTTGTGTTTTAGCGTGCTTGCGGCTGGCTCGTTATAGCGCATCAATTGGCGACAAGCAAAGACCCAAGCTGGGCTTACAACTTAAGCTGCAACTTGCGGCTGGAGGGGGGGGCTGCGCCCCCCCCCCCCTAACCCCCCCCCCCACCTTAGCGTCCAGCGTAATCGTGCAGCTGGCGACAAGCAAAGACCAGCCGCAGCCCGGCTTATTGGCCAACGAAAGGCTAGTGTTGTAGCGTGCGTGCGGCTGGCTCGTTATAGCGCATCAGTTGGCGCCAAGCAAAGACCCAAGCTGGGCTTACTACTTAGGCTGCAACGTATGGCTGAAGGGGGGGGGCTACACCCCCCCCCTAACCCCCCCCCCCTTCTAGCGTCCAGCTTACTCGTGCAGCTGGGCTTATTAGCAGATGAAAGCTTGGTGCTTTAGCGTGCGTGCGGCTGGCACGCTATCGCGCATTGGTTGGCGACAAGCAAAGACCCAGGCTGGGCCCCCCCCCCGCCCCTTCACGGTCCTTTCCTTGTTGCCAATCGCTATGACGTACCCGCCGCACGCACATATGCTAACGCCTCTGTTTGTCGCCATTCGATTCGCAATGTGACGCATCAGCTGCACGCACGCATGCGGGAGCACGACAAAACATTTCTTCAGATAATAAGCCGGGTTGCGCGCGTACGTCGGATGCTAGAAAGTGTGGGGGGGGGGGGTTAGGGGGGGGGGCGAAGCCCCCCCCCCTCCAGCCACAAGTTGCAGCCTGACTTGTAAGTCCAACTCGTACAGGAGCATATCAACATGCAAGGTTGAGTAAAAGAGTCTCGTTGATCGCAGCCAGACTTTATAGAGGTTTGTTCGGCAGGAATGGCAGTCAGTGTAAGACACCGTTGTCATTGCTGGGCTGCTTGTCAAAACGTTCAGCCTTAATGTTGTCGCGCGACCTTTTTGCAACACAAAGAGGTCGTGGCCAGCCATTGCAACCACGGGTCGCGAAAGCATATTGTACACCACATTAAGCCGGCTGTACAGAGAAACACGTATTGGCTTTGTGCAGCAACTAAACATGACGTGCCAGGGGATGTTTGTGCTTAATTTGTGCAAGGGTATAAGGATAAGGATGTCGCACCTAGCTTTCCAACATCTTTAACAGAAAACAAGAAACAAAATACGCAGGAATATCATTGTTTGTTGTGTTGTGGACACACCTCGGCAAATGTTACCCTTCAAAAAAACGACGTCTAACGTCGCTTTTTCAGTACGGCATTCTTACTATTAGAGCATATAATCCAGCGACAGAGAAGACTTTACGAATAAGAGAATTGCATTCACGTCAGTGTTTGGGTACAGCCGAAAGAACTGAGAACCAATCCTTAAAACACCGCCAATCGAACGGTACCCAACCACTACTACGTCAGACCTACATATTTTACGGAATAACGAATTAAAGTGGCTGCTATCAGACCAGCAATGACAGACACTGATGGCAATGACCACAAAACATGCGCATTGCACCTACACCTGTAGATGCGAACCACTGCCGGTTCGGTTGCACATCTTCCTCATTTCATGTCACAGGGTAAAGGCAACCCCCTGACGCGTATCCCCGAACCAAACCTTGCACAATTCACCCTACCAGACATCCGAGCCGCTATTAGTTCTGCCAACGTGCTTGACACCGCAATGTCTGGGTACCCAATTGGACACCCAACGTAGTAACTAAGACGCCGCAAAACCATGAGCTATCATCCCCTGCTTTGTCACGTGGGTCGGTCCTCCTTACTACTGCCAAGCGCCCCAACCCGCTGTACTACACAAACTGCGCAGCGAGACCGGCACCATACATGACGAGGTGCGTGGTCTCGTTCTCCTTCTTGCCGTCCGTGAAGTACCAGTGAACACGGAGTGAAGGGTAGTCATCCATACCGCGGTCGCCCGCATGCACAGTGTGCCCGCTTAGGAAGATGATGTCACCGGCGTCTAACTCCACCCTCACAGCCTTGAACTTGCGCATTTTGACCCACGCCTCCAGGTCCGCCGGTGTAATAACACCCTCGTCCACAAGCTCCTGCAGCTGCCGATAGCGAGCCAGGACACGGTTGCTCTCTGGGTACAACAGGAGCCCCGTTTTCTGCACCGCTGCTATTGCAACACCGCCCTTCTGCTCCATCTTCAAGTCGGTGTGATTGCCCTGGCGGCGCACAGGCTCCTGCTGCTCTGATTGGGTGTTCAATAGGAGGTACGGGGGGTGGAGCAAGAGGTCGTCGTCTTCCATAGCTGCTATAGCCTCCTTAATCCTTGGCTCCACCGCACCTAGTTCAACGTGAGGCAAATTAAGGGGAAACCTGTTAGCGCAACACACAGCGTCATTCGCAAAGCAGGTAATTACGATTCAAGCTACGTTTTGCTATAGGGGCTGACTGGAAGGCAAGGACAGGCGAGAAAACTAAAGCAGGCTGATTGAGCCACAACATTGTCATGAGTTACGCCCTTGCAGAGTTTCGCATGCATTTCCTTACCTCGGAAGCCAGCCAGGACGTCCGCATGATCTGGGTCTTCGGGGTCAATGAGACATTGCCGCCGCTGCTTAGAGCCGAATGTGGACTTCAGGTAGCCAGTTGGCTTTCTGTTAAGGCGCTCCTGCACAAATCTCCCGTTTCTCTTTGGCGGAATGCTCTCGAAGATGGGTAAAGATGCCCCCCCGTGTTGCAACGCCCGCTGGACTGCCTCAGGGGTGACCGTAACGCTGATTCCTGGGTCATGAAGGATGGCGACGCCCGACTCGTTAATAGCTTCCGGGACGTCGGAGGCGGATTCAACCGTGAAGACCGCCTTGCTGATGGTCGGGATCTATGATACATGAACATGGAAGTAGGGGTGTGGCAGAGGGGGCAGTAGGGTTGTGACCGGAGGAAGGAATGGCTGAGGTGGAATTTATTGCTTCCGTTTATTGCGCCACAACACTGAACAGCAAATAACGACTAATAACAGGTTCATACAATAAGGTTCCACGGTTGAAATACCCGCAAACATCTCTGAACAGCTGCACAAACGGCCTTTCGCCGGTCGTACCTCCTCCTCGTCATCAAATGCCTCCCCGGCGTCAACCACGGAGCCATCTGCGGATACACCAAGGCGTCTGGCCTTCTTGGACTGCTGGCGGCCACCATGGTAGCGCAAACCCCCGCCTTGGGGGTTGTGCTCGGTGCCCTGCGGGTCATGACATCGTAGGCGTAAGCAGTACTGACTTGTAAACGGGCCCGCCTTTTTAAACGAAACCCTACCGGTGAAAGCGCCCTGGGCGCCTGGGCAGGGCGCTTGCGACCTCCTAGCTGCTCGGCGGCACGAGGGGAAGCCTGCGTGCATGGAAAATGGGGAGGAGAAAAAGTGATGGAAGCAACACCTGCAGCGTATGTAAATGGCAAAGTAAGTGCGTGTTGGGGCTGTGAGAGGCACACGCCGATGGTTACGACCCTCCTTTGGCATCGGCCAGCAATAAACAAAAGCTGCGCTGCAGAAGGGTGCGAGGGCTTCGACGCCAGCATGCCCACCTCAGAGCTGGGGCTCTTGCTGGGGGACGCGTGGTCGGCGCCGGTCCGCTCGGTTCCACTGCCGCCCGGCTTGGCGGCGTGAGGGGAGGCCTGCATGCATTGAAGCGGAGTGCGGAAATGGGCGGGGACGAGGGTCGGAGGCCAGGTCGGGGCTGCAGCTTTAAATGGCAAAGTAAGCGTGTGTTGGGGCGGGGAGGGGCACACGTCGATGGTTACGACCCTCCTTTGGCATCGGCCAGCAACAAACATGATGCTTCGCTGCAGGTGAGCGCTAGGGCTGCGACACCAGCATGCTCACCTCAGAGCTGGGGCTCCTGCTGGGGGACGCGTGGTCGGCGCCAGTCCGCTCGGTTCCACTGCCGCCCAGCTTGGCGGCGTGAGGGGAGGCCTGCATGCATGGAAGCGGAGTACGGAAATGGGCGGGGGAGAGGGGTGTAGGCAGGGGCGGGGCGACAGCGTATGTAAATGGCAGTGTAGGTGCGTGTTGCCGATGGTTACGACCCTCCTTTGGCATCGGCCAGCAATAAACAAGATGCTGCGCTGCAGAAGGATGCGAGGGCTGCGTCACCAGCATGCTCACCTCAGAGCTGGGGCTCCTGCTGGGGGACCTGTGGTCGGCGCCGGTCCGCTCGGTTCCACTGCCGCCCAGCTTGGCGGCGTGAGGGGAGGCCTGCATGCATGGAAGCGGAGTACGGAAATGGGCGGGGGAGAGGGGTGTAGGCAGGGGCGGGGCGACAGCGTATGTAAATGGCAGTGTAGGTATCTGCGACTTTGCGGTAAAGAACGGCGTACGGCCCATGGGCTTAAAAAGAAGGCAAGCAGCACTCAAGTCAAGTGGGGGTCATGCCAGCGCAGAACGGTATAACGTGGGACCGCAACACAATGCCCAATGCAAGCCGTACCCGTGCACCTGTTCCTGTGCAGCCGTCCCAGTGCCAACAGCTATGCCCAAGCCACAAGTACCCGACGGTAAAACACCATCATGTCCAAGCGTGTAATAGAGAAAGACAAAAACAAACGCCAATACATGCTACAAGACTACATAAAACTCTACACATACCCACAACTTGATACTGTCGCTACAAAAATAACCACACAAACCAAACCACAACTCCGCATGTCGCCCTTTCAGAGTACAACGCATCTACCAACCTGCCATACACAAACACCAAACAAATAACAACTTGACACGTCAAAACGCGTCATGACCAATCGGCCAGAAACAACTAACGGTCCACACCGCAAACATAACCCCGACTATAGCAACAATAACCCCCCTACACCATACGCCACCACTGTGCTCAAGTTTGCCACATCTGCCGCTGCACCATCAACAACACACCACCCCCACCGGCATACGACGACACAACGGAACCTCCCCGTTCCATGGCATCCAGTTCGGACGGGGCTCACCAAATCCAAACCCCTTCAAAAAATCCCACAACTCCAGCGCCAAAGGCGTCTCACTGTCCTCCAGCCCATCATCCAACACGCGCCACTGTCGAGAGCGTGAACGACGCGAGCCCTCCACAACAGCATACCCCCTTGCAGCAGTAATCCAAGCCTCCCCGCCCGGCCTGCCTGGCGCCACAACTGCCACGTAATCCCCCATCCCGCCCAGCCTGGTCACCGCCAGCGACAGCACCTTGGCAAGGCCCCAACCACCGCCACCCACCGACCATTCGCTGTACTCAACAACAGTCACAGCACCTCGCTGCTTGAAAGAAAGCACGCACCAATCGCCACCCAAGCGGCGCTCCAGCCAAGCCTCAAACTCCTCCCGAAGCTGCTCCTGTAGCCGCTGCGACCCAGTCGAAATCCAAGGACGCTCATAGCACTCGAACGGTGAAGGAAATGTGCGGGATGGAAGAGGACTCGGCTCCTGCACAAGAGCAAAACAAGGCACAGCGGTTACCAACTAAACAAACATACCAGCTTTCAAACACGCACAAAACGTTAGGCAGTGCTACTTACACGCACATAACGTGATGCAATGCACACATCCGGCCTCCGGCGAACTTCGGGAAGCATGCCGACCTGAGGCATGGCACCAACGCGAAAGGAAAACACAAACACTTCTAGTAAGCAAAGCATACGTCCGTCCATACGCCCATACCCACATCGTCACTTACCTCTTCAATACGCAAGCAGATTCCCGTGACGACCTTGAAAACACGATGTCGCCACCAACGCTAGTAACCAAACAGAAACAAAAAAGTGCCACATACACCAAAAACATATCAAGCAAACAGCACAGCCATGCAATATAACTAGACCAACAAAAAAACGGACGCCCACCATTCAACAACTCGCTCGTACAACAACGTTAATAACGCCCACACACAATCGACCAATTAACCACGCGTCATATAGCAATCGTAACAAACAAACAACAACAAGAACACAAACATACGGACAATCCAACACTCGCCACCAACACCGCGGTCCACCGACAACAAGTACTCTAACACAAACACCACAAAAACAACATGGAGTTCAAAATAGTAAACACACAACACTTCTACCGGACCATTCGCGAAAGCCTACTACACAACGAAAGAGCCGTCATGACCATCGACGAAACAGGCATAAGCATTCAAACAGCTCCGGTCAGCCAACTATACATGTACAACGCACAGTTCCATAAAACAGCAACACACATCATCGAGGATTACAGCTACAGCGCCGGGCCAGACCCACTTCACCTAACCATCCCCCTCCGCCCTCTGTCAGACATACTCTGCCTCACCAGCAACACCGACCACTGCTACCTTAAACTTGAACTCAGCACTTCACGCGAAACGCTGCCGCATCAACTAAACGTTCAGCTCCATATGATCAGAAACGGCGGTCACTGCTTTAGGCGTATCGAGGACAGCATCAACGTATGGCCAACAACATATTCACCATATAAAACACCTCCACTGGACACAGCGTCCGCCCTGGCAACAATCCCCAGCCACAGCCTAACCAACCTAAGCAGCAAACTCACAAGCCTTCATCACGTCGTCGCAGTCAAGGTCAACCACAATCAGGGACTGGAACTGGCAATCGACAAGGGCCTCTTTGTCCTGATGGACCGCATAGACTCATCGAGGTGCGACAACAACACCACAAGACAGAGCGCAACAGCAACAACGCGCTGCTCCACAGTGAACCTACAGCAAGTAGTCGCCGCAGCGCAGTTCACACGCAACATCACCGTCGGCTCATGGGAACAGGACGACATGCTCACCATTGACTACGACCTGCCAACCTCGCTGCGCATTACCTACCACATCAAGGCCAACAACGACAACAGCATCCCAGCAGAAAGGTTCTGCCCAACATGCAGATGCTAATGACAATAAAAAAAAACTGGAGCAATGCGAGAGTGCTTGCATGCATGCGTAACTAAGTATGCAGGTTGCACGGGGCAAGAGGACCAGTACTGTGGGAGGGCCGACATGCGTCAATGGTTCAAATGCATGAAGTGAAAGGACGAGAACAGCATAAGTGCGTACATGCGTATGCAGGCTGCACGAGGCAAAGGGTCAAGAATTTTCGGAGTACTTGCATGCGTTTGCGCTAGGTTTGAATGAACTAAGGAGTCAGGAAGGCGTCCACCTCATAATTGCAAAGGACGAGAGAATCGAATACTGTGAACGTACAGGCTTTCATGGGTGACGGAGATGCGTGAAGAGATAAGGCGCGGGAAGGAGTGCGTGCATGCGTGCGTGGGTTGCAAGGGACGAGGGGGGGCGTCAAGGGTTGAAGGGTCTGTCTTCTATATTATGACTGGTGACACCCTACTACAGAACCAGGGGCCAACCACAATGACGCTACGCAACACAAAATGTAATACCCATTGCCAACATACACTCCGTCCCTCCCACTGTCACCTGAAATCCAGACAAACACAAAAGTACTACAATAACACCGCCCCGTCGCCACCAGCAGCCAACACAAGCGCGCCTGCAACGCCGCTGTTTGATCACCGCCTCGTCCCGTGCAACCCGCATACACGTATAATATCCTGCTCTAATGGCCCCCTCACTCCATGCAGCCCGAGCAGGAACGCATGCCGGCCCTCCCACAATACTACCCCCTCAACCCGTGTAACCTGCACACGCATGCCCGCAAACCTGCTCCACGCACCCCAACATCCCATGCCATTCACATACGCACACGTGCCAGCCCTCTCTCAGTTCTCACACCCTCGTCCGGTGCAACCCCCGCACGCATGCAAGTGAATAAGCCCCGCACACCACATCGCCGCCTACACGCACGAGTGCAATGCTGCGGGCAAGACAGCGAGCTAGGGCAGGCCACGGGGGAAGCAGGAAGGGTTGGGGCTGGCAGGCACAGATGCAGAGCCGCACTAAACAACAACCAGCTGACTGCAAATGTTGTCTTACCTCCATGCGGGGGCTGCTAGCGGGCTAGTGGCCAAATGCTCCTTGTCCCCGCCCTCCAATGCTTCCTATAGCACGCAGGGACGCCTGCATGCGTCAAAGGGAGGCACGGAAAAGCACGGGGAGAAGGAGAAGGAAAGCAATCCGCGGCGGGGGTGGCGGCAGGGAAGGACGCGCTAAACAAAAAGAGGGTAGACTCGCAGCGGAGACAGCATGCGTGCATGCAGTACTGATGGTAAAAGGGCAGGCTAGAGTGGAAGCAAGTGTGCAGCACGATTGAGCCATGGGGGCAGCAGGAAGGGTTGGGGCCGACAGGAACGGATGCAGCGCCAGCATAGACAACCAACAGCTATCTGCCATGCGGGGGCTGCTAGTGGAGGGGAGGCCTGCATGCGTCAAGGGGAGGAAGGGAAAAGCGCGAGGGGAAGGACAAGGACAGCAATCCGCGGCGGGGATGGCGGCAGGGAAGGACGCACAGAGGAAAAATGCAGCAAAATTGGGCCATGGGAGAGGGAGGAAGGGTTGGGGCTGGCAGGAACGGATGCAGCGCCGACCGATACAACAGTCAACTGACTGCACGTGTTGTCTTACCTCCATGCGGGGGCTACTAGCGGGCTACCGGCCAAATGCTCCTAAACCCCGCCGCCCTCAGATGCCCCCTACATCACGAAAGGAGGCCTGCATGCGTCAATGGGATGAAGGAAACGGCGCGGGGTGAAGGAGAAGGAGAGCAATCCGCGGCGGGTGTGGCGGCAGGGAAGGACGCGCTAAGCAAAAAGAGGGCAGGCTCGCAGCGGGGACAGCACGTGCGCCTGCAATGCTGCGGGTAAGAGGGCGGGCTAGCGCGGGCCATGGGGGAAGCAGGAAGGGTTGGGGCTGGCAGGAACGGATGCAGCGCCGACCTATACAACGAACAGCTGTCTGCACATGTTGTCTTACCTCCATGCGGGGGCTGCTAGCGGGCTAGTGGCCAAATGCTCCTTGTCCCCGCCCTCCGATGCTTCCTACAACACGAGGGGAGGCCTGCATGCGTCAAAGGGAGTAAGGGAACGGCACGGGGTGAAGAAGGAGGAGAGCAATCCGCGGCGGGGGGGGCGGCAGCGAAGAATTTGCTAAGCAAGGAAAGGGTAGACTTGCAGCGGGGACAGCACGTGCGCATGCAATGCTGCGAGTAGGAGGGCGGGCTCGGGAGGAGGCAAGTGTGCAGTGGGAATGGGCCATGGGGGAAGCAGGAAGGGATGGGGCTGGCAGGAACGATTGCAGCGCCGAACTAAACACCGAACAGCTGTCTGCACATGTCATCTTACCTCCATGCGGGGACTACTAGCGGGCTAGAGGCCAAATGCTCCTTGTCCCCGTCCTCCGATGCTTCCTACAGAACGAGGGGAGGCCTGCCTGCGTCAAAGGGAGGAAGGAAAAGCACGGGGAAAGGAGAAGGACAGCAATCCGTGGCGGAGGTGGCGGCAGGGAAGGACAAGCTAAACAAAAATAGGGCAGCGTCGCAGCGGGAACAGCATGCGTGCATGCAGTACTGCTGGTACGAGGGCGAGCTAGAGAGGAGGCAAGTGTGCATTGAGGTTGGGCCATGGGGGAAGCAGGAAGGGTTTGGGCTGTTAGGAACGGATGCAGCGCCGACATACACACCGAACAACTGTCTGCGAACTTGTCTTACCTCCATGCGGGGGCTGCTAGCAGGCTAGTGGCCAAATGCTCCTTGTCCCCGTCCTCCGATGCTTCCTACAGCACTAGGTGAGGCCTGCATGCGTCAAAGGGAGGTAGGGAACAGCGCAGGGGAAGGAGAACAAAAGCAATCGACGGCGAAGTTGGCGGCAGGGAAGGACGCACTACGCAAGGAGAGGGCAGGCTCGCAGCGAGGACAGCATGCGTGCATGCAATCGTGGTGAGGAAAGGAGAATGACAGCATTCTACTGGGGTGGTGGCGGGCAGAGCGAAGGAATGCATATGGCAAAAACGGCATATACACCTGCACTGCAGGTACGAATGTGAATTGGGGGAGGGGGGGGGGGAAGTGCGGTCCAGAAGGAGGGCCAGCAGCGAGCCCTGCTCATGGCAGTTACCCTGCTGCTACCCAAAGCATAGGCCCCCAAGCCACTGCCGCCTTAGACTGACGTCTGCACCGCTGCCAACTGAGTACCTCCCGCGCGAGCTGCTAGCCCCAGAGCACCTACCGCCTGATTCGTTGCCACCTGAGCTGCTACTTGCGTCTAGCTTACCTGTGATGGCAAAGGAAAACAACAGTCGCTTGGACACAAAAGGTCGCAATTGTCATACGAATGGACACATCTTCACCACCTGACCCAAGCTACAAGTCAAGGGCTTGTGTAAACATTGTCCGTCCGTCATCGCGAGGATGCGTTGGGGCCTGGGCTTCGGCTATCAAATGCAGGTGCCAGCGCAAACTAGCTGCTGAGTATTCTCCATAAGGCTCCAGGCGCAAGGCACAGTCACTAATGCTAATACGGTCGCTGCTCATGGAAACAGAATGCCGCTACTAGGTCAGCACCAAGAAATGTATATTTGCAGGTGGAATGGCTTTTGTAATGACTTTTGCATTTGGTACAAGGAACAGAGCCGTCCCTGTGAAACAAAACAGCCAATACCATATAACCGCGACCACTTTGCTGAAAGGAAAAGCATCCAAGGTAATTCAGAATTCTAAACATAGCAAAGCAATTTCAATATCCGCCCAGTTAACTAATAGGACCCCAAAGAACGACATCACACTTCTTCTTTAAGTACAACGCTAAAATTCTTGACCTAAATAAAAAGAACACTGTCAACCAGACAAAACAGCAAAACATTACATGTTGAGATTAATGTTCATGCTTCAACTCAAAGGATAGCCGAGCCAACCGGGCATCGACAAAATGCACTGCCCGCGTTGTTCCTGCTTCACACTACCGCATAACTCATCAGCACATACAGATAAAGCGGATGACAACAAACGTCAAGCCATGCGATGCTTTGAACAAGCTGCTCACAGAACGGTAGGCCCATTTAACTCAATACATCAACTTGTCCTAACCGACTACAGATACTTCGTGGTCTTCCAACACACACCCCCTCACAGGCAAGCACTCCCGCTTTGCACGTCCCCTCACCCCGTGTAGCCTCCACATTACTGCAAACACCCAAACAGGTGCAACATCTTGAGTATTGCTGGCCTTTGTTGTGCGCCCCTCCCCGCCCCAATAAGCGCTTCCATTGCCAATTACAAACGCTGCCGCCCCCCCCCCCCGGCCTCCGCCCCTCTCCCCCACCAATTCCCCCACTCCGCTTCCATGCATGCAAGCCTCGCCCCCTTAGCGATGCCGAGCCGGACGGCAGTGGAACCGAACGGAGCGAAGCCGACCACAGATCCCCCAGCAGGAGCGGTGCAGCACCTTGTTCATTGCTGGCAGCGGCCGAAGGAGGGTCCTTTCCATCAGCCTGCGCCCCTCGCCGCCCCAGAACGCGCTTACTTTGCCTTTACCAACCCCGGCCTCCGCCCCTCTCCCCCGCCCATTCCCGCGCTTCCCTCCATGCATGCAGGCCTCGCTCCCTTAGCGATGCCGCGCCGGACCGCTGTGGAACCGAACGGAGCAGAGCCGACCACCAGTCCCCGACGAGGAGCCCAAGCTCAGAGGTGAGCATGCTGGTGTCGCAACCCACGCACCCTTCTGCGGTGCAGCAACTGGTTTATAGCTGGCCGCGGCCGAAGAGGGTCCCAACCGTCCGTGTGCGCCCCTCCCCGCCCCAGCACGCACTTACTTTGCCATTTACAAACGCTGCCGCCCCGCCCCTGCCTCCGCCCCTCTCCCCCGCCCATTCCCGCACTCCGCTTCCATGCATGCAGGCCTCCCTTCGCGCTGCCAAGCAAGCCGGGCGGCAGCGGAACCGAACGGAGCGGCACCGACCACAGGTCCCCCAGCAGAAGCCCCAGCTCTGAGGTGAGCATGCTGGTGACGCAGCCCTCGCACCCTTCTGCGGTGCAGCATCTTGTTTATTGCAGGCCGCGGCCGAAGGAGAGTCCTATCCATCAGTGTGCGCCCCTCCCCGCCCCAACACGCGCTTACTTTGCCATTTACAAACGCTGCCGCCCCGCCACGGCCTCCGCCCCTCTCCCCCGCCCATCCCCGCGCTTCCCTTCCATGCATACAGGCCTCGCTCCCTTCACGGTGCCGAGCCGGGCGGCAGTGGAACCAAACGGAGCGGCGCCGACCACATGTCCCCAACGAAGAACCCCAGCTCTGAGGTGAGCATGCTGAAAACGCAGCCCTCACACCCTTCTGCGGTGCAGCATCTTGAGTATTGCTGGACGCGGCCAAAGGACAGTCCTAACCATCCGTGTGAGCCCCTCCCCGCCCCAAGACGCGCTTACTTTACCATTTGCAAACGCAGCCGCCCCCCCCCCCCCCACGGCCTCCGCCTCTCGCCACCGCCCATTCCCGCGCTTCCCTTCCATGCATGCAAGCATCCCCACACACCGCTGCCGAGCCGGACCGCTGTGGAACCGATCGGAGCGAAGCCGACCACCGGTCCCCCAGAAGGAGCGGTGCAGCACCTTGTTCATTGCTGGCAGCGGCCGAAGGAGGGTCCTATCCATCATCCTGCGCCCCTCGCCGCCCCAGAACGCGCTTACTTTGCCTTTACAAACCCCGGCCTCCGCACCTCTCCCCCGCCTATTCCCGAACTTCCCTCCATGCATGCAGGCCTCGCTCCCTTAGCGATGCCGCGCCGGGCGGCAGTGGAACTGAACGATGCGGCGCCGACCACAGGTCCCCCAACAGGAGCCCCAGCTCTGAGGTGAGCATGCTGGTGTCGCAGCGATTGCAACCTCCTGCGGTGCAACATCTTGAGTATTGCTGGCCCCGACCAAAGGACAGTCCTAACCATCCGTGTGCACCCCTCCCCGCCCCAAGACGCGCTTACTTTGCCATTTGCAAACGCTGCTGCCCCACGTCGGCCTCCGCCCCGGCATCCGCCCCTCTCCCCCGCCCAATCCCGCACTCCGCTTCCATGCATGCAGGCCTCCCTTCGCGGTGCCAAGCCGAGCGGCAGTGGAACTGAACGGAGCGACGCCGACCACAGGTCCCCCAACAGGAGCCCCAGCTCTGAGGTGAGCATGCCGGTGTCGCCGCCACTGCAGCCTTCTTCGGTGCAGCATCTTGCCTATTGCTGGCCCCGACCAAAGGACAGTCCTGTTCATCCGTGTGCGCCCCTCCCCGTCCCCAAACGTGCTTACTTTGCCATTTACAAATGCTGCCGCCCCGCCCCAGCCTCCGCCCCTCTCCCCCGCCCAATCCCGCACTCCGCTTCCATGCATGCAGGCCTCCCTTCGCGGTGCCAAGCCGAGCGGCAGTGGAACTGAACGGAGCGACGCCGACCACAGGTCCCCCAGCAGGAGCCCCAGCCCCGAGGTGAGCATGCTGGTGTCGCAGCCCTCGCACCCTTCAGCGGTGCAGCAGCTTGTTTATTGCTGGCCGCGGCCGAAGAAGTGTCCTATCCATCAGTGTGCGCCCCTCCCCGCTCCAAACCGCGCTTACTTTGCCATTCACAAACGCTGCTGCCCCGCCTCGGCTTCCGCCACGGCATCCGCCCCTCTCCCCCGCCCATTCCCGCACTCCGCTTCCATGCATGCAGGCCTCCCTTCACGATGCCGAGCCGGGCGGCAGTGGAACTGAACGGCGCGGCGCCGATTACGGGTCCCCCAGCAGGATCCCCAGCTCTGAGGTGAGCATGCTGATGTCGCAGCCATTGCAACCTTCTTCGGTGCAGCAACTTGCCTATCTCTGGCCGCGGCCAAAGGAGGGTCCTCTCCATCAGCCTGCGCCCCTCGCCGCCCCAAAACGAGCTTACTTTGCCTTTACCAACCCCGGCCTCCGCCCCTCTCCCACGCCCATTCCCGCGCTTCCCTCCATGCATGCAGGCCTCGCTCCCTTAGCGATGCCGAGACAGACCGCTGTGGAACCGAACGGAGCAGAGCCGACCACCAGTCCCCGACGAGGAGCCCAAGCTCAGAGGTGAGCATGCTGGTGTCGCAACCCACGCACCCTTCTGCGGTGCAGCAACTGGTTTATTGCTGGCCGCGGCCGAAGGAGGGTCCGCTTCCATGCATGCAAGCCTCGCTCCCTTCACGCTGCCGAGCCGGGCAGCAGTGAAACCAGACGGAGCGGCGCCGACAACAGGGTCCCCCAGCAGGAGCCACGGCTCTGAGGCGAGCATGCTAGCGTCGCAGCCCTCGCACCCTTCTGCGGTGCAGCATCTTGTTGATTGCTGGCCGCGGCCATAGAAGGGCCCTATCCATCCGTGTTCGCCCCTACACGCGCTTACTTTGCCATTTACAACTGCTGCCGCCCCACCCCCCCCTCCCTCCGCCCCTCTCCCCCGACCGAAAGGAGCGGCGCCGCCCACGCGTCCCTTAGCAGGAGCATGCTGGCGTCTCAGCCCTTGCACCCAGTATCTTGTAAAATGCCGAGCCGAGCGTCAGTGGAACCGAACGAAGCGGAGCCGACCACACGTCCCACAGCAGGAGACATGGTCATATCCATCACTATGCGCCCAACCCCGCCCCAAAACGCGCTTACTTTGCCTTTACAAACCCCGGCCTCCGCCCCTCTCCCCCGCCCATCCCCGCGCTTCCCCTCCATGCACGCCGCTGCTGGGCCGGACGGAACCGGACGGAGCGGTCCCCCAGCAGGAAACCCACCTCAGAGGTGAGCATGCTAATGTCGCAGCCCTAGCACCCTTCTGGCAGCGACATATGTATGGTGTACGCCCCACCCCTATCCAACAAGCATTTCCGCAACGACCTCCGCCCCTCTCCCCCACACACACAAACCAAACACCACACCCAACACAAGTTGCGACGGCCCCCCCCCAGGCGTGCCCCGCCATGTTTTGTCTGTCTGTGTGTCCGGAATTTCATGGCAACCTCCTTATGTCGTACATTCTTATGGTCGTGGCTTATCCAGCCAGAGGTCCCTGGTTCGAGCCAGGTAGCGACCTCTTGGCGACTTCCTGGGCACCCTTGGAGATGATGCCTGGGCCTATGGGGATGGTGTTCTTAGAGATCTCGAGTACGACAACACACTGTACGGCAGCAAATGGTACGGCACAATTGCCGTACTGTGTGGCAAGTCATCATGTGGTGTACGACCTGTACGGCAGCGTACGACAACTGTCGTACACTTGTACGGCATCTGTACGGCATGTGTTTCGACACGCTCTCCCACCCCCCTCCTCCCCCTCTCTCCCCTCGTCGCCTACACGATACCCCAGCCCTCCTTGTGATTCCTGGCACCATCCCCCCCTTGCCACAACAACTGGAAGTACTGTACGGTTTGGGTTTTGACACGCTCTCCCACCCCCCTCCTCCCCCTCTTCTCGTCTCGTTGCCTACACGTCACCCCAGCCCTCCCTGTGATTCCTGGCACCATCCCCCCTCGCCACAACAACTGGCAGTACAGTACGGCTTGGGTTTCGACACGCTCTCCCACCCCCCTCCTCCCCCTCTTCTCCCCTCGTTGCCTACACGTCTCCCCAACCCTCCTTGTGATTCCTGGCACCACACCCCCCCCCTCGCCACAACAACTGGCATTACAGTACGGCTTGGGTTTCGACACGCTCTGCCACCCCCCTCCATGCTCCCCACTCCCCTCGCCCCACGCTTTCACCACCCCGTCATCACTCGTGCTCTTCTGACCACTGCCGCAGCATCACCCTCTCACCTTGCTGTACAGTACGGTGTGGGTTATGACACGCTCTGCCACCCCCCTCCATTCTCCCCACTCCCCTCACCACCCCCTCAGCGTTCCAACTTCGCTGACCGCTCTGGCAGTATCTCAGTTTCACCATCTCACCTTGTCGTACAGTACAGCATGGTGTGACGCCAAAAAACGTCCATGCCATAGTACAATACGTACACGTCGTAGGACAATGCGTAATAATAATAATAATAATAATAAAAATTACGCCGGGCATAGCCCTGGCGTGTGTTAAGGGGGTGAGGCAGTGAGGGGGGTTAGCCCCTGTATGCCAGCACCACTGCCGGGAGCAGCTATTCAACCCCTTAAGTTTACCCTACTGCCACAGCTCGGGTCTCCCACTCAAGGATGCGTCGGCAGAGCACTATTTTGTTCAAGTAGTGGATGGCGTGGTGGTGTAGTTCCTCACAGCATCTTGTGGCATGGCTGGGCTTTACCCCGACTTCGACTAGTGTCTTGTGCAGGTCTTTCCTGATAGTGCCGGCGACACCCAGGCTGATGGCCTCCTGTGCGGTGTAGTGGACATTCCAGCCCTCATGCTGAAGCACAGCTGCGAGGCGTCTATGCTGCTCAGTTTTCTGATCCTGCTTTTCAGTGTGGCGTAGGTCGCCGGCGTACCCAATTTCTAGGATGTAGACATCGTAAGCAGTGGGGTCCCTGGGTCGCTTGCGCCTGTCGTTGTGGGCTTTCAGCCCCTTAATGAAGAGGATATCCGGGCGCATTTTCCGCCAGTCTGCTTCCTCAACATGTTGGGGCCGGAGCCAGTTAGGGAGACGGTTGCTATCAACGAAGTGAGGTAGATCCCGTTCGCTACCGGCGTCCATCACCATGTAGCTCCCCCCATGCCTTCCTTGGTGTATTGCTTCAGCCACTACGCGTACTGCACCGTCGTGACGTTCACAGTACAGGCCGTGCATGCGCGGATCGGTGCATCCTCTTAGGATGTGGCCGCCTGAGTCGCGCGCCTTGCGGCAGATGGGGCAGGGTGCTCCAGAGTTGCGGACTTCAGGCGGTGCGTCTGCGTGCCACGTGTGTCGGCGTTTCCCGGGCATTTTGTAGCGCTGACGCAGCCCTTCGTGGAAGAGCTGTCCCCAGCGGGCGTCGAATGCCCGTTTAGCATGTTTGTGTGCATTTCTTTTGTTGAAGGTGATGTTGCTCGCTTTGGGGCAGAGTTCCTTTCCCTTCTCTTCCCAGCACTGCGTGTAAAAAGTGTCTTTGGTGTACCCCTGGTGAGTCTTCCCTGGTAGCAATTTCATAATCCCTTTGTTAAGGTCTGCCGCGTACATGCCATGCTGTGTTCCTTTAAGCCACCAAAGCCGGTCAAATGGCCTGTTGTCTGCTTTCTCAACTTCATCTGCTTGGGCTTCGCCCCGTGCTACAGCCGTCGCTCCCTGGTCGGCGGCCTCATTTCCTTTAATGCCTATGTGCGATTTTACCTTGAAGATGATTGTCCGCTTTCCCCAGGTTGCTCTTTCGGTTAAAATGTCTGCGATGTCCTTTAGCAGGGCTTTATGCTTAGAGACGTGAAGCTTTCCTGGGTCGGTGATTGCTCTACGAGTCAAGTCGATCGACGTTTGTGAGTCTGTGGCTATTGTCAGCAGCGGGCGTTGCCGGTGTGCTACGAGCGCCGCTTTGATTGCAGCGAGTTCAGCCCTTTGTATTGTCATTGTGATACCGTGTCCGTTGGGGTCAATGTGCAGAGTGGTGCCTTGCGGGTCGTGTACGGCTGCGCCTAGCTTAACCGTTGCGTTGCCGTCCTCACTCTCGGGCGTGATCTTGCTGCCATCCGTGTAGATTATTTCATTTGGGTTGTACCTTAGAGGCTGGCGTTTCGAAAAAGCTCCGGTAATGTCGTTAAGTAGCATGGTAGATTCATGGCCGCTAGTTAGCGCTGTGGCTCGCACGTCAGGGGCTACTGATGCTGCAAAAGACCTCATTCTCCTTAGCACGCGTTGGCTGTATACTCGACTGTGTTCAGCGTTGCTGGGCTCCATGGCACCTAGCTCATCCGGGACGCCGGTCGCTTGGAGGCGCCGGAGCTGGTGTCGGAGGTAAGACCAGGCTTCTCTTTGTACAAGTGTTCTGCCTTTCGTGTCCGCTACAAGTATAATATCCAGACGTCGTGGATTGGTGGTGGTCTGCGGTTCATCAGGTGGCGCTGTTGCGTCCTGGCCACAGACCTTCTTACTGTTTAGGACAGCGATCCTGCGGGCCCACGGGGTTTCCAGGATCCTGGTGTATGGGCCTGTTTTCGCATATGGGACTACTAGGAGGGCTGCGACGAATCCCGCCTGCCTTCCTCCGGCCGTGCTGGCTACGCGGTCATTCCAGTCGGCGCTTGCCACCGCCCAGGCCGCGGCGCGTAGCGTGGTCTCTGGGTCCGGGGGCGGTTGAACTACGGTGGCCCCCTGAAGCGGCCGGTTGAACGTTCCGGGGTTGGCACCAAAGAGCTGGTCCTCTTCAGTCTCGCTGAGGTAGATACCAATCATGCCGTCGCATGTCAATGGTGTCGCAAATTGCTCGCATACCTGTCCCTCGGGCGTAAGCCGTCCTAGAGCAGTGCGGAGTACCTGCCGCAGGTTGCTCTCCTTTTCCTGCTCCCATTTCTGTGCGCCGTGTCCCTTAGGGTCATGGTTCCGCAAGAGGAGGCGGGCTACGTTCTCTTCAAATGTGCGGTTGCCGGCAAGCTGGCTATGTAGCTCACTGTGCACGGCTGCCGTGTGCTGGTACCTGCGCCACAGGATGGTGAGGCGCTGGGTTGACATGCACCCTACACAGACTCCCTGCGGGTTGTATACGTAGGCTGTATGCTCCGTGCCGCTCGCGGGTAGTGCTGGGCCACTGCTATCCTTATCCTTTTGGTAGAGGCCAATTTGAATTGTGTATGCCCCTGTGGGCTGGATGTCTGTGTCCGGGTTGCATGGTATGCTGGCGAGTGTGGTGAGTTCCCGTGTTTTCCTTAGGTTACCTGTTTCTGTTGTCCGCTTAGGTACCCAGCGCCCCTGCCTCTGTTCGTTGGTCAGATGCGCGTCCCGTGGTGCGGGAGGATTGGGTTGCGGTGCGGCTTTCGCCTTCTTTGCTTGGTGGATTGTGAGGAGGGTTTTCCAGTTATCCTGTATCATGATGTCCCGCTCAGGCATCTTGCTAGGTTCCCATTCGACGTATTTAAGCAGCTTTCCAGCTCCTTTCCCGTATTGGCGGCTTGCTGGTCGAATGGTCTTTGCATGGTACCCCATCGCCTTGTATGCTAGGATTGCCAGGGGGGTGACAATCGTTGGGTGCCATTCTACTGTATAGTATGATCCATGGGTGTCGGGTGCGGCTGCGTCAGCCTGCTCCCTTTTCCTGGTTTTTGTCATCCGCTTAGCCTCACGGTCGGTTACCTCTCGCTGCGAGTATGGGCCACAGATAATACTTCTTACTCGTTCAATGCCGTTGTACATTCCGTACACCAGTTGGTTGGCAACCGTCGTATCGTGGGGGTTGTTACGCACATGTTCTGCGATGGGCCCCTTGTCCGAGCAGAGCCACTCCCTCAGCCGGCGAGTGCCTCTGTAGCTTCCCCTCCGAGGTGGGGGTTGGGGTGATGGGGCATGTACCCCGTCTCGGTTTCCCGCTGCAGGTGCGGCGTCATGGGCATCTGGTCCGAGGTTGACGTGGCCGGCATCGGCAGCGTTGGCGCCCTGGGCACCTCCCATGGTTTGATTACGAGAGGCCTCATCCAGGTAGGCGAGGACCGGGTTTTCGCTTGCTAGTAGTGTGTTATGTCCCTCCATCCTTGATAGTAGGGTATGTGATAGCGGTCTGCGGGCTGGTGGGGCCGTCGTTGTGCGCACAGGGCTATCTGTTAGGGCTTGCCTGATCTCCCGGCCTAGGGCGCGGCAGACCTTTGACACGTCGGATTGCATAGCTTTTGCGAATGCGTGTGGGTCGCATGTTGTGGTGCGCGCGTTTTCGTCTTCCCCCGCGTCATGGGTGTGTGCTGTGTTTAACCTGATTCTGTTGTTGCGCACCCTCGTGTTATCCGCGATGTAGGCCTCCTGTCTCTGGTGGGCGCTTCGCCGTCCGCTGCGCCCTAATGGGGCTGCGGCGGCTTGTAGCTGCGGTTCGTGGCCAGCGGCGGCGGTTAGCTGGTCGCTCGGTGGTAGCGGCGGCTGTTCGTGGATGGTTAGGCGTTCGGCGGGGGGCCTGGCGGCCGCGCTTAGAAACGGTGTGAGCACTGGTGTGAGGTTCTTTCTGGGACATTGGACACGTGTGTTGTGCACTAGTCCACTAAGGTGGGGATTTTCTGGTAGCCTTCGGAGGGGTTCTGGGAGGGGCCTGGGGTTTGTGTACTGCGCCGGGTTTGGGGTCTCACCACAGCCACCTGTTTGGTTGGGTATGTTCACCGCCAGGGTGAGCCTGTTCAGCGCTATTTTGTGTCGTCGCTGGACAGTGCGCGGGTTTGTGAACAGTTTGGCTAGGCCGTCTGTGTCTATTAGGTGTCGCTTCGTGTTTTTGTCTATGAGGTCGTGTAGGCCGAGTCCTAACTCCATTAGTGGCATGAGCAGCCGGAAGGGGAATCGTTCTTTTGACACGGTGTCAGGCGCAGCTTTGAGGAGTACCATGTAAAGGTTGTCGACCTCAGGAGCAAACGTTTTGCCCAGGTGGGTTAGCTCCATGCCGTTGTCTCTGGCGAGGCTAAGTCGTTTGATGAGTGTATAGAATCTGACCTCCCTCTGCATTTCGTGTACAGGCATGTTTCCAATTGCTGCGTATTATTGATAGCAGAGCAGGGCCTGCGTAACCACGCCCAATCTACCACTGTCGTTCAGGGCTAGGACTAGGGCTTTACTAGCATGTCGTACGTATTCGGGAAGTAATGATCCGACGCCCAGGCCAAACCTCTGCGTTGGTAGCAGGATCGCCCGTGTTGGGAAGCCTGGCTTCAGTCCGTAGCACCTCTTAGCTACCCTCGCTATCATCCCGTCTAGGAGGGCTATGTCGTGCGGGGTGTATGCCATGGTGATAAAGCCATATGCAACCTTGGTTTGGATGTTTGACTTAATTAGTTGTAGCCGTTGGTCAGGTGAGGCTAGGGAAGTGGCAATTTTCTCGCCTCTTTCCTTGATCGATTTGCATGTTTCGTGGAGCTGTGTCGCCCAGTTGAGGGTCATGGTGATGTGCACGCCTAGGTACTTGAAGGCGTCCGTTGGCGACAGGTAGGGGATAGCGGTGCCCCCAATTGTGATTTTGTCACATAATTGCCTTCGAAGGACGGTTTCATTGATAGGTCCGCTCGTCATGCCCCCGTCGCGGTCTGCCATCTTATGAAGTATTCCCGTAACTTTACACTTGCTGTGGTTCACCTGGAGCCCTGCCCACGCTGCAAACTGGGCTATTTTGTCACACTGGTGCTGTAGGTCCACGGGTCTGTTCGTAGCTACGGCGATGTCGTCCGCGTACGCTGCGGAGCTTAGGTTATACTGTTTGTTGAGTTGTTCACTGAGGCATCCGTAGTGGTATCCTCTACCTCCAACGTGTAGCCACCGCAGCAGTGGCTCTAGGAAGATGATGAAGAGGATGGGGGAGAGTGTGTCCCCTTGCACGGTTCCTCTTTCGATGGGAATGGGTGCCGTGGATCCGTGTTCTGTCCGTATGCGCGTTCGTGCGCTGCTGTACAGATCCCGTACTACCTCAATGAGGTCGTTTGGCAGGCCCATGTCGTACATGATTTGCAGCAGCTTATCATGGTCGATGGTGTTAAATGCGGAGGAGAAGTCTACGTAGAGTACATAGAGGTCTTGTTTTGTGAGGCCCGCATCTTCTATGGCGTTCAGCAGGTTCTGGATTTGACGCTCTGTATTGCGGTAGCGGAGGAACCCCTCTTGTGATTCGCTGAAGAGTTGGGCTATAGGGGCGAAGCTGCTGATCGACACAGTGATGAGACTGGTCCATAGCTTGTACGTTGTGTTTGCGAGAGCTATCGGCCGCTTGTTCTTGATCAGTAGTGGGTCTGGTGGTGGGTCACCCGCTTTGGGCAGTAGGACGGTGTCGGAGACGGTCCAGCTGCGGGGTGTTTGCGCCTTGACCCACATGATTTTCATAAGGTTGTGTAGTGCTTGCTGTGCGTTGCTGGGGAGGGCTTTCAGCAGCTCATTGGGGATGCCATCCGGTCCGGTAGCTTTCCCTTTTGCCAGGTGTTGAATGCAGTTTTGGAAGTTGGCGTGGTCACAGATTTGTGGTAGTAGTGCATGGTCGTGCGGTGACGTTGGCGCCGTTAGGTGGAATGGGTCGATGGCTCCTTTCCGGAGCCATGGGTATGTCCGTCGTACCTCGCTAGGGAGGTATTTTCCGGTTTTGGGCCCGCTGACTGGCGCCGACAGCTTTTTGAAATACGTGTGTAGCGAGTCGAGGATAGTGGCCGGTTCGGTGCAGATTTCTCCGGTGGTAGGGTGTATAATGGCTGGGGTGCCTTTCTCTTGTTCAGATATATCAAAGATAGCTTTCCGGGCTTTCTTTGGTTGTAGTGCCATATTCCGCTGGAACCAGCGGCGTGCGTTGTCGATTTGCCTGCGAGTGGTAATCTTAATAGTCTTGCGGAGCTCGTCTCCTTTCTCTCGTATGGCCTCTCTTAGCTGTGTTTCGTCCGGGTGCGTGCTATTGGCTGCCCTGTTGGGATCCGTGAGGTTGCATGGGTCGGGTTCCTGTGCCGCGGTATTGCACCTGGACCTCTGTATTCTTTCGTGTTCGTGCTTTAACCGCCGGTGCTCTCTGTGCAGCCGTTTAACGTGCCTGCTGACAGCTCGTGTTGCGTAGCGCTTGCCCGTGGGTGGGGGTTTGAGGTTACATTCACTGATTAGGATGTCAAGGGCCTTCTGCAGGATATTGTCCTGGAATTCCTGTGCTAGGCCCTCAACGTCTGATCCAGCGATTGCGGGATCACGTCTTAGGTTTGTGATGACTTCCGCGGCTCGGAGGTTTGGGGTTTCCCCATCGAGTGTACGGACCGCTGCGTCGATTGCTGCTATGGCCGTGGTCATTTTGTTTTCGAGGCTTAGCAGTTCGGATGTGAGTTCAGAGGCCATTCTCGATGTTGCCCGGCGAGTCACTTTGGCCGGGATTGGTGAGACTACGTTTCCCCACGTCTTGCTCGGCCTGTTGTTGGGACGTGGGCATGCTGCGTCATGGTCTGGGCACTCATATAGCTGTACCGCCCGGGTCGGTAGCCTGACATGTACGGGCTTGTGGTCAAAGTTACCACCCGGGACTGACACGGTTTCATAGGCGTCAGGGATGGGTTCTGGCCCCTGGCTAGTGGTTATCGCCGTTCCAAGCTTCTTGTTGACAAGAATGTCATCGATGCGGCTCTCGTGTCTGACCTCTCCTGCCTGCACTTGCGTGTATGAGGCCGTGCGTGGTGCCCCAGTAAGGGGTTGGCACGGGCAGAGTCCCGCACATTTAGCGAATTCTTGGTGGCTAGTGTCTGCGGCATCGTTAACCCCTGTGGTTCTGTCTTGTGCTTGTAGGACGGCGTTAAAGTCGCCGCCTATTAGCAGGTGACCTTCTGACGCATTTACATCCTTAGTAGCCCTCTCACAGTATTTATAGATGAGGCGTCTCGTATCCATATCTTCCGGGCAATACACTCCTATGACGTGCAGTGGGGTGCTGTGTGGGGTTGCAATCGTGCAGTGGCATACGTAGCCTCGGAGTTCTGGGGGTGTTGGGAGCGCGGCCACATGTCCCTTCCGGCTGTATTGGCTGGAGATGGCCACCATTACCCCTGCGGCTCGTGTGCTGGGTCTGCCATCCCATGGCTTGCTACTAGCGAATGTGCGGTATCCGCCCATGTACTTCTTGATGGTTTGTGTTAGCCACCTTGTGCGGCTGCCAAGCTTTGTTTCAGTAAGGATGATGACATCCGCGTCCCAGGCGCGCATGTTGCAGAGAGTGTTCATTAGGTTCGTGTTGAGCCCCCTAACGTTGTGCGTTACCACATGCAGGTAGCGGTGGCGGTTTTGGCTGTCTGCCGCAGCTTGGGCCGCTGGATCGTCAGCCCCGCCTGGTGCGTTAGGAGGGGCCGGCGGGTTTTGGGTGAGATGGTTGCTAGTGTGCCGGAATTGGGCGTTTGTCGCACCCGTATTGCCTGTTTCTGCTGACGATGTTCTTTGCCCCTCTTTCTCTGCGGGCGCAGGTTGCAGGGTTTCTGTGCTGGCTTCAGACGTGTCGGGGTTTGGGGTTTCAACTGCTTGCCGTTTTGCGGCCCGTGCCCATGCTGCCTGTATTGTCAGTGGTCTTGGTTGTGCTTTAGGGTTCCTGCCACTTTTCGTTTTCAAGATGGGGTCTCTCCCATTGCTTCTGTTGGGCAGGGCAGATGGACCGTCGGCGGATGTGGCCTTTTGTGTTAGCGGTCCCGTGCTACCAGATACGGCCTGAGCATAGGTGGGTGCGGTATTGGCGTTGGGGTTGCCAGTGCTCCGGTCGTCCTGCTGCTGTTGTTCCTGTGGGTGATCCCAATTGCCAGGTGGGGTTACTTGCCGGAGCGCAAAAGGGATGCAGGGAATTGTTAGGACATCGATGTTTTCCAACTGATAGATGGTCCCAACAGGTGCTGTCCAGGTGCTTCCGATGAGCCTTGGGGTCGCGTCGTTGGAGTCCAGGAGGTACCAGTTTGCACCGCAACGCTTTACTGCTATTGCGTGGTTCTCGAGGTGAACTATGAAACCAAGTCGTTTGGCGTTCTGTGGTAGCTGGTGGATGATATCGGCCATGTTAGACCCGTGGGAGACTTTGATCCCGGTGTTAACTGATGCAAGGTATGGGCTGTGGAGTTCTGCATCTGCCTGCAAGCGCACGTTGTCCCGCAAGTAATGATTGATGGTCATTGAGGCGTAGTAGCCAGTGTGTTCATTGTAGCCGAGGCGCCACACGGTTTGCACCGTGGATAGTCCTGTTTCTCCGATATGTCGATCCAATGCTGCACAGTATTCGAGGACGTGCATGGGATCTATGTACCGGTCGCCTAATAGGTTGTTAATAGCGTGCACCATACAGAACTGCCGTTGCTGACGTTCATGGTATGTCGGGGGCCCGTCCGCCTCTGTAGCAGGGGGAGGCCATGTAACTTGCCGTGGTCGTGTTGGATTGTTGTTGTATGGTGTGCCGGTGTTACGGGTGACATGCCCTCCTAGCTGCGTTGTTTCCCGGTTTGCGTCAGGGGGGCTGCAGGGTGTGGTTTTCCTTAGCATGAGTCGTATCCCTCCGGACACTAGCCAAGGCGCCAGTAGACATGGCAGCCTCCTTTCCGCATTTATGGTGTGGGCGGCCTCAGTTAAGATGCCGATAGTGAGTGTTTCCATGGCACCATAGAGGGCAGGTTGTTGGGTTCTATCGCCCATCAGTAGAGTTGTCGTGGCTACAAGGAGGAGGGCGAGCGCTTCTCCACCTAGCACCGTCCCCATCATTGCCAGAGCGAGTGCACTGCTGGAAAGGATGTGCTCAGGGATAGAGCCGGTCCGTTGTCCTGCTTCGCTGTTGAGTATGAGAACAATGGGTGTTGCGAGGAGTACTGCTATGGCATTAGAGGGACCCAGAAGGGCCTGTAGCAGTTGTGTCGTGCTAACGGTGAGCAAGACCGTGTTCCAAGGACGGTAGACTGAGTGCATGGTGATGCTTAGGAGGTATCGAAATGTGTTCCCTGCAGCTTGTTGGAGTATGCCCGAGAGGGGGTGCAGGCCTTGGTGGAGAAACCGCAGCATGTCAAGGAGGAGTATGGGCCCTACCATACCTGCTAGCCTAACCTTAATGCTTGTCTGGATCACTAGGCTAATCCACACTTGCAGTATTAGTGGTAGGAATGAGACAACCGCCATGCAGAGAGCCTGGCTTAGGTTGTTGATCCACCGTGTGGTTTTTGCCCTCGGGTTCATGCCCGGGTATGTGACTGTTGCCTTAGCAAGGGAGTACAGCATTTGGGCCATACCAGTGAGTGCAATGAGGGAGCTGCCTATCCAATAGAGGGGGATTCTCCATTGCATTTGTGCTGTATGCATGGTGGTTCCATGCTTTATACCGTGGCGGAGCATTGGGGCGGGATGTACTGGGGGGCCTTTCTCATTATGGGGGTGAGGGCTCCCAACCCTGGCCCGACGTCTGTACGGCTTTGTTAGGTGTGCCGCTTCCTTGCTTATTATTTGGCTAGGACGTGCGGTTACATGTTTGTCCATTGTTGTGTTTAGCGTAGCGACCCAGTTGTTCCTTCCTGATGGGAGCCTTACGAGGTTCTCTCGCAGAGCTGTTTCATGAGTCTGGTTACGGTACTGATTACTGTCATTCTGTTTTGTCATTGAGCCTATAGTCTGCACTTCTGGTGGATTCCAGGCCGGCGTGAGCTTTTTCCTGCTGTAAGCTCGATTGCCGCCTACTCCTGGTCTTCCACGCAAGCGCTTTATGCTCTGTTTGCTTTCAATTAATACGTCTTTATGTTGTAAATCTGAGTTTGTGACGGGCTTCACTGCAGCGGGGTCTGCCCTCCCAAGCAGGTCTCGATGGGCATTGTGCCCGGCATCTTCGGCCCTTCGTTGTGCGTCTGTGCTTCGGAGTTGCCAAGCAGTATTTGAGGGACGGGCTGTCGCGTTTTCTCAAAGTTGGGTCGGGTGTTCAAAGTTCACCCTATCATTGTGGCCTTGACTCGGCTCTTGGCCCATTGGGGCTTGTTCGGTAGTTCTGAGCGGCCATGGAACCTCCTGGCAATGAACGCGGCCCAAAAGTGCGGCCTTCCAGCCCAATCCCTGGTCCACTTTGAGTCGTTTGACTCGATGTGGGGGAGAGGGTGGATTCCGCGCGGTCACCGGTTGCATTGCCCAGGGGCAGCCCGCTTGGGTCAGCCTGCAGAGTGTTAAGCATAACAGCATGGCAAGGAGATGCTTTCGCCACACCTTTCGCTGACCTACCTCCCCATCCATAGAGCGCCTCTTGTCGACCATCGATAGCAGTGTATTATTATTATTATTATTGATGTCCCCTGCCACCTACAATACTCTCCCCCCTGCCACTACAATATATCCTCTCCCCCCTGCCACCTACAATACTCTTCCCCCAGCCACTTATCCAATATCCTCCCCCCTGCCACTACAATATCCTCCCCCCTGCAACTTCAATACCCTCCCCCATGCCACTCCAATAACCTCCTTCCTGCCACTAAAATATCCTCCCCCCTGCCACTTCAATATCCTTCCCCCTGCCACTTCAATACCCTCGCCCCTGCAACCTACAATACTCTCCCCCCTGCCACCTACAATACCCTCGCCCCTGCCACCTACAATACTCTCCCCCCTGCCTGCCACCTACAATACTCTCCCCCCTGCCTGCCACTACAATATCCTCCCCCCGGCCACTACAATATCCTCCCCCCTGCCACTACAATATCCTGCCCCCTGCCACCTACAATATCCTCCCCCCTGCCACTTCAATATCCTTCCCCCTGCCACTTCAATACCCTCGCCCCTGCCAATTCAATATCCTTCCCCCTGCTACTTCAATACCCTTGCCTCTGCCACCTCAATACCCTCGCCCCTGCTGCCACCTACAATACTCTCCCCCCTGCCACTACAATATCCTCCCCCCTGCCACTGCGATATCCTCCCCCCTGCCACTTCAATATCCTCCCCCTTGCCACTACTATATCCTTCCCTCTGCCACTACAATATCCTCCCCCCTGCCACCTACCATACTCTCCCCCCTTGCCACTACAATATCCTCCCCCCTGCCACCTACAATACCCTCGCCCCTGCCACCTACAATACTCTCCCCCCTGCCACTTCAATACCCTCCCAACTGCCAGAACAATATCCTCCCCCCTGCCACTTCAATATCCTTCCCCCTGCCACCTCAATACCCTCCCCCCTGCCACCTACAATATCCTCCCCCCTGCCACTTCAATTTCCTCCCCCTGCCACCTACAATACTCTCTCCCCTGCCACTACAATATCCTCCCCCCTGCCACTTAAAACTCCTTCCCCCTGCCACCTCAATGTCTTTCCCCCTGCCACTTCAATACCCTTCCCCCTGCCACCTCAATACCCTTGCCTCTGCCACCTCAATATCCTCGCCCCTGCTGCCACCTACAATACTCTCCCCCCTGCCACTACAATATCCTCCCCCCTGCCACTACAATGTCCTCCCCCCGGCCACTACAATATCCTTCCCCCTGCCACTACAATATCCTGCCCCCTGCCACCTACAATATCCTCCCCCCTGCCACTTCAATATCCTTCCCCCTGCCACCTACCATACTCTCCCCCCTGCCACTACAATATCCTCCCCCCTGCCACTTAAATATCCTTCCCCCTGCCACCTCAATATCCCCCCCCCCTGCCACCTATAATACCCTCCCCCCTGCGACTCCAATATCCTCCTTCCTGCCACTAAAATATCCTCCCCCCTGCCACTTCAATATCCTTCCCCCTGCTACTTCAATACCCTCGCCCCTGCCACCTACAATGCTCCCCCCCTCCCACCTCAATACCCTGGCCCCTTGCCACTACAATATCTTCCCCCCTGCAACCTACAATAACCTCGCCCCTGCCACCTACAATACTCTCCCCCCTGCAACTTCAATACCCTCCCAACTGCCACTACAATATCCTCCCCCCGGCCACTACAATATCCTTTCCCCTGCCACTTCAATATCCTCCCCCTTGCCACTTCAATACCCTTGCCTCTGCCACCTCAATATCCTCGCCCCTGCTGCCACCTACAATACTCTCCCCCCTGCCACTACAATATCCTCCCCCCTGCCACTACAATGTCCTCCCCCCGGCCACTACAATATCCTTCCCCCTGCCACTACAATATCCTGCCCCCTGCCACCTACAATATCCTCCCCCCTGCCACTTCAATATCCTTCCCCCTGCCACCTACCATACTCTCCCCCCTGCCACTACAATATCCTCCCCCCTGCCACTTAAATATCCTTCCCCCTGCCACCTCAATATCCCCCCCCCCTGCCACCTATAATACCCTCCCCCCTGCGACTCCAATATCCTCCTTCCTGCCACTAAAATATCCTCCCCCCTGCCACTTCAATATCCTTCCCCCTGCTACTTCAATACCCTCGCCCCTGCCACCTACAATGCTCCCCCCCTCCCACCTCAATACCCTGGCCCCTTGCCACTACAATATCTTCCCCCCTGCAACCTACAATAACCTCGCCCCTGCCACCTACAATACTCTCCCCCCTGCAACTTCAATACCCTCCCAACTGCCACTACAATATCCTCCCCCCGGCCACTACAATATCCTTTCCCCTGCCACTTCAATATCCTCCCCCTTGCCACTTCAATATCCCTCCCCCTGCCACTAATATATCCTTCTCCCTGCCACCTACCATACTCTCCCCCCTGCCACTACAATATCCTCCCCCCTGCCACTTCAATATCCTTCCCCCTGCCACCTCAATGCATTGTCGCGTGTCGCGTGGTCCTGCACGACGCACTGCACATCCGCACTGCGGCGGATTCGCATTCGGGCCTTTCGTTATTTCTTTATTTACCTTGTCCCAACGTCTTGCCTCATCCCTTCGCCACCACCCATTCACCGTAATTCAGTTTACCTCAATCTATCACCTGGCTGCCTTCCACCCCGCCGACTATGAGGCGGCCATCGCAGCCGCCGAACTTACCAAGGACGCCTCCTCCGCCGAACTTTGGCCGACACATGAAGCGCGTATTCGTGCTACCATCAACCAGCCTCATCAACACCTTTCTCCTGCTGTGGCTCACCTGCTCGACTTCCGGCGCCGCCACGTTCAGCCTCCCGAGCACACCCTCCTCTCTCAGCACCCCTTCACCACCGTCGGCGTCATCTACGTCGCCTTCTACCTTCCTCCCCCAAGCCACTCCGCCAAACGCCTCCGCTCCATCCCCCTTTCCGTCTATGTCGGCCATACCTACCGGAACGCTTCCAAGCGCCTGCAACGCCACGTATATGACGCCGGATACGAGTTCCTGCGAGGCAACAGCGAACCTATCTTCCATCAACATATCCGTACACGGCCCCTCTCTCGGCTTGTGGTTCTCCCCCTTGAGCGCGTCAGCATTCCTGGCACCCTTGGATATGTCGCCCCTGCCAACACGCCCAAGTTCCACTCCCTCGCCCTCCACAAAGAAATGGTCTGGGCTCAGCGGCTTCGCTCTCTACGATCCTTCACTGGACACGGCTACAACATGCGGCTCGAAGTCCACTCCCTGGCCAACCACCCTGGCGAGCTTATCCTCCATGGCCCTCCTCCTGCCGACCCCCAACGTCGTTTTCGATGGTATGCCAGCCGCGACATCCACCGACGTCTTGCCCACCTGGAGCAACTGCACCAGGCTGGCGGGTTTACTCACGCACACTTCAGCAATTTCAGCCTCCCCAACCTCCACCGCCTCTACTCCTACGTCACTCACTACTCGGCATCTGACCTCGGCGTCGACCCCACCTTCCTTTCCTGGCTTGTTAACCCGCTCTCCACCGCCCTCAACAAACGCCTCAAGCCCGCCGACGCCCCTGACCTTACCGCCAAGCTCTGGCTTCCCGCTGGCCTCTGCCAATACCTGCCTACCTCCCTCATCCACGACGTTCTCTGCGATCCCCAACTATCCCGCCACCTCCCTCCGAACACCATGACCCCTGCCATCCACTGGCGCGCTGACGCTCCGAATCACCAGCTCCTCTGCACCTACCCCGACTTCGCCCGTACTCTCACCGGTCAGGCTTATGACGACCTCCAACGCCAGCCTTGCTCTTGCCACCTCTTCCCCCACCTCTGCCACCCTGGACTCCAGCACATCGTCACCACCGCCCCTGCCGACATTTTCCCTCCCGACCGCCGAACTGCCTTCACCACCCTTTGGAACCATGGCGCGCGCTACCGTCCCCACCGGCCTGCTCCCCCTATTCCTCAGCTCCGCTCCGACATCCTGGCCTGCGCTCTCACCTTCACCCAACACTACGAACGTCGTCTCGGTCATCCCCCTGGATCCTTGTCTGGTTGGGCCTGTCATGACGTATCACGTGCTGTTGCGACGGAGGCCCGACAGTACAACTAGTGGGTTGGGAGTACGGGAGTGGTCCTGGGTGCTTGTCCAGGCTCCCGCGCGAGGGTAGAGAGGAAACACTAGAGAGTGGATGCCAATTGGTTGTAATGTCCTTTTACACGCACAGCGATATCAGTGGCGCTTTTAGGCGGCCAAAAGACACGCAAGAAGTTCAGTCTTCTCCGCTAGCTGCGCTGGCAAAGGTGACTCCACCGAGAGTCTCCGCACCCTTGCCAGCATGCCGATACGGTACGGCAAAGCTCACGTAAATATCCTACCTTCCCTGTAGTCAGGATATCATAGACAAATCAACAGACAATAGCAAGATGTAAACATCGCGGTAAATAGCGTCTCTTCTAATGACAAGTCGCACAGCAAGCATGACATCATGTCCATGGCCAAGCGCTCACACTAGTCACGCAACTTCCAGCGTTTACTCAAGCAATGGCACTATCATCACATCCTCTAGATAGACCACAAATCGCATACGCGAGACACGGTTGGACGAGCACGTACGGCAACTCTAAGCCACACGATATGACAAGCACGCGCTGTGTCATGACAGCTGTCATGACGTATCACGTGCTGTTGCGACGGAGGCCCGACAGTACAACTCCCCCCCCAGCTGAGAACCCGGAGGTCGGAAGCTGTCTACAGCGGCCACAAGCAACACACAAACACAGCGCACCAGAACTGACAGCAAAGTAGCACAGCAACCTCTGCATCCCCTTCAAAACGCGCCTACTTCACTTCAGCAACCAGACCTCATTTCGTCCTACAACCGGTTTCAACATCCTCTCCCGCCACTCGCGAGTGGCAAACACGCAAACCCACACACACCGCCTCCCCATCGGCCCTCTTGGCAGTCCCAGCAACAACGCAAGCCGTCCTTCCTCCTGCAGCTTCGCCAGGTACTTGGTCCGAGCCGCCGTAGCATCCGTCACGTAGTGCCCCGGCACGTGAAACGCAACGACAGGTGCAAAACGGGTAGCCAACGGCAGTGCAACATCAAGCACCGCAAACCAAGGAGACGCAACAATGGCCTCGTAGGAATAGACCTTCATAGCCTCACGGTACGTGCCAGGCTGCAACGCGTCACGGTGCATGTGAGCAACGCAAGCAGGGTTGGCGTCATTGCCAAAGACCGAGTGCCCCGCCTCGCGAAACGCCCTGGCGACCCCACCTGTTCCACACCACGGGTCGAAGATGCCCGCACACTCATCAAAACGAATGCTCTCCAGCAAAGGCCTCACCTCCTCAATCCCCGTGGGTACACACTCATACTGAAACTGCTTGCCCCCTGGCACACGGTTAACCAACCTGCCCAGGTGGCGATCACTGTAAGCCCCCGGCATGAGCTCCCCCATCGCCGCACTCAGCCCCTCACGCGAAGTTAAGTCCCAGCTATCCGGGAGCCGTGCAGCACGGGTAGTTGCCACAGTACGGAGGGTGCGGGCTGCGCCCCAGGCTGACTCCTCGTCCAGAAGCAGCTGCTGCGCCACACTGACGTTCATGCGCTCAAAAGCTCCTCCCCCGTACTCCACCATCACCCCAGCGTAGTCCTCCTGGACCTCCTCCCCGTTGATCACGCCTATCTCCTCCCTCAGGCAGAGCGTCTTCGGATCCTTGACTGACCTCCTCAAGACGCGCCCCTGGAGCGCCTCAGCGGCCTTGGCGCGCCTCCTCTGCCTGGCGGAAGGGAACAGTTGGGGAGCGGGAGCAGGTGCGGGTACCAGCGGCTTGGCGTCAATCTGCTGCGGGGTCACTCCTTGCTCGACGCAATCCGGGCAAATCCAGGTCCCTTTGGGCACCTTCTTGACGGCTGGCTTCAGGCAGTGCATGTGCCACCCGGAACCGCACGAGTCACAAAGCAACATCTTGCTCGGCTGGTCCGGGAAGCCACAGATTTCGCACTCCAGGTCCAAGGGCGGCACAGCAATGCGTGGGTCTACGATAGGATCCAGGTCAGGCAGATGACAGGGCGCAAGCCGTGTCACATGCTCCTTGCGCTCGGTCCCACAGCGGCCCACCAACGTAGCTACACCGTTGGGATCCACTGAGACGACTCGCAGCACATTCTCCCGCACCGGCATCTGCAGCGTGCTGTTCGTGTTGTTCAGCATCACGTACACGTAGTCCCCAGGTTCAAACCGTTCGAACCGTGGCTTGTATCCCCCGGCGCGCTTCCTAGCGTACTGATAGCAATCACGGTGCTGGGCAATCAAGAGGTTTCCAGCTGCGGCAGGGATCGCGTGCCTAAGTGCCTCCCCCCTAACCGGAAGGAAACGTTTGAACTCCTGTTCGTTGGTCGGGTCCAGGGGCTCCGCGAACCTCTCACGCACTGCAGGCGGCACCACAGGATCCACCCCGTACAGCAGAAAGTACGGCGTCATTCGTGTGGACGCCTGAGGAGAGCAACGGTAGCCCAGTGCCATCCATGGCAGGAACTCATCCCATGCTTGAGCCCTACCCTCCTGCGCGCAGTACTTTCGCAAGCCTCGCTTGACCACCTGCACAATCCGCTCTGCTGCCCCATCGGTCTGGGGGTGCTCAGCGGACGTTTCACGGTGATCAATGGCGCACTGCTCCAAGAGCGCTGCGAACTCCCCTTGCCATTCCGCGCCCCTATCAGTCAAGACCTCGGCAGGTGCAGAGAAACGGGCTAGGACATTCGATAGGAAGGCCTGCGCCGTGCTCTTCGCTGTCTTGTCGGGCAACGGAATCAACTCAATGTGTTTGCTGAAGTGCTCAATCGCCACCATCACGTACCTGTCTCCACGTGCTGTCTCAGGGAATGGCCCACACAGGTCCACACCCCAACGATACATGGGTCCCTTGATGGGCAAAGGCTGCAGCTCCTCAGGACGCACGTTGCCAGTGGTGTTTGCCCTGTCGCAGAGCTTGCACCTTGACACCACTGAGGAAACGTCAGCATGCATGCCACTCCACCAATAGCTCAGTTTGATCAAGCCCGTGGTACGGCGCATTCCAAAATGGCCCAGGCGCCGGTGGCTTTGCTCAATCAGCGCCTCCCGCTGCTCAGGCGGAGGGCAGATGCGGGTTGAGCTATTGGCCATCAGCCTAAGCAGTTCCTGCCCCTGGAAGCGGTAAGATCGTGCCCGACGCAACACCCTCTTCAGCTCCACGGCATCCACGCCCTCTGGGGCGGCCATGTTGCGAAGGTAGTGCAGGGTATTCGCGTCATCCCACACATCCGACAGGTTGGTTGGCTGTGCATCCAGGAGCTCAGCTACAGCTGCCGCATGCTGGGTGCACTCATACAAGCTGACGTCACTGGCTGTGAGCATGATCAGGCTGAGCCCAAGCGTAGGCAGCCCAGCTTCCAGTGACTCACCACTCCCCCCCAGCTGGGAGGCCGTAGCTAAGTCATCATGTGCCCACCGTGGCTGGAGAGTTGCCATGTGGTGCGGGGTAATGTAGGCTTTGTGCAGGGCTTCAGCCCACGCTGCTAGATGAGATACCACCGGCGTGGCTATCCCGCTGCGTAAGGCTTCCTTTCTCAGGTCATCCGTTGCACCCTTGGCGGCCGTTGTCCCTGACCCGTAACCTAGCACTCTTTCAAGCTCACTGATGCGGAGCGGTCGTTTGGTGATGTTACCAGTGGATTCAGGTAGGCTCACTCTAGTGCTCCACAGGTCTCCTGGAGGTACGACAGCACAGGGTTTGCCGGGTGTGTTGCGTGGAAAGTGGGGGCTTTCCTCCGCTTTCTGCGCAACGGGCAACTGTCCTTGTGCCACCTCCAGGCAGAGCTGTAGGTCGTGCATGCCTTGAGTCACCTGACCATGTGTTTTAGCTATGCTGTGAAGGTGTTGAGTGTCAGCCAGGTTGGTATGATACACCATGAGTGCGTGCCTGGCCTGACCCAGCTGAGCAGTGTCAACCAGCAAGGTGGGGCCAAACGAGTCTGCCCACTGCATGCCTGGCTGAGCTTCAATGACGTAGGCAGGTGGCATGCGAGGCTGAAGACGTTGCAAGGCACCTAGTAGGTTTCTCACGCCGTGCACGTCCTCCGGTTTGGCATCCACAAGGCTTGCCGTGACCATCCACTGCTCGCCCTTGTCTGCTGCTACGCCTTTAAGATCTGCTTCTCCCAGTCGTGCGGAGGGTGGCCAATGGAACACGTGGTTGATGGCTCTTGCCATCAGCTGTTCGGGGTACTCAGCACGCAGTAAGGCTAAGCGGTGCCTAACTATGATTTGCTGGTCGGGTGTGTGGCCGTGTACGAGATAGCGACGTACACGCCATCCAGCCCGCAGGACTGCTTCCAGCCCAGCGGCATGGCCCCCGCCGTACTCCAGTACAACTAGGCCTTCGGTGTGCGCGCGGTCTAAAAAGTGATGGGACACTAGAGTGGTGTTCAGCGAGACTGTGTCTCCTGGTTCTTCCTGAGTCCCCATCACCGTTTGTGGTCTTGGCGCATGTGCTGCAATCCCCCTAAGAGCATGACGCTGTTCCCTAGCCAGTTTGTGAGCCCCCCGCTTCAACGCACCAGTGCGCTCCTGCGCCTTGGTGAGTCCATCTACCGCCGGTTGTTCAGCGCTGTCAGAGGCGACTCCATTGCCTCCGGACAGCAGGTCGGTTGCCGTGGGCGCCAGAACCGAGGCGATTGTGTTTTCCTCGGCAGCTGCGGCCATCACGGCGTGGTGCTTATCCAGCTGCATTCGCGACTTCAGGGCTATGACATCCGTGACCGTCTGCAGCATGGACACCGACCCGGTAACTAGCGGCGCTCCTGCGGTTACTCTAGCTGGGTGGGGTACTAACTTTGGCGGCTGGGGCACGGGATCTGAGTCGTCATCCATGCGAGCACCCGTTCCATCCTCAGTGGTTGGCAACGGGCTGCGGCTCAGCGCGTCTGCATTGTTGTGCAACTTTCCCGGCCTATGAGCTACGTCAAAGGTGTACTCCTGCATGGTGAGTGCCCAACGCGCGTACTGTCCTGTCAGGGCCTTGTTTTCCATGAGCCATAGCAGAGGCGCATGGTCGGTTACTAGGACGAAGGAGGCCCCAAGGAGGTATGGGCGCATGATTTTCATGCCCCAGCATGCTGCCAGCATTTCCCCCTTGTACGACGTATAGTTGCGTTCGTGTTCGTTTAGCGAACGGGAGGCGCATGCCACCATATACTCGTTTCCATCGTCATCTAGCTGCCCTAAGACGGCACTAACCCCTAACGTGCTGAAGTCAGTGTGTAAGATGCACGGGCGCATGGGGTCCATCCTACGTAGGAGTAGGCCTGGTTCTGCAAAGCGGCGCTTAAGGTTGTCAAATGCGGCCTGGTGTTCTGGTTTCCAGGTTTCACTGTTCCAGATGGTGGACTTGGTCGTGAGCCTGGTGAGCGGTGCTGCCAACTCACTGTACCGGGGTAGGTAGCACCGGTAGTAGTTGCAAAGCCCTAACACGCTCAACAGCTCGGTCGCATTCGTGGGCGGCTTAAGCGCTTGTATCGCTGCTATTTTCGCTTGCATGGGTCGTAACCCGTCCGCACTCACCATGTGGCCAAGGAACTCCACCGAATCCGCTGCGAAGACGGTCTTGTCCGGGTGCAGCCGCACGTTAATGCGCTTCAGCATCTCCAGCACCAGCCGTACATGCTGAATGTGTTCTTCTGCGGAGTTTGAGAAGATCAACAGATCATCCACGAAAGCAACACAGCAGTGCCCGAGGCCCGCCTTGCGGATCTCCGTGTCCATCATGCGCTGAAACTGAGCCGTGGCATTGCGCAAGCCGTACAGTGTCCTAGTGTACTGCCACAACGAGTTGCGCCACCAAAAGGAGGTTTTCTGCCTATCTTCTTGGCGCAAGGGGATCTGATTGAATGCGGCACGGCAATCACACTTTGTGAACCAGCGTGCAGGCCCTATGCGTTCAAACAGCTCTTCCGGGTTGGGAGGCCGGTAGAGGTCAGGAGTGGTGGCGGCATTTAAGGCTCTTGCATCCAGGCAATAGCGCCGCTCAGTCCAGGACCCATCTGCCGCCTGCTTAACTGGCATGGTGCTGTTCATTGCATACTGCGAGCTGGTTGACGGTTCTATGATGCCTGCGTCCCTAAGCTCTGCGCACTTCTCATCCATGAGCTCATACTCCTTGTGGGAGTACCGTCTGGGGGGCTCATAGATGGGCCTACTGTGCGAGAGGTGTATGGTTGCTGGCCCGCACTCACCGTTGTAGCAGCCCAGCTCCTTCAGGGAGCGGGCAAACACCTGATCATTGGCCCGGACCAGCTCCTGCAGCTGCTGTCGTTGCTGCGGGGTTATGTCCGGACGGTTGCACCAGTAGTAGCCTCCGGTCTCGTCTCTCTGCAGGGTCGAGGCATGTGCAGGGTGACGCAGGCCGTCCGGGGCTGTGAGGTGTGCGGGTGAGTCAGTAGCCAAGGCTGCGGGCTGCGCGGTCTTGTCGTGCGCGATCGTGAGGGTATGGTACGCACGTTGCAGGATAACGGCAGGTGGTAGGGGTGTGAGCACCCCGCCAAGGGGTTCTGCCTCATACTGCGTGGAAAGTGGTCTGTGCGGCGGTGAGCTGCCCTGGTTGACACACCAGGCGACTAGCATGAGCGTGAGCAGTGGCCCTAGCGACCGAACCGCCCTGGCCGTCCCCTTGCCCCATGCTGCGGGCGACGGCATCGCCTCGCGATTCTCACGCCACCAACCACCCCAATTGCGACCTGGCTCACGTACCTGCTCCTCCTGTCGCTCCTGCGACAGCGGGAGACCTGCCCTGAGCGCACGCAGCTTCTTTTTGTAGGAGCTGACTGCCTCCTTCCGCAGCCGTGCAGCCTGCGCAGCCGCAGCCTCCTTGGCTGCGCTCTGCCGCAGCTTCTCCTTCCGCAGCTTCTTGAGGTGCCGCCGCTTCAGGCGGCGCGCAAGGGTCCGTTCCCAGCTGCGCTTCCACGCAAGTGAGTCCCACGGCTCCTGGTGCTGCCGGAGGGCCTCAATCTCATCTGCCATGCCGGGCGGGTCGTCGTCCTCCTCCCCAGCATCCAGCCCCTCACCGGCATCCGGTGGCAGCGGGATGTCGGCGGCCCACTGCTGGGCCGCCAAGTGCTGCGGGGTGACGGCCAGTGAGGTGACCCAAGGGTCAGTGCTCCTCGCTGGGGTTGCTCTGCGCTGGCTGGGGCTGACGGAGGGTTGCGGCGTCTCCATCAGCATGAGCGTGGGTCGAGTTGCCTCGTACGAGTGCAGCGGGCGCGTCACCCACTGGTTGGCGCCCGGTGGGAGCAGTTCGACTAACGCGTGGGGCCCACACGTGATGCGGCCGTTGGTAGCGTCCAGGAACGCCCGCCCTATCACGACCGCGGCTGGCAGATTCGAGAACACCAGCAGGTCCCCATAGAAGTCGTGGGGGCGGCGCCCATCGAAGAGGCTGATGGCGCCGTTGGGTACGTAGCCTACTGCGTAGGTCGAGCTGCCTGCCACCTGCACAGGCATGGGCTCCCGTACGAACGGCACCCGGGCGTGCTCCACCCAGGCGTGATCCACGGCACCAAGGAAGCTGCAGCCCGTGTCGAAGGCCACATGTGGGGGCGTGCGACGTTCCAGCTCCCTGTCCATAGAGGGCTTGGACCCCACGGTGATGACGGGCGCGGCAGAGAGGTCCTGGGCAAAGCTGAGCAGCGTCCGTTGCTGGGTGCTGTGCTGGTACGCTTGCAGGCGCCCGAAGACACTTGCCGATCCTGCTGCCTGCGTGAGCACTGGGGGACCCCTTCCGGGCGGCGCCTGCCCCCAGGGGTGACCCCGCGCATGCTGCTGGCACTCTCGCGGGGGCGAGCGGTCCCTGTACCTCGGTGGCGGCGTCGGCGGTCTGCGCTCTCGAGAGCTGCGTCGTTGACGTTCACGTGAGCGCTCCCTGGAGCTGCGCCGCTGGCGTTCACGTGAGCGTTCTCGGGAGCGGTCGCGGTCGTCCTCATGGGGCGGCGAGCTGGGGGTTCCGCTGATCTCACGCTGCAGGTGCCTGAGGTAGCAGTTCTCCGTGCTGTGGTGCTGTCGCTGGCGGCACCCCGGGTGTTGGCAAGGGCCCGTGCCCTTCGGCATGTCGGGGTACAGGACCCTGCCTCTCCTCAGGAACCCCTCCCGGTGGTCAGCCTTGTGAGCCGCTAACATGGGGCCCGCATTCTGTTGCAGGAGGGCTCGGCGCTTGGCGTCCTGGATGTGGCTAAGGTCCAGGGCGTCCTGACGCTGTTGGGCGGGCTCCTGCTGGGGGCCCTGCCGCCGGTTGCCTCCTGAGGTGGCGGCGCCCGCGTTGGCGGCAGGCGTCCGTACAGCTGGTGGGGGCGAGGGCACTGCTGGCCGGCTGGGCTGGGAGGGGCCGGCAGCAGCAGGGTCGGCTGCGGGGTCAGCTGCGGGTTCTGCCAACAGCAGTTCTAGATCCTCGTCCTCGGCCTCTCCCCCCTGCTCACCCATCGGCTCATCGTCATAGTCCAGCTCCTCTTCCTCCGTCGCGTCCCCTTGGGCGGCGCGGGTCATGAGGACTGAGGGTGTCCGCTGCGACGTTGCACGGACGGCGGAGGCAAGCTCACAGAGGCGCGCCTGAGCGTCAGGGGCGTCCGGTTCCTCCTTGTTGACAGTGGGCAGCACGACAGTCTGCGGGGGTTCGTCAGCACAGCGGTCTAGGTTGAGGATGTACGACACCGACGGCTGGGGGAAGCTCAGGGTGGAGACCCCAAGTGCATGCATGCTGCTCTGCCCCCACAGGAAGTCGAACAATCCCCTAGCCACTGCGTCCTGTACGACCAGGGCCTCCTGGCGGCTGCGGCGTTCATAGGGTGTGCCGGGGCACAGGACGACCTCCAGGCCCCCCTTGACCCGACCCAGACGGCTAGTGCGGCCCCCCACGGTCACAACTGCGTGGGCATCAGGCTCTACCGTGAACTCACCGCTGTCGGCCACGTGCTGTGCTATCAGGCACACGTCGCTGCCGCTGTCGACCAATGAGAGCTTGGGCCGCACCAGGCGCTGTCCCTTCCCCACCGCAAAGTGCTGCGAGGACACGTACTGCAGCGCTCCCGGGCTCTCATGGTACCTGCGCAGGGCATCCATGCGCTCTGACTTAGTCAGCTGCGCGAACTTGCTTAGCGTCAGCACCCCAGGCGCGTGGATGGGTTCACACGGTCCGAAGCTGCAGCTGACAGGTGTGGTCGCGGCTGCTGTGGGTGGTCCGAGCGGGCCAAAGGTGTCCGCCCCCCACTTCGTCGGGATAGCCTCCAGTCGTAGGGAGATGCCCTGCGACCCCTGCCACTGCATGCGCTGCACGGCGTCACCCACCGTCACCTCCAGGACGATCTCCTGGAGGCCGTAGCGGTTGAGAGCGGTTGGCTGGCTAGGCTGCACAGGGCGTTGCAGGAAGCCGGCTGGAAGGCGCTCACGAGCGGCAGCGGCGCGCTGCACGTCGTCAGGCTCCTCCACAGCTGAGGGAACGCCACCCGTTGGGGCTGGCTCTGCTACCTCACTTGCGGCGGTCAGCACCTCAGAAGGGCTGCTGCCGTTGCTGCTTGGGGTTTCCTGCGGCAGGCTGGGAACGGCGTCCAGCCAGGCAAACTGGCGATCTGCCAGCGTCACGGCGCCACAAAACTGCGCCTCATCCAGCGGCACGTCCTCAGCTGCTGCGGCGGCGGCGACGACTGCCGGCTTCTTCAGGAGGCCCGGCGGTATGGGGATGTTGTTCTTGCGGCTGAGGTCAACATAGCACCCTTCGGCGCCATGGTGGGCTGGAAAGGGGCAGCCCGGCACCGTGCAGGGCCCCTGGCCCTTGGGCGCGTCGGGGAAGCGCCTCTTCATCTCCTCCCGCCAGTTGCTGAACAAGCGCCGGTTGCCGGACTGCTCCTGGGGCTGCCTGCGACCCCCCGCGCCGTCACGGTGGCCACCGCCCCCGTCACGGTTCTGCCGTGGCAGTCGGGAGCTGACGCTGGCGGTGTCATCCCCCCTGTCGAACCCACGCTGATGGTGCCTGGAGGAGTGGCCAGCATCCCGCTGCGCCCCCCCCCTGGCCCCCCCACCGCTGCTGGCGTTGCCGGTGACGCCCATCGACTGGTGCTGGGCCATCTGCTGCCGGAGCTGGCTCAGTTGGCGGGCCAGTTCCTCCACAGTGGTGGTGGCGGCTGACACGCTGGGCTTGGGCTGGGAGCGCACGTGGTGGTCCGGGAAGTTGTGGTAGGCCTGCGCTAACTCCATGATGCGCAGCACGTCATACAGTGTCGTGTTGCTGCGCAGGAGCTCCCCCTTCACGAAGCGAGCCATCTCGTCGTCCGAGATCCCCTTGAGGAAGAACTGCCCGAATGTGTGATCTGTGTAACGGCCCGCTGGGGCGCGCTCCTTCAGGGTGATGAAGCGGTCGTACGCCTCCTGGGGCGCCTCCCCCTTCTGGAACCTGAACTTCTCAAGCTCATCAACGGCTGCTACATCCATCGTGCGGAAACGGGCCTCCAGTTTGGCAAGCATGAACCACAACAACACGGGGACCTTGGTCCCAGCTGCGGTGGTGTAGCCCTGCCCTGTGTAGGTGATGGCGCTGCCCAGCAACGTGTACCCTTCCTGGTGTTGCTGCCGGATGTTTTCCTTCTGCTGATCCATCCACGTGGCGACGGGCGAGTTCAGGTCTGGGGCCCCGCTGGTGGTTCTGAGCATGCCTATCCAGGGCGCAACAACCGTGTAGAGGTCCACTTGTCGCTGGGGCCACTGGGTGGACAGAGCTGCCTGCGCGAGCTCCAGGGCGGCCGTGGCATCCCGTTTGAACGCCAGCCAACTCTGGGGCTTGCCGTCGAACCGCGGGAAGTTCTCCACGGTCCTCTGGACAAAGCTCGGCCACCAGTGTTGCTCCGACATGATTGGATTGCGAGGTGGTGGTGCGACCGCTGCTCCAGCAACCTCTCCTGAGGTCCCTTGAACCGAGGCCTCTGCTGGCGCTACGGCGGCTGACCCTCCTGGGTTTGCTGCAACCTCTCCTGAGGTCCCTTGAGCCGAGGCCTCTGCTGGCGCTGCGGCGGCTGCCCCTCCTGGGGATGCTGTGGCTGCCCCTCTTGGGGATGCTGTGGCTGCCCCTCTTGGGGATGCTGTGCCTAAGTCCCCTCCTGGGGCTCCTAACGTCCCTCCTGGGACCACTAAAACCTCTCCTGAGGCGACCTGGCTGAGACGTTGGCCTGACTCTGAGGGCCCAGACCCAATACGCTGGCTGAGGTCACTTACCGGTGGACCTGAGAGGCGAGTCTCGACGTTGTCCGACGCGTCACGTTCAGCGCTCGGACCAGCGTCTTGACCTTGCTCTTCGGTCCCTGCACACGGAGCGTTGGCAACAACCGGGGCAGATGAATCTCCTGTCTCAGATGCGGAACGGCTCCGGTCTGTGCGTTTCTGTCGGCGGACCTCACGCAAGGCTTCCTCTTCTAGCAAGGCAGTAACTCTACTGTTGGCCCTAGCAAGAGCACGTGTTGTCCGCGCGTCGGAAGCTTCAGGGTAAACAGGTTCAGCTAATGGGATGGGCGGCGGGGTTCCGGAAACTCTACCGCCTGTGGCTTCTTCTCTACGTGGGCTCTCTACCGTATCTTCACGCCCGTCTCGGGACGTGGGCATGCGCCGGTCGACTCAGGATTGCCTGCAGGTGCTCTCAGCAGCAATGCAAGCCAATCCCTTCGGAGTCGCTCCGTCCGCGCGCCGAACTCACCTTTGCCAGAGTGGGTTGGGAGTACGGGAGTGGTCCTGGGTGCTTGTCCAGGCTCCCGCGCGAGGGTAGAGAGGAAACACTAGAGAGTGGATGCCAATTGGTTGTAATGTCCTTTTACACGCACAGCGATATCAGTGGCGCTTTTAGGCGGCCAAAAGACACGCAAGAAGTTCAGTCTTCTCCGCTAGCTGCGCTGGCAAAGGTGACTCCACCGAGAGTCTCCGCACCCTTGCCAGCATGCCGATACGGTACGGCAAAGCTCACGTAAATATCCTACCTTCCCTGTAGTCAGGATATCATAGACAAATCAACAGACAATAGCAAGATGTAAACATCGCGGTAAATAGCGTCTCTTCTAATGACAAGTCGCACAGCAAGCATGACATCATGTCCATGGCCAAGCGCTCACACTAGTCACGCAACTTCCAGCGTTTACTCAAGCAATGGCACTATCATCACATCCTCTAGATAGACCACAAATCGCATATGTATGTATGTATGTATGTGTTACAAGCTTCGTACCGAGCTCGTAAGATCCGTCCGAGCCAGAAGGCTCATGGATCGCGAGCACAAAACGCGAAAACAACCAAAAGAAGAAAAGTAAACAAAAGAGACAACAAACAGAACGCTAATCATATGATAAACCCTGTCTGCGCAATCCTGCGACTTCGCATGCTAGTGATTACGCTAGCAAGCAATGCCTGATTCTCCATGCCCATGACAGCAATCATATCAGCATCCCGTGGGACACCACTTTCCCATATCTTATCACGCAAATCATCGTAAGCGGGACATTCAATGAGGATGTGTTTCTCATCTTCCACTCTCCCCGGCGACCCCTGCACGGCACACATAGGACAGACACGCGCTACTCGTTGCCTACCCCTAGGGCGATTGGCTTCAATGCCCCACACACACAGCCGAAAACGCATCAGGTTCACATGCTGCCGCTGAGTAATGTACCCCCTGTCAACCGGGTCACCCATCCAATTTTTGTACCTGCACATCTTAACTCCAACCCCTGGTACGGGGTCTACTGGGTTGAAAAGCCGCGGGTCATCTTCCAAACTCCTATCCTCCCAATCCGCATCCATTCTATCAGCAAACTTTTTAGTGAGAGCAGACACATTTAGCTCCGTGCCAGCAATACGTTCCACACGCGCATTCAAGTCCAATTCACCCCCCAAGGCCGTCAAATCCGTCCCTAACATTTTCAGAATCTTCAACACCTTAGAACCCCAGCCATCATAATGCTCAGTACTGAGAGCCGAACGAATTTCACCTCGCAACGTCTTGTGGTAGACCGTGTCCTTCTGCTTGACCAGGTCATTCCAAAACCTCAGAAACAGTTCCAGCCAGAAGACATGCAAGGGGCGCTGGTTAAACTCCTTAAACAGCAACTTATCAGGCGAGACTTTCACACCCGCAATCTCCCGAAGAAATTCCCTTTGTAACTGCACCATTGGGTCCCGCAAGGATCTGTCAAAGTACCTCGCGGAATTCTCGCAGTCCGTCATTAGCTTCAGCACCACATCAGGCCCCCACACCTGGACACCGTACGACCAGATGGAGCGGACTTGCACGTCGAAGCACTTAACTGCAACAGCAGGGACCAAAAGACCTAGGCGTTTTAATTTACGCTGAAGAGAAAACATAGCACGTCGGCCAGAGGTCAACAGTTCCTCTGTGCAGGAAACAAACGGTGTGCCAGGACCAAAGTGCAAACCAAGGTAACGGGCTCGTTGTACCCAAGGAATAACCATAGGTACTCGCGCATTTCCCTCAATAGAAGTCCACACCACGGGGCAAAGGGCAGCAAAAGCCTCGCGGATATTGGCACGAGGGTGGAAAACCATCAATTCACATTTACGAACATTCACCCGCATCCCAAAGGCCTCACACCACTCTCTCAAATCAGCAAGCAACACAATCAGCCGTCTGTGCGTCGTAGCGAAAAGGCTGAGGTCGTCGGCATACAGTTCCAACGGGATACGCCGGCCATCCGCATGGGGAGTCTGCTGCTTAGCGCGCATAGCATCAGGGAGCCACTTATCCTTAGCGTCAACATAGTCAGCAAACCCCTCGCCAAAAATCCCGTAAAGCGTAGGGCTGAGAGGGCATCCTTGCTTGACTCCCTGCGAAGATTCAAAAGGATCCCCCGTCACTCCGTCTACCCTGACACGCATCATGACCTTGTTGTAACAAGTCTTGAGAGCCTCCAGCATAGCGCCATGCACACCCCGTTCCTCCAACCTTAACCACAAGAGATCACGTGGCACCTTGTCAAACGCTTTCTCAAAGTCAATCTGACAAACGAACAGGGGGTCAACTGCATCTCGCCCCCCCTTATGTTTGTCCGTCAGATGTCGCAACAAAAACAGGTTGTGGCAGGTACCCCGCTTGCGTCGGAAACCTCCCTGATACGGCGACCTAGCTCCCACCAGCTCGCCCCAACGAGACAGCCTGTGCTCCAACATAAACGCATAAAGCTTAGACAAAACACCACCCACTGCTAAACCCCTATAGTTACCCTTCTCCATCACATCGCCTTTTTTGTGGATGGGCGTGAGCGCAGAGACCTCAAACTGCACAGGATAATCCCCCGTGCTGCGGATATGCTATAGTAGCTTGAGCAGGTAAGGGGCTAAAACAAACATCCTTCTACCCTCAACCTCTCTCGTCGCACACTTGAAACATTCAGCCGGTACTCTGTCCAAACCCCCAGACTTGTTATTACGCAAAGACTTCAGCGCAGCAATGACTTCCGCCAAGGTGAACGGAACATTGAGCGCAGCAGCAGCGGTGACTCGTGCTACCCGATCGCCTGTCGCCCTTACCCATCCTCTTCCCCTCCCATGTGGCACACCGTTGATGGTACTAAGGATGGTGTCCGCGGAAACTTCGTTAAACGCATTGACTTCCCCATTAAACAGCGCATTAAAGTAGGCTCCCCAACTGTTGACATCCGTGATAGGGCACCCCTGACTAAATCTGCCATTCAGCCGACCCCACAGCGCCCGTGGATCCCCCCGACATTCTTCGATAACTCCTTCAAAATGCATGACCCGGAACTTGTCCTTAGCCTCCCTGCGTAGACGTTGATACTTCGTGCGCAACCGACTGAACTCAGCTCTGGCATCCTGATCCCCCAGCAGACCGTTAGCACGCATGAGCGCCTTTTGAGCAAACATGGCCTCACGGGCTTCCGCACACTCATGTGTCCACCAAGGCGCATCCTTGTCCGTCCTGCCTGCACTAGGAATGGACCCTTGCCCCCTCTCAAGACGAAACGTGGCGTCAATAGCCTTCTTAAGAGCCCGACAGATCACTGTAACAACCTCCGTACTGTTAAGACCATGGCCCAGTTGGCTAACAGCCTCGTCAATCTTCTGTACGACAGCAGCATCTTCTACCTCAAATAGGCGCGTGTACCGCTCCCACTCACGTTTCCCCAGGCGAGAGGAACCCGTGTTGCCACCCCTTCGCGTTCCTCCTAATCCAACGTCCAGAGTGAGTGACACCGGGCAGTGATCGCTGAGCCTCGATCCCACTTTAGGCCCCTCTATAGCAATGGGGATGCCAAGCACTTGCAAATGCGACGCCCGCGAGAACAAAGCAGGCGTGCAGACAAAAAGATCAATCATACTGCAGGCAAGGCCGTGGGCGTGGTAGAACGTGAACTCACCCTCCATGTCACCGGGCACACGACCATTCATGATAATCAGTTCAGTTTCGCGGCACAGCTCGACCAAACCTTGCCCAAATGGGTTGCTGGATGGGTCCTTACTGCGCCTGCTCGGCATGCCTTGAATGAGCCCATTACCTCCGATCGACACACCTGCCGCCGCCTCCAGTTCAGCATCAGCCTGGAGATCTGGTATATCACTCAAGCTGGCTACTCGCGCATTGAGGTCCCCCAAAATGAGGATTTCATCGCATGGACGCACATATCTTCGCAACAAGGCACGGAGTCGACCAAAAACACGATCCACGGTGTCAGTACGCCTTCTACCCGCATGGTCATTGTACTGAACAGAACCTTGGGGTGCTGCATAACAGGCTGCTATCAGCAAACTACGCCCCCCCATATTAAGAGCATGCCCTTTCACCCTTAACCAGATACTCTCCATGCCCTTAGGAACCTTAGACACACCAAGGAGCTGCACATCCCTAGCTAACATACGATTTACCCAGACAGCTACCCCACCTCTGTTGGGCGTGCCATCTACTGTGAACAGGAGCGTACCCGACGGTAGCATCTCCTTCACTACCGTATCTCCCACTAAATGCGTTTCCGTAATCACCACAATGTCATAACTACCCGCTATACCCCGTAACTCATTGTTATCAAGTTTCCAGTCCTTAAGCCCGCGAATATTCCATTGTACTACTTTCAACGCACCAGCCCTCTGGCTCGGACTCCTCTAGGTGTCCTCCATGGTGTCCGCTCCTGCCGGGGCCCCGTAGGGCCCGGTGTAGGGCACCAATCTCCCATCTGCTCCCACTATCTTGATCTCCGCTCCGCGGTCCCAGCGGGGCTGTTTGCCCTCGGCCTTGAGGCGCGCGTACGTGGACTGGCGTCTCGTCTTCGCGTCCACCCCGGCCTTGGTCAGGCAGTCCTGGACGTTGATGCCGTAGCGCTCCCGGAGTGGCTTGCCCAGTGCCGCCGCGACCGTCTTGCGTGCGTCCTCGTGCACCAGCAGGTCTACCCGCGTCATGGGTGCCTGCTGCCGGCCACCCTGCGCCGGGGCTGCGGCAGCCGCGGCATCTGCTGCGGCGCCTCTCGCTCCCAGCTTCGGCGGCACGGTGATGAGCTGCACTCCGATGACATCGTGCGGGCGTACCTCCTTGAGGATGCTGGGAACAATGGTGTGCAGTTCCGACACGTGCTGTGGCGGCACACGCAGGATCAGCTTGCGGGGCTGCACGTACTGCTTGGTGCTGCTTGCTTCCACCGCCTCCAGCCTCCCCTCCAGGGTATCCATTCGCGACTGCACCTTGGCCAGACCAGTGCACATCTCATCATGCCTAGTCTCGATCTTCTCAAGCCGCTTGTCCAGCCGGTTCTCTAAGTTTTGAATCGCCGCCATGAGATCAGAGAGGCTCGGCTGCGGGTTGCTGCCCGCAGGCCCCGATCCATTGCGGCTGCCGGACATTCCAGCCGCCGCCGCTTCTATCGCGTCTCTGGCTTCTTTAGCTCTTTCAACTAGTTGTGGAAGTGTTATTGTCTTAAAACGTGCTGTTTTGGGTGCACTAGAGCTAGGCGTCCCTGAAGCGTGTCGCTTTCTTAGATGCATGCCTCATCTCTAACATTTAGCTGCAAGCAACAACAAATCGCATACGCGAGACACGGTTGGACGAGCACGTACGGCAACTCTAAGCCACACGATATGACAAGCACGCGCTGTGTCATGACAGGCCCATACCCTCAGCGACATCCTCGAGTCCCACTGCCGAAACCCCCCGCCTGACTACCACTTCCCCTGGCCTATCCTCCACCCCAACGACCTCCGTGACTTCCATCACCACCTTCACGACTTCATTATCACCGTTACCGACAAGAGTTCCGCAACCCTTATGCTCGTCTGCCGCAAGTACTACGCCCTCCGCTGTATGCAAGACCTCTACCACCCCGCCCCCATCCCCCAATTCCCGCCTGGCGCCCTGGAAATCGCCGCCGCCCCCGCCCCTGCTGCCGTCGCCCACGCCGCCGCCCCAGCCCCTGCTGCCGTCGCCCCCGCCGCCCCAGCCGCCCCAGCCCCTGCTGCCGTCGCCCCCGCCGCCCCAGCCCCTGCTGCCGTCGCCCCCGCCCCCGCCGCCCCAGCCCCTGCTGCCGTCGCCCCCGCCCCCGCCGCCCCAGCCCCTGCTGCCGTCGCCCCCGCCGCCCCCGCCGCCCCAGCCCCTGCTGCCGTCGCCCCCGCCCCCGCCGCCCCAGCCCCTGCTGCCGTCGCCCCCGCCCCCGCCGCCCCAGCCCCTGCTGCCGTCGCCCCCGCCCCCGCCGCCCCAGCCCCTGCTGCCGTCGCCCCCGCCCCCGCCGCCCCAGCCCCTGCTGCCGTCGCCCCCGCCCCCGCCGCCCCAGCCCCTGCTGCCGTCGCCCCCGCCCCCGCCGCCCCAGCCCCTGCTGCCGTCGCCCCCGCCCCCGCCCGCCCCAGCCCCTGCTGCCGTCGCCCCCGCCCCCGCTTCTCCTTACTACCGCCCGGCAACCCCCTCCTCCATGCGCACCCTTCTCCTTCACTTCAACCTCCTCCTTGCCGCCTGGCATCTCCCTTACACAGCCTCCATCACCCCCACCCAACTCCACGTCTTCAACCCCGCCTACTATGCTGCAACCGTCAAGATGCACAAGAACCCGCCCGCCCTCCGGTACCTCGCCTGCTCCCACGCTTGTCCGTCCACCGAGATCAGCGACCTGGTCACCGCCATCCTCCGTGCCGTTGACCCCGTCTTTCGTGCCATGTGGTCTGCTGCCCTGCCCGCTTTCCCACCCTGGCACTGTTTCTCCTCTCAAGCCGCCATCGACCTCATCCACGCCTACAACGCTCGCCAGTTCCCCGCCAATGCAGTCGACCCTCCCCAAGCCTACGACTTCACCCGCTTGTATACCAACATTCCTCATGACCTCCTGCGTAGCACCATCTCCTCCCTCATGGCCGCCTCCCTCCTCTCCCTCTTCCCTCCCGGCGACTTTCCCCAACCCGTTTGCCCCTACATTGTCGTCACTACCACCGTCTACCCTGGTCAGCCTGACCGTAAACCCCTTCACGCCGTCCGTTTCACCGTCTCCCCACCAGCTCACCCGTACCAGCGGAACAATAACACCATTACCCGCGTCTTCTCCCTCGCCGACTTCGACCTCCTATTCCAAACCCTCCTCGACTCCACCTTCATTCGGTTTGGACCCGCTCTGGTCCAACAAACGTGCGGCATCCCTATGGGCATCTCCGCCGCACCGTTCATCGCCAATCTCTTCTTGGCATGGTTTGAGTACCAGTTTCTCCGCCAATCCCTCCAGCCCGGACTCCCCGCAGCTGCTCTGGCCGTCCTCCACGATTTCCGCTTCAGTAAACGGTACCTTGACGACCTCCTTTCCCTCCACAACCCATCCTTGCGACACCTCCTATACACTACCGACCACCACGCCGGCCTTCATGGTCTCTACCCGCCACAGCTTTCCGTCGAGCCCCAACTCCACCCCCATTTCCTTCACAACGAGATGCCCTTCCTTGACCTCCTCCTCATCCCTACCACCTCACCTGCCGGCGCCAGTCGTATCGTCACCCACTTGTACGACAAACGTGAGCAGCCTGCGTTCCGGGGCGTTCGTCTCTCCCGGTTCGTTTCGGCCGACTCGAGTGTTAATGAAAGCTGCAAGCGCAACATCTTCAAAAGCCAATTCCATCGCCTCCGCCGTGTCATCACCGACCCCACCAATTTCTGCGAAGCTATCGCCCATGTTATTGTCGCCTTGGAACTCAAACAGCACCCCCGGCAGCGCACTCTCCAGCAGTATCAACATCTCCTTGACGACCATCCTTTCCTCTATTTCCTCGACCGCGCTCAGCTCACCCAGTCCCTTTACTCCCTCACCTCTCAACACCTCCGTGTGCTGGACTCCGGTCATCCCTGACAGCCTTCTTCCATCCGCATCTCCGCCCGGTGTTCCCCCTTTCGACCGCTGGTGGGCTGCACGGTGGCAGCGTCATCATTCCAACGTAACTACCCGGGTTCCCCTGTGGGTTTGTTCCTCGGCGTCTGGCACCTGTTGTCCCGTGTTTGCCTGTTCTTGACCTACCTCCATGCCCCTAACACCCCGTGCACCCCGTGCCCTCCATGCCACTAACACCCCGTGCCCTCCATGCCACTAACACCCCGTGCCCTCCATGCCACTAACACCACGTGCACCTCGTGCCTTCCATGCCCCACACACGCCGTGCCCTCCATGCCCCTAACACCCCGTGCCCTCCATGCCACTAACACCCCGTGCCCTCCTGTCGCGTGCTCCTACGGGGATCCTTTCCAGGACCTTAGGACCCCTTTTGCTCCTAACCCATATCGCGCCTTTCGTGCTCGGTGGGCGGAGCACTCCAGCACGTCGCCCGTTTGGCGCCTCTGGGGCCACACGTTTCTTACATACGCGCGGCACACATCCCCTTCCCTTAAACTTTTTTCCACCCTGTTCTTGCCCCATACCTCACAGCGTGACACTGCGGTCACCTGTTTGGTGTTGGCCTGTAGTGGGGCTCCTTTGCCGGACCGCACAGGCAACATTGATCCTGCTCTCATCCCTCGTCATTCCTATTCTCTTCCCCTCATCGCACCCGTTGTCGTACCCCATTGTTTGTCCCCTGTTGTCATAACCCTGTTCCCTTTGTTTTTCAATTTTAATGCTTTATTTAGTTCACTTCTTTTACGTTTTCCTATACTACCCTACTTGTCACCAAGGCCCCTTCGCATTCCTCACACCATCCAACACCCACACACAATTTGCCACCGTCCCTTTATTTTTTCGCGTCCTTATTTACCTACTTTCCATCACTACTTATGTTGCCTTTCCCTCTCGCACGTATGGCGCGCTTGTGGCGGCTTCCGTGGCGGCTTCTGCTGCGCTGGGCTTCCTCCTTATAGGTAAGCCCCCCTTTTGTTTCTTTTTCTTGCCTAGTCTTTTGTTTTACAGCTGATCCCCGTTTTCTCCGGCCCTGCCTCCTTGTCACGCCGAGCACATGTGGGGCCTTGGTGACCAACATTTGACAGCAATACCAGCCATAACCAGCAATAGACAACTCCAACAGCCAGTTTTCTTCGGCCCGCTCGCTGGAGTGTCAACTTTTCATCCGCAACGCGGACCCGGTATCGGTAGGGAAAGCTAACCAACCCATTGTCTTGTGGCACCCTGCCAACTCCTACCCCCATTGTTTTGCCCTAACTTGTGGTCTCCTATGGTTTGGTATGGTCTTTGACCCCCCTGCCACCTATAATACCCTCCCCCCTGGCAATTCAATATCCTCCCCCCTGCCACTTCAATATCCATCCCCCTGCCACCTCAATACCCTCGCCCCTGCCACCTACAATACTCTCCCCCCTGCCACTACAATATCCTCCCCCCTGCCACTACAATATCCTCCCCCCTGCCACCTAAATACCCTTCCCCCTGCCACCTCAATACCCTCGCCTCTGCCACCTCAATACCCTCGCCCCTGCCACCTAAATACTCTCCCCCCTGCCACTACAATATCCTCTCCCCCGCCACCTACAATACTCTCCCCCCTGCCACTTCAATGTCCTCCCCCCTGCCACTACAAAATCCTCCCCCCTGCAACTTCAATACCCCCCCCCTGCCACTCCAATATCCTCCTTCCTGCCACTAAAATGTCCTCCCCCCTGCCACTTCAATATCCTTCATTCCCCCTGCCACTTCAATACCCTCGCCCCTGCCACCTACAATGCTCCCCCCCTCCCACCTCAATACCCTGCCCCCTTGCCACTACAATATCCTCCCCCCTGCCACCTACAATACCCTCGCCCCTGCCACCTACAATACTCTCCCCCCTGCCACTTCAATACCCTCCCAACTGCCACTACAATATCCTCCCCCCGGCCACTACAATATCCTCCCCCCTGCCACTACAATATCCTCCCCCCTGCCACCTACCATACTCTCCCCCCTGCCACTACAATATATATCCTCCCCCCTGCCACTTCAATATCCTTCCCCCTGCCACCTCAATATCCCCCCCCTGCCACCTATAATACCCCTTCCCCCTGGCAATTCAATATCCTCCCCCCTGCCACTTCAATATCCTTCCCCCTGCCACCTACAATACCCTCGCCCCTGCCACCTACAATACTCTCCCCCCTGCCACTTCAATACCCTCCCAACTGCCACCTACAATACTCTCCCCCCCTGCCACCTCAATACCCTCGCCCCTGCCACCTACAATACTCTCCCCCCTGCCACTACAATATCCTCCCCCCTGCCACTACAATATCCTCCCCCCTGCCACCTAAATACCCTTCCCCCTGCCACCTCAATACCCTCGCCTCTGCCACCTCAATACCCTCGCCCCTGCCACCTAAATACTCTCCCCCCTGCCACTACAATATCCTCTCCCCCGCCACCTACAATACTCTCCCCCCTGCCACTTCAATGTCCTCCCCCCTGCCACTACAAAATCCTCCCCCCTGCAACTTCAATACCCCCCCCCTGCCACTCCAATATCCTCCTTCCTGCCACTAAAATGTCCTCCCCCCTGCCACTTCAATATCCTTCATTCCCCCTGCCACTTCAATACCCTCGCCCCTGCCACCTACAATGCTCCCCCCCTCCCACCTCAATACCCTGCCCCCTTGCCACTACAATATCCTCCCCCCTGCCACCTACAATACCCTCGCCCCTGCCACCTACAATACTCTCCCCCCTGCCACTTCAATACCCTCCCAACTGCCACTACAATATCCTCCCCCCGGCCACTACAATATCCTCCCCCCTGCCACTACAATATCCTCCCCCCTGCCACCTACCATACTCTCCCCCCTGCCACTACAATATATATCCTCCCCCCTGCCACTTCAATATCCTTCCCCCTGCCACCTCAATATCCCCCCCCTGCCACCTATAATACCCCTTCCCCCTGGCAATTCAATATCCTCCCCCCTGCCACTTCAATATCCTTCCCCCTGCCACCTACAATACCCTCGCCCCTGCCACCTACAATACTCTCCCCCCTGCCACTTCAATACCCTCCCAACTGCCACCTACAATACTCTCCCCCCCTGCCACCTCAATACCCTCGCCCCTGCCACCTACAATACTCTCCCCCCTGCCACTACAATATCCTCCCCCCTGCCACTACAATATCCTCCCCCCTGCCACCTAAATACCCTTCCCCCTGCCACCTCAATACCCTCGCCTCTGCCACCTCAATACCCTCGCCCCTGCCACCTAAATACTCTCCCCCCTGCCACTACAATATCCTCTCCCCCGCCACCTACAATACTCTCCCCCCTGCCACTTCAATGTCCTCCCCCCTGCCACTACAAAATCCTCCCCCCTGCAACTTCAATACCCCCCCCCTGCCACTCCAATATCCTCCTTCCTGCCACTAAAATGTCCTCCCCCCTGCCACTTCAATATCCTTCATTCCCCCTGCCACTTCAATACCCTCGCCCCTGCCACCTACAATGCTCCCCCCCTCCCACCTCAATACCCTGCCCCCTTGCCACTACAATATCCTCCCCCCTGCCACCTACAATACCCTCGCCCCTGCCACCTACAATACTCTCCCCCCTGCCACTTCAATACCCTCCCAACTGCCACTACAATATCCTCCCCCCGGCCACTACAATATCCTCCCCCCTGCCACTACAATATCCTCCCCCCTGCCACCTACCATACTCTCCCCCCTGCCACTACAATATATATCCTCCCCCCTGCCACTTCAATATCCTTCCCCCTGCCACCTCAATATCCCCCCCCTGCCACCTATAATACCCCTTCCCCCTGGCAATTCAATATCCTCCCCCCTGCCACTTCAATATCCTTCCCCCTGCCACCTCAATACCCTTGCCTCTGCCACCTACAATACTCTCCCCCCTGCCACTTCAATACCCTCCCAACTGCCACTACAATATCCTCCCCCCGGCCACTACAATATCCTTTCCCCTGCCACCAACAATACCTTCCCCCTGCCACTACAATACCCTCCCCCCTGCCACCTACCATACTCTCCCCCCTGCCACTACAATATCCTCCCCCCTGCCACTTCAATATCCTTCCCCCTGCCACCTCAATATCCTCCCCCGTGCCACCTATTATACCCTCCCCCCTGCTAATTCAATATCCTCCCCCCTGCCACTTCAATATCCTTCCCCCTGCCACCTCTATACCCTCGCCCCTGCCACCTACAATACTCTCCGTCCCACCTGCCACATCAATACCCTCCCCCCTGCCACTGTTTGTCTTATGCACCATTAGTATGCTGTCCTCCCGACCCCTCCTTCTTACTTCCCATTACTCTCTAACCAACCTGCCCTCCCATTATCTTTTTTCCTTATTTCATCATTCGCCCCTCCCAACCTGCCGTACAGCATTGCCTTATATACTATTTCCAACCTGCATACTCCCCTTCCCATACGCCGCGCCGTTCGGTCCATCTTTCCCATCTAGGCTTAGGTTTAGGTCACAGGGAGTGTGTCGCTGTTCTTCTGCACTCGCATTTCCATGGACATGATAACCGCCTGGGCTGCCCCTTACCCTCCCTTTCCATCTGTTCGCATGTACTACTACGCTGCTGGTCTTCACTTCTCGCGCCGGCTTCGTTCTACGTCCTTCGGTCGGCGGTTATTCATCCCTTTCCAGGTAAGTCCGCTGGTTCTTCGTTTTAGCCCGTGCTGTCGTTTCGGTTTCGTCTTTTTGTTTGTTCGTCGGGTGCGGGTTCTGGGATTATTATGGACCGTCGGCGCGGCCGCCGACCCTCGATTCTTCGTCCACACCTTCCCAGCCTCCTTCCATGTTCCACCGACTCCTGGTAAGTACCACTTTTTGGTAAGTGCATTCTGTTCTTTCGGTTAAATTATATCGGGTAAGGTGGGATGGACCGGCTACCATGTTTGCACCCCATGGTGAAGCCTTGTCATACAGCTCGTCAGTTGCTTCGTCAGTGTCTCATCATCATATATATATATATATTTTTTTTTACCCCCCCTATCAAACCATCGGGAGTTGAGCCCACCAGGGGCGAAAACTGGCACCCCGTCTGCCCGAGCCTGATGGCTCGCGGTAGGTTGGCTGCGAGCCCGACCTCTGATCAGCAGAGGAACGCCTCCTTCAATATGGCTGTAAAAAGGCCTGACTGGAGCCTCCCCAGCAACTGGACTACTTCACGGATATCAGTCAGCGGGACCGGGTCAGCGGGGCAGGGACGGGGGGAGAGGGGGGTGCAGGTCAACGGAGCGCAGCCAGCTGTCAGCCAGCGGGATGCCGTACTACCGGCAATCGCCGCCACTTCTGTTGGCGTTTGGCGTATATAGGCCTCCCCTGTTTTCTTACTTTCCTATTATCATTACTTCGTCCCTTAAATTCTCCTTCTAACACCTTTATGCCCCGCATTCGTGGCGAGCTCCCTCGTCGCCTTACTGATGGCCACCCTGCTGACCTCGCTGCAGCCCATAAGGCAGCTCGGACTACTGCTGAGGCGTCCCATGTTGCAGCATTTCGCGTCCATCGTCATCGCATCACCAGTCTCCTTCTTCAAACACCTCGTCGTCAGCCGCTGGCCCTTCAAGAAATCCTCCGACGTCGTCGCCAATTCCTCTCCGCCCAGCATGACGCCGATCTTACCTCCCACCCGGAACAATATGGCGTCATCTATGCGGCCTTCCACCTCCCAGAAGCTTCACGCAAGCGCTCCCGTGACCCTACTCTCGTCCCACTCTATGTCGGCCATACCACCGGTACTATCTTCGAGCGCCTCGAGAAACACCTCAGCCGCGCCGGGAATGACTTCCGTCATGGAGATCGCTCACAGCCCCTCTTCCACGAGGTTCTCCGCTATACCACCACAGACCGCTTGGTCATCGTCCCGCTGGAAAAGGTCGTCGTCCAAGGGCTCCCAGCGCCACTCGCCGCCTTCGCAGCCGCCTACCCGCCGCCTCCTCCATCCCTCTCCCCGGCAGGCCTACCACTCCCTCCTGCCATGCCCGCTACCGACACCTCCCCCGCCGCTCACCCCGCCCCAGCCCCTCCTCCCCCTCCAGCCGCCACCAACCCCGCACCAGCCCATCCACCCCACGCCCCCGCCCCTCCTCCCCCTCCCCCACCCGCCGACATCCTCTCGCCACCGCCTCCTTCCCCCCACGCCCCCGCTCCCGCCTCTCCTCCCCCTCCAGCCGCCACCAATCCTGCACCAGCCCCTCCACCCCACGCCCCCGTCCCTCCTCCTCCTCCCCCACCCGCCGACATCTTCCCGCCACCGCCTCCTTCACCCCACGCCCCCGCTCCCGCCCCTCCTCCCCCTCCAGCAGCCACCAACCCCGCACCAGCCCATCCACCCCACGCCCCCGCCCCTCCTCCCCCTCCCCCACCCGCCGACATCCTCCCGCCACCGCCTCCTTCACCCCACGCCACCGCTCCAGCCCCTCCTCCCCCTCCAGCCGCCACCAATCCTGCACCAGCCCCTCCACCCCACGCCCCCGTCCCTCCTCCCCCTCCCCCACCCGCCGACATCTTCCCGCCACCGCCTCCTTCACCCCACGCCCCCGCTCCCGCCCCTCCTCCCCCTCCAGCAGCCACCAACCCCGCACCAGCCCCTCCACCCCACGCCCCCGTCCCTCCTCCCCCTCCCCCACCCGCCGACATCCTCCCGCCACCGCCTCCTTCACCCCACGCCCCCGCTCCAGCCCCTCCTCCCCCTCCAGCCGCCACCACCCCGGCACCCCTCAATCCCGCCGCTGCCCGCGCTGCCGTGGAAAAGGCCTGGCATGACCTCGCCGCCCATAAGGAAATGGTCTGGGCGCAGCGCTTCAACACCCTCCGCGACTTCGGAGGTACCGGCTTCAACATGCGTCTCGAGGTCCGCTGCCTCGCCATGCGACCCCTCTTTCCCATCCCCCACGATGCCTCCCCACCTCCTGACTTCGGCCGCCGGCGCCGTTGGTACGCCTCCCGCGATATCCGCCGGCGCCTGCTCTACCTCCAATGCCTCTTCCACAGTTCCACCTTCGATGACACCTACTTTAAGACGGCGGGCTACCGTACCCATACCCTCCACCGCCTCCACTCCTTCCTTACTTACTACTCCCCTGCCGAGATGGGATTGGACCCCGAGTTTGCTTCCTGGCTGGTTACCCCGCTCTCCGCCGCCCTCCACGCAGCTCTCCCTGCTGCCGGTGCGCCTGACGTCTCTGCCCGCCTGTGGCTCCCCGCCGGCCTTCGTCAGCACCTCACTGATACCACTATCCGCTCGATCCTCAGCCGCCCTGAACTCCACAAGTGCCTCCCCGCCAACACCCTCACCCCTCCCCTCCATTGGCGAACCGACCCCACCAACAAGGAGCTCCTCTGCACCACCCCCGCCCTCGCCCGTGGCCTTACTGGCGACGCCTACCGCGCCATCCTCTCCCGCCCCTGTATCTGTGCTCAGCACCCGGAGCTTTGCGACCCTCAGCTCGGCCACATCCTCACTACTACCCCGTACGCCCTCTTCCCTGCCGAGCACCGCGACGCCCTCACGACCCTTTGGAACAAGGGCGCCAACTTCCGCCCCCACCGACCGCCACCCTGCCCCGAGGAGCTCCTCCAGCAGGTCCACGCCTGCGCCCTCACCTTCACACGCCACTACGAACGCCGTCAGCAATTGGGACGCGGTGACCTCGCCGAATGGGCTGGCCGCTTCACTGACATGGTCCAGCATGCCATGGTTGCCGGACGTGAGCGCCCCTTCCACTGGCCCATTCTCACAGACCAGCAACTCCACGCTTTCCACAGCGCCCTCGGACCCCACTTCACCATCACCGGCACTGACAAGAGCTCGGCTACCCTGCAGGCCTCCTGTACGCGCTTCTATGTTGAACGCTGCACCAACGACCTCTACCAGCCCGGCCCCATCCCCAACTTCCCTCCCGGACTCCTGGTGGTCCCTGCTACTTCCTCATCACCCCCAGCTGCCCTCCCACTCCTCCCCGCTGCCGACCCCACTCTTCCACCACCCCCTCCCCCACCCCCTCCCCCTCCTCCACCCCCTCCCCCTCCCCCTGACCACCGCCATCCACCCACCCCACCGCCGCCAGCCCTCTCTCCCTACTACCGACCCTGCAGCCCAGTCTTCATGCGCGACACCCTCCTCCATCATAACCACAAGTTGGCCAAATGGCACCTCGCCTACACCACCGCTACCCGACACGATGGGCTCAATGTCTTCCACCCAGCTTACTATGCCGCTACGATCAAGATGCACAAGCAACCCCCGGCCTTACGCTTCCTCGCCTGCTCACACGCTTGCCCCTCCACCGCCATCAGCGACCTCGTCCACTGCATCCTTAAATCCGTCGATCCCCTCTTCCGGCAGCTGTGGAGTACAACTATGCGCCCCGCCCGCGATTCCTTCGAACCTTGGCACTGCTTCTCGTCGGCAGCAGCCATCCAGATGGTCCATCGGTACAACGCTCGCGGATACCCAGCCGCGGGTGTCACACCCGCCCAGGCGTACGACTTCACCCGACTCTACACCAACATCCCCCACAGCACCCTTAAGCAGACGATCTCCCAGCTCGTCCGCACCGCTGTTACCGCCCACCTCGCCCCTACCCATCCACCTCCTTCACCGCTCCCAGCTGCTTATATCATCGTCACCACCACTACCGATGCCTCCAAGCCCGACGCCAAGCCGTGCCATACTGTCGCCTTCTCCCGCGCCCAGCCCCCACCTCCCCCCTTCACACGCAACAGCACCTTTGGCAGCCACACCACCACCATTAAGCGTGTCTTCACCCTGGCCGATTTCGACACCCTCTTCGCCACGCTGCTGGATTCCACTTTCATCCGGTTCGGGCCCGCACTGGTGCAGCAAATCTGCGGCATCCCCATGGGTATCTCCGCGGCACCATTCATCGCCAACCTCTTCTTGGCCTGGTTCGAGTTCCAGTTCATGTCTCAGCGCGTTCGCACCAACCCACCTCTCAGTAACGCCGCTCGCGACATCCTGGCCCGCTTCCGTGACATGCAGCGCTTCCTCGACGACCTCCTTTCCCTCAACAACCCGTACCTCGAGCACCTCCTCTACAACGACACAGTCTATGAAGGCTTACGTGGGATCTACCCGCCAGCGCTCACCGTGGAGGCCCAACGCCACGCCCACTTCCAGCGCGGAGAAATGCCTTTCCTGGACGTCTTGCTCGTCCCGGCCAATCGCGGCCAAAGTAGTTTCATCGTCACCAGGCTTTACGACAAGCGCAAGCAACCCGCCTTCGACGGCGTCCGCCTATCTCAGTTCGTTTCCCGGGACTCCAGTGTTAATGAGCCCAGTAAGGCTAACATCCTCGCTGGGCAGTTCCACCGGATACGCCATGTTGAGTCCGGAGCTGCCTCCTTCTGTGACAACATGGCCCATGCCCTCTGGCAGCTCAAGTGCGGAGGCTACTCCCGGATTCGTCTCTTCCGGCACTACGCACGGCTCTTGCATGCTCAACCCTTCTTGTACGCCGAGGAGCGCCGCCCTACACCTGCTCCCGGGCGCCGCCCTCAGCCGGGTATCAACCTATACCGCGAGACCCGTTCCCGTTTCCGTGCGCTGCAGCAAACATCAACCACATGACGGAGCTGTTCCCGGCCAAGGCTGCGGTTGTCCCCCGGGATCGATGGGTCGGGCATTGGGGCGAGTTTGGTAGTGCGTCGGTTCAGGGACTGGGTTGGGTCGGGCACTGGGTTGCGTCGGGCAATAGGGCGGGTCGGAGGCTGGTTTCGGTTAGGCTTTAGGTCGGGTTGGATGTAGTACTTTGGGGTGCGGCGGGGGCTGGTTTCGGTTGGGCACTGGGTATGGGTCGGGTCCCGGGTTAGTTGGGGCTGTGGTGCGCGTCTAGGACTGCGTCGGGTCGGGTTTTGAGGCCGTTTGGGCTTTGCGGCCGGTTGGGTATTCTCCGTTGTGGCACTGGGTCGGGCTTGGGTTTTGTGTTGTTGGGCTGTTGTTGTTGCCTAGTTTTTTGGTGTTCATAGGTTGGCGTTGCGCAGGGATGGGTTGGGGTTCTTCGCCTAGTATGGGCAGGTATCGGGCCTGCTTGTCTTCGCTGTGGTCGTCGTGTTGTGTCTGTCTCGTGGGCCTTGTGTGTCCGTGGGCTGGCGTTTCGCGCTTGGGCAGGGGCCTGTTTGTGTAAGACCCGCGGTTCCCCCTGTCTCCTTACTCACTGACCCACGGGTCCCCATACACCACTACGCATCAAGCACGTCCCTCCTTAGGACCGTAGGGTTGCTTGGACCGGCTCCCATGTTTGCACCCCATGGTGACGCCTTGTCTTACGGCTTTGTCATAGGCTTCTTTGCACCTGTCCATTAGGGCCGGCACGATCACACTGCAGTGACCGCCCGGATGGCACTCAGTGTTGTGGGGATCTGTTCACACAGACCGCACACTGTTTGTCTTATGCACCATTAGTATGCTGTCCTCCCGACCCCTCCTTCTTACTTCCCATTACTCTCTAACCAACCTGCCCTCCCATTATCTTTTTTCCTTATTTCATCATTCGCCCCTCCCAACCTGCCGTACAGCATTGCCTTATATACTATTTCCAACCTGCATACTCCCCTTCCCATACGCCGCGCCGTTCGGTCCATCTTTCCCATCTAGGCTTAGGTTTAGGTCACAGGGAGTGTGTCGCTGTTCTTCTGCACTCGCATTTCCATGGACATGATAACCGCCTGGGCTGCCCCTTACCCTCCCTTTCCATCTGTTCGCATGTACTACTACGCTGCTGGTCTTCACTTCTCGCGCCGGCTTCGTTCTACGTCCTTCGGTCGGCGGTTATTCATCCCTTTCCAGGTAAGTCCGCTGGTTCTTCGTTTTAGCCCGTGCTGTCGTTTCGGTTTCGTCTTTTTGTTTGTTCGTCGGGTGCGGGTTCTGGGATTATTATGGACCGTCGGCGCGGCCGCCGACCCTCGATTCTTCGTCCACACCTTCCCAGCCTCCTTCCATGTTCCACCGACTCCTGGTAAGTACCACTTTTTGGTAAGTGCATTCTGTTCTTTCGGTTAAATTATATCGGGTAAGGTGGGATGGACCGGCTACCATGTTTGCACCCCATGGTGAAGCCTTGTCATACAGCTCGTCAGTTGCTTCGTCAGTGTCTCATCATCATATATATATATATATTTTTTTTTTTTTACCCTGCCACCTACAATACTCTTCCCCCTGCCACCTCAATACCCTCGCCCCTGCCACTACAATATCCTCCTCCTGCCACTACAATATCCTCCCCCCTGCCACTACAATATCCTCCCCCCTGCCACCTACAATACCCTTCCCCCTGCCACCTACAATATCCTCCCCCCTGCCACTTCAGTATCCTCCCCCCTGCCACTTCAATATCCTCCCCCCTGCCACTTCAATATCCTTCCCCCTGCCACTTCAATACCCTTCGCCCTGCCACCTCAATACCCTTGCCTCTGCCACCTCAATACCCTCGCCCCTGCTGCCACCTACAATACCCTCGCCCCTGCCACTTCAATATCCTCCCCCCTGCCACTACAATATCCTCCCCCCGGCCACTACAATATCCTTTCCCCTGAAACTTCAATATTCTCCCCCCTGCCACTTCAATATCCCTCCCCTGCCACCTACAATACTCTCCCCCCTGCCACTACAATATATCCTCTCCCCCCTGCCACCTACAATACTCTCCCCCCTGCCACTTCAATATCCTCCCCCCTGCCACTACAAAATCCTCCCCCCTGCAACTTCAATACCCCCCCCCCCCTGCCACTCCAATATCCTCCTTCCTGCCACTAAAATGTCCTCCCCCCTGCCACTTCAATATCCTTCATTCCCCCTGCCACTTCAATACCCTCGCCCCTGCCACCTACAATGCTCCCCCCCTCCCACCTCAATACCCTGCCCCCTTGCCACTACAATATCCTCCCCCCTGCCACCTACAATACCCTCGCCCCTGCCACCTACAATACTCTCCCCCCTGCCACTTCAATATCCTCCCCCCTGCCACTACAAAATCCTCCCCCCTGCAACTTCAATACCCCCCCCCTGCCACTCCAATATCCTCCTTCCTGCCACTAAAATGTCCTCCCCCCTGCCACTTCAATATCCTTCATTCCCCCTGCCACTTCAATACCCTCGCCCCTGCCACCTACAATGCTCCCCCCCTCCCACCTCAATACCCTGCCCCCTTGCCACTACAATATCCTCCCCCCTGCCACCTACAATACCCTCGCCCCTGCCACCTACAATACTCTCCCCCCTGCCACTTCAATACCCTCCCAACTGCCACTACAATATCCTCCCCCCGGCCACTACAATATCCTCCCCCCTGCCACTACAATATCCTCCCCCCTGCCACCTACCATACTCTCCCCCCTGCCACTACAATATATATCCTCCCCCCTGCCACTTCAATATCCTTCCCCCTGCCACCTCAATATCCCCCCCCTGCCACCTATAATACCCCTTCCCCCTGGCAATTCAATATCCTCCCCCCTGCCACTTCAATATCCTTCCCCCTGCCACCTACAATACCCTCGCCCCTGCCACCTACAATACTCTCCCCCCTGCCACTTCAATACCCTCCCAACTGCCACCTACAATACTCTCCCCCCCTGCCACCTCAATACCCTCGCCCCTGCCACCTACAATACTCTCCCCCCTGCCACTACAATATCCTCCCCCCTGCCACTACAATATCCTCCCCCCTGCCACCTAAATACCCTTCCCCCTGCCACCTCAATACCCTTCCCCCTGCCACCTCAATATCCTCGCCCCTGCCACCTAAATACTCTCCCCCCTGCCACTACAATATCCTCTCCCCCGCCACCTACAATACTCTCCCCCCTGCCACTTCAATGTCCTCCCCCCTGCCACTACAAAATCCTCCCCCCTGCAACTTCAATACCCCCCCCCTGCCACTCCAATATCCTCCTTCCTGCCACTAAAATGTCCTCCCCCCTGCCACTTCAATATCCTTCATTCCCCCTGCCACTTCAATACCCTCGCCCCTGCCACCTACAATGCTCCCCCCCTCCCACCTCAATACCCTGCCCCCTTGCCACTACAATATCCTCCCCCCTGCCACCTACAATACCCTCGCCCCTGCCACCTACAATACTCTCCCCCCTGCCACTTCAATACCCTCCCAACTGCCACTACAGTATCCTCCCCCCGGCCACTACAATATCCTCCCCCCTGCCACTACAATATCCTCCCCCCTGCCACCTACCATACTCTCCCCCCTGCCACTACAATATATATCCTCCCCCCTGCCACTTCAATATCCTTCCCCCTGCCACCTCAATATCCCCCCCCTGCCACCTATAATACCCCTTCCCCCTGGCAATTCAATATCCTCCCCCCTGCCACTTCAATATCCTTCCCCCTGCCACCTCAATACCCTTGCCTCTGCCACCTACAATACTCTCCCCCCTGCCACTTCAATACCCTCCCAACTGCCACTACAATATCCTCCCCCCGGCCACTACAATATCCTTTCCCCTGCCACCAACAATACCTTCCCCCTGCCACTACAATACCCTCCCCCCTGCCACCTACCATACTCTCCCCCCTGCCACTACAATATCCTCCCCCCTGCCACTTCAATATCCTTCCCCCTGCCACCTCAATATCCTCCCCCGTGCCACCTATTATACCCTCCCCCCTGCTAATTCAATATCCTCCCCCCTGCCACTTCAATATCCTTCCCCCTGCCACCTCTATACCCTCGCCCCTGCCACCTACAATACTCTCCGTCCCACCTGCCACATCAATACCCTCCCCCCTGCCACCTACAATACTCTTCCCCCTGCCACCTCAATACCCTCGCCCCTGCCACTACAATATCCTCCTCCTGCCACTACAATATCCTCCCCCCTGCCACTACAATATCCTCCCCCCTGCCACCTACAATACCCTTCCCCCTGCCACCTACAATATCCTCCCCCCTGCCACTTCAGTATCCTCCCCCCTGCCACTTCAATATCCTCCCCCCTGCCACTTCAATATCCTCCCCCCTGCCACTTCAATATCCTTCCCCCTGCCACTTCAATACCCTCGCCCCTGCCACCTACAATACTCTCCGTCCCACCTGCCATATCAATCCCCTCCCCCGCCCCTGCCACCTACAATACTCTCCCCCCTGCCACCTCAATACCCTCGCCCCTGCCACTACAATATCCTCCCTCCTGCCACTACTATATCCTTCCCCCTGCCACTACAATATCCTCCCCCCTGCCACCTACAATACCCTCGCCCCTGCCACCTACAATACTCTCCCCCCTGCCACTTCAATACCCTCCCAACTGCCACTACAATATCCTCCCCCCGGCCATTACAATATCCTCCCCCCTGCCACCTACAATACCTTCCCCCTGCCGCTACAATATCCTCCCCCCTGCCACCTACCATACTCTCCCCCCTGCCACTACAATATATATCCTCCCCCCTGCCACTTCAATATCCTTCCCCCTGCCACCTCAATATCCCCCCCCTGCCACCTATAATACCCTCCCTCCTGCCACTACTATATCCTTCCCCCTGCCACTACAATATCCTCCCCCCTGCCACTACAATATCCTCCCCCCTGCCACCTACAATACTCTCCCCCCTGCCACTACAATATCCCCCCCCTGCCACTTCAATATCCTTCCCCCTGCCACCTAAATACCCTTCCCCCTGCCACCTCAATACCCTTGCCTCTGCCACCTCAATACCCTCCCCCCTGCCACTACAATATCCTCCCCCCTGCCAATTTAATATCCTTCCCCCTGCCACCTCAATACCCTCGCCTCTGCCACCTCAGAAGCCTCGCCCCTGCCGCCTCAGATGCTTCGCCCCTGCCACCTGAGTACCCTCACCCCTGCCACCTCAGAAGCCTCGCCCCTGCCACCTTAGAAGCCTCGCCCCTGCCACCTCAGAAGCCTCGCCCCTACCACCTTAGAAGCCTCGCCCCTGCCACCTCAGAAGCCTCGCCCCTACCACCTTAGAAGCCTCGCCCCTGCCACCTCAGAAGCGGGCGCGTCGGTCTACTTGGCGGACACAACGATGAGCGGCCGGGGTCCCCATTGCTCGGATCGTCCGGCGGCAGCTAGCCGGGCCGGCAGACGATGCGGCGAGCGCCAACGCCCCCCTGATCGTCAAGGGGTCTGGGGGCCGGGGCGCTTGGTGGCCGGCGGGGGATTTCACGCGACGGTTGCGGGAGCTGGTGGCCGAGCTACAGCGGATGCAGCGAGACCTAGATATTGACACTAGCCGGATCGCTGCCCACAACTTACGCTGGGGTGGCGCCACAGCGGCGGCTAATGCAGGAGTGAGCGTAGAGGCCATTAAGGAGCACGGGCGGTGGAAGTCTCGGGCCGTAGATGTGTACATTCACAAGTCAGTGGCGGTCAGGCGGGCGGTGGTAGAGCAGATGTGATAAGGGATAGGGAAACGGGGGGTTGTCTCTGCGTGGGCCTTGGATAGGAGCAGGCCACGCAGATTGGGTCCGTTGCCGTGCCAGCAGTAATAATGCGTGTTAGCAGGTTAGCTGAGTGCGTAAGAGGGCACGGGTAGCGCGTCAGGGGCCCAGTTGTTTTATTCCCCCTTCTTCAGTTGGCTTCTCCGAGTTCTCCCGGCATGACTAGTTAATTGGTTGGAGAGGGAGTTTAGGTGTTACCGTGTAATGGTATAGGGTGGTTATGTCACGAGCCACTACAGCAGGCATCAAAATTATAATTTTGGCGTAGCTAAATATCTAGTTTGAGGACCCGTAGAAGCGAGTGCATGAGTTGTCGTACATTGAGCCTTGGTGGTCGGATGGCGTTTTGAGAGTTGCCTTCCTTGTTGTTTTATCGTTGCGTGGCTTTCTTCCGGGGAACTTCGTTGTTTTTGTGTCCAGTCGCGGCTAGCCTCTTGTAGTCAACGCTAGTCAATTGGGGATAGCCCTCGCTATCTAGAGCTTGGGCTTGCTGCCTTACCGTGGTCGCCCTGCCACTACAATATCCTCCCCCTGCCACCTCAATATCCTCCCCCCTGCCACCTCAATATCCTCCCCCTTGCCACTACAATATCCTTCCCCCTGCCACTACAATACCCTCGCCCCTGCTGCCCACAATACCCTCGCCCCTGCCACTTCGTTCATTACCCTCGCCCCTGCCACCTACAATACCCTCGCCACTGCCACCTACAATTTGGTGCAGCTGCTGCACAGCCGTTTATCCAGCCAAAAAAGGCTGTTGGGCCCTGTTATACAGGCCATCAGTCAGTAGGGAGGTGGCAGGGGCGAGGGTGTTGTAGGTGGCAGGGGAATCAAGACCATCATGAACCAAAACGGGAACCAACTGGACAAGGGAACGGGAACCGCGGCAAGGAAGCGGCGCTATGGCATGTGTATAAACGGCCTCTTAATAGTGCGGCCTTTTGTGCTGATTTTACTATATATGCGCTCATGTGATCACAATTGTCATCGAAACGTAATAGTGTCACCGTAGTCTAGGCGGTTAGGATACGTGGCTTTCACCCACGCGACCCGGGTTCGAGTCCCGGCGGTGACACATGACATTTTCTTCAATACAAATGACCTCCTTAGTTCGTTTTTTGTGCTCACAGCCTTGCATATATGCACGCCACTCCAAATCCAAAGCCACAACCCCATTATCACAGTATCAAGGTCACGATGCGGTCGCCTGGGCAAAGCAATTGGCAGCCTGCATGGCAGTCTGCATCTGCCTACCTGTCCCCATGCGCAAGTGCATGCCTCATCATGGAAGGACGGAATCTTTCTGACAGCGTCCCCGTTACCAACTATACTTGCTCCAGGCTGGCAGCAGTTGTAGTACACGTGCAAGAACCGTCAGATAGGTGCATCTAAATGGGACGGCTACCTAACTTGGATGACCAACTATCTGAGTGAATGGTGCCCATGGTGAGCGGCCTGAGATGCTGAGGGCCCATTCCATTCTGCCCACTTCGTGTCCGTGCGAAACACGCATGCTGTCCAGGCTCCTGGCACCATAATCCACAGAAGTCCAGGTGGGCGCAATAAGCATGGATATGTAAAGGCGCTTGGCTGATTAGTCATCAAGGGAACTGGTCCTGTGGTCTAGCGGTTAGGACAGCATACTTTGAATCTGCTAACCTGAGTTCGAATCTCAGCAGGACCTGGCAATTTTTGCAATTTTTGCATGTGAGACTTGTCTGCCTGCAGCAGCAAGGAGACCCTGATGAGACCTGGGACCACGGCCTGCAGCAGGGTTTGAAGCAGCAGGGGAGTTCCTGGGTCTTGCCCTTATCTTGGGGGCGCCACTACTGTATGTCGTGGAGGTAACAAGCCTCGAGAGGGGCGATGAGTGATTGTGGAGCAATGGGTTGAGGGAGCTGGGGGTAGTCTTTGACGGCTGTTCACGGCGGCTTTTGCCCCGTGTCAGTTTTGCTGTGTACGCGGATCTCTGTTCACCACGGAGTGCCTGTTGTACTATAGGATTGCCATTTTAAGCAGTCTCCTGGGCTCAAGCTGAGGGTTTTCAGCTGATCCAGCTCACGGTAATATGTAGTTGAGAAGCAGGAACACTTGCAGGCTTGGTCGTATGCAGTGCTCTTGAAGAAGACATCGGCACATATGTCAGGTACGGCAGTTACTGGAACCATGATGACAGTTTCGTCCACCTTTTTACTAACCTTGTTTATTGCAATTGCATTCTTCCTGTCAATACAACGTATGTGCCTACCTCTCGGCATGCACCGTCCGCTTATGTATACCAGATAAGTTTGGCGTATAGTGTGGCTTATTACTGGATACATCTGTTCTGGCGACCAGAGCACACACGCTCCTTTCACATTAGCGTTAGCTAAGTTAACCTAAATGCCGATGTAAAGGACGAATTAGGACTTGCAGCGACACGATGGAGAGTAGTGAAGACTACGCCAAGCGATCAGAGCGCGTTAAAGCTTTGCTATCCAGCTATTATGGGGATGGGCCAGCGACAGGGGCAGGGGCGTCTGCGCAGGCAGGCGTCGCTGCTCAGCATGCAACTGCAGGCCGTGGACCAGCAGCCGCTTATGCTGGAGGACTTGCTGCAATTGATACGCCAACGTTCAACGCAGATCAGCACACAAATGACATCTTGCGCATATTCTCTCTGGAGAAGCTCATGGTCGAGCACCGCAACATGGCCCGTGAGATTAAGAACATTGACTCGGACATGCAGCAGCTCGTGTATGAGAACTACAACAAGTTCATCGCGGCAACGGATACCATCCGGACGATGAAGTCAAGTATTGACGCCATGGAAAGCGAAATGACCCGACTCCAGCAGACAGCAAGTACGAGGGAAGGGAATGCAGGGTGATGACAAGTACATGAACACTCATAGCACACCTGGGTGGCTGTCTTTTTCCAAGGGTTGGTTGGTTGATATGTGCCCTTAGGGGGCAACGCCTCCACGCCCCATGCCCACATAGCGCCCCGAAATGCGCCTCCCCCAACAGCGCCCCTGCCAGTAACGGCCCTCGCTTCCGGACCCTTGCCCAAACCTAAGCACGGCCCTCCATCCCTTACGGCTTCCCCACAGGCGTGGTAGCTGAGAAATCTCTCTCCGTGAGCAACAAACTGCAGCAACGGCGGGAGAGCATGGAGCAGCTGTACAAGGTGCAGCGCCTGCTGCGGAAGCTGCAGGTGCGCCCCCGGGACCCCTGCTCCTCTCCCTCCCCACACCGCCTCTCCCTCCCATTCTCGGGGACCCCTGCTCCTCTCCCTCCCCACACCGCCTCTCCCTCCCATCCCTGCTTCTCTCCCCCTCCCGCCTCCCCTGCATCCCCCCCCTGCCCCACCCCCCACACCCCCTACAGACTGTCTTCGAGCTGCCCCGCAAGATGCGCGCCGCTCTGGAGGAGGACGCGCTGGACACCGCGGTGGGGCTGTACGCGGAGGCGCAGCCGCTGCTGCACAAGTACGGCGGGCGCGGTACCTTCAAGGTGATCGCGCTGGAGAGCGACTTCGTGGCGCAGGAGATCAGCCAGCTGCTGAAGAAGCGGCTGACGGAGCGGAAGGACGACGCGGAGCAGTGCGTGCTGCTGCTGAGGAAGCTGGGCGAGCCGGATGATACGCTGCAGGTGAGGGGGGGCGGGGAAGGAGGCGAGGGGTGGGAGGGGCGGGGAGTCAAAAGAGCAAAGAATGAATTGTAGGAAATCACAGGCGAAGGGGGGGGGGAGGAGGGAGGGGGAGGGGGCGGGGGGGAAGGAGGGAGGGGGCGGGGAAGGAAAGAGTGGCTGCTCGGGAGCTGCTGCTGTGGGTTGGTAGTCCAAGCCTCGACACGCTAGCGTCACTCGCGCGCTTCACTCCTCTTCTCCCTTTGCCCCTCCCCTGCCTCCCCCCCACACACACCTCCTATGGTACGGTATCGTCTTTGACCCCCCCCCCAACCCACCCTCCTCCTCCTTCTCCTTCTTCTCCTCCCCATCAGGACAAGTACCTGTCCGGCCGCGTCGCCCGCATCCGGCGGGTGCTGTCGGAGGCGGCGCTGGTGGCGGATGCTATGGCAGCAGCAGCAGCGGGAGCGGGAGCGGCAGGGGGGCAGCAGCAGCAGCCGGTGCAGGTGCCGCCGCCGCCCAAGACGCAGGTGAGGGGGGGAGGGGTGTCAAAGACCATACCATACCTTAGGAAGCCACAAGGTGTGGGGGGGGGGGGGGCGACTCCCTGAAGCGAGCCACGAGGCCGACGGGCCCCAGGGGCAGGCAGACAGGCAGTCCTCCGGGGTCGTTTGGGGGGTAATTTGGAAACAGAATCCGCATTAGGCTGGATAGTTGGGTTAGTTGGGGTGGTGGTGGTGACCAGGTAAACTGAGCCGCGAGGATACCCCGACCGAGTGGGGAGGGGGCATGTCCATGGCACCTGGGAGGGGTGGCGGTGCTGCCAGTTGCACCACTTTTGGGGTGCAGGGTTGTCCGTTGGAGCGGTACCCTATCCAGCGCATGTCGCTGCTGCTGCCCCCTGCGCCTGCACGTGTCTGCCGCTGCCTAACCCCCTCCCTCCCTGGCCCGCTTCCCTCTCCTCCTCCTCCCCTCCCCTCCCCTTCATCAGATCTCCGCTCCCGAGTCCTGGGGCTGGTCCGGCTCCACCCCTCCGCAGCTGCGGGCCTTTGTGCGCGCGCTCGATGAAAAGTTCATCAACGGGGTGCAGGTGGGGGAGGGGGCGGGGAGGGGGCGGGGGTGGGGAGGTACGAGGAGCAGTGACCGAGGGTTTTTGCGAATTGTGTTGATGCGAACCGAACCAACAAAGAGTTGGGGACGTTTCCAAGCTCGCCAGCCGCCGAGGAGTTGTGTGATGTCGCTGGGGTTTGCATGTGATGCGGAAACATTCGAGTTTCCCGCACGCGCCTGTTTGCACGTTTCGTGCCAATTGTTTCGTGCCTTTTGTATGTATAGAAAACTGGCCTCTTATGTATGTGTTGGCCGCGAGACAGAAAACTGACCGCGAGAAGGAACGTAGCGAGTAGGAACGTACTGAACTGTCGGCCCCGCTCCCGTTTGCTTTGGCTTTGCAGGAGACGGTGGTCAACGTGATCCGCTTCTTCCTCCCCGAGGGCGCAGAGGACAGTCCGGAGGTGGGTCAGTGGGGGTGGGGGGGGTGTCGTACAGCACCGGGCCTGACTGCGGCTGCGTGTGTGTATTTCCCCTCCCGCAATACGCATACCACCTCCCCCATTGCTGCACTTTCACATTTAACCGTTTCCCCTTTTTAGCCGTTTCCCCACTTCCCCGTTTCTTTGCCCTGGCCTGGGGTTTCCTGAGGGCTCTTGTTTCCCCTCCCCCCCCCCCCTCACCCCACTCCTTGACAACCCAACAAGCCTGACTATGCGCAATCCTAAAATCCAGCCTAAAGCCGAATATGTATCCCTATTAACCCCCCTCCTTGACCCCCCCCCCCAGGCCGCCGCCTCCCGGCGCAAGCCGCTGGTGGCGCTGTCTCGGGAGCTGTTCGCCGAGTACTTTGCAATCGTGCGGTAGGAGGGAGGGGGGGAAGGAAGGGGGGGGGAAGGGGAGGGAGATAAACTTAGCCCAGGAGGGGATTAGGTAAACTGAGCCGCGGAAACACCGACCCTGACCGTAGGTTACCGGAAATTGCTTGGTGGTGGGGTACAATTGATAAAGGGACGGACGAGGAAACTAACAAGGTGTATAAAAAGGTTTCACCATGTGGTGCAAATTATGGTGGCCGGCCCATCCCGAGGTAGACGCAGTGAAGCGAAGTGGAGTGGGGTACGGCAGCACGCACATCCGTACCCCGTGCCATCCCCGCACCTCCCCCCACCCTGCCGCCTCCTTCCCCCAACATCCTGCCCTCCTTCCTGGTTTCCTTCGGTTGGGTCTATTAATCCCCCCCCCCCGCAGACGTGTGGTCAGCGACGCCGCCAAGGCAGGCGTGCTTCGCGGCTCGCTGCTGCGGGAAGCGCGTGCGGAGACCGCAGCGGCTGCTGCTGCGGGGGGAGGTGGAGGAGGAGGAGGAGTGGCGGGGGTGGCTGCCGCCCTGTCGGTTAGCTCCCCGGCGCTTCAGCAGCTGGGCAGCGACTGGGGGGCGGAGGCCATTGCGCAGGTGGGGTGGGGATGGGGTGGGTCAGAGATATACGCACTCCTACTATCCACAGCCTAATGCGGAGTGTGTATCCCTGTCAATCCCCGCTTCCCTTCCCTCTCTCCTTATCATTTACTCCCCCACCCCTCCCCCCCTTCAGGCCCTATCCACCGTGTCCACCGATGTGGGGCTGCTGGCGCCGCACCTGCCTGAGCTGCAGCTGAGGGAGCGGGCCATGGAGGTGGTGCAGGTGGGGGGGGGCAGTGGGAGGGGAGTGGCGAGGCGGGGGGGGGGTAATAGGGATACATGTCGCGGGCTTGGAGGCGGCGGGGGAGCGGGCGAGGGGAGAAGGGATGATGGTGGTGGAGTGGCTGCTGCATCCCTTCTTCCCTGCTTGCTCCGTCCGCCTCGTTTCTGCTCTACCTTGCTCTATTCCCTTTTACACGTACGCGCGCTCTTGGACCTCCCTCCCTTTCCTCCCCCCCCCCAACCCCCGTACCCATTTCCCTCTCCCTCCCCCCTGCCGTACAAAACACACACACGCACCCCACCCCCCACCCCCCCACAGGCTGCCGTACAACAGCACGTCACCCTCTCCTTCGCGGCCCTCAAGCAGCGAGTCATCGACGCCGCAGTAGCAGTCCGCACCGCACTGGCAGCGGAGTCGGGGGGCCTCATGGGGCCGGGTGGGGGGGTGGGCGGGGGCGAGGGGGTGCATGGGGGCATGGGGGCTGGAGGGGCGGGGGTTGGAGGGGTGGGAGGCGGGGCGGGAGGGGGGGTGGGAGGGGGGGTGCTGCGGGCGGGGAGTGTCTACATGGTGGAGTTGCTGCAGCGGGGGCTGGCGGCGTTGCTGCAGGTGGGTGGGGGGTGGGAGGGGAGGGGATGGAAAGATGTTGGAACGTACTGTGACGTCGGTCTGTGTGTGTATTTTGGGGGGAAGGGGGGTTAAACCCTACCTGTGGTTCGGTATGGTCTCTGACCGCCCCCCCCCTCCTCTCCCCCCCTCCCTCCCCCCAGGGTCTCCGCGGCTACGAGTCCGCGGGCGGCTCCCGGCTGCTTTCCTCCTGGCGGGTGCAGTGGGTGGAGGTGGTGCAGGGCGGGCTGCAGGGCTTCTTCGGGGGGCTGCTGCTGGCGGCGCTGGAGCTGGCGGGCATGAGGTGAGGGGGGGTTGGGGGGGGGGGGGTAGGGGGGCCCAGGAGGCAGAAGAGAATACCAATCGTATGTGAGGCGGGTGGTGCAACTGCTGTACGGCTGCTGCGGGTGGTGCAACTGCTGTACGGCTGCTGCGGGTGGTGCAACTGCTGTACGGCTGCTGCGGGTGGTGCAACTGCTGTACGGCTGCTGCGGGTGGTGCAACTGCTGTACGGCTGCTGCGGGTGGTGCAACTGCTGTACGGCTGCTGCGGGTACCGCTATCGATCTACTACAGACTGGGGCATGCGCCATCCTCTCTCGCCCTCTCTGACGGCGAGCTTTCTTAGCACCAAAGCACTAGTGCTGCCACTGGGGGTGATCTGACTGGTCGGTCCCCTCCCGGTGCAAGAGCACCTTCAAGCTCTATCCATCCCGGTGCATGCTGCCGGGTTGTGTACGACACTCCCCCTCCCTTCCCCCCTGCTCAACAAACACATTGGGTATTCTTCTTCTTCCCCCCCTCTCCCCCCTGCTGTCAGGTACGACGGCTGCGACCTAATGCGGGAGGCGCTCAAGGCGCCCAGCGGGGGCGGGGGTGCAGGAGGGGCGGGACTAGGAGGGGCGCCGGACCTGATGGCACCGCCGCCGCTGGGCGCGGGAGGGGCGGCGGGGGCGGGAGGCCAGGAGCTGGTCAAACCAGGTGAGGCGGAAAGGGCTGAGGGGGGGGCGGAGAGGGCTGAGGGGCGTCAAAGACCATACCAAACCATAGGAGACCACAAGTGAGGGGCTGAGGGGGGGGCGGAGACCGTTATCTGTCCTCCTCGTGTGTGCTTCCGTGTGTGTGAATGCCATGCCGCCCCTCGCACCCCTGTCCTGAGCTGCGACCTTGTACCGTGCCTGCATCCTTCCTGACCCCCGCTCCCTACGGTTTGGTATGGTCTTTCACCCCCCCTCCACCCACCCACCCCTTGTGTCTTCCTATGGTTCGGTATGGTCTTTCACCCCCCACACTCACACCCCCCCCAACCCCATGCACCCCCCCCCCCACCCCTCCCCCCCCCAGGCCTGGTACTGGTGCTTGCCAAGCTGTGCAAGTTCCTGGAGCAGGAGATGGTCCCGTGGGTCATGGAGACGCTGGCGGCCTCCTTCACCAGCGCGGCAGGCGAGGGGCCGGCGGGGGGCGGACCGGGGGGCGACCTGCCGCCTGCGTTCGTGCCGGGAGAGGTGAGGGGGAGGCGGGTGGGTGGGCGGGTGGTTGGTTGGGCGGTTGGCGGGCGGGCGCGCTGTGCATAAGGCAGCATGAGGTGGCATGGGGCAGCATGGGGAGTAAGGGCACTAGAAGAACCCATTGCCGTACGATCGCGGGGCTCGCTGTGCCTGTCTGTCTGCTACGGTGCCGTCCTAATCCTCACCTCCTCAACCTCTTCTTCTCCACATGCCTCCCCCCCAACTTTGCCCCCCCCCCCAGGTCGCGCGGCGCCTGTCCGCCGCCTCCTCCGCCATGGTGCTCAGCTACGTGGAGGCGCACGGGCGCCAGCTGAGCGTCATGGTGCGCAGGTGGGTAGAGGACAGACCAAAGCATAGGAAACCACGAATGAGGGCCGGTGTCGTCACCAACTTGGCCTCATTTACCCCCCCTCTCACCGCCCCCCCTTCCTGCCAGGTCCACCGCCTCTGTCAGCTGGCTGGCCTGCAAGGAGCCGCGCGGCCCCCGCCCCGTGTGCTCGCTGCTGCTGGAGCGGTTGGCGCGGGTGGAGGCGGAGGCGGCGGGGCTGCTGGACGAGCCGACGGGGGGCGGCAGGGGGGCGGTGCAGGGAGGGATGGAGGCGGGCAGGAAGGGTAAGAGCGGGGCTTGGAGGGGAGGAGAGGAGAGGTACGGGGTATACCCTTATAGGAGAAGGAGCGTTATGGTCGCTGAGGCGCCCCGCTCTGAGTGACGACCGCCCCCGCTGTGGTTTCCTATGGTATGGTATGGCCTTTGACCCCTCGCTGACCTTTGGTTGCCCGCTGCTGCCGTTCCAGGCGACGACCCGCGGGAGGGGGCCGGCGGGGGTGCGGGCGGCATGGGAGGCGGGCTGTACGGCAGCAGCAGCGCCTTTGGCGGCGGTGACTCGGGAGCCGTGGAGCGCAACGTGGCTAAGCTGTTCCGGGAAAAGGTAGGGGGCGTGTGGTGTGTGTGTTTGGGGACGAGGGCAGGATGTGTACGGCAGGCTGCCCATGCGCCCGCCGTAACAGGGCCCCCTTGCAACCCCATGTTGGTTTCGGTTATCCCACCCTCAACCCACCCCACCCCCCTCCCCATGGTGAAGCTTCGTCATACAGCTCGTCAGTTTCCTCTTTCAACCCCCCCCCCCTACCCCCTACCCCTCCCACGCCCCCCCCCCCGCGCAGGTCCACATGACCGGCTCCGTGTCGCTGTCCGCGGGTGACATCCTGGCGGGGGTGGCGGGGGTGGCGCTGAAGAGCCTGCTGGAGAGCATACGGCTGGAGGTGAGGGGAGGCAGGGAGGGGGGGGGAGAGGGATGAATGGAGAGGGATGGAAGGAAGCTAGGAGAGGGAGGGGCGAGACACAGTGATCTGGGTCGGCGGCGCTCCGCTTAACGAAGGTGCAAGGTGCAAAGCGGTTACAGTGCGCTGCCAGCGGTTATAGGATAGCCGCCAGGCGGCTCCCGAACTCCTTGCGCGCCTGCCAGTCCTCCACCTCCTCTACCACTCCTCCCCTCCCACCCTGCTGTCAGACGCTGGGTCGCGCGGGTCTGCAGCAGCTGCAGTTGGATGTGGCCTTCCTGCGTCCGCCGCTGCGGCGGCTGCTGCTGCTGCGGGGCGGGGGCGGGCGGGGCGAGGGGGCGGCGGTGGTGGAGCAGCTGCTGGAGGATGTGGTGCTGTCGGGTGAGGGGGTGGGGGTGCTAATAGCCCTTGGGGACATGCCTGCTCAGCCGCGTTGTGGAAGTGACCCCCACAGTACTGCTTTCCCTTCCGCCGCCTCACACGCGCTCTCTGGTCTGGGTTGTTTAAGCTTTAGGCAGCTAGGTAGTGAAGCGACACAGTCCACCTGCGTGATATGATATGGTATCACTGATATCCTGCCTAATAGCTCGGCTCCAAGCACCAACAGCCTGTCACTTAGTTTGCCGCCTGCGTGTTATCCGCCTAGTAGCTCGGCTCCATGCGTGCCAGGAGCTTGTCACCTACCAGTAGTTTGGCATTGCCCATCCAACACGTCGGGTCCCCTTCTTCCCCATCCCTTCCCCCTCACCCCCTCCCAACCTTGGTGGCATCAACCCCACCCTTGTTTCCCCCTCTCCCCATTGGGTCTCCTTCTCCCCCCCCCTACCGCTCCTATCCCCATTGTTTTGCCCCAACCTGTGGTTTCCTATGGTTCGGTATGTGGTTTTTGACCCCCCTTCCCCCCTCCCCCTCCCCAGCCACGGAGCGCTGTGTGGAGCCGCAGCTGCTAGAGGCGGCGGTGGTGGAGCGCATCCTAGCCAGTGCGAGTACGGCATAAGCTGCAAAAGCAAGTACGGCATAAACCATTAGAGCAAGTACGGCATGACAGGGCAGGAAAGGGGGTCCTGGAGGTCGAGGGCCTCAGGGTACCTTACTCAAAGGGGCTAAAGCATGTGAGGTTTGGGGGGACAGGTGCAAGTGGGCTGTAGGGCTACTAGGGGCTAGGTAGCTGGCTGTGTGATTGGCATGCTCTGATGGGCTGATGTGGCATATGATGTGAGGCGGCGAGCGGGTGTAATGATTAGCGTATGGTACCGCAGACTAGGACTGGGGTCAGGACGGCAACGTAAAAGGGCGGGACGTGTCACGGGAGATGCCAGAGTTGTAACTCGTTGACATGCCAAGTGCTGTTCCGTGCGAGGAGGCCGTGTTTGCCCTCGCGCGAGGTCACGTGCAGAACTGATGACAGTGCTTTCCTGTGGAGGCATCCAAGCGGAGGTGCCTGCGTAACCCTAGAGGATGTGAGCGGCCCGCAGGGAACTTTTCCCCTGGCCCGGGGTTACCTCCATCAATCTCTGGCCATGTAAGGGCCTAAATTACTCCCTCTGCAAGCCATAACCCGCTCGCGGTTGCCCGCCCGCGAAACCCTTGAGACATGGGAATCCTGAGCAGCTTGGTTGCTAGACATTTGTGAAAAAAGTGTTCAGCATCTTCGTCTTACGGCATATATGTATTTCAGAACTGCTCTGGTAAGGTGTTCCATACGGCTTATACACTACACAGTTGCAAAGCAAAGCCACATGCCCGAACAGTTGAGAGTCAGGCAGGTGGGAGACAGTGCAACGCGGCGATTATGACGATCAAGTGTACTATACTGAGTCGATCGCTTAAATTGCTTGCAGGACGAGAGCACCGTCGTACGGCATGAAAAGCCTTGCAGCAATCTAGCGTCCGTTTCGCGAGTAGTTGGCTGACCCAGTATGGAAGTTGGTTATTAGGTTGCCTAGGTGCAGCTGAAGGAGGAAATAGGGTCCCAGATACTTTGCTGATTTTGTGGAACTTGCGCCAAGATGTCCACGCAAAATAGGCTTCCGGTGGTGCCTACCGTCACCGTTTTGACGGTGATGAAGGCTCGCCTTGTAGGTGCTACTAAAGGTCACGCTCTGCTAAAGAAGAAGGCAGACGCGCTGACCATGCGCTTTAGGCAGCTGCTCAAGGAGATTATCGATGCCAAGGAGAACTTGGGATCTACTATGAAGGGCTCGTTCTTCGCGTACACGGAAGCTCAGTACGCGGCTGGTGAGAACGTCAAGCACACCATCATGGACAATGTAGACACGGCTGTGGTTAAGGTTCGCGGCGACCTGGACAACGTGGCGGGTGTGAAGATCCCCCGCTTCGAGTCCTTTGTGCTGCCTGGGGAGACCAAGATGGACCTCACAGGTGCGTGTGTGGCGGAGGATGGCGGGCATGATGCTGGGGAATGACCACATGCGACTCCAGGTTGTCCTAACCCTTTAATTCATTCCTCCTACCGACGCCATTCTGCTCCTGCCTTCTGTTTTCAGGTCTGGGTCGCGGCGGGCAGCAGCTGCAGAGCTGCCGCAAGGCCTACCTCAGCGCGGTGGAGCTGCTGGTGCAGCTGGCCAACCTGCAGGTGTGGTGCAGCGGGCAGGGTGGGGGGGGCGCCCGGTGTTCGCCGTGAGCATGCGGGGGAGTCAGCACTAAGGGGCACTTCACGGCTTGCGCGATCGTCGCCAGCATGCACCGGGCGGGTGGGGGCTGGAATGAGCCTGCTCACTACCGTGTATGAGCTTCTCTCAAGTGTGGTACCGTACCCACCTCTCCCCTGCCCCATCCTCTCCCTCCCCTGCCCCATCCTCTTCCCCCTCCCTCCCCTCCCCTCCCCTGCCCCCACCCAGACCGCCTTCATGACCCTCGACGAGGCGCTCAAGGTGACCAACCGCCGAGTGAACGCGCTGGAGAACGTGGTGAAGCCCAAGCTGGAGAACACCATCTCATACATCAAGGGTAGGAGAAGGGGGCCGTGGAGTTGGGGGAGGGGAGTGGGGGCTGTGGGGCTAAAGGGGAAGAAAGCGCCGAATTGGGGGGGGTGTAAAAATTGAGGAAACTGACGAGGCAACGGTCGAGCTGGGGGTTGGGAGCTGCTGCAGTTGGGGAAATGGAATGGGTAGTGAAGCTGGGAGAGTGGAAGAGCCGTTCATCTGCGCTGGAGGGTTGGGCAAGGGTGGGGCTGCGGGCACCGGGCTCAGCGCGGGAAGGGGGGGGAGGGGTTGCCACCCTGCGGCTGGTGGGCTGGGATGAAGAGAGAACATGACCAGGAAAGATGAGAGGAGGATGCCTTCCCACGCTGCCCCTCCCTCTCCCTCTCCTCCTCGCCCACCGCCACCCACAGCCGAGCTCGACGAGTTGGAGCGCGAGGAGTTCTTCCGGTTAAAGAAGGTGCAGAAGAACAAGCAGAAGCGGACGGCGCAGGCGGCGGCAGAGGTGCGCGTTGGGCGGTGTTGTTGTGTGCGGGTGTTGTGTTGAGTGGGTTGTTGGGTTGGCTTTCGGCATGTTGGGGCGTTGCTGGGCGTCAGGTGTGGGGGTTGGGAAGGCAGTTCCTTCACCTCAAGGCAGCAGCGGGCACGAGCTACGAGGGTATGGCTGTCACCAATTGCCCGCTTCCCAACCTCAAAAACCCGCCACACCTGCCCTACCCTTTACTCGCCCTCCCGCCCCCCCACCCGCAGGAAGCCGAGGCCGCTGCTGCCAACGGCGCCTCCTCCTCCTCCGCGAGTGACCTGCAGCTGCCGCCCTTCAACGGCCCCAACCCCAACGGCGTGCAGCCGCCCGCCTCCTCCAACCTCCTCAACTACCAGGAGGATGACCTGCTGTTCTAGATGCGGGTGTGTAGATGGGTGTGTAGATGGACACCCGCAGCTAATGAACTGCTGCTGCTCCCCTCTGGGCATTAAGGCACAGCCTGCTTGCTACTTGCTCCTTAGGTGCTCTACGCAGCGCAGCCCTCTGGAGCTCTTCGGTATGCGGTAACAACCCGGAGGGAATAACCGTGGAGGTCGAAAGACGCAGCAGCTGTCTACTCTACCGGTATCTTGGCGGCCAGGGCGGCATGGAGCAGTACAGTGGCAGTGGAGCACAGCAGGGAGGGTGGTGGTGGTGGTGTGGTGAGCAGGGTGAGGAGGGTGGCAGAGTGGCAGCAGCAGCGGCGGTGGGGCTGCTCACAGGACACGGTGGTCAGCGGCAGGGAGGGAGGGAGGGAGGGAGGGACGAGGCAGCGGCTGTCCTGGATGGCAGAGGAGCAGCAGCAGCAGGGCATCTGGATGCCGGGATTGCTGGTGGGTCGCTGCAGAGGTTCAGCGATTATGACAGGATTGTTGTGCATAGGGGTTGGGGATTTCGCCAGTGGTTTGGGTTTGCAAAGTGCCCTATAGGATTGTTTTGCACAGAGAGGGTTGGGGTTTTGGGAGACGAGTCCGATGGCCTCGTAATGGGACAGGACAAGCGACGTCAGGGTTGTCTTGCCCAATGGGGGACAGTGAATCAGGTTTGCTGTACATGGCGTCGGTGCGGCACGCTCGAGGCTCTTAACTTATTCGAATGGAGGCAGTAAACAGTGCATGCGTTGATGGGGTTGGTGGCCGTGCTGCGCTGTAGTGTTTGGTGGTCAGGTGCGTGTGATACCTCCATCGCGTGTGTGTTTGCTCGGATGTCCTCCTGAGCATCCTCCTGTAACGTATCATCGACGTTCCAATGAACACACCTCAGCGCGTGGTCATGCGTCCAGCGGTTCCAGCTTCCTTTCAGAAACAGCAACCTCGCAGAAGCAGAGGTACCCCCTTCATGATTAACAGCCATAAATACAACCCTTGGTTGCGTCACACCACCCAGCACAACCCGAGACAAAGTACTCAAAAATAGTCGCGCTAGGTTGAGGAGCTCCATTCCTCGTGAAGCAACGCCAGCATGCCAACAGCCCATCTGCCATCCATCTCACTCCCAACCCTCTCCGACACGCTGCACTGCACAGCAAACACACACCCCCTAAAACCCTACCCTACCGCGTCATGGTCGCATGCCCCGTCGCTCAACACACCTCATGCACTCGCTTTCCGCCCTCCTATGGTACAACAGCGCACTGCACACAACACAACATCCCAAACACTCGTCTAGAGCAGCCGGCAACCACCAATGCGGCCGTCATGTGTCAATGTTGGCGCCAACACAACGGTATACCGGTATTTAACAACGTCTGCCCGCCTAGTCCCTGGCCCGATCCGCCTATCAAACCCAAATCCAACACAAAACGTGTACCCTGCTGCATGCAGCTCCTGACGCTATAGCCAACTATGGCCCCTCAACCCCAACATGCATGCATGCACAACCCCGGCATCGCAACTCCTGCGCCCAGCCCCAGGGCCCATCACACCCACCGCCAGCAGCCCTGCGAAATCCCATCCCTCCTCCTTCCGTCAAAACCACCCCCACAACCCATGGACGAAGCCTCGTCATACAGCTCGTCAGCTTCCTCTTTCCACCCCACAGCACCCAACCCGCCCCTGCTCCCCTCCCATCCCCCACAACCTGCATTCTACGGTCAGGGTCAGTGTTTCCGAGGCTCATGTTGTCTAATCCTCCCCCACTACACCTTAGACCTTACCTACCGGTAATCCCACCCCACCCCCTTACACCAGCTGCACCGCTGCAATGCCTGGTATCTTCTCCCTCAGCTTCTGAGTCACCGCAACCCTCACCGTCATCACATTCGCCGCCGGACCCGTGATCCGGATCTTGACAATCACCCCCTCAATGCCCACCAGCTCCAACCCGCCGCCGCCAGTCCCAACCAGGTACGGCCGGATCTCGTTGAGTACGGAGTCCACGTTGTCTGGGGTGAGCTCAAGTCCCTGGCTCTCCTCGGTGACCTGCTCCACGTCCAGGATCTCCTGCATGGTGGGGGGGAGGCAGGCGGGGGCCATGGGGGAGGGGGAAGGGAAGGAGTTCGGTGGCATTGGTGCAAGGCAGGCTGGTAAAGAGGTTGGCTGGTAAGGAGGTTGAATGCCGTGGTGGCGATTCGTGGTGGGAGGGGCGCTACGGAGGTGAGTGAGGCGAGGAGGGATAGGTTTGAGGTTTTGATCTGATGAGAAGCAGTAGGGGCTGCTGCGCTTTTGGATGTAGTAGGGTGATAATGGGGTCCATCCCACGTGGGTGTTGGTGCCAGGCAGGGAGGACTAGGGAAGGTGTGATGGGGCGGAGTGTGACTGTGTACGGCTGAGGCTGAGAGGCGGTTGGCTACCGGTGAGTGGGGGCATGGAGAGGAAGGGGAGACAGCGCTGGGCTAGGCCATGCGTTGATGCGTACTTCGGCAAAGAGTGGAGGCAGCGGAGGGAACTAAGTACCCAACCCATCCTTCCGCCCTGGTAAGGAGCCCAGCCCCTCCTATAAAACGTCGCGAACATGTCTCATGGGGGGAAAAGAAACGCACCGGAATCCTCTCCATGAGCCGGCGTTTGATGCCCATGGTCATGGTCGTTGTGGAGCTGGGGCAGGAACCGCATGCGCCCTGCAACTTAAGCTTGACGACCAAACCATCAATCTCCAGGAATTCTACATCACCACCATCGGCCATGAGGTAGGGCCGAACCTGCAGCAACATGACTTGGTATGATACTAGGGCCGCGATTCCCAATCAGTCGTTGCAGACTGGGTCGCACCTCGTCCAGGACCTTCTCCACATTCTCTGGCGTCAGCTCCATAACATCTGACAGCTCCTGAGCTGCTTTTACAACGCTTACTGGCCGGCGCTGCGCTGGATCAACCAGGCGAGGAACTGCCGCCCGAAACGCGGTAATCGAGGACGCCGACAGCTGGTGCGACCGCGACGTGCTATGTAGCGGCACCCAAATCGCATTCTGGCTAACACATCTTGGGCTCACGCTCGCGCCCGTATGGCAGCGCAACGTAGTTGATGCCATGGCCGTCGTAGGAGGTTTGTTTGTTGGCTACAACGCGTCTGATTTAAGCCTAATTTAATCGTTCTTAGAAGCGATTGCATAGATCATACAGAAAAGTCGCTGACAAAGGGCCGAACGGCCGATCCCAAGACCAACTGTACTGGTCCCCGGGTAGATGAAAGACCTATGAGGCGTTCTTCTACTTCACTTACGCGAATTGCTTAAACAGTAGCCAAAGTAACTGTTACCATTTACAATTGTCGTCAAATACAATCGTTTAAGCCCTACCGTATTCTCGACCCCAAATAAGCCTGTTACGCAATTGCGAGCTTGTGACCATCTCGGAGTCCATTAGTACCCTTTAATTATGGAGTCTCTATTTCGCCAGGCAGGTCGCCGTTGCTGCATGCGGTCGAGAGGACAAGCCGCCGGCCCACGGAGCATCGGAACACAAATTGCACCAGCTCGGCTTCATTCCACCGCCCCCAGCGGGAATGCAGCAGCTTGTTTTACCGGGGCTATTATCAGCGACTGCGCTGCCGTAGCGTCGACGTCAGCGTCTTGCAGCAAGACTTCTGGCGTTAGTCCCCGGACCCAGGGGGCGTCGTCGTCGTCTTCCTCGGCTTGGCCGCTCTCCTCAGGTATGCCCTCCCTCATTGTGAGCCCCCCCCTGTTCATACCTGTTCATACCTCTCCCTCAACTGCTTCTCCTTGTACTGCCTCTTCTGCAACTGCCTCTCCTGCAACGGTCTCTCCTGCACTGCCGTTCTTCTCCCCCTTGGCAGTACGGCAACAACGCAGTGGCGGTGTCCCAGGCAGCAGCAGGCGGTGTGTTGCTGCCGCCTCCTCCTCCTCCTCCTCCTCCTCCTCCTCAGCAGCAGCAGCAGCAGCAGCAGCAGCAGCACCCTCCTCCTCCTCGCCATCACCCCCCTCCGGCAGCACCTCCTCCTCCTCCTCCTCGGCTCCCACCACTGGCGGTGTGTCTACTGACGAGGTGAGGGCAGCCTACTGGTAACCTACTGGTAACCTACTGGGGGGGGGGGTGGCTCCGCGCTGGTGCCCGTGATGGCCCACTTGCGGGTGTGGGGGTGGGGCTGGTCGCGGTGTCGTACCTTGATGCCGTGCACCCCCCTCCCGGAACAGTAGGGCGGCTCCGGAGCTGTAGGGCTGGGGTATTGAATGGATGGTGGCGGGGTTGATGTCATGTGGAGGGGAGGGCAGGGTAGGGGTTTAGGGTTTAGGGTTTAGTGTTTGCTCCAGAGCGCTCTGCGCACCGCAGCTGCCTGAGTACCGCAGGTGCGCCTCCTCACCCCCCTCCCCCCCCCTTCCCCCCTCCCCCCCCACCCCTCAGCTCGTGTCCCCGCGTGCCGAGGCGCAGCTCAGTCGGGCGCAGTACCAGGCCATCTACGACCGCCTCATCGACATCTTCCAGACGCGGCCCCGCGAGGACTGGAAGAAGCTGATTGTGTTTAGCAAGCAGTGGGAGCAGCATGCGGGGGGGGTGTTTGACAGGTAGGGGGGGAGTGGCGCGGGGAGGGGGGTGCGAGCGTGGGCGGCTGGTGGGTGTGTTTTTGGCTGCATGGCCCGGGGGGGGGATTACGTAATAAGTGCATGGCCGGGGGCCCGGGCAGCATGTCATGCCATGCCATGTCATACTTCCCCCTCTGCGCTTGGCCCTGCACATGGCGTGTGAAAGCATAAACGTCACCCTTTTTCCCCGTTCACCTCCCCTCCAGGCATGGCTATCCTAATTTTCCCCCCTGGTACCCCTTCCCCCCGCCCCCCTCCTTCCCCCCGCAGGATCAAGGAGCTGGCTGACGGGGAGGCCAATGTTGACAAGAAGATGGCGCTGCGGAAACTGTTCAGGGCGCTGCAGAACGTGAGGGGGAGGGGAGGCAGGGGAGGGAAGGGAGGGAGGAGGGGAGGTAGAGAGGAAACGACTAACGCACCGTGTGATAAGGCATCATATCATGGTTTGTTTGCAACATGTGAGCCAGCCCGACCCGCCCAAGCCAATACGGAGGGGGCGGCGCGCAACCGTCAGCCGTCGCTGGCTGGCTGGCGGGCGTGTGGGGGCTGGCAGGCGGGAGCAGCGGGGGTGCAGCAGCGGTGTGCAGCTCCTCCCTCGGGCCCCTTCATGACATACCTCACACCATCCCCCACGTCTCCCCCCCCCCGGGATATACGGGAACGGGAGTCCAGTTGCTGCACTTCTCATTTAGTTTCTACCCCCTCTCCCCCCCCCTCACCTCTCCCCCCCCCCTCTCCCCCTCCCCCTCACCTCGCCGCTCCCCCAGGCTAACGAGGAAGTGTCCCGCTACAACCGAGTGCTACTCAAGCTGGCGGAGGCGGCGGAGGAGGAGTGGGAGGCGCTGGTGGCGGCGTACCGGGGGGACATGCAGAAGCCCTTCTTCGAGCACATGAAGTGCCTCATTGTGGCGGCAAAGGTGCGGGACGGGGCGGGGCGGGGCGGGGCGGGGGGGGGCGGGGGCGGTGGGGAGAGGCGGTGTGGGTACGAAACTAGAGGGAGTGAAGCCCGATTCCGCCCTGGCAAGCATCCGACCCCTCTTGTTCCCCTTCCCTCGCAGCTCAGCCTACCTAACCGCCCCTCCCCTCCCCTCCCCTCCCCCCCCCAGGACACCCCCGAGCGGCTGGAGCAGCTGCTGCTGGTCAACACCCGGCTGCTGGCGCTGGTGGCCAACCACGATGCGGTGGCGGCGGACACGGAGAAGCTGGAGGCGGCGGCAGCGGTGTACCGCGACCTTCTCAGCTCGGTGGGGGGGAGGGAGGGAGGGGGAGGGGGGAGGGGGAGAAGTGAAACCCACATAGGATAGAAGAGTGGAGCCCAACTGGCGGTGGGATTAGATAACTGAGCCGCGGAAACACTGACCACTGACCACTGGCGGTGGGAGAGGGGCGCTCCTGCTTCCGCTATTGTTTGTTGAGTGCCACTCCCCCCCTGCCACCTCCACCACCCACCTCGCCCAACCTCACCCGTCCACCTCACCCGTTTCACAACCCCAAGCTCAGGAGGTTCCCTTGCAACCATCAACCCTCTGTACACATGACTCCCCATTCCTGCACCCGCCAAAACCCCGCCTGCCACTTCAACCCCCCCCCCCCCCTGCCCTCCCCCCCTGTTCTTAACAGATCAGCAGTGTGGAGGAGCTGGATGCGCGCATGGCGGACCTGGCAGCCGCGGGTAAGATCGACCCCGCCTTCCTGCAGATCAGCGCCAAGGCGTACGGCGCCGCTCGGGACACCAACATGAGCAAGGAGGAGGCCAAATGGGTGGCGTACAAGCTGTACCGCACGGTAGGGGGAGGGCAGGGAAGGAGGGAGGGGAGGAGGAGGGAGGGAGGGAGGGGAGGAGGGAGGGGAGAGAGGGGGTGTAAGGAAGGAGTTGTGCCGCGACCTGAGGTTTGGTGCTTTATTTCCTCCCCCCCCTCCCGCCTGCCCCTTCTTCCCTTCCTGCCTCTTTAGTACCCCTCGCGGCTCAGTTACCGAACTCTAATCTCCCCCGCTCCTCCTTCCCCTCGGGGGTATTCTTCTTACCCCGCTCCTCCCCCCCTCTTTACCGCCCCCTCCTTCCCCCGCTCCTCCCCCCCTCTTTACCGCCCCCTCCTTCCCCCGCTCCTCCCCCCTCCCCCCCCAGGCTCGCGACCACTTCGACCGGCAGCAACCCGCGGAGAAGCGAATCATCGAGTACATCCTCTCCGTCTCCGACCCCACCGAGCGACGCAACCTGCTGGACAAGGCAGTCACCCCGGGGCCCACTCGCGCCACTGACACACACGACTACCTGTACTCCACTCCACAGGTGTGTGTGGGGGGGGGCGGGGGGGGGGTAAGGTGGAGGGGGGGTTAAGGTGGGGTGCATGGATTTGTTAACTTTCTCGCTTTTTAGGTTTACTGATAAACATGCCGATACCCCCAAACATTCCGATACCCCCAACTGCCGCTTTACGACCCGCGCGACCCTCCCCCAACAATACCCATTGTTTTGCCCTAACTTTGTGGTTTGGTTTATTCTACCCACCCCCCCGCAGCGCCTGTTCCTGTTGCTGGACAACACCCTCCGCGCCTACAACCTGATGAAGGACGGCGCCGCCAAGAACATGAACACCCCCGAGGCGGCGGTGCTGCCTCGCAAGGTGGGGGCAGGAGGAGTAGGCACAAGCAGGGCCGCGGAAACACTGACAGGGACAGGGGGAATAGATCCGTAACTCTGCGTGCTTGGGCGCCCTGGCTTCTTATACCTGGCCTCGGCACTTTCCCGCTGCTGCTGCTGCTGCTGCTGCTTATACGCGCTCACGGAAGCCCCCCGGTCCCCCCCCGGCCGGCTCAGCATGCCCACTCCTCGCCTCTTGCCATGTCTAGTCCTGATGGTTGGTGTCCTCACATGTCACCCCTCTTCCTCCTCCTCCACCACCACCACCGCCCCTCCCCCCGCAGGTGCGCGTGATGATGGAGCTGAGGGACGAGCTGGTGCGGCGCTACCTTTGAGAGGGGGCGAAGAAAAGGATTCCCTTTAAGAGGGGAGGGAGGAGGGAGAAGAGGAGGGAGGAGGAGGCGGCGGGGGAATGAAGGGCTTGTAGGGAGGCGAGGAGAGTGAGGAGGGAAGGGAGGGCTGGTGGGAGGAGGAGGGTGGGTGGAGGTGAAGCTAGGGCGTCTGCGCTGAGGGATCTCTGGCCTGGGGCTGTGGCAGAGGAGGAGGAGGAGGTGTCTCTGGCATGCATGATGGGGCGCATTGTGATGTGGATAAAGAGGAAACAATCAACCTACTGTGTGATAAGGCGTCATCATGGGGACGGGGGGCGGTATTAAGGTATGCGCAGGCACAGGCGGCGGCTGGCGTGGCATGGAGCGCCGGTAAGGAGTAGGGCTGTACGGCAGTGCGGGGGCAGGTATTGTTAAGGAGTCTTGAGGAGGGCTTGCAGCTGCACATGTGGGCCCTTGCTGTAATTCGAGGGGTGCGGAGGGGCTGAGTTCCTGGCTTCCATGGAGGGATGCCTAAGGACGGAAAGGAAGCTGTGTTTGGGCTGAAGACGAACATGCTGCATTCTATGTGCCTTGTTGGGTGACAGCAGCAACGTGCGTGGGTTTACTCCCCCCCTTGTTTGGCCCGGCGTGCTGCAATGGTATATGCTACGGTATATCCCTAGTAAAGAAGCTTTAAGATCACTACGTATAACTGATATGGATGCTGCCATGGAGGTGACTGCTGTAAACTGCCTATCGCTATCTTGGTCTTCCCCAACAGGCCTTGGGATGGGCAGCGTCAGTAATCACAGGTACCCCACTATGGTGCAGTTACCCCCTGAAGTATACACCCGCAGTCTGCTGCCACTGCTGAACGGTTGTTGCTGCTTGTTCGTGTGGGTAAGGCACCTCAGCACTGGTACGGGCCAACCCAGACCCAGTAATCTTATAGCTCCTCCCCTTCTGCCCCAGATCGCCAGAAGGGTGCCATGTGTGCAATGTACCCGACTCTAGCTGACCTCGAAGTCAGCCCTGAATAGCATTGCGAACCCCCATAAGCTGAGATCGCCAGTTGAGACCTCCAGGCTAAATCTACTGCATACTATTTATTGAGCCTCCAAAGCGGTAACTCCTAGCCATCGCTGCTGCTTAAGCCGCCGCAGCCGTCAATTTAGGTGCCCGCTGCCGAGTTCGCCTGTTCTAAAGTGCTGTGCATTATTATGAGACAGAGAAGAGCCGATATATTCATCATCGTGTCCTTACAAAGCTCGGCCCGACAAGCGGGCTGCCATCATCGCCAGCTGGGTCAACAGCCACCAGTTTACAGGCCCAGCTTGGTGCGGCGCCAGTGCCGCCGCTTAGCGTTGTAGCGGATGGTGTTGTCCGTGCGGAAGCGGATCCAGTGGGGAATAGGCCGGTTCTGCTTGGCCTTCTTCGCCAGCTTCTGCTTAATCTTGAACGACTTGTTGGACGGCATTTTTGCTGCCTTCGGACAACGTAGATGCCCAAGAGAGAAGGAACGCTGGTGTTGGGAGCCCTTTCCTTGTCGGCGGAATGGGCCCTGTGGTAGTACGACCTCACCAAATTCTATACCTTTGGCGCTAAAGAGGCAAGTATACTGTTGTCTTCTTTTAGTATCGGATTGATAGCAAGTCGTAGTCTTACCTGTTTGCCACCTATAGTTTCTCGCATTGAACTTGGTAACATGCCATGCTCTCTTGAGCTTAAGCATCTAGTGACCTGGCTTAACGGAAGAATGTTTAAAACCCGCAAATAGCATGTCCAGCGGTGCAAAAAAAGTAAGCTTTGAAGGCAGTGCAACACCTTGCCTTCGTGCGCCATCATAAGCTGGACGCTTGTAGCTTCCTTCGCTCACGTCCCGTTAGTCGTTATTCCTACCCCATGGTGCTATGTATGCGCTGTAAGAGTAGGAGTAATCACAAGGATAGGCGAGCGTGGCATTCTGCACGTGCTCCGTCACTGTCCTCGGCATTCCTCCATCATGCCGTTGACGATTACAACAGCCTGCATGATACGTTGTCGAATACCCTCCTTATATTTACAGGGGCTTTCAAGCCGCCCAAGAGCGACAGTTGTAAGGCACGACCTGCCACCATACGTAGACCATTTTTAATTGTCGAATAGACCCGGATATCCACACATGGACGTTCCTGAAGTCCCCTGCGAAACTATTGTACGTATATCAGAACCCTTTTGGTAGGATTGGTACAGACCATAATCCACGAAGTTGTTGCCTGAATTCGGCGACGTGCCATACATAACTATGTACTAGAGGACCCGCGGGTCACGAGCCGACCTGACCACGAAACGGCTATACTGCGCAATGGCAGACGCCACAGAGGGTCATCCAAAACACATATACCCACATCCTCGACGAAAGAAACCCACTTCAGTGCATCGCAGCCCTCTTCACTGCCGTATACAGCTTAAACCACCTTTTCACACATAGTCCTGTAGCCCACCTGCAAACCTATGTGCCTCAAATACTATCTCTTACACCTTACTGCTACATCCCACGCTCAATCAAACTAACAACCACTGCCACACACGTAAACGCCTCTTCCCCTGCAGCTCAGCAGTGCCAGCAGCAGCCTCTTCTCTAAAAGGGCGGCGCAATCTGCAACGTCTGCGCGAGCAGGTGGTGTCGCGCGCGGAAGAAGGTGTCAATGCATGCTCGTGGCTTGCCGTCGCTGGTGGTGGCAGCTGCGGCCGCGATGCCCGCGCCATCCGCATCCGCCGCCAGCGCCCATGCGGCGTCGAACTCCTCCTCCGACATGTTGACGCCGGCGTCGTCCACCAGCTGCCGGATCTCCTCTTTGGGACTGTGGGCGCGGGCGGGGGGAGCAGGGGAAGCAGAAGATACGTAAGACCAGCATGTTAAGCTGCGGGTGGAAAAGATACCGGTACGTATCACAAGGAAGTTGGGTGACCATGCAGCTCCCCCAACCCGGATCCCGGACCCAACCCATGTCCCCCACCCCACTCCAATTCACCCTCCCCTCCTCCGTCCACCACCACCACCACCACCACCACCACCACCTCCACCTCCTCCTCCTCACCGTAGCGCCACGAACTGCTCATCCGAGATGCCCAGGTCCGCAGCCAGCGGCGGCCGCAGCACCTGCCCCGCGTCCGGCTCGTTGCCGTAGTTCTGCGGGTCGGCCACGGAGCGCAGCTTGGGCAGGCGGACCATGTCGGTGCGGATGGTGGGCACGCCGAACACGCGGGTCTCGTCGCCGGACTTGGTCTTGTTCCTGCGTTGGCGTTGGGGGGGATAGTAAAAGGGGCGGGAAAGATGATGTGGGTTGGAGGGAAGGGGGGGTGTAATAAGGGCGGGAATTTAGGCGTGATGGGTGAAGTGATAGGGGTGGAAGAAGGTGAAGCGGAGTAGTGGGTAGGGGCAGGGACGGCAGGGACGGCAAGGAGGAAGAGGGCGCTGGAATCAGGCACCAGCTGACCGGCAGGGTCTTCCATCCCTCCCCCCCCACCTGAAGCCCTCCCGCAGGCTCTTGCCCAGGTCCGCGTCCGGGTCCTGCTCCCCACGACCGTAGTATCCCGTCATCAGCTCGCCCACACCTGCAGGCGAGAAGAGGGGAGGGCCCAGGAGGGGCGTCAAAGACCACATACCAGTAGATCATAGGAAACTACAGGTCAGGATGCAAAGAAGTGGGGGCAAAAAAGAAATTCCAAAGTGTGGTGTGATAATGATACAAGTTGCTGACAATCCCTGGTGCAAAGCAGTGGGGACAGGAGGCGGCCTCAGGCTGCCCGGAGGGGGGGTTTTAAGGGAGAACAGGAACAGGGCAGGGCGGTATAACTCTGCGTAACAAACTACCGGTGCTGCTGTCTGTCAGTGTCACTAGAGACGCCCTCCTCGCCCCACGCCTCCGCGCCTCCTCACCCGGTTCCCGCCCCTTGCGCATGGAGGGCACCCCAAAGGTGTGGCCGGGCGCCAGGCTGGGTCGGTCGCCGGTGCCCAGCTGCTTGGGTCGCCCCAGGTAGTCGGAGGAGGTGGCCTTGTAGTCCTCGTGCAGCTTGGGGAGGATCTTGGGGGGCTGGGAGGGGGGACCGGAGGGGAGCACGGGCGGGTTGGGTGGGGTAAAAAGAAGAGACTGACAAGCTGTATAACGAGGCTTTACCATGGGGTGGGGTGGGGTGGGTGGGATGCGAGAGAGCGAAGCGGCCATGTTGAGGCCCGGTAATGGACGGAGCGAGTGCAGCGCACGGGTGAGGGAATTCATGCCGTTGCATACTGAGGGGCAACCATGACCCCTTATTTGTTGGTCATGCATGCATGGGTACAAGGGGGGGCGCTCAATGGCGCGACCCACATGGCCCCATGTGCCGTCCCCGGACATCCTGCATCCCATCACCACCACCACCACCACCTCCACCACCACCATCATCGCTATCATCAGCGCCTAGCTAGGGCTTTCCTGCCATGGCCTCTGCCCCCCGCTCCCTGTCCTCCCCGCCCGAACGTGCAGCGCCGTCTCCTCCCCTGCTTGGCCCCTTCTTCTTCTTTTACCCCTTCCCGCCCCCCGCCCCGCGGATTGGGGCTCCGTTGCTCCATTTCCATTTATTTTCCCCCCTCCCCGCACCGCCAAACCCACCTGCAGCGCTGGATCCAGTGTGGTCTGCAGCGCCCGCCGCACGCCCTCCCGCTCCGGGTCCTTGTCCACCGCACCGAAGCGGTGCGACACCGGGTCCACCCCCGCAGTGCCCCAGTCGTAGTTGCGCCGCCGCTGCTCGCCTGGGGGGAGAGAGGGAAGGGAGAGGGGCAGCGGGGAGGGAGGCAGGGAGGGAGGGAGATGTGGGTCAGTGCGTGCGGGTGCCGGTAGGGGGAAGGTAGAAGGTGGCAGGGAGGGCAGCCCCGCGAGATAGGGCACAGATCGCATCTCACCAGTAGGGCTCTGCTGGAGCCATGCGCTCATGCAAGATGCTATGCAACGTGCAACGACTCAGCGACATGCTGCTGCCCGGTCGCAAGGTCGCAACCCTCCCATGGCGATCTTTTTGAAATGGCCCCCAGCAAGCCCGACGTGTCGTCAGGTACCGGTGGCAGCCAGCTGGTGGGCAGCGGCAGCAGCAGCGGCGGCCAGCGGCCTCACCTGGCAGGTAGTCTCCGTGGCTGCGCACGTACTGCGAGCGGGTGGCGGGGTCCTCCTCGGCGGGGCGGTCGGTGGGGAAGATGACGGTGGCGGCCTGGCGGGCCAGCTCCTTGCCCTGTGTGCGTGCGTGCGTGTGTGTATGAGCAGGGGGGGCATGGGGGGTGAAGATTGGGGCGAGGCGTGCGTGTGCCACAGCCTAGTGTGCGGCCTGGTGCGCCCCAACGCATGAGCTAGAAGGCGCATGCGCCACAGCGGTTTCAACGATACCTCCCAGGAGAGAACACGCTCCATCCCTCACCCCATAGCTTACCCGCGAGTCATACGCAATCCCAAAGGGCCGCTCGGTTCCAAGGGCCCCAGGGATTCTGTGACCCCGGACGTAGCCACGCCCTAGAGGTTCCCGTTGCGAGCTGCAGGGCCGAATGGAAGAATGGATGATAGCGTGTCCTAAGGCCAGCACAGCGTTGGCAACATGGATGCTAGCCAGGGAGGTTAGGTTCGACGTACCTTGCGTAAATGTTCTCAGCTTGCTCCAGCTTCCATCGCGCTAGCTCGGAATCCGGGTAGTTTTTTATCACCTCGGTGACATTTTGTCCTGGTGGGGCCGCTGTCTTCACTCCATACGGCCCTGGAGGAATTGGGTCCTCTGCAACTCCTGGGTGCCGGATGATTTTTCCCGGCTCATGAACCACGCTCTGCCTATATTTCTTAATGGTTTCAGGTGTTACAGGTCGTTGTCCACGTTCCCAAGTGACCGCGTCTTTCGCACCCCCATCGAAAACAGAGGTGATGCCCGCGGGCGGTATTTGCGGTTGAGTCATATCAGACTCATAATTTGTTCGCCTAAGAGATTGCGTGGTTAACATCTTCGTGGTCTACAGAGTATCGTCGCTTGCAATGGATGGTGGTTGCTCACGCTCGTCGCATCAGAAAGCAGCTGGGTATACTTCAATATAGTTTGCTGGTTATGTGTGTACTTAACATGAAGAAGGTTCTTTGAAAGAGGGATAAAAAGAACCCATTCGATTGCTTACAAGAACCACCGTACGATACTCTGGAGCATGCTTTCAGCTCACATTTTGTCATACCACCCATACCTACCATAATAGTATGTATATGGGCTCTCCATATGGAGATTAGATCTACGTGTTAACAGTCTGAGTCCCGCCAACTTTCGCGGAAGAGCCCCTACCTCCAGCGTACCTCCCTGCCCCATGCCTATGACGACGTCACACTGCCTGAAGGACCAAGCCCATACAACATATCAATTTGGGTTTGTGCATGCAGGCTTCCAAACTTCGGGGCTATAAAACCTTAGCGTGCGTGTTCTTCCTTTACCTGGGGGGCTGACGTCGCAGGCCATACACATGAGACCCCACACGTCAACTCACCATTCCGTGGCACCGCAAGTCCACGTCGCAGCTATGTAGCGAATGCTCCCCTTTCATGTGTTAGGGTAAAGTCTCTTCTATAGGCTACGCATGCCAGTTCACCCTAACGAGTTGAAAGGAATGCAGGAAAGGGGGCCCCGGGCAGACAACTGGCTTGCTAACGCTGGGAATGCGGGGCTAAGACATTCGCGACTGATGGCACTGTGCGAAACTTGAGTACTGAGAGGATCGGGTAGGGTTTCATGGACAGATTTACATGGTCCAGACCTAGCAGCTGACTTTAAGTACATTCGCCATGAGCAGCAACTGACGCCTTAGATGTAGAAACTGGGACGGATACATGGGTTCCACTCGAAAGTTACATGCCAGCGAATGCGGCGAACTGCTGCTGCTTCAAGGCCGCTGGAGAGCCGCCGCCTGCAGGGCCGCAGCAGCAGCCCCACCACCTCGTCCTCAGCAGCAGCAGCCGCAGCGCTCCGCACCCAATCCAGCAGCAGCCGCTTACTCGTCCTCCTGGCTGCGCAGGCGGGCGCTGCCGTTGATGACGCGGATGTTCAGCTGGGCAGCGCGCTCGACAATGGCCTTGCGCTTGAGCACGGCCACGTTGTGCGCAATCTCGGCGCAGAAGCGCCTGTGGTAGCAATAGGGGAAGAAAAGGAGAGCGGGGGTTGAATGCCGACATGGCTTCAGAAGCATATATTCGCTCGACAGCACACGCCACTTGCGACCCAGATTTCAAGGTGGTATCCAGCTGTGGGCTGCCGACATAGCCCAGAGCTGTTGTCGTTACCCACGAGCCTGAACCCCGTATGTTCTCTACCAACAATTTCTGATTTGCTGCCTCCTGCCCCTAGCTGGCTTCCTCTTCCTTACCGACCCCTGCGCTGCCGCAACCCCTTTTGCCCAGCCCGCTCCCCCACCTGTTGTGCATCATGAGCAGCTCCAGGTCCTGCACGTTGTTGACGGTGTACTTCAGGAAGCCGTTGGGGAGCATGTGGCGGGTCTTCTTGTTCGACCCGTAGCCGATGTTGGGCATCGGCAGGGCGCCCTTGAACCTGCATGCAGCGGGGAACAAGAACCAGGCAGCGAGGCCAGTCAGAGGAGGGGGAGTGAACCCAGGAGTGATCCGGGGAGAATCCCACACACGGCTTTGCCATGACATGCTGAGCAACCAGTGGTAATCGTGGTGTGGTACAATAGCTGTGGACACGAATAGTGCATCCGCACGGGGAGGTATTAGTTCCATCCCGATCCTTCCCATCCCTAACCCCCAAGTTCCCCTGGCACCCCCGTACCTGCGGCGCACGCGGTTATCGATACCCTTGGGCTTGCGCCATGAGGACTTGATCGAGTCCTTCCGGTCGCTTTGGTGCCGGTCGAAGTGCTTAGTGCGCTTCTTCACAATCTTGACCTTCTTAAGAGGCTGCACCATTTTTGCTGGCCCTGCGGACATACGTACATACGAACCTGGCTCAGAGTGTGCTAGCAAGGTCGGAGTTCCAGTATTCGCGGTGACACGCCACATCGCGCCGCAGCGGCAAGGAGCTGACTCTCCGCAATCGGTGCTTGCTACTGAGCTCCAAGACACCAGATTATACCCCATAACTCTCTAGACCCAGAGGCTACACCAGCTGCGGAAGTCTGGCTAACGCAAGTGCAGCCGCCCCTAACGGACGACGGCCAAACCATGAAATGCGCCTAAGCTGGCTAAGTAGCTGCATGCTGTTAGACTCATTAAAAGTTGTATGAAAGGTATGGCAAGTATTCCACCGCCGCATTTCCCATAGGGGCGCCTAAGTGCGCGAACCGAAGCAGGCTCACCTTCCCAGGGTGCGACACAGTTTGCCGCTGGTTGAAAGAGGATTATTTGGGAGCGCGTGGGCACAAAAGGGGACCGGACGCAGGGCGAAACTGCCGTACAAATAGTCTGTCGCTATTTTAGCCAAGTGCTTCCCTTTGTATTTGACATTTTGCTGACAAAATAGCTTAGGGTATTTCATATTTCCTTTTAATGGTTGCTGAGGATACCGTAATGCCTAGAGATAGTGAGAGCATAACCACGCTGCGTTGTCGGCGCTTTTCTTTCTGAAACCTTGGTCTCATTCCTATGGTTAGGCAGGAAGGTTTTTCAAGCCTAGGTCGGGCTGAGCACGTTGCTCTAATGCTCCTACAATGGGGCCCTCTTCCATCCGAGCGCTGTGTGTGAACTCGCGCCCAGCCATACCAAGTTACCGATTGTTGCGGAGCTTCTTGCCATCTTGAAAGGCTGACGGTCTTTCCTCACTCCTAGAGCACGCTATTCAGGCATATGGACCCACGGGCCGGTATTGAGAAACATCGTTGTGGTGCAGAGCTCCCGATCTCTGCAGACCAGGTCACCAGGATGCCACGGAGGCCTATTACTACGAAGGGGAATCAGGGACCACAGGAACAATTTTTCAGCGCTAGTCACTTGATTGCTATGCGTTCGGCGGCGTACCTGTAAACAGTAAGCCCAACCCTTCGGCCTGGACCCTGTACCTGCCGTATGTGCTACCCGTACACGACAAGACCGTTGCTGCTTGCATGTGACGGATGCGCCAGGAACGGTGCAAGGGCATCGCGTTGCATGGTTACCCCTTGAGGCTACCCGTGCTATGGGGTGCCCACAGCCGACGTTCATGTCCTCCTGCACTTGTGCACCCTCGCGCCACTCCTTGCATTTCCTCCTGTTAGAACCGATGCTTCTAGCACTGGCTTCGAGTCCAAGCCAACCCTCAAAAGAATCCCTCAATGGCTGTCCCATTAAGCAAAGGACACATCTGTGTACCGGCGTGCCGCACAGCGCACGCCAACCCAGCTAAGGTTCCGGCGTTACACATGGCGTGAGGACAAGCGGCGTGGCAGCACCATGCTTAGCCTTTATGGTATCTCATAAGGGGATCGCTTATGTTACCTAGCAGTTGCCACAGTTTGCAACCCCTTTGATTAGGTTTCACAGTATGTGTCTCCATGAAGTACCACACCGGGGCGTCAGGACAGGTATGCTTGCTGCAACGTGTTCACGTAAAGTCAGGGCTTTGAGCTCCAATGCAACAGTCCGCCATGGTCAGCGGTTAATATTGGAATATGTTGGTTCATTAACACTATATATAGATGTCTGCTTACGTTACTTGATAAGGTGTTTGCGGAAGCAAAACGGTTCGTCTGCCAGTTGTACGGAGACGACAGCCGTGGTTTTTGGAGCATTCCCGTAGCAAGGGCCCCAAGGGCTAACCAATTTTACCATCGGGAACGCCATAACTTAACTTTGCGGAACGTTTACTTTGTTTTGCCGAAACAGCAAGGTCATAATGACAGACGCGACAGAGCTTTGTTGGGAACTACAAGGTTTACAGTAGCGGAAAGTCTATTTAGGAATGGGTGCAGGGTGTTCAACGTCACGAAGTGTTCAGGTCGCACCAGCACCGGACGAAAAGGATGATGCCTCAGGCAACATCAAGGTTATACCTGGGCCAGACCAACTTCTCGCTAATAACAAGCTACCCAAGCTTGAGAATTGGGTACCTGAACCAATATCGGCACCACCGTCGCCAATACCAGCTGGAAGAAAGCAGAAACTCGTGTTAGATGGTAAGTTGAAGAGGCTGTATACAAGCAACGGCGCGGCCTTCCAGGCCAACTATATATTTCACGAGTCTTCTAAGGGCTTTCCGGTGATGCATATATGCACCTCCAACCGCCGACGACCTTGTGGGAAGTTGACCAGGGCTAACATCCCTTCGAATTGTCGGCAACCCTTCGCTCCCTTCCTTTGCGACCTCTTCCACCCCCAGTCCAAGCTCTCCCTCCCTTTCTTTCTCCATCCCTACCTTTCTCCATCCCTACCTTTCTTCCAGACGCTCCTCAAGTCTCCTGGCCACCCCATCTAGCCACAGTCACCAAAGGCATCTCCCTTCGCGGACTGCGCAAAGTTCGCGAGGCCCTCCGAAAACACTTTGGCGAGAAGCGCTACCCGAGCGTCACCACCGCTGACGTCTGCTCCAAATGGGTCAAACCCATAACTGCGGCGGCTGGGAAGTGCAGGCTTGTGGAAGTACCCGGGCTGCTGACTCACGCAGGAGGTGGTTCCGGAGCAGGAGGGGCGGGAGCAGGAGGAGGAGGAGCAGGCGGGGAGGGGGAGGATGTTGGAGTGCCTCAGTACTTCATTTCGCACGCCTGGTCCAACAGCATCGAGCTGCTGTTCCGCAAGGTGGGGGGGGGGGTGTAAAAGACCATACCAAACCATAGGCGGGGGTGGGGGAAGAGGCGGGAGGGACCCGGGGTTGACACAGCGGCGTCTGTACACGCCGGGCAAGGGGCAGGCGAGTACGGAGCCAGCCCCCCACCCCATCCACCCAGATCGCGTGCATGCAGTGGAACCAGCAGCCCCCTTCCTCTTCCCTCACCCTGTCCCTCTCCCCTCCCGCTCCCCTTCCCCGTCTCTCTCCCCTCCCTCTTCCCTCTTCTTCAACGCATTGGGAATTCTTCTTTTTCTCCCCTCTCTCCCCTCTCCTCCTGCTCCTCCTGCGCCCCAGGTGTTTGACTTCCTGTCCTCCGCCGACGAGTGCACGCGCGTGTGGCTGGACGTGCTGGCGGTATGCCAGCACGAGGACATGCCGCCACACCGCCACGACATTGCCGCCTTTGCGGATGTGGTGGCGGCGTGCAGCGGGGGCACCCTGGTGGTGATGGACCTCACACGGTAGGGAGGGGGTAAAGATAAGGAAAACTGACGAACTGGATGACGAGGCGCGGTAGGGGGGGAGGGGGAAAAGACCATACCGAACCATAGGAAAGGGGAGGGGGATTAGGTAAAGTGAGCCGCAAGGAAACACTGACCGTGGCCGTAGGAAGGCATCGGAAGTCATTCCAGGAGTGGGCAGCAAGGTGCCTCATGGTGAAGCCGCTTCTTCTGGCCAGTCGCCCCCGCCACCCCGCCACCCACCCTCCCCGCCCACCTCCCCGCCCACCTCCCTCCCCGCCCCCCCCCAGTTGCAACCCCTCCACCCGCGCCTGGTGCATCTTCGAGTGGGCTCACACCCTTGCTGCCCACGGCCCCGACGGGCTGCACATGCAGCTGGCGCCCCTGGAGCGGGCGGCGGTGTTCCGCGACCTGGATGTGGAGCGGGCGGAGTGCTTCCGAGCGGCGGACAAGGAGATGATCATGCGGGAGGTCAGGAAACGGGGGGAAGAGAGGGGGAGGATTAGGTAACCTGAGCCGCGGAAACACTGACCCTGGCCGTAGTATACCGGATCTCCTTACCCCGGCCCCATACCCTCCCCTTACCCCCCTCCCCCCTCCTCCAGGTTCGGCGGCAGCACGGCTCCTCCGCCGCCTTCAACTCCAAGCTGAAGCTGCAGCTGCTGCTGGAGCCGCTGAGCTACCGAGTGGACCTGCGGCGGCTGCAGCAGCGGAGCCGGGACACGGAGTGGCAGTGGGGGCCGGTGGAGGAGTGGATGCAGGGGGGAGGAGTGGCGGGAGGAGGAGGAGGGGGAGGCAGTCGGGCGCTGTGTGTGGTGTCGGGTGAGTGTGAGGGGGATGGGGGGGGGGATGGGGGGAGGAGAGGGAGGTGAGGGTAGCCAGGGAGTGGGGATGAAGAGAGGGCTGCGCGAGCCGGGGCAGCAGCAGCAGCACCTAGCCCACAATACCAATAAGCAGGGTTGTTGTTATTGTCGTGCATGCATGCATGTCACCCCGTACCACCTCCCCGACCCTCTCGACCCCTCCTCCCTCCCTCAACAATCCTCCCCCCTTCCCTTCTCCCCCCCCCAGGAGCGGGCGAGGGCAAGAGCACCATCTCGGCTGAGCTCATCCGCCGCCTCACACCCCCACCCCCACCACCTCCGTCAACCTCCTCTCCCGCTTCCGGGGAAGACGCAGCCGCCACCCCCAACCCCGCTAATCCCAACACCGCCTCCACCTCCACCCCCACCACCATCTCCTCCCCCACCTCTGCTGCCTCTGCCTCCACTGCTGCTGCCTCTGCCTCTGGCGGTGTGGTGTCCGCCTACCACTTCCTAAAGTACAACGACCAGCGGCGGCTGGAGCCGGTGCGCATCGTGAAGAGCCTGGCATTCCAGCTGGCGTCCAGGTGGGCAGGCAGATGGGCAGAGGAGGAGGTGGAGAAGAGGAGGAGGGCAGGCAGATGATGATGATGATGAGGAGGAGGCTGGCAGGCAGAGGAGCCAATCATGTATCCATGTCCCACCATGCAGGCTTCCCATGCCTCCATCACCTGGCCCTTCGCCCACTCCCCCCACCCCCCCACCCCCCCCCAGGCTCCCCTCCGTGTGCGCCTGCCTGCTGGAGTGTGATGTGGCGGCGGTGGCGCAGATGACGGAGGTGGGGCGGGGACGGAGGTGGGGGGGGAGGTGGGGGCGGGGTAGAAATAAGGAGGGTTGGGGGGGCCCCGGGAACGTTTGACAGACAGAACGTGACATGCTTTGGTGGATAATGAACTAGCGACGTACCGCTTGATGACTGTGATAAGGTTCCTGGTAGAGGTGTAGAGGTAGCGGGTCGCTCATACGTGGGAAACTTGGCTTACCTTACCGTTGCTGAAACCACCACACCACCAGGTGGGCCGGGCGTTCGAGGAGCTGCTGCTGCGGCCGATGATGGCGGCGGAGGCGGCAGGGGAGGAGGGGGGGCAGCAGGTGGTGAGTTGGGTGCGGGGGAGGGCTAGGGAGTGCGGGGTTGGTGGGGACGTGAGGGACTGAAGGAAAGAGGTGGGTCGCACTCCGACCCTAAGAGACCCATACCGCGTTTTAATGCTGTTGTGCCTTTTGCTTGGTATGCGCCCTCTTCCTCGTCTTCCCTCAACCCACCCTTCCTCCCTTCCCTCCCCCTCTCCCCCTCCCCCCGCCACCCCACTCCCCTCACAGCTCATCATCCTCGACGCGCTAGACGAAGCCGACCCAGCCCCCTCCCTTTCCTCCTCCACCTCCTCCTCCTCCTCCTCTCCTTCATCCCCCGCCTCCCCCGCCTCATCCCAGCCCCGCTACCCCGTCCTCTGCGGGAACCGTGCCCTCCAGCTGCTAGCACACCACCTGCAGCGGCTGCCCCCCCGGCGTGTGCGGTTCTTTCTGACCACCCGGCCCGACGCGGCGGGGGGGCGGGTGGTTGCATGCCTGGACAGGACGTTTCGGGAGCAGGGCGGGGCGGTATACCTGCGGCCCTCTCAGTTGGTGCGAGGAGGAGGAGGAGGAGGGGGAGGGGAAGGGGGTGGGGGTAATGGAGGTGGAGGAGGAGGAGGAGGCGTGCTGGTGTATTTGACGGTGATGAAGGCATGCCTGGGAGAGGGTGAGGAGGAGGAGAAGGAGGAAGGAGAGGAGGGCAAGGCGGATGGGGCTGCTGCTACGGAGGGGCCTGCGGCAGGAGAAGGAGGAGGAGGACATACAGCGCCAGCAGCAGCCGCAGGAGGAGGAGGAGCTACAGAAACCGCCCCACCTGCAGCTGCTCCCACCATTGCTGCCACAGCAGCTGCAGCATTCACAGCGGCATCAGCAGCAACCCCGCCCACCACCCCTCGTGCTCGTCCCTCCTCCCCCGCCCGCGCCACCACAAACGGCACTGCCCACGCTTCCCCCTTCTCCCCCGTCCGCGGCACCACCCGCCTCCTCGCCCTCGTCACGGGCGGCTATCCCTCCCTCCGCAAAATCCTAAACACCGCCGCCGCAGCCGCCGCCTTCGCCTCCGCTTCCGGCAACTACCCCTCCCAACCCCAACCCCATGCACCGGATCTCGCCGCGCTACACGAAGTGTACGGCAAAGTGTTTCGTCGCGCGTACGACACCTACTCATCCTCCGAGCGATCCGCGGTCTGCCGGCTGCTGGAGGTGCTGTTGGCGGCGCAGGAGCCCTTGCCGCAGTCCTTGGTGGCTGCTCTGGGGCTTGGTGGAGCGGTGGGGCTACTGCCCGGGTGGGGTGTGTTGTTTTACGTGGACGAGCATCACCTGTTTACGTTGCATAAGAGCCTGGCGGATTGGTTGTTGCTGGATGCGGCGACCGGGTCAGGGAGCGCCGCTGCTGCTGCTGCTGCCTCCTCATCATCGGCAGCTCCTGCGGCTGCACAAGGGGTTGGTGGAGGGGCAGCCACACACGCCCCTGCGGGGGGTGCGGGGTTGCAATACACACACGATCAGCGTCCGTCTACTCCCAGCGGGGGCGGAGGGCGCAGCATCTTCTCTCGCTTCCATGGGGGAGGAACAGGAGGAGGAGGTGGAGGTGCTGGCAGGGAGGTGGTGAGGGCTGCGGAGGCTGCTGCTGCTGCTAACCCTGCGCAACCCCGCAGCTGCTTCTCCCTTGACCTGTGCAAGGTGAGGGCAGGGGGTAGGGAGTCCAGGGGGTGGGAGGGCAGGGGGTGGGGGTTGGGGTGGGGGGTAAGGAGGAAGAAAGTGATGTGCTGTATGTGACGAGGCTCCACCATTGGTGGGTGGGTGGTTAGTGGGGTCTGCTGCATGCACGCATGGGTGGGTGTATGGGGCCCACACGCCGTCTGCCACCTGCATGTGGTGCGCCCTGCGGCGTCCATTAAGAGGCACAAGTTCAAACCTTATCTCCCTCCCTCCCCTTCCCCCCCTCCCCTCCCTCTCCCCCCAACAGGGCCACCTGATGCTGGGTCGCTACCTGGCCTCCACCCGCCTCTCCTCCCCCTCCCCCTACTGCCTCAAATACCTCGTCGCCCACCTCGCCTCAGCCGGACCCCCCGCCTCGCCACTCCTAGACGACGTGCTCGCGGGTTTTGCATTCGTACAAGCCGCCTTCGCAGCAGGTTTCGGAGCGCACATAATCCGCGCCCTGGGCTTCATGTCCCATGCAACCCGTCTTTCCCGCGACGTGCTACGCTGGCTACGTGCCAAGCAGCATGACATTGCAGCCAGCCCAACTCTCGAAACGGTGGTTGGTACGGCACTCATGAGCCCCACTCGTACCGAGCTGTACAAGGCGGCGTTAAATGCGAGCAGGCAGTCGGGTGGCGGGTGGATGACCCGCGGGTCGGTGCCCCCCTATGAGGTGTGGCCTGCGGACTTGGCGGTGTTGAAGGGACATGCGGGCGGCGTGACGGCGGTGTTGTTCAGTCCGGATGGGCGGCAGCTGGTGTCGAGCAGTGGCGGGGGGTGCGAGCTGAGGGTGTGGGACATCAGCACGGGGAGCTGCGGGGCAGTGCTGCAGGTGCGGGGGGAAGGGGGGGTTGGGGGTGCGAGGGGGGATGAGGAGGTAGAGGGGCTAAGCATGTTGCAGTAAGAAAAGAAGAATAAGAAGAAGGAGATCATGAAGGATGGGAGGGGGTTGGCAGGGTTGTGGTGGTGGTGGTAATGATAACGGGGGGGGCAGATGGGCACACTACCCCACCGTAGCTCACCCGTAGTTCGTACTTTCTCTTTCCCCCGCACCATCATCATGGGCGATAGCTCACACGCTTCCACTCCCTCCCTCCCTCCCGCCCTCCCTCCCTCCCGCCCGCCCGCCCTCCCTCCCTCCCTCCCCTCCCCCCCAGGGTCACACCGCGGATGTGACCTGCCTCGCCATGAGCCCCGACGGCACCCTCATTGCAAGCGGCAGCTCCGACATGACTTGCAGGTGCGGGGGGGTGGTGGTGAGGGGGGGGGGGGTCAAACTCGACCAAGCCGTATGAAACCGCAGGGCAGGGCAGGGCAGGGCAGGGCAGGGCAGGGCAGGGCAGGGCAGGGCAGGGCAGGGCAGGGCAGGGCAGGGCAGGGCAGGGCAGGGCAGGGCAGGGCAGGGCAGGGCAGGGCAGGGCAGGGCAGGGCAGGGCAGGGCAGGGCAGGGCAGGGCAGGGCAGGGCAGGGCAGGGCAGGGCAGGGCAGGGCAGGGCAGGGCAGGGCAGGGCAGGGCAGGGCAGGGCAGGGCAGGGCAGGGCAGGGCAGGCAGGGCAGGGCAGGGCAGGGCAGGGCAGGGCAGGGCAGGGCAGGGCAGGGCAGGGCAGGGCAGGGCAGGGCAGGGCAGGGCAGGGCAGGGCAGGGCAGGGCAGGGCAGGGCAGGGCAGGGCAGGGCAGGGCAGGGCAGGGCAGGGCAGGGCAGGGCAGGGCAGGGCAGGGCAGGGCAGGGCAGGGCAGGGCAGGGCACCCGTGTGCATTATTGCCGGTCACCAGTGGCGCCAGTGGGATCGATCAGGGACCCTTACCGCGGCTAACTTGGCTTTACCCCTACCTTTGCCCTCAGCAACCCACCCATCTCCCCCCTTCCCCCGCTTCCTCCTTCCATCTCCCACCCCTCCCCTCCCCCTCTTCCCCCTCCCCTGCCCCCCCCCTCAGGCTGTGGGACGCTGCCACGGGTCAGTGCACCGGCCTGCTGCTGGGCCACACGGGCGGCGTGACGGGGCTGTCCTTCTCCCCCCCGCTGCGGGGAGCTCCCCCGCTGAGGCTGGTGACCAGCTCCTCCGACAACACACTGCGCATCTGGGTCGGGGGGCTGCCGGGAGGAGTGGGAGGAGGGGGAGTGGGAGGAGGAGGAGGAGGAGGAGGAGGAGGGCAGCCGGGCACCCCGGGTGCTTCAAGAGCAGCACTAAACGTCGCCTCCAGCTTTCAGCGCCTGCGGGGAGGAGGTGGAGGTGGAGGGGGGACGGTTGACTCGCATGCGTCGCTTCAGACTGCCAGCAGCAGTCCCTACGCCTCGCATCACACCGGGTTTGGGGCCGGAGAAGGGGGGGGGGCAGGGGGCGGCAGGGGGGCGGAGGATGAGGAGGGAATAGGCAGCGGTGGGTTTGTGTGTACGGCGGTGTTGCAGGGCGGGAAGGAGGGGGGGTTGCAGGGGGTGGCTTGGTGCCCGGCGGGGAAGCGGGTGGCGGGGGCGCAGGGGCATTGCGTGGTGGTTTGGGCGGTGGTGGGGCTCGGAGGAGGAGGAGGTGGGGGAGGTGGAGGGGGGAGTAGTAAGGTGGTGGCGACGCTAGCTGGGCACAGCGCCAATGTGTTGGGGGTGGCTTGGTGTCCGGTGGAGGGAGGCAGGCGGCTGGCGAGCTGCGGGTGGGATAAGGTGAGGGCCGGGGAGGGGGGAGGCGAGAGAAGGGGAGGGGGGAAGGAAAAAAAAAAGAAATTCCAATGTGTATTGTGATAGTGGTACATGTAGCTGACAAGCGGGCAGTGGGAAGGGGTAGCGGGAGGGGAGGGAAGGGGGGAGTTGTGGTGTCCCATGTACTCTCATGGTGTGCGTGTCAAACACACCCTCACCCGCTCACCCGCACCCTCAGGTGGTGAAGCTGTGGGACACGCGCAGCAACAAGTGCATTGCCACGCTGGCAGGTGCGTGGGGAGGGGAGGGCTGGGATGGGCTGCGATGGGCTGGGAGGCGGCTGGAAAGGAAGCATGGAGGATACAAGGCTTGGGGACAAGGTTGAGGGAGCGCGTCCCTGCTGCCGCAGCTGTCTTATAACCCACCCCCTCCTCCCGAACGCCCCCTCCACCCTAACACCCCCACGCACCCACCCCTCCCAGGCCACACCGAGCTGGTCCGCTGCATCAGCTGGAGCCCCGACGGCCGCCGCCTCGCCTCCGTCTCCCCCGACCAAACATTGCGACTCTGGAGCCTCTCCTCCTCCTCCTCCTCCTCCTCCTCGGGCTTCCGCTGCTCCGCTCTGTTGCGTCAAACGGAGTGGGTCACCGCGGCTGCCTTCTCCCCGGACGGCCGCACGCTAGCTTCGGGCAGCGAGGGCAAGGAGCTGCGGATCTGGGATGTGGCGGCATGCGAGGCGCAACATGCAGCAGCCGCCAACTGTGTTAGCACCGGTGCCATTAACAACTCTGCAACAACCACAACAGCAGCAGCAGCAGGATTGGATGGGACAACGGCAACGGGAACTGCAGCCGCGACTTCATCATCTCCAGCACACACCGCAGACGTGACATGCGTCGCGCTCAGTCCCGACGGTTCCCTCCTCGCTACCGCCTCCGAAGACAAAACCGTACGGCTGTACGACGCAGCTTCCGTACAGTGGTTGGCAACCCTGGAGGGGCACTCCGCCTGCGTGACCTGCGTGGCTTGGGCGCCTGCGGGAAGCGGCTGGCCGCGACTGGCATCCGCCTCGCATGACCTTACGTTGCGGGTGTGGGAGGTGGATTTGAAGGCCGCGGGGCACAGCGGCCAGCTAAACGTGGGTCCGAATGCCATCGGTGGTGGTGATGGTGGTAACGGTGGTGGTGGTGGAGCCGCCGCCGCCTCCGGCGGCGGCGGCGGTGGTCGGCAGGTGAAGGTGACGTGTACCGCCACCCTGACCGGGCACACGGACCGCATTCGCAGCGTTGCGTGGAGCCCCGCGGGAGGGGGGCAGCTGGCTTCAGGCGCGGAGGACAACCATGTACGCCTGTGGGATGCGGTTTCCGGCAGTTGCAGTGCCACGCTGTGGGGGCATGGCAACTATGTGACGTGCGTGGCTTACAGCCCGCATGACGGCGGCCGTACGGTTTCCTCGGCTTCGCAGGACACCACCATTCGGGTTTGGGACGTAGCGGGGCGGAAGCTGCTGCGCACGTTGCATGGACACGAGCACTACGTGAACCACCTGACTTACACTCGGTGTGGGCGGATGCTTGCGTCCGCGGGTTGTGACATGTCGGTCAGGCTGTGGCAGCACTCGAGCGGGAAGTGCCTGGCTGTGTTGCGGGGGCACACGCAGAATGTGAATTGGGTGGCGTTTGCACCGGTACCGGCGGGGGCGGGGGGTGCTGGTGGTGGGGGTGGGGGTGGGGGTGGGGGTGGAGGAGGAGGAGGCGCTGCTAAGGAGTCGGAACGGAACAGCAGCAGCAGCAACAATACCGGTGGCGGTGCTAGGAGTAGTGGTAACGGAAGTGCTCCGGCTACTTTTGCAGCAGGTGCTGGTGCTGCTGCTAGTGCGGGTGCGAGTGCTGCCGGTGCTGGGAAGGGAGAGCGGCGGCGAAGCGGCAACCTGCCGACTCGGCTGGCGAGTGCTTCCACAGACGAGACGGTGCGTGTGTGGGACCTCACCACCCGCAAGTGCGCTGCCACGCTGTACGGGCACGCGGGGCCTGTGTATAGCGTGGCGTGGGTGCCGGGGGCGGGAGGGGTAAAGGGCGGGGGGAGCGGGGGAGGAGGGGGAGGAGGAGGAGGAGGGGAAGGGGGGACGTGTGCGCTGGTGACTGGGGCGGCGGATGACAGCATCCGGGTGTGGTGTGAGGATGCGGCGGAGGGGTGCAAGCGGTAGGGATGGTGGTGGTGGTGGGGATGATGCGGGGGGGCAGTGCTGCGTTTTGGCTAGGAGCGCGTGTTAAGAAAACTGGCCGCGAGGCGGAACGTACTGGGATGTCGGAAGGTGAAGTGTGTGTGTGTGTGTTTGGTTGGATTAGACGGACTTTGCTGTTATCCATTGCCGCGTTAACCCCTTTCCGACTAGTACGGCAGCTAAAACCGAGCATGCATGGACAATGGGCAAATAGGGAGAGCAGTCCGGTGGCGTGCATGTTGATAAGTGACAGGTCGTTGGAGGTGATGTGAGCATGGCTGCTGCTGTTTACTAACACACCTTTCACATGCACTAGTACGGACGGCACGCGGTATCTTTTTAGCGGTGTGAGCAGACATATGAGCTTAAGAGACGTGGTTTCGGAGGCCGGGCCGTTTGCATGCTTCCTGCTTGAACCCATAACCCCCGCGGACCCTGATTGTCACCCCTTACTACTGCCTTTGCGTCTCAGTCGTCTCTCGTATGCTCGTATTCAGGGTTTCCCCAGAACATCATTCTTGGACGTCGCGGACCTCCCCAGGTCTTGGGAAATAATAAGAACTGCTCCGCTAGAGTAGTCCGCTAAGAGTAAGGCGAGCGGAGATAACCCAGACGGTTACAAATTTGTTTCTTTGACTGTCCTTGATAATGTTAATCTTCTTAATAGTGCTTGCGAGGTGTTCCGCGTGCCTAGCTGCTGTCTTCTCGGTGTGTATACACGTGCGTAGCGGGCTGGCGGAGGTAGAGGAGGTAGCTGAGCTGTACGGCAGGATGCCATGCATGTTGTCGTACGGACGGATCCCCACATTCCCACAGCGCTGTTTGGAGATTAATAAGTAAATAGAAGGTTCCCTCGTACTTATCGTGGGCCTTTAGGTTGCAGGATGCAAGGAGCGGATCTTGACCTGCCGTCGCCTCTTCGGCTTTGCCCGAGGCGGGATGTCACCGGGAATTGGGGGGAATGTGATGAATGGCTGTACGGCAGGTGGTGCGGGAAGCGGTACTGTGACAGCGCTCTAACAATTCGAAAGGCCAACGGATTCCATGCACCCCGTGGCCGCAGCCAAGGCACGCATGCACGCATCCCCTCTTATTGGCATGTAGCCATGCCTCTTCGTGCATGAATGTGGCAAATGCATCTATTTGCGTGCGGTCTTCATGCCCGGGAGGGAGGAGGGGGGCAGCGGCTGACAACTCAGCAGCTTCCGCCGCCTGACACCGGCCTACACACCCAGCTGTGCGGACTACACCGCCTGACATGAGGAAATGAGAAACCAGAGCGGGCTCGTATAGTCATATTTACAGTACAGAATTTTCTTGTGCCGGTCCTCTGCAATACAGCAAACAAAACAGGCTTCAAAGCTATCTCGAAGCGGCCCTGCAAGGGGAGCCAGGCAAACTCCTCCATGTCCCGGACAAGCAGAGCTTGAAAGTGCTCATCCGCGCTCTCTTCAGCTGCGGAGCAAAACACCCATGACCCCGGCGTCCACCATCACCCCACCACCCCACCAATTCCCACCACCCACCCCATCAGCCCTCCGCCCTCCGTCCGCTAACCGGGCTGCCAACGCAGACAAGTAACTGATCCACCACCAACCGCCAGCTACCCAGCCAACCGCCAGCCTACCTCCCCCTACAGCCAGCCCTACTTCCCCCTATCGCCGCCTCGCCTCGGGCTGCTGCTGCTGCTGCCGCCGCTCCGGCTGCCCCCTCTCTGGACTGCGGCTCCGGCTGTCCTGGCGACGACGGCTGGGGCTGTCATGGCGATGGCGGGTGGGGCGGGGAGCCTCAGGGCTGCGGCTTCTGCTGGGGCTATCGTGCCGGGTGCGGTGCCGCGCCGCCACCCCAGGACTGCGACTCCGACTCCGACTCCGACTGTCATGTCGTACCCGCCTGCTGCCAGCTCCCACTCCCCGCTGCTCCCCCTCCGGACTGCGCCTCCTGCGTCCCTCACCCCCCGCTGCCGCCAGCCGCCCCTCCTCACCCCAACCCCCGCTCCCAACCCTCGCATGGCGGCGTCCGTACTCCGCTGCATCTAGCCGCCCCTCCTCCCGCCGGCGGAGCCCCTCCCTCCCGTCCCCCTCATCACCGCCTCCCATGCCGCCACCACCACCACCACCACCACCACCGGCTCCACGGGCCGCATCTCGACCATCACCGCCGTACCGCCGCCCCTCCTCCTCCTCCCTCTCCCCCGCCTGCCGGCCTCCCGCCCGCCGCCTCTCCTCAGGACTGCGACTGCGACTGCGGCTGGGGCTGGGGCTGTCATGCCGGGTGCGGCGGCGCGGACCCTTGCCATCAACATCACCATCAAGTGCAGCCCCCCGCCGCCGTTCCTCCCGCCGATCACCGCGCCCCCTCCTCGCCTCATGCCCCTCCTCCTCCTCCACCCCTCCTCTTCCTCCGTACTCGTACCGAGAGTGCTCCTGCCGCTGCCCCCGCTGCTGGTAGGGCTCCTGCCGCCGCTCCCCGTCCTCCTCGCGGGTCCCATGATGCTGCCCTCGGCTGCCGGCTGCTGCTGCGAGGGGGCCGTCTCGGGCATCCACGGGGTGGCGGTGACCACTGCTGCGGCGGTGGCGGTGCCTCTCCTCCTCCCCCTCGCTGTCTGATGAGGAGGAGGAGGAAGAGCCGGAGGAGGAGGGCGAGGAGGAGCGGTGCCGCCGGCGTTTCCGGTCCGCGTCCTGCTCCTCCCGCCGACCCCCCTCACCCCGCTGGGCTGCCTCCCGCGCCCGCTTGGCCCGCTTAGCCTCCCGCTTCGCTTCCTTCTTGGCCTCCTTCTTTGCCTTCTTCGCCTCCTTCTTAGCTCGCTTCTCCGCCCTCCGTAGCTGCTTCAGCTGCTCGGGCCCCAGCGCGCCCCCTGCCGCCCCCAGCATACCGGGGGGCAGTGGGGGCGGCGGAGGCAGCCTGCCACCCGCCCCCTGCTGCTGCCCCCGCGGGCCCCCTGCAGGTGGCTGCTGTGCAGGTCCCAGCCCCGGCAGAGTGACGTGAACCGCCTCCGCTGTGGCGCCCGCGGTGCTGGGGGTGGAGGGAGGAACACGGGGGGGGGGGGAGGTATGGTGGCGACATGAGCGGGGGTTGGGGTAAGGGTGGGAAATTATATAAGAAATGCAAACAACTAAAGTCCCAATCCCATATCCCGACTCATGCACGTGGGGGGCACGTGCGAAGGTGCGGGGCATGCCCCTGCACGCCCCTGGGTAGCCCCCTCCCACACGACGTTTCCCCCCTTACTCCGCCCCTCCTCCCTTACCTCCTACCCCCAATTTCACTCCTCTGTTCTGCTCCTCCCTCTCGGCCCTCTCTCGCCCCTCCCCGCTCACCCCGCCACAAAGCCCAGTCCCTTGACCCTGTCCGCCTCCTGCGCCCCTGCTCCCCCGCCTCCCTCCGCTCCACCACCGCCTCCCTCCATTCCGCCGCCCTCCTCCTGCGGCTTGCCGCGAATGAGTTCGTCCAGCTCGTGTTTGTCCAGCTGGGGAGCGGGCTTGACAGCTGCGGACTTGGGCTTCAGACCTAGGGCCTGGGAGAGGGCGGCGGGATGGCGGGGCAGAGGAGGATGGATGAAGGAAACAATGGGAATTCGGGAATGGTTTTGAGTTTGTAAGCTGAGGAATGGAGAGAAGGAGAGGCATGCGGTGCGTATGGCGTAGGGAGGGATGGTAGGGCACCGGATGCTAGTGGGCAGGGCCGCACCTCGAGCATGAGCTCCTCCTCGCGCTGCTTGACGGCCTGGATCTCGTCCTGAAGGGTGTCCTGCCCCGACTTCTCGCGGGTATACCAGTACACGTCGCGACCTGGAGGGTGATGCGGGACGGGGTAAGAATTTGAGGGGGAATGTTGAGGAATTTAGTGTCTGGTAAAGCCTAGCGATGCTTGATAAAAGGATGAAGAGGTGGATCAGCGCACAAAGGCGCAGAAGTGTTGCAACATAGCACCTACCTTTTTGCCAACGTCCAGCAAGGGCCTTGACGGAGTGACCCAAATAGTACTCTCGATCCTTATCCGCCTTTACATTGTCCCAAGAGAATTGATCGCGACCACCGCGTGCTCCAGGCCGCGGCGGCCCGTTGTAAAGACTCATGAGCAAGAAGGTCACACAAGTCAAAGACTTTGCGCAAAGCTCGTCTAGGTAAGAACCGTTAATGACCTTGTAGACGACTATACAAGGCGTATACGCCTCTAGGGCGACTATCGGTGCGGAAACACAACTAGCCCTACACAAGCATGAGTACTACTCATGTACAACAACCTTGCAAGAGTTGCCTATTGCGCTTAGTGGGCATCTTGAAAACATCTGAAAACGCACCTATAACCCCTTGGATTGATCACGAAGAGGGCTTTACTCCCTACCTTACGCAACACGGGCGCCAAATGGCGCTCGACGCGCCATCGCTTGATAGCATCTTCGAGCTTTTAGGGGATCCAAAGCACCTTCAGCGTGAAAAGGGGTTACGTGCCCTTGTGGCCTTCCTTCAGGGGCTAAGTGGTGCGATCTGCAACGAATGCCCTACAAAGCTAGCTTAGACCTACTCGCAAACACCTTCAAGCACACATAAATACTTTCTACTGAGTTTGGGCTGCTGATCGGCTGTATACAGGCACGGAGGACGCAGCTGTCGAGTCCGGCATTTCTGAACTCCTCTCCCAAGAACCATGGGAGAAGAAGCTAGGCGGGCTTATGGGCGCCAAGGTAGGTACCTATTCACCAAGCTTCTTGCCCTGCTAGACCTCCCAGACTTCGTCCTTCCTCGCCCTCATATCCGCCATCCATCTGCGCCACCCTGATGTCCCTCTGTCCTGGCGTCCAGCGCGTGTCGCCAGTCCAGCCCTCCTAAGCTCGTGCCCTACCTCTCCCTCTTCTCACCTCGCTACGAGCCGTACACCTGTCTTCTCCTTGCCGTACACCTGCCCCCTCCCCCCACCCCACCCTCAGGCCTACGTGTCCACCTGCCAGCCCCAGGAGTCCTACCTGGAGCGGTTGAGGCTGGCAGCCATGGGGCTGCTGGAGGATGGGGAGGTGAGGGAGGGGGTGGAAGAGGGGAATATGGATAAAGGGATGGGAGGGGAAAAGGAGGAAGGAGACTCGAACACACGCGAAACCCCATGGTCCCTGCTTATCCCTTCCCCTCCCCCTCCCCCCCTACCGTATACTTTTATATAATTTCCCCCCCTATACGGCCTGCATGAGTCGGGATTCGGGATTGGGACTCCGTTGATGCACTTCTCTATGTTATCCCCCTATACGGTCCGCAGGTTCGAGTGCGGCTGGCGGTGGGGGACTGCTTGCAGGTGGGGGCGGGGAGGGGAGGGAGGAGGGGGAGGAGGAGGAGGAGGGCGGGGAGGGAGGAGGGGGAGGAGGAGGAGGAGGGCGGGGAGGGAGGAGGGGGAGGAGGAGGAGGAGGGCGGGGAGGGAGGAGGGGGAGGAGGAGGAGGAGGGCGGGGAGGGAGGAGGGGGAGGAAGAGGGCGGGGAGGGAGGAGGGGGAGGAGGAGGAGGAGGGCGGGGAGGGAGGAGGGGGAGGAGGAGGAGGAGGGCGGGGAGGGAAGGGAAGGAAGGGAAGGGAAGGGAAGGGAAGGGAAGGGAAGGGAAGGGAAGGGAAGGGAAGGGAAGGGAAGGGAAGGGAAGGGAAGGGAAGGGAAGGGAAGGGAAGGGAAGGGAAGGGAAGGGAAGGGAAGGGAAGGGAAGGGAAGGGAAGGGAAGGGAAGGGAAGGGAAGGGAAGGGAAGGGAAGGGAAGGGAAGGGAAGGGAAGGGAAGGGAAGGGAAGGGAAGGGAAGGGAAGGGAAGGGAAGGGAAGGGAAGGGAAGGGAAGGGAAGGGAAGGGAAGGGAAGGGAAGGGAAGGGAAGGGAAGGGAAGGGAAGGGAAGGAGGAAACGACTACCGGTAACTGACCGTGTGATAAGGCGCCATATCATGTGAGCCAGCCTGACCCGCCCAGCCCGAAGTAGCCAGAAGTCATTACGAGGGGAAGGTGGAGGAGGAAGGGGGAGGGGGAGGAGGGATAACGACATGCTGCGGGGTAGGTCCTGGGTAGGTGCAGAGCGGAAGAGGGCTGCTGACTGGAAGAGGGCAGGCCGGAAGGGTGCTACTGTGCCATACACATCACCTCTCCCCTCCCTCTCTCTCCCCTCCCCTCTCCTCTCCTCAGGCGCTGGCTCGGCTTCAGGGCGTGTGTGTGTTTGAGGCGTGCCTGCCTGCCGTACTGGACAGCATCCGGCGGAACTTCGTGAGTGGGGGGTTGCCTTAGTGGGAGTGGGGGGACCTGGGAATGCGATGGGGAGCGTGTTGCCATGTTGGGTAATCATCTTCCTTGGGGGCATCATCTTTCGGCAATTACAGTACGTTCCGACTCGCGGACAGTTATTTTAGCACACCGCTCCCACCCCTCCCCCTTCCCCACCCCCCCTCCTCCTCCCCTCCCCCTCCTCCTCCAAATTACCCCCTCCCCCCCACCCCCCCTCAGGACCGATCCGAAGACGCGGACGACGGTGCCGCTGAGGGCCCCGACGGCCAGCGCCTGGCCACCGCCCCCATGGCCCGCTTCGTGACGGAGTCCCCCGCACTGGGGTCGCCCGTGGAGCGGCCCTCCTCGCCTGTCAGGGGGGAGCGGCAGGGGGAGGGGCAGGGGCAGGGGGAGGAGCAGGGTAAAGAGGGCAAGGAGGGGGAGAGGGGGCGGGAGCTGGGGAGGAGCAGCAGCAGCAGCAGTGGAGGTGGTGGAGGGGACGCGGGCGGCAGCCTGGTAACTGCGTTGTTGCAGGTGCGAGGTGGTGTTGCTGAACGAGGGTAGGAGGGAGGAGGTGAGGACTAGGAGCCTGTCCCCTTCCCCCTTGCGATGGCTTGGAAGGGTTGGCAGAGCCGGTATGCAGGGTGGAGTGGCCTGTACGTCAATCGGTCCTGGTCCCCCCCTCGCTTTTTCCCTTTACCCCTCCCTCCCCCCTACCTGTGGTTTCCTGTGGTTCGGTATGGTATTTGACCTCCCTCCCCCCCATCCTCCCTTCCCCCCTCCCTCCCGTCCCTCCCCCACCCCCCCAGAGCACCTACCGCAAGTTCCGCCCAGGCCAGGGCGAGATGCGCCACGGCACGGAGGGCTGGAAGTGTCTGGAGACCAGCATGAAGGCGCTGCAGGCGCTGGTGGAGGGGGCGGGCGGGGAGGGGCTGCGCGGGCCGCTGCGGGGGGAGGAGGTGCGGGGGCTGCTGTACCGGGCACTGCACCACCCCAACAGGTGAGGGGAAAGAGGGGAGGAAGGAAAAGGTAAATAAGCAGTAAAGCAACGCGAGTCGCAGTCCCAAGCCCCGCAGTGACTCATCATGCAGTCAGCGCATGGGAGGGGGGGTTCTTGCATGGGGCTGTCGGTGCCGGTCCCTCTACTTGACCCTCCTCCCACCCCTCCCTTTCCCGCCTCCCCCCCCCCTCCTCCCGAAAACAATGACATTACCACCCCCCTCCTCCCAACCTCCCAACCTCCTAACCCCCCCTCCCCCCACCCAGGTTTGTCCGCGAGACGGGTCACCTGACCATGTGTACGGTATGTGAGGCGCTGCGGGGGCCGGAGCTGGCGGCCATTGCACCCGAGGTAGGGGGGGGGGGTTTGGGGGGCGTGAGGGGGGTGGAGGGGTGTCGTTCTATCAACGCTGTAGCCCTCACTCACTCCTTTTTTGAGCTGCTTTCTTCTTCCTCTTCCCCCTCCCCCACCCCCCCTCACTGCATGAGTCGGGTTATGGGTCTGGGACTCTAGTTGTTTGCATTTAGTATATAATTTTTCCACCACCCCCCCCCAGGTTGCGGAGCGGCTGGCTGACGGCATGGGGGACAACTGGAGCCAGGTGGGTGGGGGGGTTGGGGCTGGGGGGTGCAGGGGGAAGTGGGTGGAGGCGGTGGAGGTGGTGGTGGAGGTGGTGCGGTGCTGCCTGGGTTGCGGGGCCGACGAACGCCTGGGGCCCCCGCTTACTCCTACTATGCATGTCTTTCCCGCACACCTCCCTTCCCCTCCCCCTCCCCCAGGTCCGCTACGCGGCCTGCGTGTCCACTCGCGCGCTGCTGGAGTGGCTGGGCGAGGGCGAGGAGCGGGAGGCGCTGATGCCGGTGCTGCTGCCGCCCATGTGCCTCAACAGGTGGGGGTGGGGGTGTGTGTTTTCTTGGGAGGGGAGAATAGGGATACATAATCAGGATTAGGCTGGATTGTAGGATTGCGAAAAATGGGGTGGAGGAGGGTTGTAAGAAGGGTGGGGGTTGGGGATCCCCTCCACTGTGCCTTTGTGCCTCTTTGTGCCTCACTTTCCTCTTCTTCACTCCCCCAACCTACCCTCATGGACCGTCGGGTCCCATGCAGCAACCAACCCACCGCCCCCTCGTCAGTCCTACAGCTCGTCAGTTTCCTCGTCCGTTTGCTGCTATTGTCTTTTATCTCCCCCCTCACCCCCACCTCAACCCCCCCCTCCCCAGGTACTACGTGGCCGAGGGGGTGCGGCTGTTCGCGCAGGAGACCTGGCGCCGAGTGATGGGGTGCGGTGGCCGGGCGGCGGTGGCGCGGCACGCGGGGGCGGTGGTGGGGCACTACGTGGCGCAGGCGCGGGCGAACAACCATGCGGTGCGGGAGGCGGCGTGCGCGTGCATTGCGGAGCTGATGGAGAAGGTGGGGAGGAGGGGGGTAGGGGGCGGGGAGGGGAGGGGAAGGGGAAAGAAGGCAGCTAGACCTGTGGATCTGAGGAGAGGCGTGAGCGGTAGGGGGGCGAGGGTGAAAAGTACAGCCCCTAGGGTAAATACAGCCGTATGGGGGCCCCTTCGCCTTGTTTTCCTTCTCCACTCCCTTGCCCCTCCTCTCCCCCTCCTCCACTGCCCTCCTCCTTACCCCTCCCCCTCCCCCCCTCCCCCCCTCCCCCCCCCCAAAAAACAGGTTGACCGCTCCGCCGTGTCCCCCCACGTGCCCGCCCTGTTCCGCAGCCTGGTGCTGTGCTTCAAGGACATGAGCTGGCCGGTGCGGGATGCGGCCTGCATTGCGGCGGGAAGGTGGGAAGGGGGGCGGGCTGGAGGGGGTGGTGGGGGTAAAAACAAGGAAACGGACGAACTGTATGACGAAGCTGGGGGGGGTAAGAGGGGGGTAATGGCGTGGAGGAGGCTGCTCCTGTGCCGCTCTATCCTCACCTCCCCTACCCCCCCATGCACCCACCCCACTCCCCCCCCCATGCAGGGCTGTGCTGTCCTACCCCTCCGAGATGCGCCCGCTGGCCCCCGACATGCTGAGCCTGTGGCTGGAGCACCTGGCGGACAACATACCCACCGTGCGGGCCAACAGCGCGGTAGCGCTGGGGAAGGTGGGAGGGGTGGGGGGTGGGGCAGAGGGGGGAGAGGGGGGAGGGGAGAGGCGGCAGCACTGGGGAAGGTGGGAGGGGGGGAAGAGGAGGGGGGAGGCGGGTGGGGTTGGGGCGGTGGAGGTGGTGTAAGCCGTTCCTAGCCGTTTTGCCGCCCTAGTTACGGTGCATCACCAAGTTGTATCGTGCATTATTATGCCGGCGATTCCACTCTCCTTCCTCCTCCCCTCTCTCTCTTCACCCCTCCCCCTCCCTCCTCCTCTTGCCCTCCTCCTCCCCTACCCCCCCCCCCAATCACAGGCCCTGCGCGCCTACGGCCCCGAGGTCCAGCCCACCCTGCTGGCCGCCCTCTCCGACATGCTCCTCCGCGCCCGACAGCAGCCCGCCGAGAGCAACCGCTACTCCGACCTCTCCACCGCCACCCCCACCCAGTTCGGGGTGGCGGCGCGGAAGGCGCGGGACAACGACCCCGCCGTACATTCCGACCAGCAGATGTTCAGCTGCGGCAGCTTGATGGCGCGCTTCTCAACGTCGTACCTGATTCGGTCGGATGGCTGCATGGATCATGGGTTCAGCAGGTGGGGGGGGGGGTGGGGGGGGAGGGGGAAGAGGAAGGGGGCAAGAAGGATACCCAATGTGTTGGGGAAGGGAAGACAGGAAGCTTACGAGCTCTATGACGAGGCTTCACCATGGGAGGTGGGGTGGATTCTTCGGCGGGTTGGTTTGACAACGGCGGGGTAGGGGGTTGGATGGCGGGGAGGCATGGGAGGGCTTGGGCTGGGCAGCCATCATAGGGTTCATAGCTCAGGTCTTGTTGCCTTTCAACCCCACTCCCAACCCTCACTTCCCCCCATGAGCATGAGCATGATTAGGGATTCGGGATTGGGACTGTGTTGTTGCACTTATTTATAATTTTTCCCCACCCCCCCAAAAGGGACAAGGAGCCGTGGGAGGTGTCGGACGGGGCGGTGCACTTGCTGCGGGAGGTGGCGGGGGTGGCGCCGGAGGCGGTGACGGAGGCACACATGGAGGGTGAGGGAGGGGGGTGAGGGAGGGGGAGGGGGAGCACATGGAGGGGCAGGATGATAGACGACATGAACAAACACACCTGGCGTGGGGGGGGAGGAGCTGTGTGAGGGCTGCCGGGAGGAGCTGCCGGCGCTGCCCTTCCCCTCCTGCGCAGCGCTGCCCTCCCCTTCCCGTCCGCCCTCCTTACAGCCCTCCACCTCATCCCACACGTCCCCATGCACATTACCCTCCAACCCCTCTCCCCACCCTCCCCTCTCCCCACCCTCCCCCCGCGTCTCCCCTCTCCCCCCTCCAGCCCTTGTTGAGCTGGGCGGCCTGCGCTCCTTCCAGCATGCCTTTAACCTGCATGAGACGGTGTGGCGCTCGCTGCCACACATCGGCAAGGCGATTGGTGAGGCTAGGAGGGGGGTTGGCTAGGAGGGGGGTTGGGAGGCTGGGGGGGCTGGGGTAAGTGGTGGAGAGGCTAGGGAGAGGCAGGAGAACTGGGCTAGGAGGGGAATGTGAGTGAGTGAGTGTTTGGTGTTATTGTAGTTGCTGTGTATCGTGAGCTGTAACTTGGTCTCTTTTACTTTCCCCCCACCCCACCTCCCCGACACCCCCACCCCCAGGCAAGCCCCGCTTCAAGCGCCACCTACGTGCCCTGCTGCCACCCCTCCTGGCCGACCTGCGTTGCGGACACCAGCTGGCCGAGGCGGCAGCAGCCGGGGCGCTGGAGGCGCTGCGGGACTGGATAGGGCCCAACATCCTGGCTGGGTACTGCCCGGAAGGGGCGGAGGCGCGGGCGCTGCTGACGGCTGCAGGAGGGGGAGGGGGAATGGGAGGAGGGGGGCTGGGAGGGCTGTACAGGCCGCCGCAGCTAGGGGGGCTGTTGGGGGTGTTTTCGGCGCGACCGGGGGGGCCGACGGCGGCACCTGTGGGGGTGGTGGCGGGGGTGGCGGGGACTGCAGCGGCGCGTGTTGTTGGGGCGGGGGCGGTGTGATGGGAGCCGGGATGCAGCGGTGGGGGAGTATAACAGCGCGGGGGCAGGAGCGATGGGGATGCAGTGGGAGAGGTGTTGCACTTTTCGTACATGTGAGCATGGCTTGTTGCGGTGATTAATATTCTTTCCTTCCGGGAATACTGCTACGCTATGGGTTTTGGAGAGTTAGTATCTTAGCTGCAGGGTGTTTGAAGCAGGATGGTTGGCCTGGAGCTCACTCCGAAGGCAGGAAGGCAGCTTGGCGGTCATAGGATTAGTTAATTGACCCTTGTAGTTTCTCTAACTTAAATTAGGGATCGCGAATAGCTTCACTAAAGGGTCATGCTGTCATATGTATCGTCGCAGCTCTTCTGTAAAGACGGGGTCGCGCGCTTTGGGCCGAGTCGTTGCCCCTCTCTTGATAATAGGGCTTGTAGCAGCTCTGCTTTTCATTATCAGCAATAGAGATAATCCTGCTTCGAATGCACCCGACCTGCAACCTGAACCGCGCGACGAATGGCACAGACAGCTGCTCATTCCATCTCAGTCTACGCTGGTTGTCTACATCCTCAGTTTCGCCGATGCAGTTCAGCTGGAGAACTTCCAGTTTTTCTATTACGAGGTGTGCAAACGGTCTGGGCGTCCGGTCTCTGCATTCATTGCCTTAGGCATGCAAGGCAAGCTTTGCCCCCTTCCAGGCAATCCGGCGGGATACAACTGCTCAGTACCACATTCTGATTGAAGAGGGACGCGAGCAGGTACGAGTAACCGGTACTCTGGACGACATTTGGCCATGGCTGTTGCCGATCCCTTATCGGATAGGCTTCCTCAACCGCAGGACCCCGCGCTGCCCGTGCTACCATCGCACGCTCTTTACATACCGCACGACCGGTCCTGCGGCGGCCTCAGCCTGTTGCGCTGGTACCTTCAAGATGGCATCGGCCGGGACATCTCCGCTGACAATGTCGTGCTGCTCAGCTCGGCGGTCAGGGGCCCCTTCATCCCGCCCGGCCTGCGGGTACGAAATGCTGCGCTCCTCTGTCCCGCTCGACTATTCCCTAACGCTCAGACTCTCGCCGGCAATTTTTCAAACCTCCCGCATGTCTAATTTCCACAGGCGCTGGTGACCTGGCACGCGGCGCTGTGTGCCGACCTGGCCCCCACCCGGGACGATGACCCGGACCGGGATCAGCGGCGAGAACAGGAGCAGGGGCCAGGACAGGAGCAGGGCCGGAGGTCAGCGGCAGGGCTGATCGGCTGTGTGATGAGCTGCGTGCAGGAGGAGCCCCCGGGTGGGGCGCCTGGGGCCTTCTCCTCCTCCTCCTCCTCCTCAGCTCCTCCCCCCCTGCAGCCGCCCTTCCCGGAATTCACCGCCCTGTGCGCCAACCAGGTGAGGGAGGGGGTGTAGCTAGGCGGGGCGCTAGGGGGAGGGACTGACGAGAGGGGGAGTTGCCAGGGATGCTGCTGTCTATGCTTTAGCCAAGTGCCCCGCATGCCCAGTACACCGCCTCCCTGTCGTACCCATCTCCCTCCCGCTCCCCTTCCCCCCTCCCGCCTCCCGTCCCCCCAGGCCGCCATATCCCTGCTGTTCGCCCTGCCCCCCCAGCAGCTGCCCGCCTGCCCGCCCGCGGGTACAGCTGCAGCAGCAGCTGGTACGGAGGAGGAGGAGGCGGATGAGGCAGCCGCCTCCTCTCCCTCCACCACCCCATCACCTCCGTCCACCCCAGCCGCCACCCCCTCCTCCTCCTTCTCCCGCTACGACCCCACTGCCTCCGTGCTGGCAGCCGGCGGTGGGGCCTTCCGAGCGGGCGAGCTGGAGGCGCTGCGGGCGCTGAGAGGCTGGTCGGGGGGTGTGTTGGCGGCGGGGGGGCGGCTGGGTGCGGTGGGGGCGGTACGGCAGGCGGGGGTAGACTGGGGGGAGGCGGGCAACTGGGGCTGCAACCGGGGGTGAGTGGGGGCGGGAGGTGGGGGGGGCGGTGGGGGACAGGGGGGTGAAAAGAGGAAGCTGACGAGCTGTATGACGAGGAGGCTGCACCATGGGGTTGGTTGCTACATGGGGGCCTGCCTGGGAGCAGGGAGGGGCTACTCGGGGTGTGTGGGGTGAGGGTGCGGTACAGGGGCAGGAGCCACTGCGCACAGTATCAGATGTGCTGTCCTGGTGGCCCCTGACCACATGACCGGCTTGTGCACCATTCCCCCGTCCCTTGCCGACTTCCCGCCGCCCTCTCGGAGGGCTCAGGTATGATACCACCTGATTCCCCTGCCCCTGCCCCTCTCCCACCAACCCTCTTTGCCCCTTACCGCTCTCTCTCCCCCCTCTCCTTCCCACCCCACCCCCCCATAGCGTGTGGCCCTTCTACGACCTCGCCAACGACGGCCTGCCGCTGCCGCCGTACGAGGCGCTGTTCGTGCCGGTGGGACAGTGGGACGAGTGGGAGGTGGCGGGCGGGGCGGGCGGGGTGCCGCAGGTGGCGGCGCGCTACTCGGAGTGGATGCGGGTGAGGGGGAGGGGAGGGGAGGGGGGGAGAGGCGGGGGTTAGATGCACTAAGCCGCGAGAACTACTGATGGGGATGGGGAGGGAGGAGATGATGTTGGCGCGCTGCAGCGGGGTCGGGGTCGGGGTCGTCAGCCCGCCTGCGGTGATGTGTCTGCAACCGTACGGCGGCGGCTGCCTGTTGGGTAGGCTTGTTGGCAGCAGGGTTGTTGGCCGCGAAGTTGACAACAAGTTGACTGAAGAGGGAGCTGACAAGGGAGAGCTGCGCGCCCCCCCCTCCACCCCTCCACCCCTCCACCCCCCCCCCCCATCCACCCGCACCCGCCTGGGGGGTGGGTCCCTCCTCTCCAGGCGGAGGAGGAGGAGGAGCGGGAGGGGGCAGCAGCAGGAGCGGAGGAGGAGGAGGGTGCAGCAGCAGCTTCCTCTGCCTCCACCACTGCCAACGGGAAGGGCGGGGGTGGTGGTGGCGGCGGTGGTGGTGGTGGTGGCGGCGGTGGTGGTGGGAGCCGCGACGGGGGGATTACTGGGGTCCAGCAGGAGGCGGTGGCAGAGGCGGAGGGGGCATCAGTACCATCATCATCATCAGCAGCAGCAGTGCAGCATGCAGCGGCAGATGCAGGGACAGCCCCGCTCAACGGCTCCTCCTCCCCCACCCCCTCCTCCCCCACCTCCCCCTCCTCCCCCACCTCCCCCACCTCCCCCTCCCCCCCCACCTCCCACGTGTCTCGTAACGCCTACTTCTCCGCCGGCCCCGCCTACCGCCTACCCGCGGTGCTGCGGGCGGTGGCGCTGGGGGAGCGCTGCTTCGATGCGGGCCACTTCCTGCAGGTGGGGGATTAGAGCCGCTGAGCCGCGGAAACACTCGCCATTCCTTCTCTCCCTTATCTTCTTTTGCCCCATCTTATCGCCCCTATCGCTCCCTCATCTTTCGCCCCATCTTCTCTCCCCCCCTTCCCCCTCTCCCCACCCGCCCTCCCCAGGCCAACCCCGACCTGGCGCCCCTCACGCCGCGCGAGGCGTGGAAGTACTGGGTTTTTGCGGGGCAGTTCCAGCCGCGGCCCTTCAGCCTGAAGTGCGGAATGGACTGGGGCAGGTTCGGACTCAGGAGGGCAGCAGTGGGAGCGGGGGCGGCGGGGGTTGCAAATAAAGGTGGTGGTAGCAGTACGCGAGGTGAGAAGGGAGGAGGAGAAGGTAGTGGTGGTCAGCAGGCGCCGGAGCAGTCGTCGTAAAGGCGGATAGCGAACAGCTCTCCTGCCGGCAAGGAGGAGGGCGAAAGGTGCGCGTCTTCCTGCAACGCGGACATGGATGCCTGTGGACATTGGCGAGCGGCGTGGGTTACTACTGAGACGTCATGGATAACAGGATGTGGGCTTTTGTGTGGTGACTTCTCGTGTTGAAGACGACTCTGGTTGGAATGATGCTGACCGGCTGGCTGGTGTGCGAAACGAATGCTCCGAAGCCTCCGAACGCTTGTGAGCTGCAGCAAGGTTATCGGAAGACCCAGATAGTTGAAATAATAGGATATTCAAGAGATTTGGCATTTGGGCCATTGCGGTGATCTTGAATATGTGGTGCGGATGGATGGGTGCATCCTTAGGGTTCTACAGAGGGCAGACAACCGGGTACAAGTAATACTACTAAGCAAGTAATATGGTTATTTCTGTGTGTTACAACTTGTTTTGGCGTGATTATGCCATGGGGGGACCGTGGTTCCGCTGTTGTGGAGCCGATTGGTCATGCGCCTTGAGTGTTTGGTTTTCTCCATGTAACAAGTTTTACGTGATTATTAAACTACAGGATTTACATAACTAGGCCGCGTAGACGGCTAATATCGACTTGCATTTGCTTCCCTTTTGGCTGTGTCTTTCAAGCCCCGAGCTTTTAGGCCAACGAAGAAGCCTCAGGCATACAAATCGAACTACTTGGTTATATATTAAGGCCTTAAATACAATGCAATCTCTCCGTGCACCATGTGCCGGCGGCCGGGGCGTATCACGGCAAAGCCGCCGCAGCCTTCGCGTATCAGCATCAGCTGCGGGCAAGGTAACTCCATACGCGACTTCCTATCAATCAGCGTTTGCGCCGGACCACCCGAAATGCAATTCAACGCCATGAATCCGCCCTGCTTGCACAGGTCAACGTGCTGGTTGTTGGTTCGGGCGGTCGTGAGCATTCTCTAGCTTGGAAGCTATCGCAATCGCCGATGTGCGAGCACCTGTACTGCGCGCCGGGCAATCCCGGAACGGAGACGGAGCCGAAGGTCACCAATGTCGGCCTCAACGTGACCAAGCACGCAGATGTGGGTGGGGTGGCGCGGGAAGCGTGGGAAAGCGGAGGGGGGAGGGCGGAAAGGGAGGAGGAGGAGAGGCGGAGGATGCAGAAGGGAAATAGCAGGGCAGTGGGGTGTGGCGTGCGTCGCTTTGTGGGGAACGGTGTTGCTCCAGTGGAGAGGTGTCTGCATGCGTGTGCATGTCACCCTGTCCGCTTCTCTCTTTCTCTCTCTCCATCCCTCCCTGGAGGAAGTGAGCAGCCATGACGCCTTCATGCAACACCCCTTGGCGCTGGAGCCTACACGTCACCTGACCCCTCCCCTCCCTCTCCCTCTCCCCTCCCTCCCCCCTCCCCCGACCCCACCCAAACACACACACGCACATGCACAGGTGGTCCAGTTCTGCCGCGAGAAGCGGGTGGGTCTGGTGCTGGTGGGCCCCGAGGTGCCCCTGGTGGCGGGGCTGGCGGACGACCTGGGGGCGGCTGGTGTTCCCACCTGGGGTCCGGGGGCCAAGGCGGCGCAGCTGGAGGGCAGCAAGGCGTTCATGAAGGTGTGTGTGTAGGGGGGGGAGGGGGGCGGTGGGAGGAGAGGGGTGGGGGTGATGGGTAACGAAGCTGGCCGCGAGGAGGTGGGGAAGAGTAGGGGCGCGTCAACATACCGATGTGATAGGAAGACGGGTGCAGGGTAGGGGTGGCTGAGCTGCCACTGCGGCGAGAGGAAGGCTAGCTAGGAAGAAGCCTCAGCAGGGAGCAACTCCAGGAATCCTCCTCCATATGCCGTACATACCCATTCCTGCTATGCCGTACACCCCTACCCCCCATGCAGGATCTGTGTCGCAAGTACGACATCCCCACAGCCGCCTACGAGAAGTTCACCGACCCGAGGGCCGCCAAGTCCTTCATCCGGTCGCTGGGGGCTCCCATTGTGGTGAAGGCGAGCGGGCTGGCGGCGGGTGAGGGGGAGGGGTGTTGGTGGGGGTGGGAGTGAGGAGAGGGAGGAGGAAATGACGAGCTGACGGGGCTTCACCATGGGGAGGGGGTGAGGGTTTCGTGTGCATGTCACCGCATGCATACCGCCGTTCCCCCTCACCTCCTTCCTTCCGCCTCTATCGCTTTGGGATGAGGGGAGCCCTACATCTGACTCCAGTTGCTTCACTTACCGGTATCATTTATCTCCCCCTCCCCCCCCAAGGCAAGGGTGTGGTGGTTGCTCGCAGCGAGGAGGAGGCCTTCCAGGCTGTGGACGACATGCTGGTGCACCGGGTGTTTGGGGGAGCGGGTGAGGGGGGGGAGGGGGAGGGGGGGAGGGAAAAAGAGGACACAACTCACTGACCGTGTGATAAGGGGACAGGGAGGGAGGGAAACACGGGGAGTGAACGACCCTCCCGCCCGCCTGCCTGTCTGCCCCAAGCTCTCCTCCCATCTAGCCTCACCACTTCCCTCCACTCTCTCCCTCCCCTCTGCCCCCCTCTCCCTCCCCTCTGCCCCCCCAGGTGACGAGGTGGTTGTGGAGGAGTTCCTGGATGGCGAGGAGGTGTCGTTCTTCGCGCTGGTGGACGGGGAGGAGGCGGTGCCGCTGGTGGGGGGGGGCAGGGAGAGGGGAGAGGGGGGGAGTGGGGTTAACGGGGCTGAGGGGTGGGGAGAGGTAACGACTAACTGGCCGTCATCACATGATTTGCAACCACAAACGAAGTAGCCTGAAGTCAGTACGTGTGGGGATTGTTGCGGCCTCGGCACGGCTGATACGCCCTAGCTGGAAGCAGCAGTAGACAGCAGTACAGTAGGCACAAGACAGGCAGCCTCACATTCTCCCCGCTCCCCGCCCTCCCCTCGGTGTTTCCTTGCGGCCCAGTTTACCCCAACACCCCCCCTCCCCTCCCCCCCCAGGTATCCGCTCAAGACCACAAGGCGGTGGGAGACGGGGACACGGGTCCCAACACGGGGGGCATGGGCGCATACTCGCCTGCACCCGCCATGAACGACACCATACACAAACAGGTGGGGGGTAAAAAATATATATGATGAGGTGGGGGGTGGGGAGGAGCAGGAGGGAGGGGGTGGGGGTTCGAAGGCTTTGCTGGAGATGCAGCCCTTTATCCCAAGGGTTCTGCCAGCACCCCACCTTCATTTGTTCTAGCAGCACCAAACTTCTCTCCCCTCCCCACCTGCCCCCACGCCCCCCACTCTCCCCCCCACCTGCCCCCCCACCTCACTCCCCCCCCCAGGTGATGGATGAGATCATCTACCGCACCGCCCGGGGCATGGCGGCGGAGGGGGCGCCATTCCGGGGCACTTTGTTCGCAGGACTCATGATCAAGGATGGAAAGGTCGGGGATGTGGGGGGGAGGCGGCAGGGGGTGGGGTTTGGGGTGAGCAGGGAAACCGGACCGCGTGTGTAGGCCCCACCGCTGGGGGTTGCACGCTTGGTTGCGACCTTTTCTTCCCTTCTGCCTCTTCCCTCACAATCATTCAACGCGTGGTTCTCCTCCTCCCCCCTCCCCCTCCTAACCCCCCTCTCCCCCCCCCAAGGCCAAGCTGCTTGAGCACAATGTTCGGTTCGGCGACCCCGAGTGCCAGGGGCTGATGGCCCGGCTGGACGAGGGCGCATGCGACCTAACGGAGTCGCTGCTGCGGGCAACACAGGGTGAGGGGGGGAGTAGATGATCAGTGCAGCAACGGAGGGGGAGGGAAGGAGGGGCAGGGAGACAGTATGGAGGTTCAGGAAGGGTAATAGAAAAGGGAGGCGATGCTTGCTTGGGTATTTCGAGCGATGAGGGTCGTCTGTGGGTTCGTGACGGGAGTCCTCCTGGGCCCCCCTGCCGCTACAATGTCTTGTAGCCCACATGCTCCCTAGCGAGTAGCGACACGCACCTCCCGCCCCCTTTCCACCCCCTACCACCTTCCCTCCCCCTCCCGTTCCCTTCCTCCCCCCCTCCAACCCCTGCCCCCCTCCCCCCCAACAGGTCAGCTGGGCAGTGTTCAACTGGCCTGGCGGCCCGAGGCGGCCCTCACGGTGGTGATGGCGGCGAGGGGCTACCCGGGGGCGTACGGCAAGGGGACCCCAATTCGGGGGCTGGAGCGGGTTACGGGGGCCAAGGTGGGGTGGGTGGGGGGTGTTGCCCTTGGGTGCCAGCATGCTATATGCATTGTAGGTATGTGTTCCTGCGGACAGCTGTTTTATGGCATGCTATGGGAAATGGGATGCATCGTCATTGGGTGAGGGGAGAGGAGCACGCGCACTGGCTGGCTCGCTGCTCCTCCGCGGTACCCCCCCCTCTCCCCATGGTGAAGCCTTGTCATACAGCTCGTCAGTTGCTTCGTCAGTGTCTCATCATATATATATTTTTTTACCCTCTCCCCTTGTCGTCGTGTTTGCCATTCGCATACAACACGTTGGGTTTTCTTCTCCCCCCCTCCCTGCCGCTCCCAACCATGGATTGTGCCGACCCCCTCCCCTCCCGCCCTGACCCATGTCGTTCCCCTCCCCTCCCCCCCTCCCCCCCTCCTTCCCCCCCACCCAGGTATTCCACGCGGGTACCAGCCGCTGCCCCACCTCGGGGGAGCTGGTGTCGGCGGGGGGGCGGGTGCTCAACGTGACGGCGCTGGGACGGGACGTCGAGGAGGCGCAGAGGAAGGCGTACGAGGTGGGGGAAGGGCTGGGGGGGTTTAAGGGTGAGAGTGTGGGTGGTCTGCTTTGTTCTGTTGAAGGCAATGGGGCATCTCTGTACTGCATCAGCGCCAAGCGCCGCGTCTTCTCCTCACGCGGGTCTCCTTCCTTCCCCCTTCCCCATTGCTTTGCCCTAACCTGTGGTTCTGGTATAACTCTCCCCCTCCCTCCACCCCCCAGGCTGTGAAGCAGATCGAGTGGGCGGACGCCTACTACCGCTCCGATATCGGGTGGCGGGCGGTGGCGCGGATCCGAGCGGCAGCGGCGGCGGAGGGGGCGGGGAGGGTGTGAAGAATGTAGTGGGGATGCGGATGAGGAGGGGGAGGAGGAGGGGGAGGAGGAGGGGGAGGGAGATTGGCTGTGGTGAGGTCTTGGGGAAGAGGAGAAGGGAAGGGTGTGGGATTACAGGGGGGGGTTTAACCGAGTGACAAGGCTTGGGATGTTTCCTGACCCTGTGCGACCTTTGGGGCGGGGGGGGCGGACGGACAAGCAAACAAAGTCCTGCAGGTTGGGGTTGGGGTACAACAGCGTGCTGGGATGTATGTGCATGCAACAGTGGGGGGGTGCTGTTCGGGAGAGCTCCCTTGCCAAGCTGTGCCAGGGCTCCACCATGTACTCGGGAGGAGGGGTGCGTGTGTGCTTTGCTGCTGCTGCTGCTCGGGTAGCGTGTAGTGTGTGCGGGGGTTTTGAATGGCTCGACGGGGCAGGGGGATGCTGAGGAGGTGTGACTGATAATGTGTGGGGAGGAGCTGGCGTGGGAGTGGTGGGTGGAAGAAGGTGGTGGTGGTGGTGCGGAGTAGGGGGTTACGGCTACCTACAGCAGCAGGGCAGCGGCGGTACTACGGTGGTTGCCGTCGTGTTGCCAACACACCTCCTGTGTGTGCGCTTGCGACACGTGATGATGTCCTTGTGGTGGCTCGTGACGGTGATGCGAGCGGGGTGGGGTGGGGAGAGGCAGCGCTGCAAGGTGGAATGGTTGGGACTCGTGTGACAAATTAGGACTCTTCCTTGCTGCCCCTTTTTGAAGCGGTGAACGGCCCCTTAAAGGACCGTGTGCTGCGACCACCAGAACACCCTGGTATAAAGTAACTGTGGCATCGCAACCTGTCATCGAGACGTGCTCCCTTTCCACAACGGACGCAGTACACAACAGGCAGGCGGTGCCCGGCAGTGAACACAGCTTGCTTGTCCCCCGTGGTGGGATGCACATTCACCACGACCCAAATGGACGAACCCTTGTTGTCAAGAAAAAGAGGTATCACAAAATGCACAACGCAAGCTAGAGCCCCCCCCCTCGTATCCTAGCATCAGCAAAGGGGGCAGCCACTGCTTCCCATCTCCCTCCACCGCCTCGCGAGTGATGGAAGCAAGCACCCACCCCTGCTCTACACCCCAAACCATACTTTTTAACGCATGGAGGCATCCCCCCCACTCGCCATACGACCGTGTCTTCGCCTTCAAGGCCAACTGCCCACCCACATCTGCCCACACGGCCAGTTAATTATTTCCTCTTTACCCACACCTCCTCCGCCATGCACGTCCCCCAGGAGCCCCCCCATGCCTTATCACACGGTCAGTTAGTTGTTTCCTCTTTACCCCCATGCAGCTCCTGACGCCATCACTGCACCGCAGGGCTGCACTCCACAACTCCAGCATGCCCTCTCCTCCGCTCCCCCCCACTACTTGAGCATGCCGTGTTTGGCCAGGTCGACGGTGCCGTCCTTGTCCACCACTCCGGGGGGCGCAAGCACGAACGTGCCGCTCCAGTCAACCATGACCTGGGGGGAAGAGGGGGGAAAATTATAATCAAGTGCAACATCACAATCCCAATCCCGAATCCCGACTCATGGGGGGAAGCGGGGGGGGGAGGGGCGGGAAGGTGTGAGCAGGAGACGGGAGGCGGTCGCCAGGCGGCACCCGCAGGGAGGGCCACCAAGTGAGCTATGGAGGAGAGGAGGAGTGAGGGTGGAGGGATCAGGGTTACCTAGGTGCGGAGGCTCCCCTATGGTTAGGTACGGTCTTTGCCCTCCCCCCCCCACACACTTGTCTCATCATATATATTTTTTTACCCCACACACTTTGGAATTTCTTTTTATCCCCCCCCCACACACAAGCCCACCTTGAGCTTCTTGAGCGCCAGGAAGTGCGCGTGGCTCTGCTCCAGCAGCGGCAGACCCAGTGTGCGACCCATCAGCGATCGCACGTGGTCGGCAAAGACCCGTGGGTCGGCGGCCTGCTCGGGCGAGGGCACGACGGGCGGCAGGATGGTGATCTCCAGCTCGTTGCGCCACTGGCACATGAGGCGCACGAAGTGCCAGGCCTCGGAGTAGACCTGAGGCAGGAGGCGGGTAGCGGGAGGGGGAGGGACGGTGAGGGGGAAGGGGGTTAAGAGAGGTACTTAGGGGATTCATACGGGAGGGGTAAAGAGGAAAGGACTTACGAACCGTGTGATACGGCGTCATCACATGGTTTGCAACAAGTGAGCCACGCCCTACCTGCGTCCATGCGGGGTTGTGCCCTTTGATGCGGTACTTGAGGCAGATGGGCAGCACCGGCCGACCCAGCACGAAGGCGCCCGTTCGAAACTCAAGCAGCCCGCGACCGTCGCCGCAGGTGCCCTCGGGGGCCATGCAGATCATGGGGAAGCCGCCCGGCTTGCCGTACGAGGGCTCGGAAACGCGCTTTTGCAGCACCTCGGTGACGCTGCCGGTCACGATGTAAGCCACTGGGTTCTTCTTTGGTTTGGGAGCTGGTTTAACTGAAGCGGCGGCGCCATCCTTGGGCGGCCTTTGCTCATGGAAGAAAACGGCCTGATAGGCGCGCACAACGTGCTTGATGATTGGGATGTTAGAAACGCTGGATTTGCCAACGCCGGATGGTGCGAGAAGCCACATCATGACTGGCGCATCAACATAACTGACGTGGTTGAACACGGCGACTGAACCAAGCTCCTCTGCTTTTGCAATGTTTTCGCGGCCTTTGACGGTTATTTTGAAGCCGAGCATCCAGAGGACAACAATCAGGAGCTCCTTGCTCCATAGCACCAAAGCTCGCCGCTTAACGCTAAGCGGCTTGTCGACTGGCCAATTCCAGGCTACGATGGTGTTTATAATCGCAACAATGCTGACAGTTAATACAGCAATGAGAAATCGCGGGATCATGAGAGGCAGCAGGATTACCATTCGCAGCGCCTCTGCGTCTGTGAAGGGCGTTTGCAGTTCCAGGAATGGTGAATTGCGCGTGTCATATTTAGTGCTCGCCATGGTTACTAGACTGCTGCCTAGGAGCTTAGCAAGGCAAAGGTATGGACCAACTTATGAAATGCGCGCGGCAGGGATGAGGAATGATTATGGGCCCTATGCCCATTACAATTCTAAGCCAAGGTCGATTGTTTACAACCCAGGAAACAACGCATGCACTTTCGATGAGATCCATGCGTGGAAGCTGATAGCTCTTCAGTTTCAGGACACGGCAACCGTTGGGCATGAGTAAATCCACCCACGGCCACCAAAGGCATTTGCTGCATCCTAACTTGGTTCTGAGCGGAGAGGTGTTACCATGGTCCAGGAAAGCCTGGATATGCCAGGTTGAGTGCCTGGAGCCAAGGCGGGCAGTAAAGGCAAGGAGGGTAGGACTGCGGGCCTGCAACCCCGCAAGTCCTAACCCTTTAGCTGTCAGTCACAAGTTAAACTTCTCTCCGCCACTGTTCGTCCTCCCAGCACTTTTCGTAGTCGGAGTAGACTGCATACAGGAAGCCCCAAAGCCCTCCTTCCTTGATGAGTCGACGAGACAACCCACAGCGCACGCCGCTTTGCCGTTTCCAGAGTTGACTATCAACCCTCCCCGCTTGTCACGAGCCTAGTATCCACTGAAGGTCGTCTATATATTTGGTTCACGCAACAGTCCTACGATGGAAGGGGAGACCTCAAAGTTTCTAATTAAAAAGCGTCTCCTGGTCCATGTAAACCTGCTAACATTATTAAACGGTGCACCATTGCTAAACATGTGTAACAAAATAAAGCTGTTTGCAGTTAATCAACCCAGTTCGTAGGCGAGTAAATGGTAGGCAACCCATTAGCCTAGCATAAATATGTAACTATAATACAATGGTGAGAAAGCTTGCGACTGCAAAATTCTGTGGGTTGGACGGCTGTCGTACGTGCGGAATGCATGTCGCGATGTAAGGAGTCTGTGCTCTTTTACCACGTTTCGCTTCATCCCAACCTGTGTAGCTGTATCTATAACGTGCCCCTGCAAGAGGCGGGGCACTCGGCATTGATCCGCCGCCGTCCTCGAAACAATGCGCGCTTCGCAGCGTTTAGCGCAGCAGGCGCGCGTTGAGGGTACATGCCCTCTCCCTCGTCGTGCTGTTTGCCCCAATCCGCAGCGTGTGGCGAGCCACAATGTGCACCTGCTGCAGCCTGTGCACCTCGCAGCGGCCATCCCGCAGCGTAACCTATCCGCAGCAGTGCGCAAGCCAATTGTTTCCGTCCAGGCAGCTAGCACCACAGCTCCATCGCCTTCAAACGCTGCTGATGTAGTAACCGGCGTTCGCGGCTCGCACTGGCAGGTCCACAAATTCGGTGGCACTTGCATGGCGAGCGCCGACCGTATTCGCGCAGCAGCAGAGCTTATGGTTGCTGGTGTTGGCCCGGATTCATCCACTTGCGTTGTGGTCAGCGCTATGGGCAACCACCCGACCAGCCCCATCAAGGTCACCGACCTCATCCTCAACATGATTAAGAGGGCCTCCAAGCAGGACGCGGCTTTCCTTGTCGACCTCGCAGCTCTGCAGGAGAAGCACGTGGAGACCGCGAAGCAGCTGCTGGGGCAGTCCAAGGAGCTGACCCAGTTCGTGGCGGAGCTCATGGATGACATCACCAACCTGAAGGCCATGCTTCAGGCCATGAGCATTGGTGAGCCCGCGTGCCGCCTCAGAAGAGGTTCCATCTTCCTGAGGGTGGGGGCAGAGGGGCGCCCAGGGCTTTCCCAAAGGGCTGCAGAAAGGGCGCTGCTAGGGTGGATGTGGAGGCTGGAGGGATGCAGCATGGCTGGGGTAGCAGGGCCTCGGGTACCCCCCTGCAGGGCGATGGCGGGGATACAGTGCGATGAGGACGAGGGTCAGGGGATTGTGGAAGAGGGGTCGTTTAGCCCTCCCTCCCTGTCACTATCGTGGTCGCAACCCGGCCTCATTCTTCCTCCTCCCCCAGGGCTTGTCAGCTGCATGTTCCACTATCACACCACACATTGGAATTTCTCCCCCCCCCCCCCCCCTCCCCTGCCCCCTCCCCCCTCCCCTCCCAACCTCCCCCCCCAGCCGGCATGTCCACGGACGCCTTCAGCGACTTCGTGGTGGGGCACGGGGAGCTGTGGAGCGGCCGGCTGTTCGCGCTGTGCTGCAAGCAGGTGGGGGAGGGGTGAAAGGGGGGAAAGGGGGAGGTGAAAGGGGGGAGGAAGAGAGGAAACGACTAGAAGAGAGGGGAGAGAGGGGTGGGGGCTGAAGGGGGGTGGGCTTGCAGGGTGTGCATTAAGAAGGCCAGCGACAGAGGCAAAGCAGTGGGTAGGGGGTGTCTGCTGGTGCTACTGCTCGGGGGGGGGAAGGGGAAGCAGCTGCCAGGGCCGTTCAGGGGAACAGCAACATCCTACTCGACCGCGCCCACATCTACCAGTGTTGGTGGTGGAGGGAAAGTCCCGTCGGAGTCTGTGCAGGGCACTCAACCCCCTCTTTTCCCCCTCCCCCCTCCCACCACCACCACCACCCCACCACCCCACCCTGCCTCCCTCCCTCCCACCCCCCAGCTGGGTGCTGACGTGGCGTTCCTGGACACCCGCGACGTGCTGGTGGTGAGCCCCACCAGCGACGGGGCGAGTGTGGACCTGCAGGAGGCGGACAGCAACGCACGGCTGGATGCGTGGTTTGAAGCGCAGGGGAAGAAGAAGGTGGGGGGGGAGGTGGGGCCTGGGAGGGGGGAAACGAAGAGGAACGCGGGCACCAGGTGGGCTCTATCCTTTGGGGCATGCAGCGTCGACTCTTTGCTGTTCAACCCGTGCTAGTCAAGCCAGCCTCGGCGGGAGGACTCTGCCCAGGAGGGAGGGAGGAGGCGAGGGAGGGATGGCGGCATGGCTCCTGCGGCGGGCACCCCTCTCCTCCTCCCTGCAGCTGGGAAGGCCGGCGGCCGAGGGGCTGATGAGCCCTCCGGACAGCGGGACAGGGGGCGGACAGGGCAGCGGGGTGGGGGCATGCGGGCAGCAGCAACAGGGGGGGGGGCGTACTAGGGGGGGGAGGTACTCGAGCCCGCTAACCCAACTCCCTCCCCTCCTGGCAGCCTGAGGCCACCGCCTGCTGCTGCCCCACTGCTTTGCCTTCTAACCCGTGGTTTCCTGAGACCTGCTGGATTGTGGTCCTTTCCTCCCTTTTTAGCTCCCCCCTCCCCCTCCCCCCCTGGAATCTCTTTAGCTCCCCCCCTCCCCTCCTAATATCTGCTGCTATGTGGTCTTTTCCTCCCTTTCCTCCTTTTTACCTCCCTCCCTCCCCTTCCCTCCCTCCCTCCCTCCCCCCCCCCAGCTGGTGATCGCCACGGGCTTCATCGCGCGCAGCCCCGAGGGCACTGCCACCACCCTCAAACGCAACGGCTCCGACTTCTCCGCCACCATCATGGGGGCGCTCCTACGCAGCCGCCACATCACCATCTGGACGGACGTGGATGGGGTGTATTCCGCCGACCCGCGCAAGGTGCCGGAGGCGGTGTGCCTGCCCTCCATGACGTATCACGAGGCCTGGGAGCTGAGCTACTTTGGGGCGAATGTGCTGCACCCGCGCACCACCCTGCCGGCCATGAAGTACAAGATCCCGATCACCATTCGCAACTTCTTTAACCAGGAGGCGCCGGGTGAGGGAGGAGAGGGATGGGGGAGGGGGATGGATTGGAAGGAGGAGGGGAGGGGGAGGGTAAAAGAGGAAGGTGGAGAGTGGTGGTAGCTGGTAGGAATGCGGTGGGCATGGTGATCTTCGTCATGGAAAGCCCCGCGGGCCGCCCAACAAGCTGCCTCCCTTCACCAACAAGCTTCCTGACTCTGATCCCCCCCCCCCCAACCCCCTCCCCAACCCCTGCCCCCCCCCCCAGGCACCCGTATCAGCGACTTCGCCTCCGACGCGGAGGTGTGGGGTGGCAAGGCGACCATCAAGGGGTTCGCAACCATTGATAACGTCACGCTGATCAATGTGGAGGTGGGGGGGGGAGGGTGTGGTGGTGGTGGTGGGGGATTGTATGAGAGGGCTTGAGGGGGAAGGGTAAAGGAGAGGACACCCGCATACGGCTACTTGGGGTTGGGCTGGGTTGGAAAGAGGGGCCGGATGTTCCGGGCTGCGTTACGTGTTCGGCAGTCTCTACGACCGCTTCTATGACATTCGCACCAGCCCTTTCCCACTAACCCTCCCCTTCCCTTCTTCCAACCCCCCTTCCCCCCCAGGGCACCGGCATGGTGGGTGTTCCCGGCATTGCCTCCCGCATCTTCTCCTGTGTACGTGACGCGGGCATCAACGTCATCATGATCAGCCAGGCATCCTCCGAGCAGTCCATCTGCTTCGCGGTGAAGGGCAGCGACGGGCCAGCAGCGGCTCGCGTGCTGGAGGAGCGATTCGCGGACAGCATCGCGGCGGGACGTGTGAGCGCGGTGCAGGTGATTCCCGCCTGCTGCGTGTTGGCGGCGGTGGGGCAGGGTATGGTGGCGCGCAAGGGCGTGGCGGCCACCATGATGGGGGCGCTGGCCAAGGCGAATGTGAACATCAAGGCCATTGCGCAGGGAAGCAGCGAGTACAACATCACGGTGCTGATTGACCAGGTGGGGGGTGTTGGGGGAGGTGGGGGAGGGGGGTGGGGCAAAAATAATGAAGACTGACGAACTGGATGACGAGGCTTCACCATGGGGTGGGGGTGAGGGGGAGGGGAAGGCCGGATGGGAGGGATGCGGGGGGTAACATCACGGTGTGTGGTATAGTGTGGTCCATCCTCTCTAACCCCCCTTCCCACCTCCCGCTTGTCACCCAGGATTGCCACACTATCAACCAATCAATCAATTGTCACACATTGTGTACCCCCTTCTCCCCCACCCTCCTAACCCCCTCCCCCCATTCCCCCCCTTCCTCCTTCCTCCCCTCCCCCCCCCCCCCCCCAGTCCGACTCCGAGCGCGCCCTCCGTGCCGTCCACTCGCGCTTCTACCTCTCCGACGTGCCCATCGGGGTGGGTATCGTGGGACCGGGGCTGATCGGCGGCACGCTGATCGCTCAGATCCGGGAGCAGCGGCAGCAGCTGAAGAAGGAGTTTGGCATCGACTTGCGGGTGCTGGGGGTGGCGAGCAGCGGCAAGATGATCCTGCGCGAGACGGGGGTGGACCTGGAGAACTGGAAGCAGGAGCTGGAGGAGAAGGTGGGGGGGGATTAAATAAGTGAAACAACGAGTCCCAATCCCATATCCCGACTCATGCAGTGAGGGGGGGGAGGGGGTAGAGGAACGTGAGGAGCTGTATGACAGTTAAGCTTCAGCGGGGGGGGGGGGGGTGCAACGCGGGTGGGGGGGGGGAGCAAAGGACGGGGGTGGCGGTGGTGGCGGTGGTCTCTTACATGGCCCGATTCGGGGCCCTATACCCGTTATAGCTTTTGCAGCCGCAATACCACCTCCAATCCGCCCCACGACAGCCAACCCACCCTTCTCTAAACCCACCCCCCTCCCCCTCCCCCCCCAGTCTGTTCCCTGCGACCTGGACGCCTTTGGCTCCTTCCTGTCCTCCCACTACATCCCTAACCGGGTTATCGTGGACTGCACCGCCAGCGAGGCGCCCTCCAGCAAGTACTTCAACTGGATGGAGAAGGTGGGGGGGAGGGGGGGGGGGGGGAGGGGGGGGGAGGGGCGAGGGGGGGGGAGGGGGGAAAAGAAGAACAGGGGGGGAGGGGAGGGGAGGGGCGAGGGGAGGGGGGGAGGAGAGGGGAGGGGAGGAAGGGGGGAGGGGGGTCAAAGACCATACCTTACCACAGGAAACCACAGGTTAGGGCAAAACAATGGGGATAGGCATGTCAGGAGTTTGGGAAAGGGGTGAGGGGAAGAGGGTGAACCGTGTGACAAGGTGGTGGGTGGGGTCTCGGATGTGTCTTTCAGCCCTGTATCCCATACCCCCCTCCACCTCCACCTCCACCTCCCCCCCTCCACACGTACTACTGGCTTGGCTAATTCGGGCTGGGCGGGTGGGGCTGGCTCACATGTTGCAAACCATGTGATTATGCCTTATCACACGGTTCGTTAATCGTTTCCGCTTTACCCCCTCTCCCCCCCCCTCTCCCCCCCCCCCTCTCCCCCCCCCCCCTCTCCCCCCAAGGGTATTCACGTGGTCACCCCCAACAAGAAGCTCGGCAGCGGCCCCCTGGAGCAGTACCAGGCGGTACGGCGCATGCAGCGCGAGGGATACATCCACTTCTTCTACGAGGGCACTGTGGGGGCGGGGCTGCCGGTCATGGGCACGCTGAAGCACCTGCTGGAGACGGGGGACAAGGTGCTCAAGATTGAGGGCATCCTGAGCGGCACGCTGAGCTACATCTTCAACACGTTTGGGGACGGGCGGCCGTTCAGTGCGGTGGTGCAGGACGCCAAGGCGCGGGGCTACACGGAGCCCGACCCGCGGGATGACCTCAACGGCACGGATGTGGCACGCAAGGTGGGTTGGGGGGGTGGGGAGTGGGGTGTGTGGGGGGTAAAGAGGATGAAGCCAACTAACCGTGTGACGAGCACTGTGCGGAAAACACGGTGCGGAAAAGGGGAGGGATTGGGTGTGTAGTGCGATAGGGGCGGGGTTGTGGGTGAGGTTCTGGGGTGGTTTCTTCACGTCTCAACCTTTTTCAACCACCCTGCTCCCAACCCCCAGGTGTGCATCCTGGCTCGCGAGTGCGGTCTGATGCTAGAGCTGGACTCCATCCCCGTCGAGAGCCTGGTGCCGGAGCCGCTGAGACAGGTGGGCAGCAGCGCGGAGTACATGGCTCGCCTGCCGGACTTTGACGGCGAGATGGACGCCAAGCTGCGGGAGGCGGAGGAGAGCGGGGAGTGCCTGCGGTAAGAGGAGGAGGGGGTCAAAGACCATACCGAACCATGGGGAGGGGGGGAGGGGGAAAAGAGGAAGCTGACGAGCTGTATGACGAGGGGCCTTCACCAGCGGTTGGTTGCTCCAATGGACCCGGCCCATCCCAACCCACCAGGGAGGGGAGGGGTCACGGCGAGGAAGGGAGGGGAGGGGCAGAAAAGAAGGAAGCGAAGGAAGCGAAGGAGTCGCACGCCGGGTTCTCCCTCTATTCCCAGCGTGTGCATCCCCTGCTATCCTCCGATGCCAACTGACCCACATCACCACGCCATGTCCTTTACCTTCCCCCTCCCTTCCCCTCTTCTCCCCCCCACCCCCTTCCTCCCCCCCACCTCCCCAGCTACGTGGGAGTGGTGGACGCACAGAGCGGGCGGGGCAGTGTGGAGCTGCGTCGCTACCCCAAGTCGCACCCCTTTGCTCAGCTGCAGGGCAGCGACAACATCCTCTCCTTCACCACGGCGCGCTACTTCAAGCAGCCGCTCATCATCCGGGGGCCGGGGGCGGGCGCGGATGTGACGGCGGCGGGCGTGTTTTCGGACCTTCTGCGGTTGGCGGCATACCTGGGGGCGCCCTCGTAAGGGGGAGGAGGGGGTGCTGCTGGGGGGGTTGCGTAAGGGGATGTGTTGCCGGGGGGGGAGGGGGTTGCGTAAGGGGGAGGCTGCGGGGTTGGGGTTGAAGCGCTGAAGGGGTTGTGTGTGGGGTAGAGAGGCTGGGGTTGCGGGGGATGGCATGGCAGGGAGGGAGGGGGAAGTGTGCAGTGCAGTGGGGGGAGGGGGCAGCGGGGGGGGTTACAGTCAGGGGGCGGGTTGTAACCCTGGGATGCGTGTCAGGGTTGGGGTACTGGTAAGAGGTCTCTTGCCGCGCTGGGGGTAGGGAGGGGGCACTTGTCCTGACATGCATTGCTGCTGCGTCAGGTACCGGTACCAGCAAGTACGAGCTTGTGGGACAGGGAGTAAAAAGCCTATCTTTTGAAGTCTAGGCAGGAGGAGGAGTAGAGAGGTATGCTTATTGCCGTCAGGGAGTTATAAGACGATCGGAACCAAGGCTAGGCGGCGTCGGGCCTGCCGAGGGTCCTTCCCCCGAAGTCCTTCCTCGTGGGGCTGTAGTACCGTTAAAGAAGCCGTTAGAAGCCAGTGGGTTGGATGTGTCCGGGGGGAACAAAACCTTGGCGCGGGTGGGGTATGTACGGCCCTGCATTGTCCCGTATTGCTCATTTGTACGGCGTGCTGCGCGCAACGAGCGAGTGTGGAGTACGGCATGTGTTATGTATGATGGCATTGATGGGCTGTGCCGGAGGTAACGGTTAGGTCAGCGAAGGAGGAGGGTCCAAAGGACCAAACCTCCACCATGCAACTGATGTGGGCCCTGAAGTTCTGGATGTAGGAGGAGGAGGAGGGCTGATGCCTGCCTGGCGCAGAAGCAAGCGAATTGACTTGCGTGCGTACGAAAGGGGCGTATGTAATGGCGCCGTTGGCGCATTGTAAAACGTTCTCTAATTATGGGAATGTAACGTCATTCGTTGGTCCAGCAGGGGCCCACTCGGCATGCATGCATGCATCTTACGGATTGGAATCCACAGGTCCAGCAGGAGGGTCTCCTCTAAACGAATTGAAACGTATGGTCAGCGACTGAGGACCCGAAGCGTCATCGGAGGCGGTTCTTGTTCGCCGCTGCTGCACATGGCATGGCTCGTCCAGGTTGTCTACAGCAGCGAGAAGCCTGGTAGCAGCCCCGAGGTGTGCTGCGTGCATGCGAACGTACAGTTGTGCAGTCAGGGTGTCAGCACATGACCGTTGTACCCATCTAGCGATCTCAGTAACTTCGCCGATGGACATGGCAGCAGCCTTGGGAATTTACCAAGCGTCGCCACGAATGCACCGGTTCTTATATACGCAGGTAGGAGGCACAGGATGGTAGTGGCCATCAAGGTTGCTGTCAGTGAATCTTTAACGGTGGCGTGTGCAGCCACGACGGGAAGGAGAATTGTGGAACTGGAGACATCGCGCTGGATCATATGTCTCTTCATCGCATTGTGTCGCCAATGGGTCTTGGCATTCTTTCATTGCCTACGCGAAAGTTTACGAGAGCAAGGTGGAGGTAATTGGGGATGCGGATGGACACAAAGAACCCTTTTTCAAGGAAAAAGGTAGAGGAACAAGCTTTATGCACAGTAATTACTAGTGCTGCTGTAGGCAAAGTCTGCGATGTCGCCATGTGTCGGGTTGGTTCACATCGAACCCGCATGACGTTGCTTTGCTTTCTAGCGATCTGTGTTGGCCCTTCATAGCATGCAAGTCCTGCTTCCAAGAACTACAGTACCATCTTGGGTTCACGTCCATGCCGTTGGTGATTGCAAGGGCGATGGCAGGTCGTTAGCTCGTTGCCTTTTAAAAACGGCCCTGGATCCAGAGCAAAAGCTACAGTCGACAGCGCTCCCGCAGCTCAGCGCTTTGCGCTACCGTCCTTGACAAGCACAACTAGGTAACGTTACATATTATACATAAACAGTACTTGTCCATTCCAGAAAGTTTGACTCAACTGCTTTGACGCGTAGGTTGGAACTCTTCGTGTACATACAACATGGATACCAAACCAAAGCTCAACCTTTCGGCTTTAAATGGAACGTCAGTACCTTCTCGACCTCCCTCGCCGCGAATGGCTCCGCCCGTGTCAGCTCGTGCCCCCGTTAGGGAACAACAACGCGGCCTGTCACCGCGCCCGGGCACGCACAGCGTGGTCGCAACCGCAGCAAAGAAATTCGTGAACGCACCCTTGCCAGCTTCGCTGCGACCTGCTGCTGCCCTGCAAGAATCAAGTGCACTTGCAAGCGACATTTCGGAGGATTCGACATCATGGACCGGCGAAGCAGCGCTCCGGACGCTAATCCAAACCAAGCACCTGACTCGAACAGCGCTAGCAGACTTCCTACGAGACCCGCTAGCTTGGCTTGTGCGCTTCACCCGTCAACTCCAGGCAATACTGCTGCAGCTGCTGCAGCCCAAGGGCAACTCCTGCGCCACCTCAGCAGCAGCGGCTGCAAAGGAGGCCGCTGCTGCCGCCACCACCACCACCACCACAACGCTTCCCGCCGCCCCGCTCACAAACCGCACCACACCGCTATCAGCGCGGGGCCGCACCGTCGCCTCACCCATCAGCCAGCGCGGCTCCTCGGGCCGCTACGTCGCCCCAGCCAGCCCCCGGCAGCAGCGGGCAGCCAAGGCCGCCTCGCCTGCGCCCACCATCCTCCTAGCCGCCCAGCAGACAATCGCCAACGTTGCCCAGGTGAACCGCATTACAATGGGTTGCCTTTGCTTTTATCTCGCTCTGCTAGTCCCAACGACCACGTATGAAGCTCGACGATGTGCTGCTGCCGTTGCATCCTCATGATGTCCCTCCCTGACCTCATGCCCCACTCTACATGCCCTCCCTCATGCAGCGCCCGGTGGTGCCTGTAGCGGCGTTCGCCCTCTCCGCAGCGGCGGCAGTGGTGCTGAGCGGCTGCTGGCTGCTGCGGCGGTGGAGGGCGGCGGCGGAGGCGCAGCGGGAGATGCAGCAGCGTGCAGCCGCCAAGAGGGACGTGCTGGCCCGGCAGAAGCAGGTAGGGTGGGGGGGCGGCGGCTGCGACGGTGACGCATGACACACTTAGCGCCGGGCCGCTTAGAAGGCCGCTTAGCAGGATTGAAATCTGCGATTGCATGTTGGCCCACTCGCAACCCTGCCACTGCCCCTATCCGCCCTGTTGCATGCATTCATGTGTCCTACCTACATCGTCACATTCCACGGGCTCCTCTTCCGTAACCTGCTTGCCGACCTATCCCCTACGCTCCCTCTCCCCCGCCCTGTCTGCCTCCCCTACTCAGCGCTTCCAGAGGGCCCTGGTGGTGGACAGTGTCAACCTGGAGCTGCCGCCGATCAAGGTGGGGAAAGACCAGAGGACAGCGTTGGGAGTGAGTTTGTGGGAGGGGGGAGATGTGTGGCGGGGTTGGGGCAAGCGGGAACAGCCGGTTGCTATCCCTGCAAGCTAATGACATATTCGGGCTTGACGCTTGAGCACTCCGATGTTGGGCAGCCAGCTTAGCCCCCACCTGCATGTTGACAACAACACTGCCATCTCAATTCAACCCGCCTCTACCGCATCTCATCTTCCCGCTTCATCCACCCTTCGACACCGCCCCTGCCGCACTGCCGCAGGACAAGGACGTGCAGCCGGGTCCCGTGCGGGTTGGGCAAATCCTGCAGCACAAGCAGCCCTCACAACAACAGCAGCAGCAGGGAGGGCGCATGGGGTCAGCGGGCGGCGAGCAGCAATCCAAGCAACAGCGGGGCGGCAGCAACGGCAGCGGTGCCGGTCAGGTGCCGGGTCTGGCGGGAGAGAGCCTCCGACAGTGGCAGCAGTTCATGATGGCTTCTCGCGCGGAGGAGGTGAGATCCGGACGTACGCATGCGTGCATGGCCCATGTGCATAACGACGTCACAGGTGGTCCGTCCTGGGCTTGGGTTAATAGAAGAAAACTTGAAGTGGTTAGAATGTACAGTTTAAGAGTGGACTGGAATGCGGTACTCGTCCACACATCTGCCGTACCCCGCAGTAAATGCAGACATCTGTCGTACATGTACACCCTTACACGTCAGCAGTACGTGTGTGTGCCCTTCCGCCTTGTGTCCGCGGACAGGTCACCAACGTGTCCGGCAAGAATGCCCGCGGCGGCCGCAGCAGCGCGCAGCAGGACAGCGCCGCCAGCCGCCCCTTCAAGACCATGGACGACCGCACCCTCTCCGACCTGTCGGAGCGCATCCGGCGGGCCAACGAGAGCGGCGCCGCGGGGGTGGCGCCGGTCATTACCTTTGAGCAGCTCTACGCCAACAACAAGGAGACGGACGACGAGGCTATGGCACGCAGGGCGGCGGAGCGCAAGGCCCGGTGGTGAGTGTTGAGGGCGGGGAGGAGCGGACATGGCCCAAGGATTCCCTTTGCCAGTTTGTCAGTTAGAACTGGAGCGTACTTGGGATGCAGCGTCGCTGAATGACATCTCCCGGTGCTCAAGTCCTTCCATATAATCAGTTTTCCTAACCACCCGGGCCCCCTCATCGCTACCCCATACAGGCAAAAACAGCAGCCCGGAGTCAATGGGCACGCCGCCGCACCCCAACCGAAGCCGCAACCGCAACCGCCCGCAGAGCGGAAAGCCCCAACCGCTGCGCCCCCCGCCAGCCGCAACCGCGCCATCAAGACAACCATCCCACCCGACAACCCCTTCGCGGTCGGCCTCTTCGACAACACGCCTCCTGTTGCTGCTGCTGCTGCTGCGGGGTCAGGCCCCTCAGCAGCCGGCACCCGAGATCCCTCAAGCCGCCCCAGCAGCAGCGGCAGCAGCAGCAGCACCACCAACGTCTCCCATCCGGGCATCAGCACGCACAGCCAAGACCGCTCCCCGATGCAGAAGGCACCCCTGCGTGCGGACGCCGGGAGCAGTAGCAGCACCACCAGCAGCGGTGCCAGCATCACTCTTAGCGCCACGGGAACGTGGTCTACGGCGCGCAGGGCCCTCCCCGAGTTCTCCAGCGCCTCGTCCGCACCTGCCGGCAGCCCGGCGCGCAGGTCAGTAGCAGCAGCAGCATCAACCCTCCTGGAGACTACCAGCAGCACGGGCAGTACCAGCAGCAGCATCAACTGCACCGCGCTCAGCCGCAAACCAGCCGCACGGCCCTCCACGCCCATGCCCCTGCTTAACAAGGACACCACGGGCAGTCCCGGACGAGGCGGCAGCGGCAGCAGCGCTGTCAGTGTCATAGAGGCGGTCAGTGTCATGGCTGCTGCCTCCTCTCCCGGAGGCTCAGCGGGCAAGCGCGGTGCCGCCGTCTCGGGAGGTGCCCCGGGATACCCAGCGGGACCGATCGCCGTGATTGACATTGAGCCCGCTTCTCCCAGCCAGTCACGCAGCAGGCGGCTAGTGGGCGAGGGAGCTCCGGCGCCCGCTGCGGTAGCGCGTGTGCTGGAGCAGCAGCAGCAGAAGCTGGTGCCCGTGGGGGTGGAGCAGGCCGCCACCACGCCTGGTCGGGGCAAGCGGGCGCCCGCATGCGGCCAGCTGCGCACTCCGGAGACGGCCGCCCCGGCCCTGCAGCGGCTGATGCGCCGGCCGGGTGTGGCGGGTGACGCCGGCCGTGTAGCGGTGGTGGAGCCTGAGCTTCAGCAGTGCGGATCCCCCAAGTAATGAGGACTGAGAGTTGTGAATGAGTGACCGTCAAGATGGCTCCCCATGGGTTGTGACCGTTGTGTGGTTGTGTACCATATTGGGTGTTGGAGTTGTGAGTTTGCAGCAGTACCATTGGGTTGCATACGTGGTGTTTGTCTGTACGAATAACAGGTCAGGTCAGGGCAGTTAGAGCTGTGTGCAAGTTGTGTGCGGTTAGGAGGCAGGATCTGAGGAGATGTGGGACGATGTACACGGTTTCCTTGCAAGCCGTCGTTTCAATGCGGTGTGTCCTGCATGCGGCCATGCATGCATGTCATACGGCATTTCGGCCGAGTCAGTTAGACATCAGTCCCAACGTCGCTCTGCTTGCCAGTTGCAAGTTGGGAGACAGCGGCTAGGTTGTTGACCACTGGTTGTTGGCATCATACATGCAAAGCAATGCAGGGAAGCATAGGCAAACATCATGTAACATCATGTGATGATATCTGTACCTTCTGTACAATCCTAACGGCCTACCGCTACCTCATGAATGCACGCTCCCTAGGGAACATACGCTTAACACAAACCTCCGCAGCGCACGCTTATAGCCATATGCTTGAGATCGTTCGTCTAAAGCTCACGTCGTACTGATCACGACCCACAACGTGATCGACCCACAACGTTGCCTTTGCCCACATAACAAGCAAGCCCGAGGCATCACGGCCAGGCACGCAAGTATCAAGTTCACACGGCATCCTTTCACGTCGTATAATAACACCAGCGCACGCCATATTTGCTAACGTCCAAAAATGCTAACACGCTATCTACTAAGCCTCTCGACCTCTCAATCCGCGTCCCTATGCCTTCACGTGGTAATCCCGCGTCCACGTCTCGTTCCACAGGCACGTCGTGAAGTTCTGCGGGCGGTAGCGGTTCTTCAGCACCACCCGGCACAGCTGGCACCGCGTGTGCGGCTGCCGCTCAGCTGAGCCCACCACCTTGGCTTGGAAGTCCGCCGACTGCTGCTCCAACCGGCGGCTCTTCCAAGACAGCTTCGCCTCGTACGCCGCCTTGTCGGATGCTAGCCGCTCCAGCTCCTGCAAGCAGGGGTACACCGGCACGGGCACGGGCAACACACAGCGCATCCAGCCTCATCAAGCTGCGGTCACACGACGGCTGCGTTGTGGGCATTCTACCGGTAGCATATATCCTGCACCATGCATGGGGGAAAGCGGCGAACATGGCAGGAAGGAACCCGCTGCTGCTTGCCTTCATGAGCGCCTCGGGTGAGCCCAGCTTGTTGTAGTCAATGATGGCCTCCGGGTCAGGCAGGAACTCCGCGATGTTGTGCGGCCCCATGTACACGGGCACGCAGCCCGCCTCCAGCGCCTGCAGGCAGGAGGTGAGGTGGGGTCACCGGTGGGTCACCGGTACAAAGGAGCTGGGTGAGATCCGGGGAACGCGTGTTGCACTGTTGACCTGCTCAGCCCATGCTTTAGACAATTGCTGCACGGAGCTGCAGCAGCAAGCACTAACGTGACACGGTTGTATGAGTCCCGGCACAAGTGCACAGCACTCATGCAGTGCTCCCCAGCCCCTCTTTCCTTCCCTCCCTTGCTTGCCTCTTCAGTTATTTTTCCCACCCCGCCTTCCCTCCCCATCCGGCCCACCTGCCATAGCTTCTCCGTGATGTAGTCCTTGGTGATGGAGTTCTCCATGGCCACACAGAACTTGTAGCCGCTGATGAGCTCCACCTTGTCGAAGTGGCCGTTCACCTGTGCGGGGGGGTCAAAGACCATACCAAACCATGGCGGGGGGGCGGGGGAGAGCGAGAGAAGCAGGAGGCTCGGTGTTAACAGCAGTGAATGAGTGTGTGGGACGCGTTGGCAGCGGGACAGGAAGGCGCCGCATGTGTGCTATGTGGTTCAGGCGCAGGGTGCCGTGCCTAGAGTTCGCAGGGCCCTTCCACCCTGTGCCACCGCTATCATGGTAATGGGTCGTAGCGCATCACGCATGCCGATCATGCATACCAAGCCGTGTAACGAGCAGTTGTACGAGTCACATGCGTTTCCCACCTGCGGCGGTTCACCAGTTGCTCACAGCCAGCACCCCTCGCTTCCCCCACAGATGCTATGCTGCCTTGGTGGCCACAGCAGCAAGGGAGAAGACCCATGGAAGCCGCACGGCCTCCCACTCACCTCCATGTTCCGATCGCAGTTGCCATAGCTGTGTGTGGGTATGGTGGGGTGGTTCAAGCCCAAGACCTGCATGACGTGGTTGTAGGCAACGGCTTATGAGTGAGCAGACCCATGCCCGAACCGAAGCATCAGGGCTCCTGGAGAGCTGGACCCATGATGTACGACGTACCTGGCGCATGATATCCGATCTGCCGCTCTTAGCGCCGCAGTTGCTGTTGACGTAAACCAACGCTGTTTTCTTCTCCTCAAAAGGTTTTGCAGGCTTCATGATCTTCGAGAGCTGGTGGAGGGAGGCTTCCGTACGTTAGCCATGACCGAACCCCACGTGCCCAGAGATAGGGGTTCATATACCCCATACCTGATTTGGGTTATAGTCAAAGTAGAAAATAGGGACCTGGGAGCATGACCGGTATGTCGTCTCGATGTCAAAAACCCGCATGAAGTCTTTGTTGTCGAGTGCGGGATAATACTCCGAAGACTCCATGCTCATGGCAATAGTTAGCTGCTTCGGGTGATATTTTTGCACGCTAGATGCACCTCCCATTGAGGGAATATGGTACCAGAGCGCGTCAGCAGTGTGGGGATCGACGGAAGATCCATAGCGACAGTTGATGACTGTCTTGCCGATGGTGCAGTTGGGCTCCAACCCCTCAAAATCACCGCCAAAGAAGTGACCCGTTTGTACACTTATTTTGACATCCTCGATCGGCCGAAACGGATACCGTTCATCCTCCAGGTCCGCTCTATGCTGTTGCTTGGCAGGTTTCCGGGGGCCGCCGGCCCGGCCAAGTACTAACTGCCCACTTGCTTCTGAAGTCGTCTGGAGATGAATATCATGCTGAACACTGTCCGGGCGTGATTGCTGTGTATGTTCAACGAAGTTTAAAATGCCCACAGTCACTAGGAATACTACTGCGAATACCCAGAAATTCCTCAGGCCCTTCATCTTACAAATAAATACTGATCACGAGCGGCAAGGCATGGTCGTTTATCTACAATGTAGGCAAGCGGCGAAGTCACAACCCAGATTGCAATACCGGCAACCAGCCATGTACTGTTATATCAAACTAAATAGTTTATGCAGGAAGAAAGCTTTCCTTCGATAACTGGCATGGCTTGTAGCTGTGTCGGTCTACGAAACCGTACAGCAAGGCGCTCACGGTAGCTTGTGGGCTTGTCCATGCAACCAGTGCCGAGACGTTGTATCATGAAGTGCTAATCGTTTTCACATTACATTGGTTTGGCGATTATGCTACACGTAGAGTGGCTGTTACATAGGTACGGCCGTACGGGCCCTCCTCAGCCAAGTCCCAGCTTCGCTTGAGACCCTTGGGCTAACGGCCCATTAGAGCATTTGCCCCAAATTTGCAGGATGCTCGCGCCTCTAGTGAGCAGATTGTTGCCAATAGGGCCGTGAACTGCCTGTGATGAGGTGTACACACGGCCGCACAGTCTGCTTAACAGGTAAGCAGGAGTTTGCCCGCACCCCGGCTGTAACGCCCAGATGGATCCTGCCAAGAAAGGTGGCTTCCTACAGTGGTACAGATCCACGTGAAAGCGGTTGGCGACTTGGTGCGCTCACGTAATGCCGTACGATTGTGCCGAAATCCTTGGGTTTGGTGCAAGGAGGACAGCTTGGGGGCAAGCACTCAAAATGAATTCAGTTGAAAGCCGGATCGGAGCTTGCAACCAAATCACGCAGATTGGCAGTACTTGGGCGAGGGAATTTGTTCGGCTCGTGCTCTGATAGCAGTTATGGTGCTGCCGTTGGTTGGTATTTAGATGGACACATAAGCTACGAATTACAATCGCAACGCCGATGCCGATGGTGCGCAAAATGTGGAGGGAGCGTAAGGCCATATTGCTCGTACATGTGAGCCGGGGCCCCTTAAAAATGCGGCGCGCTTGGATGCGACGTTCACCAGCAGGTTGCTCTTCCACCCACATGTCCCTATCCTAGTTACAGCCTGGGGTCTATTGCAACCGCCAGACGAATGACCTCCAAGGTATTGTACGGGCCGCAGACTACGACCCGAACAGGCTGAACATGATGACATCAGACCGATTGCTCACAATGCTGAAACGTGACGTCAAAGCCTGCTACATACCGGCAATACTTCACTGCACAGTACCCCTGCACATCTCTGCACATGGACAGGCACCAAATACCGTCATCTTGTCATAATCCCTCGCACCAATTAATTACCACTCAAGGGAGACGGTTTGGAAAGAGAGCGTCAGATCACGGTCAAAGTACCGACGGAAGAGATGCACATTTATTATAGTACGGTATGCTATGATTACGCGTACACCGGCGGAATTTATAAACTAGACAGGTAAACATCTACATTTGCATCACGTTGCGTTCGGGTAGCACAAGTTACGAGGCAAACAATTAGTTAGCCATCGTCCGTTTGACAAAACCCTACACACCAAAATATACAACCCCAAAGCCGGTAGGGTTCGGCGTAAGAAAATATAGGTACGTGATCACCTGCGGTCACGGAGCGTCTTGCCTGCTATGTAACCAGGTTGGTTGTCATCCTACGGATTTTATTGAATAACACCGCCAATTGGCAGCGCTTAAGCATTTTGCTCCCCACCACCAGCAGCAGCCTGGCCGCCCTGGGCCTTGGGCTGGATGTGGGCTTTCTTCCTCCTGATAATGACGTAGACGATGAGCCCAATAACGGCAAGCCCGACCACGCCTCCAACCACCCCGCCGACAATGGCACCGACATTGATCTTCTTCTTGTCCTCCTCCGAATCCGGCAGGTCAACCGTAATGGACTTGATCAGCTGAGTGAGGGAGTCTCCCGTGTAGCTGCATGCGGAACGGTGAGGGAGGCTCAGTACAACATACGCCTACGTGATCGTACTTACCAGTCAACGCTTTGCATAGTTCCAAGGTCAACGCCCACGGATTGCTTAACTATACAGAACGCACAGGATGCACTTCGCGAGCTCTCAACACTCGGAGTGCGGCTAAACCTCACCTTGCACGGAACGAGTCCACAGAGAGCGTTCCAGCAGACAGCTCAGCGGCCGCAGCTGCGATTGAAGTCGCCTGAGCCACTGACACCTGGTTTACGGTGATTAGGAGGGATTGCAAGTCTCCCGAGTAGGCGGTGCCCGAAGCAACGGCATCAGCTAACTTTGCAGCGACAGCGGCCTGCAGGGCGACAGACTGGGAGACTGAATCCGCGAGGGCCTGGATCTGGCTGGCGACAGCTGCCAAGGCATCGCTATCCGCGTCTAGGAGGTGGCGGCGGAATTGAGATGAGGATCCTAAAAGACGATAGGCCTGCTGGAACATCAATTGCTGAGAGGACGATGACGACATGTTCAACAATCTGGCTCCAAGCTGGGTAGTCATGCTGGACAGCAACGCCCGGGTAGCCCTTCTGGACCCAATCTTGCTTCCGGACTTGCTCATGCCGGCAAGGAACGGAACCCAAATGTTGGCGATGCCGTACACGGTCAACTGCTGTGTTGTCATGTAGGCTCCCATAGTCTTCTCGGTGTTGTTGTCAGGATGGTAGCTGCGCACAGGAGCAACCGCAAACGTCACTGACAAACCAGTACAGTATCACTCATCCCGGCCATGCAAACGCTTACGTTGCATCTTCGAAGTCGTACGCCGCTACCTCCGCGCCGCTATTGCCGTACTGCTTGATCATAGCGCTTGTGAAGCCAAGCTCACCAAGGATCCTGGACAAAGGCACATATAAAGCGTCGAAACCCAATTCACAGTTCGAAGATTGTGTTCCGTGCTGCTTACGTGGTGTAGTTGGCGTTGAAAGCGCTGGCGGTGGGCCACGACTTCGAGGATACGGCAGTCGAGGTAAGGCCACCAATGGGGCTGACGATAGATACGCCATTCGAACGCCAGGGCGCATAAACCCCGGTAAAGCTTAAGCCAGAGCGGTTTGAGCGTTGCTCGACACAGTTGGCGAGGGAAAGAAGGACGAGATCACTCGGGACAGTGACTTTAAGCCTGCGGGACAGCAGAAGTTGTTAGCGACAACCAGGACAGGTGCTGTACAAGGGAAGCCACCTCCTTACTTGGCATTGCCGTCTTTGTCTGTAGTCACGCCTGTCGGCTGCAGCGTCATGTACGAGTCGTAGTACATAACCGAGCAGTTTGAGAGTGGACCGTTGCCCAGGGCAGTAATGTTAAATTCCTTGCTAAGCACAGCAACAGGCGGCGGAGAGGAGTCCTCCGCCGCTGAGGAGCAGCCGTACATAGTCTGGGTGTAACCTGCAGCAACATGCACGCCATGACTAACAGACAGGTAAACAAGGTCAGCTGCGGACTACTTACTGCTGCAAGCGTCAAGTTCGCTCATGATGCGGTCTTTCACCCTCAGCGGCAGCTCTGAGAAGTCAACTTTTACCGCTTGGCGCCGGCTGATTGACTTGTAGTACGCTGACACCTTCGAAACGACAGCTTCGGTTGGCAGCCAGGTTTGCTTCACCTGCATACGGAATTTGTGTAAGCGTGAATCCGCGGGCTCATCACTCCCATATCCATGCGTGCACGGCAGGGCGAAGTGTTGTCGTACCTTGGTCAAGGAGTCCGGGTCCAGGCATTCACCGGCGTTGGTGGAGCCCGGCATGGCGGTCAGCGTGCCCTGAGGGCATGACGTGCATGACGTCGGCCCTGAAGCGTGTGTCGCTGTAGTGCACACGTGGCAGTATCCGCTTCCAGTGCGCTCCGCAACCCTGCAAGCCACTTTTGCTTAGCACAATGCTATCGGGAGGAGCCAGGCTATTGCCCACTACCTTACCAGCCAGGCGAGCACGCCATGCATTGCTTGTCGTAACCCGTGCTGAACGTTCCCGGAGGGCAGAGCGCGCAGGTGCCTGAGGCGTCAGGAGCTGAACCTTTCGGGCATTCTGGCTTAGCCCCGGTCTTCTCGCCAATAGCCCAGCGTAGTGTCGACACCGCTTGCTCAATGGGCACGTCTGACCCGGGGTCCAGCCAATGCGACCGGGGCAGAGGGACCATGTAATAATCCTGTGAGAGTACAACCACGTTATCAGCCAGATGGTACGATAATTGGGCTAACCCCATGTCATGTCAAGTCCTTGGCTGCGCTAGCCCGTACATACATATGGGCTGCCAGCAGCAGTAGCCGCAGGGTGTCTAGCCTATGAGCCAGTTGCCCACCTGCTTCAGGGCGGCGGTAAGATGCCACAAGTCCATGCCCGTATTGTTGATGAACATAAGCTCAATCAGGGTAGCACCGGGCGGAGCGAACAGCATGTGCGCCAAGCCGGCTCCGTTAGGACCCATGACAACCTGCATGCAAAGGCTGGGTTAAAGAAGCTTTCGGCAAGGACGGATCCAACACCGCAACGCACCTTAGCATGGCGGAAGATTTCAATATTCTCCTCGGGAGTCATGCCAGGGCTGCCATCGTGAACGACAAAGCGCAAGCCGTGGGACGTTGCCTCGGCTTGAAGCGCCTCAAGGAGGCTGTCTTCGTTGGTCTGACGGCGGTCAGCTGCCAGACGCCTAGACACGTACACAAAGCTCTCCTGCTGGCTCTCTGGCAGTGGCGGAGGGATCTCCAAGGCCGTCAGAACCTGTGCGAAGAGCGGTGGGGATGAGGACGAGTCGACGACAGCATCCAACTGCGGATGCCAAAGGCAAGCAACGGTGTCGTACCTTCTCAAGATCCTCTTTCGGAGTCCGCGAAATTTCCACCGGATTAGTCATGAGAAGCTCGTCGGCTTGGTATGCATACATCGGGTCGAACGTAACCTGCACACATGCGCATCACAGAAGCATCGCGGTGAGATATAGACGAGATTGTGCTTGCCATGTTACCCCAATTCGTTAACTGACGCACCAATTGGCTTTCCCGAACGCCGAGCTTCCTTATCCATGCAAGCTCGAACGGACTGCCGTATGTAAGGAGCTTCAGCTCAGGATCAGCCTCAAGGAATGGGGCAAACTTAGCAACCTTCGGTAACACCTCTGCAGTGGGACGGGATGCAACGAGCTGTCAGTATTGACAAGAAAGCCACAAGGAAATGGCTAAACCCATTTTACCCGTCATGAAGTGGAAATACATGAAGGAAACACGGTGGACGGCCGTCGCGAGACGCTTGAAGTGCTTCACGCCGTAAGACTCGGCCTCCTCCTTCCAGGCCTGTTTCCAATTGAAAACGACGATAAGTTTCCCTTGTCAAGGCTTTTCAGCGAGCAGTTTTAGGAAGAGGCGAAGGGCTTACCTGCAGCTTCGAGCTTGGATGTCGCACCCAGGTGTTGGCCCGATACAATCGGCCTGCAGAATCCCAGACGTCGCCCTCGCTTCCACAAATGCTTGCGTTCTTAAGGGATGCAACGTACTGCAGGAGCGTAAGGAGGGGGACGTCGCTTAGGAGTAAGGGATGCGACGTTTGAATGCCATCAGGACATACCTGCACGGAGGAGGTCTCGTAAGCGTTCTCTCCCAAAGGGTTGAAGTTGGCCTGTAAGAGATGATAGATATTCGTAAGGAAAGACCTGAAGCGGCGACGACAGCTCTGGCAATTAGACATTTTCTTATACGTACGTGCAAGTAGCCCTGAGCTCCAAACTCCTGAAGGAACTGCGGATCCAGGACAGCAGGTGCCTTCCTGGCAAACCCAGAGAACTTGTCGCCAAGCCCTAGGAAATTTAGGCTTCCATCGGTAGGATGAGAGAGAGCTAGGTCCGAGTACTCGACCAATCCGGCTGAAGTTTTGGTAAGGATAACAAGCGCATATAAAAGAACTAAATATGCGGGCCGCATTGTGGCCAAAAGGTTGAGTTAGGTAAAACCAGACGTTTTCAGAAACATAAGCCGTTAGTGTAAATTGTACAGTAAATCCAATTGGCGCTGGTTTGCATGTACATAACAAAAGAGGTCTGGGTGTCTGATTAAACCAGGGCGGTAATATTTGTGAAAGCGTAGGAAGTACGGCATTAGCTCGTCGGTTGGTCGGGCATCCAGTGTTTTTTTGTTTCGTATATTGGCTGCTAGCAGCAGCAGCCAGTTCAAACTTTGTGTCTACGCCCTTGCCGCGCCCAGACTGTACGTTACCTAGCGGCTGTTAAGACAATTACATAACTTGACTACAGTTCTAAGGTTTCGCCTAAATATAGGACCATCGCCTGCAGTTTATAGTTTAAATGAAGCCGCCTGGTGTGCAGTTGGTAGCAAGCCGGCCTCGAGGAACTCTAAAAGCATGTCGCATGGACAGCTCAAGCCTTGTGCCCGTTCACATTTGCAGTCAGTGTCCAGCGTGTAGCAAACCGTGCTGCAAGCGCCCTGCATGGTTCATACAAACGATGGGCGCATTGCGTGCAGCTTCATCCTAACTGTCTGGCGTTTGGGACATAACGTCACATTTGACATGTCCACACAGCGCAAACCGCAAATTGTGTAAGGGACTGCCGATCCTAGCTGACAAAGTAGGCACTGGACACATTTGTGATCATATTAAATTCTCTGCCTCTATGCTACACAGTACAGCATTTCCCGGCCAGAACTGGTTTCAATGTGTAACCCATTCCATTTGGCCACGGTAGCTGAAGGGGTTGCAGCAGCTAGATGGTTGGCAACAACAGTCGCTAATCAGTTTACATAAGCCACCCACGCGGTGATTTGCGCGGTGCAGCTGGTTCTGCCGCGCCGCCGGCACAGCATCGTGAAGCTCCTCGCGACTCTCCCCACGCCGCTGATCATGTCAGCAGCAAGGCCGGGCTATGAATCACCGATACGACACAAAAGTAGAACACTACCACCTGAAGTAAGGCCTCCCACCTCCCACCAAACACCGTGTGCCAGGCACCCCCTTCATCTCACAGAGGGCACAACATGCGCTACATATGGGCCCATATATAATGTACTCAACCGTGCCCAAGTGAGTAATACTCGCCTAGACACGAACGGCCCTTACCCAGATTCCGACAGGGATCACGCATACATGCTGGTATCCTTCCTGCGCAGTGCCAACAACTGAGACTTCAGCCTGTCGATCTCCTGCGCTTGCGCGTTAACAAGCTGCACAAGGGCATCGCGCTCCTCCACCTGCGTGCACGTTGTGAAACAGGCGTAAGGCATACGTGTTAACAAGATGGAGTCCTTACAACCGCATGGGGAAGTCGGGTACACACCATATGGGACCTTTGCATGGGAAAGAAGACACCGCTATGCAGTGCGGTACATTTCCGCTGTCGTCAACAATGCGCACACGGCCGCATCCTTTCCGCATCCATCCAGGAATCATCAACCGCAGCCCACCTCGGCCTTGCGCTGCTGCACTGGGTCCGCGAACAGCCCCTTGCGGGTGGCCGTCAGCCCGCTCTCCAGCTTGCGCTGCGCAGCCGTCAGCTCGCTGACCGCGTTGAGACACGCCGTGTTCTCGCGCGTCAGCACCACCAGCTCGTCCATGCGCGCCGCGATCTTGGCGTCCCACTCGGCCAGCTCGCGCGCGTATTGCAGCTCCTGCGGGGTGACGTGTATGGGTGCGGGAAGGAGCGTGAGGGAATGAGTGCGGGAACGAATGCGGAAATGAGTGTGCACGGATGCATCAGGCTTCAACTAGACACTACGTACGAGTGCAGAACATGGTGTGTGCGTTAACAAAGCTGGCCACGAGTCGGAACATGATGTGTGAGCCTTTACCGTATCCCCTGCTTTAACCGTGCAAGCCGTGTGCAGTATCCATCGGCACACCATCGCATTCTCGCCAGGTATACCGGTAAATGCACAGACCACTCGTCAGACTACCGGTAACGTCACTTGCCTGCTTCTTAAGCTCCTCCTTCAAGTCCTCCGTGCCCCGGCTGCTGCTGACCTTGTCCAGCAGCTCCAGATCGATCACCTGACCGAACTTGAGCATTTGCACGTCATGGGCTCGCGCCTCCAGCTCCGAAACCTGCGGAATGTGTGCAAAGCCGAGGGCCCTTTCCTCTTTAGACGGGAAAACTACGTAAAAGGACTACAATGACCGTTGACATGGTGATACGCTAAGAAGTACTCGGACTTGCTGCATGCATGCATGCACCCCCACCACCGTCCAGACAACATATTACCGGTATCCTGTCATCGACGACAGGGAGCAGCAGCACCAAGCAGCAGCAGCCGCATCCTACGTCCTCCCCCAGACGGACAACCGCCCGCCCAGCACCGCACGTACCTTCTTCTCCTTCTCCGCCTTGTCCTTCAGCAGCGCCGCGTGCTCCCGCTTCAGGTCCTTGTGCGCGGCCCGCAGCGCCGTCTTCTCGTCTTCCAGCTCGTCCACCCGTCGCTGCAGCCGCCGCAGCTGAGTGGCGCTGAACACCAGTGCGGCGGACAGGTCGTCAGGCAGGCAGCCGTCCAGCAGGTACTCCACCTGGGGGCCGAGGGTGGGGGGGGGAGGTGGGCGGGGGTGTTAAGAAAGCCGGCCGCGAGTTGGTGACGGTGTGTTGTTGTGCATGACGCTGGGTGGTCAATTCGAGGCACCTGGTGGACCTAGGCCTGCAAGCCCCTCCTTCCCTCCCTCCCGCGCCCTCCCTACCTGATGCATCTTGAGCGACACCACCACCTCCACCTGGTTCAGCCGCCCCTGTTTCTCCTTTTGGAACTCCGCCATGTCGGCGTTCACGGCCGCCAGCCCCTGCTCCACCAGCCGCTGCTTCTTGGCCAGCGCCTCCTTCTCCTTGCGCAGAACCTGGGGGTGGGGGTGCGTGTGTGGGTGTGGGTGTGGGTGTGGAGGGACGGGCAGCGGGCAAAGGATCGTTGTTTAGCAGACGGGCGAGAGAGATGTCTAGCGGGCAGACGGGGCAGGGGAGCAACACACATGAGCGCCTTTAGCTAGGGTTAAAGAAACTACCCTAACTGAACTGAGCGATACCGTACACACAGCGACAAGCCGTGGTCTGTTGCATCCCAGCAGCCCAGTTGCTTTCCTTGTGTAGCTGCATGCCGCAGCCTGATGCCCATTCTGAGCACCCCCACCCCCCCTGTAGCACCCCCAACCCACCCTGCACCACCCTGCAGTACCCCCCCCTTACCTCAATTGTCTTCTGGAACTCCGCGATCATGTCCTCCTCGTCCAGCCGCTTCTCCCGCAGGTCGCACACGCGCTCGTACACCGACTGGTCGCACCCGGGCGGGCACACCTCCTCGCCGCCGTCGTCGTCGTCATCCGCCTCGTCGTCACCTGGGCAGTGGGGCAGGGTGGGGCCAGCGGAACATGGGGGGGCCACGGGGTTGTCAAGGAGACACCAAACCACACGTGAGGGGCCGGGTTGGGGCGGGTCGGGGCTGGGCAGCCATAACCCATGTCAAAGCTGCTACCACCAAACCCACACCAACCCTTACGTAACTGCAGCAATGCGTATCGTGGTATAAAGTGCTACCCCCATGCATGCAACCCCATGCATGTACGCAGCACCCAACTCACCCATCTCGTCCTCATCATCGTCCTCATCACTGTCGTAGTCATCATCCGCGCCGCCCGCCTTCTTCTTGGAGCGCTTGATCCGCCGGTGGAACACCCGCACGAGCGCCTCCCGAAAGGGATCGCTCTCCGGAACCACCGCATCCAACTCCGAAACCACCGCCGCACGACGCGCGATAAGGCCCTCCAGCTCCACGCGTTTCTGCTCCAGCTTATCCGTACACTCCGTGATCTTGTCCACGATCTCCTGCTTGTCATCCAGTTTGGCCTGGCGCTTTTGCAGCAGCACGCTCTCGCGTTTGTCGAATTCACGTAGCAGCTGGAGCTCCTGGAGCATGACCAGCAGTCGCATCTCCCCCGCCTTGACGTCGGCCTCCAGACCCAGTTTCTCGGACTTGAGGGCGGAGTGGGCGTCGTCGAAGGCCTCAATCATGGAGTTGATCTCCTCTGGTAGGGGGGGGCGGACGTGTGAGGGGAGAGGGCACCGGTGGGTAAGTAGGTAGGGGGCGGGCAACATGCGCAAGGACAGAATGGAGCGCTTGCAAGCAATCATGGACGTTGTAGCGCCCCGCCTAGAGCTGCAGCTCCTAACACCGTAGCACGTGTAAAGCACCCTACGCGACCCAGTCCCCTGCGCGTCCTCCGCAACCTCCATACACACACCCGCCGCACCACCCGTGCACCCCACCCAACACCCCCACCCACCCGTCAGCTTGCTGCGCATGTGCTCAACCCGCCGCCTGTTGTACGCCGCCAGACCCTTCTCCAGCTCGCTCTGCGGTACCGCCGCCATCATCTTGGCCAGCGCCTCCTCAGAAGCGCTCATCCCGCTTCCCCCCGCAGCTGCGCCCCCCGACCCCCCGGCTCCTCCCGGCCCATGCGCGCCAGCACCTCCACCAGCTGCACCCCCTGCAGTCCCGGCCGCCGGCCCCGCAGGCCGCTTCGCGCCCGTGGTCGCGAACCCGCCCAGGCCCCCCTGCGCCGCCGCCGCCGCCTTCCTCTCCTCCTCCTGCTTACGCAACGCAAAGGCAGCCAGGTCCTCATCCGTCACCGCCTCCCGCGCCTCGGCAGGCTGCTCGTCAGGTAGCAGCCCCTGCGGTATGTTCGCAAAGGGCGCTAGGTAGGCTGCTGCGGTGGCCTCCGCGTCACCGCCGCTGCCGCCGCCCGCTGCGGAGCCCGCCAGCGCCGCTAGCTCCCCTAGGGCAGCCAGCTTGACGCGCACGTCGGCGAGCACCTTGCGCTTGACGTCACGCAGCGCGAAGAACTTTTCGTTGAATGCGTGTTTGATGTTGTAGACCGCCTCCTCCAGCTCCAGCATGGCGTGACGCTTGCGCTGGGGGGTCATGCGCTCCTCCTGCGGTGCGGTGGCGGCGTGGGGGAGGTGGGGGTTGAGGAGCGGGCGGTGGGGGTGATGTGCGGAAGTGTGTTGTGTGTCGGGTTGTGTTGCGTGATGACTAGTCAGCCCATGTCACACAGGTGCACAGCAGACGCTAAAGCCCGGCATCATCATCATCATGTTCACCACACTCGCAACCTCTCGCAGCAACACCGCACCCTCGCAGCACCACCAAAGCAGCAGCACCGCAGCAGCAGTTACGTACCTCGGGAACCAGAAAGTTGGGGTCGCTCTTGAGCTTGAAGTCGCCGATGGTGCGCCGGGCCTCCTGCATGGGCGCACACGCAAGGGGGGGGTCAGGTTAGACCAAAACGTAAGAAACCGCAAAAGGGCAAACTGCCCGGGAATTTGACAAGCCAGGCGCGCAAGGGGGGGGGGCACCCAGCGGCTGTCATGCGACCGCATGAGACCGCATGCCAGGGAGCAGAGCGCCGCAACACAGCAGGGGTGCGGCAGGAGCGCCCGCTCCGGTACCCGGCAGGACACCCCGCTGGCAGGAGGACAACCACCACAGAGCGCCTCCAGAACACTTACCGGTAGCTCCACAAAAACTGCGCACATCGTAACAAATCTGCCCCCATGCTGCCCATCCACCACGGTTCGTTACCGGTAGTTGTTTCCTCTTTACCCACACAGCCACACCACCACCCAGCCACCCACCTCAATGGCCCGCAGGTCGGCGGGGCTGTCGTAGGTGTCATCCGGCCGCGTCGCATTGAACGCCGCCCACTCGGCCTCCCGCCGTTTGCGCGCCAGCCGCCGCAGGTCCGCCTTGTTGAGTCGGCCGCTGGCGGTTCCCTCCGCCAGGGCCGCGGTGGCCTCCGCCAGGCGGGCGCGAGCAGCCGCCTCGCTGTTCGGACCGCCGCCTGCAGAGGGGGCAGCAGCGGCAGCAGCAGGGGGGAGGGGGCAGCAGGGGGAGGAGGAGAAGGAGGAAGAGGGAGAAGGGTTAGGTCAGGTCATTCATGCCCATCATGGGTTAAGGAGGAAACTGGCCGCAAAAAGGGATTAACCCGACAAGCGCCCCACGGTGCCCCTCCTCCTCTTCTTCCTCCCACTCAAACCCACCCGCATCCTCCCGCACCCCCACCCGCACCTGTATCGCTCCCCCTGCGTGCGTCACTGCCCCCCATGTCCCGCCCCGTGCCATCAGAGCCCGCCGCTGCAGACGAGGCTGCTGCCGCCGCCGCCGCCCGCAGCGCCGCCAGCTCCGCACGCGTCTCATCCGACAGCTTGGCGGTGCGGAAGGTGGTTACCCGACTGCCGTCTCGCAGCGAGTACAGCACCTGGTGGGAAAGCAGGAGGAGGGTGGGGGAGTTACAGCGGTTACACGCGGTTACAATCATGCACACGCACACACTACTAATGCAGGAACAACACAGCAGCTGTATAACTGCTGCAAGCGTAGCAAATCCCTTGACCTGCACCGCCAGCCTCCCCGCCCCCCAACTCCCCCACCCACACCCACCACTCGTTCCGTCTCCACTCCATCCAGGAAGTATCCCCTCAGCTTCGCCAGCCCCAGCCGCTGCCGCTCGCTCTCCCAAGCCAGCTCCAGCCGCGCCACCTCCTCCCGCCGCTGCGCCTCCGCCTCCATCAGCTCACGCAGCCCGGGGTCCACTTCCAGCTCGCCCCGGCCCAGCCGCAGCGCCTCGGGCTGGGACTCGTTCTCGGAGAGGAGGGATTCGAACTCGGCTCGGATGCGCGCGAGGCGCTCGCGCACGGAGAGCTTCTTCTCCTCCGCCTCACGGACCTGGGAGGTGGTGTGAGGGGCGAGGTGAGGCGAGGGGTGGGGTGAGAGGGACGGGGTGAGGTGGTGGGATAGCGCCGCGTCGTGGTCGCCGCGGCCGGGGGTACCGTAAATCCTGATTGGTGATGAATTCGCGAACGAACAAGCTTTGCGCGCCGGCATGACTTCAGCATTGCGGACCTAACGTTGGCGCGCCGACCAGTGTTGTGAGGTTGCTCATGTTGCAGACAAGCATGGTCGGCGGACCTGATGTCAGCGTGCGGCTCATGTTCGAAAGCAATAGTCGGCATGGCGTACATGTACGGCATGGCGTCGAACTGCTTCAAATTCAAATTTTGGGGCGCCTCCGGACGTTTTCCGCTATCGGTGACCTCTTGGGGCTGCCCTACGGCATGTTGGCGTGTCCAAGGCATGAAAAGCCCTTGTTCTGTACCAACATATACAGGTAGAGCCTCGCTACCTGCGCACTACATGCACACACACACACACAAAAACACATCTGCGCATGAGGGCTACGTCTCATGACCCGTGGGTCAGTGATCACCAAAAAAGCTATCATTTTCGGCGATCAGCAATCGGCGCTTTTCAGGAGATGCGCCGACTTCACGACCATGCTTCTCGTCGAAACCAGCTTGCAAATTGCGCCGAAAGACTCTCGCCGATGCCAGGCAAATTGCGCCGAAATCTAAAGAGCTTTCACGGCGATCTCCCCTGACAGCATTCGCCGATCAGCAATCGCCGATCAACCATAGTTTTCTGGTGACGGGGTGACGTCGGCTGTATGCTGTATGACAGCATCAAGGTGACGCGGCAAATGGGCCTATGGGGATGGTGTTCTGAGAGATCTCGAGTAGGGGGATAAGAGGAGATGGATCCTCCACATATGGCTGGAATCTTTCACGGCGACCACCCCTGACAGCATTCGCCGATCAGTGATCGCCGAATCAACCATAGTTTTTGGCGATCAGTAATCGGCGCTTTTCAGGAAATGCGCCGACTTTACGAACGTGCTTGTCGCCGAAACCAGCTTGCAAATTGCGCCGAAAGACTTTTGCCGATGCCAGGCTAATTGCGCCGAAATCTAAGAAGCTTTCACGGCGACCACCCCTGACAGCATTCGCCGATCAGTGATCGCCGATGAACCATTGTTTTCGGTGATCAGTAATCGGCGCTTTTCAGCAGACGCGCCGACTTCACGACCGTGCTTCTCGCCGAAACTAGCTTGCAACTTGCGCTGAAAGACTTTTGCCGATGCCATGTCCGTCGCCAAAACAGTTTTACGCCGATTTCTGACCAAGTAACCACGAAACTGCGAATGGCTCATTAACTCAGTTATAGCTTAATCGACATTACAATGCAAGACATCACAACAAGGGGACCGGCGGCACACGGTGCCCGAACCCATGCCGTACTGTGTCGCTGTACGACAGGGGTGTTCAGAGGAGCTGGAGCGAGGAAGGGGTGGTGAGGGGAATGGGGAGCATGGAGGGGGGTGGTCACGGTCACCAAACAGTTTGACGCTGATTTTGGAAAGTAACCAAGAAACTGCGAATGGCTCATTAATTCAGTTATAGCTTAGTCGAGATCACAATGCAAGATATTGCAACAAGAAGATTGGTGATACGTGGTGCCCGAAGCCATGCCGTACCATGTCGCTGTACGACAGGGGTGGTCAGAGGAGCTAGAGCGGTGAGGGGGTGGTGAGGGGAGTGGGGAGCATGGAGGGGGGTGCGAGAGCGTGTCGAAACCCATGCCGTACTGCGTTTCCGTACACCTCATGGTGATGTACACCTCATGGTGATTCAGGGGCGTTCAGAGGTGCTGGAGGGACGAGGGGTTGGTGAGGGGGGCGGGGAGCATGGAGGGGGGTGGGTCGCCAAAACAGTTTTACGCCGATTTCTGACCAAGTAACCAAGAAACTGCGAATGGCTCATTAACTCAGTTATAGCTTAATCGACATTTACGCTGATTTTGGAAAGTAACCAAGAAACTGCGAATGGCTCATTAATTCAGTTATAGCTTAGTCGAGATCACAATGCAAGATATTGCAACAAGAAGATTGGTGGTACGCGGTGCCCGAAGCCATGCCGTACCATGTCGCTGTACGACAGGGGTGGTCAGAGGAGCTAGAGCAACAAGGGGGTGGTGAGGGGAGTGGGGAGCATGGAGGGGGGTGGGAGGGCGTGTCGAAACCCATGCCGTACCGTGTTGCCGTACACCTCATGGTGATGCAGGGGCGTTCAGAGGTGCTGGAGGGACAAGGGGGTGGTGAGGGGAGTGGGGAGCATGAAGGGGGGTGGGAGGGCGTGTCGAAACCCATGCCGTACTGCGTTGCCGTACGACACCACATCTCAGGACACCATCCTGATGATGCCAGGCATGATGAGTGATGAGGGGGTGATGAGGGGAGTGGGGAGCACGGAGGGGGGTGGGAGGGTGTGTCGAAACCCATGCCGTACTGCGTTGCCGTACGACACCACATCTCAGGACACCATCCTGATGATGCCAGGCATGATGAGTGATGAGGGGGTGATGAGGGGAGTGGGGAGCACGGAGGGGGGTGGGAGGGCGTGTCAAAACCCATGCCGTACAGATGCCGTACAAGCGTACGACAGTTGTCGTACGCTGTCGTACACTGCCGTACAGCTGTCGTACATAGTCGTACATGTCGTACACCACATGATGTGTCACCACACAGCATGGCAACTGTGCCGTACAGTTTGCTGCCGTACAGTGTGTTGTCGTACTCGAGATCTCCCAGAACACCATCCCCATAAGCCCAGGCATCATCTCCAAGGGTGCCAAGGAAGTCGCCAAGAGGTCGCTACCCGGCTCGAACCGGAGACCTCTGGCTGGCTGAGGACAGGACTGAACGCTTAGCGCCTGAAGGTCGTTGCCACCACTTTTGTGGACAGACAGACAGACAGACAGACAGACAGACAGACGGACAGACAAACTTTAGCGGTGATCTGTCCTCCAATCCTCCCCTTCACTTCGTTACGGGGGGATTTACGGTCACAGCGGAGCTGTGCACATGTTGTGAGACCCTGGAACACCGAGAGCAGCAGCGGCGGGTGCATTTCTATCTCGCCGCCCAACAAAGGCCGTCCCCCGCCCCCCTCAGCTCCCCCCCCAACCCCCCCAACTAGCCCCCCTCCCCACGCACCTGCTGGTCCCGCTCCGCCTGCTGCTTCTCCTCCTCCAGCGTGTACGCGGAGGTCGAGGTGATGTCCGCGGGCGGCGGCGGCAGCGAGGAGGGCGCCAGCAGCAGCTCGGGGGGCGGGTCCTTGGGGCGCAGCAGTCCGCCGGACCAGGGGGACGTCTGCAGGGTGGGTGGGCGGGTGGGTGGGCGTAAACTCACTCGAGGAAACTGACGCGGCAGCTAGGGAGCTGGGTTGGGGGAGAAGCAAGGGACGAGGCGTGTGGGGAGGAGGCGTGTGGTTCGTCACCGGCATGGCGTGAAGAGTCCAGGCCCCTGTCAGGTATTGTTGCCGCTCTCTTCCTCTTCCTCTCCCACCCCCGCCCCACTCCCACCCCACCAGCAGGTGCACCGCTCCGTCCCGCGCCGCTGTGATGAGGTAGGCGTCGTCGAATGAGAGCGCCACGGTGGTCATGCGGCCGGTCTGCATGTCGTGAAGCGGGCTCTCCCACACCGTGGAGGCGGAGGCGGGGCCGTAGGGGGCTGCGGGGGCGCGCAGGGTTGGGGCGGAGCCGGTGTGGGGACAAGAGAGGAAGGAAGTAAGGAGCCGTGTGATAAGGTTTGCCATCATGGTTTGCATCATCAGGGCCGCGGGTGGGCGAGTGGTAGTTAGGTAATGGACGCACACGGGGGGGCAGCAGGGGGAAAGGGAGCAAGATGCCGTGTCCCTTGCCCTACTCGTGCGGAGGGAGCCGAGCCTCCCCTCCCCACCACACCAACACCAGGGCTGGAGGGGGCGAACCAGAGCCACCAACACAGTTTGCTTCCCTGCTCTCCCACCCCCCTCCTGCCCGCCCTTCCCCCCTCCCCACACCACCCCGCCCTCCAGCCCCCCCGCACCTTCCAGCGGCTGCACGCGCACCAGACCGTCCCCGCTGCCCAGCAGCGCCCGCCGCCCGTCCGCGCTGTAGGCGAAGAAGCTGACGGGCGCGGAGGGGAAGCCATCCAGCACGGGGGAGGCCAGCGGCTCGCTGAAGTTGACTCGCCACACCTGCAGCGGGGGGGGCGGCAGGGGGGGCAGGGCGGGGACCGGTGGTCAGCAGCACAATGCAACGAGGGGAGGTGGCAGGGGGCAGGGGGCAGGGGTTGGACTGCTTGTTCGGTGCCAGCGTACTGCCGTTTAGCCAGGAAGGGGAGGTGGGGAAAGGGGGCTGGGGTTTTGGTTTGTACCAAAGCACTACCGGCACCTCGGTAACTCCTACGCGCGCTGCCAACAAACAGCCTGCTAAGAAGCCACGTACCTTGCGAGCCGCATGTCCGGTGCCCCCCGCCGTCACGAGCAGCGTTGTGGGGTCATCATGCGCGGGGGTCAACGTGAGGAGTTCGCCGCTGGAGGAGGCGGGGCCATCCGTGCCGCTGTCCCCCTCGCCGTCCTCCTCCTCTTCCTCCTCCTCCTCGCCGCCCTCCTCCTCGCCCTCGCCATTCCCGCCGGCCGCCTCGCCGCCCTGCGCGCCCTCTTCCGCGCCGGTCGCAGCCGCCTTGCCCTCCGCACCCTCCGCGGCTCCCTCCCCGCCCTCGCCGCCCTCCTGCCCGTCCTTCGCCTTCTTAGCCTTCTTGGGCTTCTTGGGTTTGGGCACGGAGAAGGGGAAGGCGCGCACCTCCGCACCCGCCCATTCGTAGGTGTGGTGCGTGTTGAGCCCCTCGGGGGGCAGCGGAACCTGTGAGGGGGGCAGGGCGTGGCGTAGAGTACCCCGGCGGGGTGTTGGGTTCTCGCCTCTCTCGGAGGTTTCTCGGCCATCCAGCGGGCGGGCAGGCAGGCAGGTGGCGGCATGTAGGGTGCTGCTGCTGCATGTAGGCTCCCGGGGCCACCCCCACAGCACGAGAGGCAAGCCACCTACACAACCTTACCCAGTCACAATCCTGCACTCCTACTGCATTCCCCGTGCTGTCCCGTGCTGTCCCCCGCACCAGCTCGTCAGTTTCCTCTTCTTAGCCCCCTGCTGCCTCCCCCCCCCCCCGCCCCCCCACCTGCAGGATGGTCCCCCGACTGGTTCCCACCAGCACCGCCCGCTCCGTCGCATCCCAGGTGGCGCATGTGGCCACACCGCTGCCCTGCGCCAGCCGCACATACGCACGCGGAACCAGCACCCCGCAGCCAGCCGCCACCGCACCCGCACCAGCAGCACCAGCAGCGGCGGCGGCGGCGGCAGCAGCAGCCGCTGCCGTAGCCAGCGGCAGCAGATCGAAGAAGAACACGGTACCGTCCTCTCCGCACGTGGCTAGCCGACTGGCGTCACGAGACACGGCCATGGCGGTAACCGCGCCCTTGTGAGGTTTGGCGGCGCCGGTTAGGGCCAGCTGTTGTGGCGGAGGGGCGGCGGGAACGGGCGCGGGAGGCCCCGCAGGAGGTGCCGCTGCTGCCGCTGCTGCTGCTGCACCGCTTGCGTCACCCTCCGGTGGTGCATCGCCTTCCGCGGGTGGTGCGGGTGGCGGTGGCGGCGGCAGTGCGGGGGCTGGGGCCGGCAGGGCGCAGCGGGTGTGCACCCGTACCACTCCGTCTCGGTATCCGGTGACGGCGGTCATCATGGCGGAGGCGCCGGGGCGGGGCAGCGCGGCGAAGGCGGTGATGGGCTGCGGACACGCCGCCCTGGCCAGTGTGGCGCCGGTCCTGTGTGGGCAGGGATGGGTGGGATCAGGTTTTGGATTTGCGTCCACGTCGCGGATGTAACACATGGGCGGGGGTTGGTGGGAGATGCAGGCAGGTTCACAGGTTCACCCCACTTAGCCCATATGCTCTCCGCCCGCCTTCCCCCCAGCGCCCCCCTTCCCAGCCCCCCCCAGTCAGCCCACCTGTAGTCCAGCACCCGCAGCTGTCCGTCCCGGCTGGCCGCCATGCACGTGTGCGACAGCGGCGACACCGACAGCCCCGCCACGGCACCCGCGGGGTGGGTGGCCACAGCTGTCACGGTGGCGCCCTTGCCTGGGAGGGGGGGGGAATGCAGGGGGGGGGAGCATGCATGGGTGTGTGTCTGTAGATGGGAGGAGGAGCATGAGGGCATGGCAGACGCGGCATGGCGGCTCCCCTCACAAGCACCCCTCTCCTCTTCCAAGCACAGCCCCCCCCCCCTCCGGTACCGTACTCACTCAGCGAGCCCGACGCCGGCAGCGTGATGATGTAGATGCTTCCCGCCCTGTCCACCACCACCCAGCGCCGCCCCTCCCACAGCAGCGACACCACATGCGCCCCCGCCGCCACGTGCACCTCGTCCAGCGGCCGCAGCTCCAGCGTGTGACCGTCCTCGCGCGGCTCCGCGTCGTTCACCTGCGGGCGGGAGGCGGGGCGGATATGACAAGGAGGGGAAGGGTGTAACAAAGGGAACTGACGAGCTGTATGAGGAGGTGGTTGATGCGTGGCATGCAACTGAGCACGTGTGCGGGGGATGAAACAACACACCGTGACAGGGACCGAAGGAGGACGGGAGGGAGATGGATCGGAGCATGGGGAAGGGAGTGAAGTGGATGAAAGCCGCTGCAACGCACATCCGACCCACATCTAACACACCACCACCACCACCACCACCACCACCACCACCACCATGCCCGCCTCCTAGCGGCCGTACCCCCCCCCCCGCACCCCCACCCCCCTCGCGAACCCCCACCTGGTTGAAGTCCCACACCCGTACGTAGCCGTCCGCCCCCGCCGACAGAATCACCCCCGACGCCCGGTCATGCAGCAGCACCTCCACCGCCCCGTCATGGCAGGGCTGTCCGCCGGGGCGCAGCAGCACCACCTTGATCAGCCCGCCGTCCCACAGCAGCAGCTCGCCGCTCTCCGTGGTGCTCAGCACCTTGCCGTCCGGCAGCTCCACGAACCCCGCCACGTCGCTGAGCTCCACGTTGCCGAACTTGCCCAGCGCGCCCTGCAGCTTGAGGCCGGTGAAGGTGGAGGCCATGCGCCAGAAGCGGATGTGGCCCTGACCTGTGAAACGGAGCGGGAGCGGGAGGGGAGCGGGGGCGGGAGGGGAGCGGGAGGAAAAGGGCGGGGCGTGGGATTCGGGAAGGGTGATGGATGGGTGTTTCAGTGCTCTGTGGTCCCCACCGGCGCACCCCCCGCCGTCATCGCACCCCCACCCCAACCCCGCCGCCGCATCCTACCCGAGGTGGTGAGCTGTCCCTCAAAGTAGGGCGAGAAGGCCACCGTGTACACGTCCTGGCTGAAGGCCTTGGCGCGCAGCACGATGGCCTCCTCGCGCCAGTCCCACAGCGTCAGCAGGAAGTCGGGGAAGGAGCCCACGGAGGCTAGCGTGTCGCCCTTGGAGTCGAAGGCCAGGGCGCTGTAGGCACGCTCCGTGCCCGCGCGAAGAACCTGGTGAGTGGGTAGGTGGGGTGCAGCGTGAGGAGGGAAGGGGAGAGAGGAGGGGGCAGCGGGGTGGAGGGAAGGGGGAGGAGAGCAGGAGGAGGAGGGCGAGCATGGTCGGCAGCATGGGGGGAGCCGATAAGCGTGTGAACCAGACGGGGTGAGGAAAAAAGAGGGATTTCCCATCAGGGTCGTCGGCCATACACCTACTTACACACAGGCCTCTGCATGCACGCATGCACCTCTGTGGTGCATAGCCAATCCGCATGTTGGGCCGAATCAGACTAAAACTGGAATCCCCATCGCCCCACCCCACCCCCATCAATATGTTGGCATGGTCTTCGACCCCTACCAGTTTCCTTCCCTCTCCACCCCCACCTTGGTGCACTCCAGCTGCGGGTATGTGTAGATGTACACGCACGGCCCCGCGCCCCCTCGCGCCTTCTCCCCCACCGCCAGCAGCGTCCGTGAGGGGTGCACCGCCACCGCCCCCACCCCCCCGCTGTCCAGCCCACGCAGATAGCGCTGCCGGCCGCTGCTGAGCGACAGGAACACCACATGCGACCCAATGCAGGTCACCAGCGTGTCGTCATCCAGCAGCAGCATGTTGTTGTGGCGGTGCGTGTCAAGGCCGAGAACGGACAGCAGCGGGGCGACCTTGTCCGCGGAGGGAGGGCTGGGAGGCCGCGGGGGTGCCGGAGGAGCCGCGTCGTCGCCGTCCGCTGGGGGAGCATCGCCGCCGGCCTCTCCGGGTTCTGCTGCGGTAGCAGCGGCGGCATCGTCAGAGGCGCCGGCCTCGGCGGGGGCGCCCTCTGTCGGGGCGCCCTCCGCTGGGGAGGCCTCAGCTGGGGAGCCCTCGGCGGGCTCTGTCGGGGCGCCCTCTGCTGGGGAGGCCTCAGCTGGGGAGCCCTCGGCGGGCTCTGTCGGGGCGCCCTCTGCTGGGGAGGCCTCAGCTGGGGAGCCCTCGGCGGGCTCTGCTGCAGCGGAGGGGGGCTCTGGGGCGCCGGGCTCCGATTGCGTCTCAACCGCCTCGGGAGGGGCTGGAGCAAGAGCCTCGGGAGGGGCTGGAGCTGCTGCCGCCTCGGGTGCTTCAGGGGACTCCTGGCTTGCTGGCACCGGCGCGGCAGGAGGCGCCGGGGCAGGGGCAGCTGGGGCGTCGTCGGCTGCAGCGGCCTCCTCTGCCGCTGCTGGGGAGGAGTCAGGGGGTGCTGACGCGTCGGCACCACCTGGCATGGTGCCCTGGGGTGCGCTGTCGCTGCTGCTGTTGCTGGTGGGTGCCTCTGCGCTGTCCGCCGGTGCTGCGTCCTCGGGAGCTGGGTCTGAGCTGGGCGGCTGCTCCTCCTCCGCTGGTGGAGGCGCTGCTGGCGCCGCGGGGGCTTCTGTGGGCTCTGTTGCTGCAGACTCTGCTGCTGCGGGCTCCATCCCTTCTGGCACCTCGGCAGCATCTGCAGGCTCTGTTGTTGCGGGCTCCGTCACTGCGGGCTCCGTCACTGAATCCCCTGCTGCTGCGGGCTCACCCGCCTCGCCGGGGTTTGCCGCCGGAGCTTCTTCCCTCTCGCCCGGCTCCGCCGGCTCCGCAACAGCATCTCCCGTCGCAGCTGGTTGTTCGGGCTGGCCTGCATCCGCTGGGGGTGCCTCCTGAGGAGGGGCCTCTTCTGGGGCCCCTTGCTGGGGAGCCTCCGCTTCGGCCGCGGGAGCATCACCAGGGGTGGCCCCGCCTTCCTGGTCGACTGGGACAGGTGCTTCCTCATTAGCGACGGCGTCTTCAGTTGGACCTGTTGGGGTTACGCGTCATGCTTATAGTACGCTAACCACGATAGGACAGCTTCCGTCTTCCAATACAAACTAAAAAGCATTTTTAAATTAGCGAAAGGGTGCATTCTCACCCTCCTGCTCTCCAGGCAGCTGCTCGCCATTCTCCGCCATTCCTGTTGACTCCTCCGCGTCCGCCATTCCTTAATTGACCGCTAACACTTGTCAGTAAACCAGCAAAAGCATTCCTTAATACCGGTGTTATACGGATGAGGAAGACTGGACTGTTGAAGTCGACCTAAATTGTTTATGTTACGTGTCACAGAAGTTAAAGGCAAGAAGGTGGTCTGGGCGCGTATATTTCACAGTGTGTCTCTTGGTGATAGGCATTGACGTGGGAACTGAGCGTCTGGGGGCGAGCTCCGCACAGCCTTCGAAGCTGGCTCCAGAACCTCCAAAAGTGAACACAACTACACAAGTACACAGCGAGTACTAAGCGTTCCCAATTCCATGAACAAACACATGGATTAAGCCTCGTTCTTTTTAGTTGCGCTTTATGGTTCGTCTGGTCAGCGAACGACACGGCATCCAGAGCATGATCACAAACCACTGGGTGACGGGTTCCGCGTCACCCATCTACTAAGCGCATATCCGTTGCAAGCGGAGCTTGGATCGCAAGACGCGGTTGCCTTTATGACTCGCACCAATTTAACGCCTCAACACGTGTTGACCGCAACACCCTGGCCCGTGTACTAATACCTAGGGAGGTATGTATGGGGAGGATTGCGGAGGGCTGCCTGTGTCGCACGAAAGGTTTGTCAGTTATCTTCAAGCTAAAGCTGGATGACTCCTGCTGCGGCATACCCCCTATGATTGTCTTAAGGAGCCGTGTCTGAGCTGCCCTGCAATGTTGCTCACTCCACAGAGGTTTACAGCCGGACCCCCCAAACGGGAATATATAGCAAAACACTCCCCCATGTTGGCAATGTGCCATCTCGCTGCACCGAGGAATGCCAGCTAGCCAGGAGAGCCCAGCATGCCAAAGACGCGACGAGACTGTAGAGTCGGACCAACCGCAACCCACATATCAGGAGTACAAGGAGTGCAGGAACCGTCATGCAAAGTCCCAAAACACTCAGAAACTGAAACACACTACCACGATCCACATCGCCAAAGAATTAATATGCCCATATCTTCTGCCGCACACAAACCACACCAAACCACACAATACCAATAGTTTTTCTTCTTCTTCTTTTCCGAGCCAACAAGAAGCAAGCCCTGGCTTACACAACAACCCACCACCAACAGACAACCAACGCCTAGTATTGATACAGCGCAGGGCTCATAATACCCACACACCACCACACCCTGCCTCGGCCCTCCCTATCCGACCCACATGACCCAGGGCTTCCCGCGGTCGCCGTACGGCACAACAAAGCATCACCACCACCGCCCCAAACCAGCAGCGTCGCAGCGGTACCGACGGCCCTCATCATACCCCTCCTCAACTATACCAACACTGCCGGGCCCCCACCTCTTCACCTCACTCAACACATTGGGTATCCTTCATCCCCCCTCCCCTTCCCCCCTCCCGCCCCTCACATCAACGCCAGCAGCGGGTTCTCCATCTGCTGCCGGAACGCCGCCAGCCACTCCGCGCCCATCGCGCCGTCCACCACGCGGTGGTCGCAGCTGAGGGTGGCGGCCAGCACCGGCACCTCGCGGAACACACCGCCCTCGCAGCGCACCACCACGGGGGTGGCGGCGCCCACGGCAAGAATGGCGGCCTGGGGGGGTGGGGGCGGTGGGGGGCGGGGGTGAGGGTGGGGTGTGTGGGGGCGGTGGGGGGCGGGGCGGGGTGAGGGTTGGAAGGAAGCAGGAGTAGTGAAGCACTGGGTTCCCAATCCCATGTGTCCCCCCCCCACTACGCTCCCCACACACCTGCGGCGGGTTGATGATGGCCGCGAACTGCTTGACTCCGTACATGCCCAGGTTGCTGATGGTAAAGGTGCCGCCGGTGAAGTCCTCGGGACGCAGCTTGCCGGCCTTGGCGCGGGCGGCCAGCGCACGCACCTCAGAGGAGAGGGCGGACAGGGGCTTCAGATCGGCGTCGCGGACGATGGGGACCTGCATGCACCCAGGGGGAGCGGGATGGGGACGGGGGGTGTAGAGGAAACAACTAACTGAGCGTGTGATAAGGCGTCATCATGGGGACGGGGGGCGGGATGGGGATGTGGTAATGCGGAGTGGGGGATGGAGGGGGAGGTCATACACGTCAAGAGGGCCTCACTGCTCTCACCCGCCTTGAATCTCTTCTTCTATTTTCTCCCCACCCCCCTGGTGAAGCCCACTCGTCATATGAGCTCATCAGTTTACCCTCTTTACCCCCCCCACCAAACCCCCCCCCGCTCCCCACCTGCAGTCCCGCCGGCGTCTGCACCGCCACGCTGATGTCCACATTGGCGTACTGGCGGATGAAGTCGGGGTGCCAGCTGGCGTTCACACCTGGGGGGGGAGGGGAGGGGAGGTAGGGGGCGGCAGGAGGTTGTGAGGGAGCGAGGTGGGAGACTAAGAAGGTTTACCACTCGCATGCGGCGCCACACTCCCTCCCCCTAACTCCTTCAAGCTCTCGTTTCTATTAAATTCTCAAATGCACAGCGTCCTTCCTCCAATCCGCTGCCATGCCCTCCCCTATCCGGCCCCCTCCCCGCTGCCCTACCCGGCACCGCCTTGAGTGCCTTGGCAGCGGCCTTGATCACAAAGTCATTCAGACTGATCTTCACCGGGGGGGCAGCAGCAGCGCCCTCGCCGCCAGCACCCGCAGCAGCAGCCGCAGCCGCGTTCATGCGCTCCCGCAGCTGCAGCAGCTCCTCAACCTGGCCGGTGGACGGGTGGGGGGTGGGGCAGGTGGGGCAGGCACGATAGGGCGGGTGGGTGGGTATAGCCAGAAGAGGTGCGCAGGTATGTACAGAACAGCACACCCTATCCCTGCCAGAGAGCTCCCTCGTACGCGTTCCTCCCATTCCCTCTGAAGGCACTCACCCCCTATCCCCTGCCCCCCCTCCGCCCCCTCCCCCCCCTCCCCCCCTCACCCTGCACTCCACGGTCAGGTAGTAGTGAGGCACTTGCTGCTTGCTCTCCTGCAGCCGCCGAGCAGTCACACGCCGGATCTGGCTGTGGGGCAGGTCCACGTATGACTCACCGGCGCGAGGGGCAGGGGCAGGGGGGGCGGGAGCAGCAGGCTGTGGGGTCTCAGGGGCTGCAGCTGCTGCCGGCTGCTGCTGCTGCGTCGCTGCTCCCTGCACGTCCGAGGCCACGATGCGGCCGCCTGCACCCGTGGCGGATACCGCCTGCATGGGTGGGTGGAAGCGGGGGGGGGGGAAGAGCCAGCAGCGGGCGGCAGTGGCAGCAGCATCAGCAGTAGCAGTAGCCAGCATGAGGGGCAGTCACGGCACGTAGGGTTGCATGTGCACGTAGGGATGCATGTGCGCTTCTTTGCAGCAGCCTTGCATGGTGTGTTTTCTCCTCCTTCTTTCCCCTCCCCACCCCGCTCCCCTCCACCCCCACCTGCAGTGGCACGCCCAGCTCAGCAGCCAGCTTGCGGGCGTAGGGGCTGGAGCGCACCCGGCCGGACCCCTCGGAGGCGGGGGCGGGGGCAGCGGGGGGGGCGGGGGCGGCGGGGGCAGCGGGGGCGGCGGGAGCCGCTGAGGAGAGGGAAGGAGGGCCAGGGGCGAGGGCGGTGGGAGGGGTGAGCGAGGAGAGCAGGTTGGCAGCGACAAGCCTCCTAGGGTCTTAGACCCCACCCCAATACACATACACAACGGCAGCAGCAGCAGCAGCAACCCGTCCCCACCTGCCGGCTGCTGCTGCGGGGGCGGGGGTGGGGGTGGAGGCGGCGGTGGGGGTGCAGCAGCCGCAGCGGGAGGTGCAGCAGCAGGAGCAGCAGCGGCGGTCTGCTGCTTGTCGTCTCCGGGCTGGTAGTTGGCGAATGCGGCCACCGCCTCCTGTGCGGTGGAGGGGGAGGGGGGGAGGGGGAGGGGGGGAGCGCACCCGGGACATGAGGAGGGTGAGGATGAGGATGAGGGGGTGGTGAAGGGTACAACAGGGGAAGACACTGACCAGGTGACACAGCTGTGGCAAGCAGTTGGGGAGTGTCAGGGTTCTCGCCACTGAAGCCTCCCTCCTGCTTCCCAAACCAGAGCCGCGAAGCACTACCCCTCCCCCCCCAACCACCCCCCACCTTGTCCTCCACCAGCACCAGCACCGGGGTGCCCACATCCACATCGCGGGAGCCGTCACCCGCCAACACACGAGCAACGTAGCCTGGGGAGAGTGGGGGCGGGGTGGGTGGGTGGGGGTCAAGGACAAGACCAATAGGCCTCCCTATGCGACACGGCTCCACCCGCAACCCGGAGTGGGGGGTGCTGCTAGGCCCCCCTATCCCCCACTCTCCCCCTCCCCGCCCCCCTCTCTCTTGTTTCCTCTTTACCCCCTCCCCCCCTCACCCTCCTCCTGGCTCTCCCAGGAGATGGTCGCCTTGTCCGTCTCCACCTCGCAGTACACGTCACCCGGGGCCACGGGGTCGCCAACCTGGGGGGGGGAATTGGCAAAGAGGGCGGGGCGGAGGGCAGGCGGGAGCTCAGGAGGCACGCACACAGCCCTGCAAGGGACCTGGAGACCCTTTGTCCGTGTTTGTATCCTACGGCACCAACAGCAGCAGCGGCGGGGTGCCAAGAGCGCCCCTGCCGGCGTTGCAGTGCAGGGTGCCCCACCCACATGTGCCCCACCCACATGTGCCCCACCCACATGCGCACCCCCACATGCGGCCCCCCTCCCACCTTCTTCTTCCACTCCAGGATGTTGCCCTGGCTCATGGTGGGCGACAGGGAGGGCATGTTGAGGACCTAGGGGCGCGGGGGGGGGAGAGGTGGCATGATGAGGGAGGGGTGAGGGGAGTTGTGGATGGGGGGGAGCAGCCGAGCAGGCATGCACGACCATGCGGCACAGTTGAAGCCTGGGCAGCTGCTGCCTTACAAGCAGCGAATAGCGTTGCGATGGCTGGGTGGGTGGGTGGCTGGGTGGGTGGGAGGGTGGGTGCGAGGGAGGGAGGTTACAGCTCCCCACGCACCTGGTGGGGGGGCAGCCGGCCTCCTGAGGGGGGTGCCGCAGCTGCTGCCGCTGGCTGGGCCGCTGCGGGGGCGGCAGGGCGGGGAGGAGCCGCTGCGGGGGGGCTCTGTCCCTTGGGAGCCGGGCTAGCCGGGGCAGCGGCCGCGGGGGCCTCCTTGCCAGGTACGAAGGAGGCGAGGCCCGCCACCCCGCTCTCCTCCTCCGCCAGCACTGCGACTGGGGTGCCCACGGCAATGTCGCTGGCGCCCTCGGGCACCAGGTGCTTGGCCATGTAGCCCTCCTCCTGCGCCTCCCACTCGATGATGGCCTTGTCTGTCTCAACTTCGGCCAGGATTTGGCCTGGAGCGATTTGCTCGCCGGGCTGCTTTCGCCATTTGGTGATGTTGCCCTGTAGGCGCGGCATCGGGGAAGGTTTGGTGAGTTGCTGGATGGCTGAGCGGGAGGAGCGTGGGCTAAGATTACCTGGGTCATCGTCGGTGACAATGACGGCATGTTCAACACAACATGCGCAGGGTCTGCAAGGCAGAGGGAATTGAGAAAGTCAGGTCCGCGCTTTACCAACCGATGCAAAACGCGAAAAGCGCCAGAAGTCAGTGATGACTTACAAGCTGCAAAATAACGGGCTTGGGTGGCAGAAGAGAGCCATGAGAGGCGACTCGATAAAGCCCTGCGGACAGCACCAGTGCCTCAGATCCCAGCCAATGCATCCTAAGGCTACGAGCGATATCGCACCACGAATTGGTGACATCTCGAGTCGCATGCCTAACAAGCCTCAGCGCCAAACGCTGCATCCCAGATGGCATTTTTCCGAAGTTGCCAACAACTGCACCTATTGCTCCTACGAGTACTGCTAAACATATACACTCAGAATTTGCTATTATAACTTCGGCTAATGCATGGCTAAAGCGCGCCGTGCAACCATGTGTCAACCGGTGGTGATAAGCCGGATTGCCTATCCGGATATGGGGTATTAAGGCAAGTAAAGGGCTATCTTTACATTCAGGTATTACATGAGCATGTTCACAAAGACGACTGTTACATGTGTTACAAGACGACTGTTCCCGGCCCTTGGGCCACTCGCGGCTGGCAAGCTGCCTTCTTGTCCTTCCTACAGCCTGTCTGCAGTCTTACGTGACGTAACCGTGAACGAAACAGCAAGTTTTTATTAGAACTTAAGGCAAGTCCTGGGTCTCCATTCTTGTCGTCCCTTCTTTCACGCGCCCGCTTGCGCCGTGCATGGGGAGGGCGAGAGGGATGTGCGCCGTGCATGGGGAGGGCGAGAGGGATGGGCGCCGTGCAGGGGAGGGCGAGAGGGATGGGCGCCGTGCATGGGGAGGGCGAGAGGGATGGGCGCCGTGCATGGGGAGGGCGAGAGGGATGGGCGCCGTGCAGGGGAGGGCGAGAGGGATGGGCGCCGTGCAGGGGAGGGCGAGAGGGATGGGCGCCGTGCAGGGGAGGGCGAGAGGGATGGGCGCCGTGCATGGGGAGGGCGAGAGGGATGGGCGCCGTGCAGGGGAGGGCGAGAGGGATGGGCGCCGTGCAGGGGAGGGCGAGAGGGATGGGCGCCGTGCATGGGGAGGGCGAGAGGGATGGGCGCCGTGCAGGGGAGGGCGAGAGGGATGGGCGCCGTGCAGGGGAGGGCGAGAGGGATGGGCGCCGTGCAGGGGAGGGCGAGAGGGATGGGCGCCGTGCATGGGGAGGGCGAGAGGGATGGGCGCCGTGCAGGGGAGGGCGAGAGGGATGGGCGCCGTGCAGGGGAGGGCGAGAGGGATGGGCGCCGTGCAGGGGAGGGCGAGAGGGATGGGCGCCGTGCATGGGGAGGGCGAGAGGGATGGGCGCCGTGCAGGGGAGGGCGAGAGGGATGGGCGCCGTGCAGGGGAGGGCGAGAGGGATGGGCGCCGGGCTCGGTGGGAAGGCACGTGCAAAGGTCATGTCAACCCGGTTCTAATGGAATTATGGGAACCAAAAGTGAGGGCAGGGCAACTGGGCGACGAGGGGGCGGCGGCATGCCACAAAGAGGGTCAGGCGTGCGACCCCCGACACCCGCCCGGGGGCATGTCCCGCTAGCGCCTCCTGGAGTAGGGCCTAACAGCTACTGGTACGGAGGCGCCAACCGTAGTTACAGTGCCCAACATGGGGGGTAAAAAATATATAAAGAGACACTGACGAAGTAACTGACGAGCTGTATGACATGTAGGCTTCACCATGGGGTGCAAACATGGTAGCCGGTCCATCCCACCCAACATGGGGGGGGGCTTTGATAGGGTATTGCTGGCTGCACCACTCAGCAGCTAAGCTTGAGGACTCACGGGCCTCGGGTCCCACCTCGCGTGAGGCAGGCACTTTGGTGCTCTGTGCCTGGGTCTTCACGAAGACCCCGAGGCAGGCAGGCAGGCGTGAACCGTGAAGCCCCTGAGTGCCATGCACGAAGGACCCGAGGCGTCATGCTTCTAGTACTTTATATTTTTTAGGACCAAGGTAGTTCTTTTTGCGCGGTAACTGGTTTCCCAACACAGCTCCTCCGCGCCATCGTGACAATGTCGCAAGGTCTACCGGTATACGTCGTCAAGAGGTGCTGTGCCGGGGCTTTCTTACAGGTGGCAGTTCAGTGGCGTGGAGCGTCCACCCTTAATATTTTGGGGCGGAATGACAATCAATAGCAACACCCAATTGCATGCCATCTGCAACGCGGAGGACCCTAGCTTCTGCGGCTCGAGTTACAGCAATTCCTATCCAAACGAAGCATGACGTGTTCCAAACAAAATAATCATGGCGGAAAAGAGTATAGGGTGCAAGAGGGACCTGTCTGCGGGAGCCATACGTTAGGAAGGATACACAATCAAAGTGCATTCAGCTCCGCAATAAGTGTAGAGTTAGAGTAAAACAAGAGGACAGTGTATCTCGGCAAGCAATGCTTAGTAACAAGCGTTCCAGACGCGCGCCTAATGCAGCAGGAAAGCACGACTTGTTTCGGGAAGCGGAACAATTATACAAGTCTCATGAAGTATCTAGGCGCCGTGCTCTAAGAGGCGGGTTGACCAGAGTGCCTGAGACCTCCAGAAATTTCTGCGCGGGCTCCCAACGATCTTCGGTACGGCAGGGTCCAGAACCATCCCCGGAAACATATAAGTAGCCTGCGCTCGATGGCATTGGCATCACAGCGGTAGCTACACGCTTAAGAGCTTAGAACCTCTAGTTCAACAAAGCGACCCAAACTAGTTGTTCTACTCGCCGCCAGATCCGCACACAATGGCCGCGGAGGTCGAGACCTTCGCCTTCCAGGCTGAGATTAACCAGCTGCTTTCGCTTATTATCAACACCTTCTACTCCAACAAGGAGATCTTCCTGCGTGAGCTTATCTCGAACGCCTCCGATGCCATTGACAAGATCCGCTACATGTCCCTCACGGACAAGTCTGTGCTGGACAGCAACCCGGAGCTCTACATCCACCTTGTTCCCAACAAGGCCGATGGCTCCCTGGCTATCATTGATTCGGGTATCGGCATGACGAAGGCGGACCTGATCAACAATCTGGGCACCATCGCGCGCTCTGGCACCAAGGCTTTCATGGAGGCCCTGAGCGCTGGCGCTGATGTCTCTATGATTGGCCAGTTCGGTGTGGGCTTCTACTCCGCCTACCTGGTCGCCGACAAGGTCACCGTCGTCACCAAGCACAATGACGACGAGCAGTATATCTGGGAGTCGCAGGCCGGCGGCTCGTTCAGCATCCGCCGTGACACCGAGGGCGAGCAGATCGGCCGCGGTACCAAGATTATCCTGCACCTGAAGGTGGGTTTCTCGAGCCTCGAGGATGGGTCGCAAAATTAGCAAACCGTCCTCGCACCTCGTTGTTTGCTCTTCACGGTAGCTTTCTATCAGCCGAAAATAAAGCTTCAGCAGTTGCAGCAGCACGAATTTCACGCCTCTCTTTCCCGCCCTTCCTATTTCCCGCCCGCAGGAGGACCAGAAGGAGTACCTGGAGGAGCGCCGCCTGAAGGACCTGGTGAAGAAGCACAGCGAGTTCATCAGCTACCCCATCTCGCTGTGGACCGAGACGACGGTCGACAAGGAGGTGTCGGACGACGAGGAGGAGGAGAAGAAGGAGGGTGAGTACGCAGGGCGGGTGGGATGGTGGGTGGCGGCATGCCGTTGCAGTTGTGCTACCAACAAGAGCCTTAGTCACATCCGTAAACTGCGGTCGACGCCAGTGCTTTCCCCTGCTGCTGACTTTCCTTATTGGGGCATGTTGCTGATGCGTTATGCTACCCTTCTCCTTCTCCCGCAGACGAGGAGGGCAAGGTGGAGGAGGTGAAGGAGGAGAAGAAGAAGAAGAAGGTCAAGGAGGTGCAGCACGAGTGGAGCCTGCTGAACAAGCAGAAGCCCATCTGGTGAGTGGGTTTGCGCGCCTGCTGCTGCTTGTTCCTCCTGAGTGTGCCTACTTGCGTGCTGCGTCGAGCCCTGCTGCCCCGCCTTGTTCGGCTAGCTAGCCGCCTGCCTGCAGTTCTGCACAGCTGCATTGCTCTTCCCCTTGCCCCGGGCTGACCCGCTGCGGCTTTCCTCGTCTCCTCCCCTCCCACCTCCCCTCCCCCCCAGGATGCGCAACCCCGACGAGGTGACCAAGGAGGAGTACGCCGCCTTCTACAAGTCCATCAGCAACGACTGGGAGGACCACCTGGCCGTCAAGCACTTCAGGTGGGGGGGGTGGAGGAGGAGGTTTGGGAGAGGGTGAAAAAATTAAATATGTGAAACAACGTGTCCCGATCCCATATCCCGACTCATGCAGTGAGCGCATTCGGAGACACTATCCTATAAACACGCATCTCAAATTGGGTGGGGGAGCTGGGGAAGAGCTGGGGAAGAGGGCTGGGAAGGTTGACGACGGGTTCTGGGTAAAAAAGCACTCGCGTGTAATAGTTCGGGGAAAGCATTTGGGTCAGTCCTAGCGTCTGTCCTTGCATGCGACCTTGTTACGCCTTTTTCACGCGCACCTCCTATCTGACATGCATACCTCTTCTCATCCCTCCTCTTCCCTCCCCACCCCTCTCCCCAACAGCGTTGAGGGCCAGCTGGAGTTCAAGTCCATCCTGTTCCTGCCCCGCCGCGCGCCCTTCGACATGTTCGACCAGCGCAAGAAGCCCAACAACATCAAGCTCTACGTGCGCCGCGTGTTCATCATGGACAACTGCGAGGAGCTGATCCCCGAGTGGCTCAACTTCGTGAAGGGCATTGTGGACAGCGAGGACCTGCCGCTCAACATCTCGCGTGAGACGCTGCAGCAGAACAAGATTCTCAAGGTCAGGGGGCTGTTGGGTGGTTGGGTGATTGGGTCGTGCACACGCCAGCATCTGAGCGCTAGGTTTCCCCCTGATCCGCTAGTTTACTAACTCTTGCTAGTGACTCACCACGTTCTTGCCTGACCGTGTACCCACTCGTCACCGCTCCCGTTCCTGTGCGGCAACCAACCAACCCAACAGGTGATCAAGAAGAACATCGTCAAGAAGTGCCTGGAGCTGTTCGCCGAGGTGGCGGAGAACAAGGACGACTACCTCAAGTTCTACGAGTCGTTCGGCAAGAACCTGAAGCTGGGCGTGCACGAGGACTCGCAGAACCGCGCCAAGCTGGCCGACCTGCTGCGCTACCACTCCACCAAGAGTGGCGAGGAGATGACCAGCCTGAAGGACTACGTCACCCGCATGAAGGTGGGTGGTGGGGGGGAGAAGGATAAGGGAAGGAGCGGGCATTCCGTGCGTACCGGTATTCTGTGGGGACTTGTGAGGTCATGCGCAGGATGCCTAGCACGTGTTGTGGGCACATTGGACGTGTGTTGTCTTCCTCCGCTCCGCACCATTTCTCGAGTTCCGTACCATCCTAACCCGCCCCCGTCGTTCCTTCCCCCCACCACAGGAGGGCCAGAAGTCCATCTACTACATTACGGGTGAGAGCCGGAAGGCGGTTGAGAACAGCCCCTTCCTGGAGCGGCTCAAGAAGAAGGGCTACGAGGTGCTGTTCATGGTGGACCCCATTGATGAGTACGCCGTGCAGCAGCTCAAGGAGTACGACGGTGAGAGGGGGGAGGGGAAAATCTGTTAACGGTTGATCTGTTGTCGGTTCCCAGTTACGAAACGGTGAAATGGGAAGTGAGAATGCTTGAGGAAAGGGGTGAGTAGCGCTTGCTGTGAAAACTTGGCGGTGATGACGAGTTCTGACCCAAATCACCTGCCCTGCCCTCTCAACCCCAGGCAAGAAGCTGGTGTGCTGCACCAAGGAGGGCCTGGACCTGGAGGACACTGAGGAGGAGAAGAAGCGCAAGGAGGAGTTGGCCAGCCAGTTCGAGCCGCTGTGCCGCCTCATGAAGGACATCCTGGGCGACAAGGTGGAGAAGGTGACGGTCAGCCACCGCGTGGTGGACTCGCCTTGCGTGCTGGTGACGGGCGAGTACGGTTGGAGCGCCAACATGGAGCGCATCATGAAGGCGCAGGCGCTGCGTGACAACAGCATGGCCGCCTACATGACCTCGAAGAAGACGCTGGAGATCAACCCCGAGAACGCCATCATGAACGTGAGTTGCGGGGAGATGTGCATATTGCTTCTGCGCGATTGCGTAGCTTCGGCTTTCAGGATTCATATATGCGCGGTTTAAAATCTTGAGTTTGCTGCAATCGGCGGGTCCTCGCATGTACCAGCGCTTGCCGTGTTTCCAATCCTGCTCACTCTGCTGTTCCCCTTTCCTCTTCATCCCCACAGGAGCTCAAGAAGCGCTCTGACGCCGACAAGTCCGACAAGACGGTGAAGGACCTGGTGCTGCTGCTGTTCGAGACCGCGCTGCTCAGCTCGGGTTTCAGCCTGGACGAGCCCAACACCTTCGCCAGCCGCATCCACCGCATGATCAAGCTGGGCCTGTCAATCGACGAGGAGGAGGAGGAGGCGGCGGCCGAGGACGAGGACCTGCCTCCCCTGGAGGAGGACGCCGGCGCGGGCGAGGGCAGCCGCATGGAGGAGGTCGACTAAGCGGGTTCGAGCAGTGTGCGTTGGGGCTGTCCTCAACCGGTAACAGTTGTTGGGGATCCGGCGGTTGGATGTGCGAGAGGTGAGCACATGGTGGAAGGGGATTTAGTGGAGTTTTTGGCTTAGTCAAATTGCAGGATGTGACAAGAGCATTGTGCAGTTAGGAGAGTAATGCGGGTATATGTGGGGCGGCTATGAAGTGTGTGGAGGAGGGAGTATGAGGTGGTGCTCGTACATGGGATGCGTTTGGGTGGCATCGTTTAGTCTCTACACGTTTGTTGAGCGGGGTAGAACCGATTGGTGCTTATTTTGAGCGATCCTCTAGTTAGGAGAGCTCGTTTTTCGAGCTCAGAGTTTTCCTTCTGTGTGGGCATGTAGCCTGCATGGGTTGTGGCGGTGGGGTAGGCGGTGTTGATAATCACATACAGGGATGTGTTGCTCGGTATACGGGCTCGGACTTTCTTGCCGAATTGGCACAAAGTGTAACCAATGACGGTGATACTCGCCTTCCATGCTTTGATGGTAACCAATTCATGCACTTCCCTTACTGATGATGCATGCTTGCAAACAATTTCCCCCCGTGTCCGAATTTCGTATTAGGGTGTTGCATCCGTTCATTGTTAAAACGAAGATTATGACTTGAACGTGGGTGCAGTAGGGAATTTGCTCTGGACCAGCTGGATTCCAGCGATAGGTCTACGAGCACACGAGAGACTTAGGGAAGTATGCGCAGCATCCAAACGTGCGCTTGCAAGTATGGGTAGCGAGTTGCTCTCGCAGCAAAAAACAGCTGCTGCGCATCCCTGACGTAGATCCTTCTGCCAAGAAAGGGGATGAGTGGTTTGACACGACCAGGCTAACATAGCTCTTCCTAAAGGTCCAACGCATACCGGTATAGTAACTATGGAACTCTTTGCCACGGAAAGAATGTCATTAATGTATGTATTGTATGTAGCTTGCGTTTGACAACGAAATCAGGGTGTGGAATTAACGTCCAACATGTTGACATGGAAGCTTAGCAACCCTCCGGACAAGCGAAGGTATCATGATACTCGCTTACACTATCGCGTAAGCCTCCAGGCTCCGTCCACTGACCCATCTTCCCCTGAGGATGTAACGAGTATAATTTGTGCCTCCGAGACCAAGGCCGCCACGGCGTATGTTGCAACGTTGGATGGTGGCAGGCTTTCCAATGACAAGTGGCAAAGGTTTCGTAAAGAGCTGTAGGAACGGTGAGCGGTTACACGCAGGACAATAGCGAATAGGTGTACGGCCTAGGGCCCTGCATGCGCCTAACATCAGCATACCTTGCCCTGCTTCTGTCCTTTTCAGGCCTTCTTTAGGAGTAGGTTTTGTAACGTTTACTTACCGCAATGGCACTGCGAAGCGGCCAAATCGTTGCGGGGTCGCGCGGCTGCGCGACCTCGGCACCTCGCCCAGCCCTCCTTCCACACCAGGTATAGGTAGTCACTATTACTAAAACTGTAAATACCAACTTACGTTGCTGACGTCTAGGTCGTCGCCCATCGCCTTCCGCAGGCAATTAACCCCACCACCAGCTATGCTCCGGTCGCTCGTGTTTCGTCCAGGTCAGCTTTGCTATATTACTCGTTTGGGCGTGCTTGCGACAGTACTTGCGATGGTTGGTTACCATATCTTGGCGTGCTGTTCAATCGGTTGACGCAGGCCCAGCCGCAGCAAGTGCGTGGCAGCGTCCGCGAAGCTTGCTGACGGAGCTGCCCGTCGCATGCAGCCTGAGGAGGTAGGCGCAGAAGCCTTTCGAACCCATTTGCAGCAGCTACTTATTACGTACGTCGGATGCAGGTTCGTCGCGCGAAGGAGGTAGCTCAAGCAGCGTTGGCGAAGGAGAGTAAGTGACAGTTTGGACCACGGGATACGAGTATAAAACTTATGGCGTCGTATACCTCGCTGTGTCGGGTATTATAGCACAAGCGAGTTGTCTGTGCCTGGGAAACCTCCACAGCCCTGGAGGCTTCCCTGTTACGCCCTGCACCCTTCATCCGCTTCCGCTTCCCTCCCACGCCCCTCCCCTCCTGCCTTCTCCTCAGGCCCCGTTGACTGGGTGGACCGCTACGGTGACGAGCCGCGCAAGGGTTGCGACATCCTGGTGCAGTGCCTGGAGCGCGAGGGCGTGACCAAGGTGTTTGCGTACCCCGGCGGCGCCTCCATGGAGATCCATCAGGCGCTCACCCGCTCAGACCGCATCTCCAACATCCTCTGCCGCCATGAACAGGTGCGGCGCGGGGTAGTCCCGGGGGCTTTGGGGCAGTGGGCGTTGGGTCTATAATACACACAGCAGCGGCTTCGGGCTTTGCGACGGCGGGCTTTGGGTCACAAAACACAGGGGCAGCAGCGCAGGATTAGGCGCAGCAGCTTCGGACTTTGGGATGGCGGGCTTCAGGATTAGACTCAGCAGCAAGCAAGCAAGCAGAGCGTGGAGTCTGCTGGGCCGGTGTGGGAACGGTGGCAAGAAGAGATGTTGAGAGAATTGCCGTACCAGCTTCCAGCATCTGGGTCAACCCCCGCCATCTGGGTCAGCCCAAATTCGACATCAGCAGGCTTGCCGGAGTGCAGCATCATGCCTGAACCCGCGGTCCTGCTGCCCCCATCCCCTTGCTTTGGACCGCAGGGTGAGATCTTCGCTGCTGAGGGCTACGCCAAGGCTGCTGGCTGTGTGGGCGTGTGCATCGCCACCTCGGGCCCCGGCGCCACCAACCTGGTGACCGGGCTGGCGGACGCCATGATGGACAGCATCCCGCTGGTGGCCATCACAGGGCAGGTGGGGAGGGTGGGGATGAGTGGGGCAGGTGGCCATACCACAGGAAACCACAGGGGCGAGGCAGGGGCGCCGGGGTCACTCCTGACTTCATAGTGGACGAGGTGGCAACCCCTAGGGGGCGTGGGCGGGAGCAGGGGCAAACAGAAAGCGAATGAGAGGGGTCTGGGTGACTCAGAACAGGAGGGTGTGCCTGCAGGGCGGGAGCAGGGGTGGGGGGCTTCGGGTTTTCTGCATGTGGTTCCGGGGCGTTGATGTGTGGTTAGTAGGCAGCAGCTGGCGTCTGGGGGGGCAGCAGCAGCAGCAGCGCGCGCACATACACAGCACGCTGTTGACGGCACAAGGCACACGAGGGTAACGGCGGCAGCAGCAGCAGGGAACAAGCAGGTTAGAGCACGCATGCCCCCTTACTGGCTTGGCTTCCAGAAGCAGATGCGGCAAGCAGGCGACTTCAGCACACGACTCCTTGTGGCCTGTGCAGCAAGGGCCGGTTGGTCAGTAAAGGGGTGAAATCACCATCCCATTCGTTTGGAAGTCCTCATTCGACAGCAGCCCCAACTGTTAGCCAGCACTACAAACCCGCCCCCCCCTTACCGTGTCCCCGCACATGCGCCCAGGTTCCCCGCCGCATGATCGGCACCGACGCCTTCCAGGAGACCCCCATTGTGGAGATCACGCGCCCCATCACCAAGCACAACTTCCTGGTCATGGACATCAAGGACCTGCCGCGGTGGGGGCGGGAGAAGGGGGCGGGAGGGGCGTGGTGGGGAAAATAAACGGAAAGTGAAGCAACGGAGTCCCAAGGAAAGGGGCGGGGCTTAGTGTTGGAAGACAACCAGCTAGCGTGGAGAGGAGTTGGGCAGTTGGGCTGGCGAGCAAGGGGCCTTGTTGCACCTGTAAGCGCCTGAGAAGCAACACGTGTGCTTTCCCCGCACCAAGACTCGCACCCTTGGCAGAGTGTCACACTAACCGCTCCCTTACTCCCCCCCTCCCCCCCCCCGCCCCGGCCCTCCCCCCAGTGTTGTGAAGGAGGCCTTCTACCTGGCCCGCAGCGGCCGCCCCGGCCCCGTGCTGGTGGACGTGCCCAAGGACATCCAGCAGCAGCTGGCGGTGCCCGACTGGGAGGCGCCCATGTCCATCACGGGTGGGGGGGGAGTTGGGGTGCGGCTGCTGGGGGGGAGGGGCTGTGGGGTATACCGGTACCAAACCCAGGGGGGCTGGGGGGGCTGCTGGGGAGGGAGGGTGTGTGGAGTTGGGGAAGGGGCGGCATTGCTGCTGGAGGGGACATGAATGATGACCGCAATGGCGATACCGGTATAGTTGATCGCACCCTGTTGCTTTTACCGGCTGTGGTTGCGGCTGTGTGGTAAGCGAACTAACGCATGCCTCTCCCCTCCCCGCACAGGCTACATCAGCCGCCTGCCCCCGCCGGTCGAGGAGTCCCAGATGGTGCCCGTGCTGCGCGCCATCCAGGCCGCCTCCAAGCCCGTCATCTACTACGGCGGCGGCTGCCTGGATGCGGCGGAGGAGCTGCGCGAGCTGGCGGAGCGCACCGGCATCCCGCTCACCTCCACCTTCATGGGCATCGGCATCGTGCCGGTGGAGCACCCCAACGTGAGGGGGCAGCGGGGGACAGCAGCGGGGAGGGGGGCAGCGGGCGGGCGGGGGGGGGGGCAGCGGGCGGGCGGGGGGGGGGGCAGCGGGCGGGGGAGGCAGCGGGGAGGGGGTGTCGAAGACCATACCAAACCATAGGAAAGGGGGGGGAAGGGGGGCCGGCAGGGGCAGCGGGGGGTGGAACGGGACAACAGGGACCTTGCGGAGTCATTACGTCACGATAGTGCATTTTGTTCCCCGGTGCCGTTTGGGGGGAAACGTCCCTCCCTCTCCGCGCTCTCTACCTCCCTCCAATCCCTGCACTTGTCCTTTATTTCTTCCCCCCTCCCCCCCTCCCCCTCACCCCCCCCCCAGCACCTGCGCATGCTGGGTATGCACGGCACCGTGGTGGCCAACTACGCGGTGGATCAGGCGGACCTGCTGGTGGCGCTGGGGGTGCGCTTCGACGACCGAGTGACGGGCAAGCTGGAGGCGTTTGCGTCGCGCGCGCGCATCGTGCACGTTGGTGGGTTGGTGTCGGGCGGCGGATTGGGAGTGGGGAGGAGCAGGGCTGCGACCCTGCTTTCTTCAACGAGGCGTTGGTGGTATGTCGCTCCTCTTCCGGCTGGCTGCTACTAACATGCGTCCTTCTTGCTTCCCTCCCTTCCCCTCCCCCTCCGCCCAGACATTGACGCCGCTGAGATCAGCAAGAACAAGACGGCGCACGTGCCCGTGTGCGGCGACGTCAAGCAGGCGCTGACCCACCTCAACCGCCTGCTCGCAGCGGAGCCCCTGCCCGCAGACCGCTTCGCAGGCTGGCGGGCCGAGCTGGCCGCCACCCGGGAGCAGTACCCCATGCGCTTCCCGCAGCGGGACGACTGCATCGTACCGCAGTACGCCGTACAGGTGTGTCGGGCTGCTCGTACCGTACGTGATGCGGGCGGGCCCCGGGGGCCGGGGTGGTGCAGAAGGAGAAGAAGGAGGGGAATTACCGTGCGTGTGGCACTATATCCCCCGCTACGCTGCCCCTGTTGTCTTGCTTCCTCACCTGCTGCTGCTGCCCTGCTCTACCCTTCCCCTCCTCTCCTATCAAACAACACATCGGATTATTACCGTTTTCCCCAAGGTCCTCGGCGAGGAGACTAAAGGCGAGGCCATCGTCTGCACGGGAGTGGGCCAGCATCAAATGTGGGCCGCGCAGTGGTACCCGTACACGGAGCCGCGCCGCTGGATTTCCTCGGGCGGCCTGGGCTCCATGGGCTTTGGACTGCCCGCGGCGCTGGGCGCGGCGGCGGCCTTTGACGGCAAGGACGGGCGGGAAAAGCGGCTGGTGGTGGACATTGATGGAGACGGGTCGTTCCTCATGAACGTGCAGGTGGGTACTGGGGCGGGGCGGGGCGCAGGCAGGGGTGGGGAGGGGTGCATGGGGAAAGAAGGATGCTGCGGCGTGGGAAGATGCTGTAGCGGGGGAGGAAGAGGGGGACTGCCGCAGCTCTTTCCGCACCGGCTCTCCAAAACGCCTGAGCACCCCGTTGGCTTGTCTGCCCGTCGTTGACTTCACCCTTCCCTCAACCCTCCCTCACTCCTACCCTCCTGCCCTTCACCCCTCCCGTTCCTTCCCTGTTCCTTTGCCCCTATCACTCAACGCATGGTTCTTCTTCCCCCTCCACCCCTCCCTCCGCCCCCCCTCTCCCCCCTCCCAGGAGCTGGCTACCGTATTCATTGAGAAGCTGGACGTGAAGGTGCTGCTGCTGAACAACCAGCACCTGGGCATGGTGATGCAGTGGGAGGACAGGTTCTACAAGGTGGGGTGGGGAGGGGGTGAGGGGTGAGGGGGGTCCGCTTTCGCTGTTCGCTTCCTTCCTCCCTTACGCTGGAAGCTTTTATCACGGGTTGTCACTACCGCTATCAACTTGGCCCCCTCCCTCTCATCCCTCCCTCGCTCCCCCCCCCTTGCAGGCTAACCGCGCACACACCTACCTGGGCAAGCGCGAGTCCGAGTGGCACGCCACGCACGACGAGGCCGACATCTACCCCAACTTTGTGGACATGGCGCGCTCCTTTGGCGTGCAGGCGGCGCGCGTGATCCGCAAGGACGAGCTGCGGGCCGCCATGCGCACCATGCTGGACACGCCGGGGCCGTACCTTCTGGAGGTGATGGTGCCGCACATTGAGCACGTGCTGCCCATGATTCCCGGCGGGGCCTCCTTCAAGGAGATCATCACGGAGGGAGACGGCACCGTCAAGTATTGAGGAGGCCCGGGCTGCAGGCCGGGGACTGCTGGCGTGTTGGGGACGTGGAGGAGTTGGGGACGTGATGCTGGGTGTGCTTTGGAGCAGGCGTTGGGCGGAGGGATGGGCTGTGTAGGGTGTGGCGTGTGATGCCAGGGCGGCGCTTTTGCGAGTGAATGGTGGTGGTGGATCCGTTAACCGTGTATGGCTGCGATCACTGCTTGTGATATAGCGGGAAGGAGTTACCGGTACGAAGGGCTCGCTTTTGCTTGTTGGGATGTGTGTTGTGGCCTCGACTTGAGGAGGGGGTGAAGGTTTGGCGTTGGGGGGTTGGAGAATCGGGTCCGGGGGCCGAGTCGCGGGGAGGGTTTTGCTTTGCGACGTGCTGATGGGCATTGAGGTTTGATGCCTGTAATAATGCGGTATTAATAAGCGACAAACTTGTCTAGTATTGCGGCATGAATATGTCGTACAACATAAATTAGGCGCTGTAACCTTGAGAAGAGCATGCGTGTCAACCTGTCAAGGCTCAACACTTTGTTCCACGCAGAGGCTGCAGGGGGGTTGCACCAGGGCGGGGGCTGGGATACAGAAGCAATCCTGACGCACAAATTGTCCAATCGCTAGCAAATGTTGTCTCAGCTCGATGAATGATAGCTTGGGCAAGAGTTGGCAGCACCCGTAGTTTGTGCACCCGAAGTTTGTAGGCATGTTGCATGTTGTTACCAACACCGGCAAACACGATAGGAAATTTGCAACAGATATCATGCCTCTGTGCTCCTAGATGTTCGTGCAGGATGCTTTATACAGCCTGGCCTTCCAATGGTCCAAATCGAGGGCCATGGAGCATCAACGCTGTGGATACCGTACTATGCCGTGTCTTACAGTCTTCCAATTCAAGCTATACTGGAAAATGCCGGTGTTTGTTTCAAAAGCTTTCTGCTGCACGATTCTCTGCACAATAAGTTGAAGAACCAGCAAAAACGAGGAGGTGTTTAAGCAATGTCCTAAATCATACTGCTTCCATGTTGAATATGATTCTTAGCACCCAGCATTTTGTGCCTTGGTAATTCCCAATGAGGCACTTATTGCTGCAGCAATGGCTCCGCCTCCTCAACTTCGCGGCTCAGCTTGTGCAGAGAGCTCAGCAGTCTAGACAACACTTGACGTGCGATAGATCTAGATCTTTTAGCTCGCGGTTTCTTCATTATCGTAGGCGGCTGACCTGCCTGGTGCTTACCCTGACGTTCATCTGGGCAGCCACAGCTCTATGTAGTTATGTCAGGAGGATTGATACCTTGCTTAGCGTCAGTAGATGGGAAAGGGCGGTCATTGCATTTGACCACGCGAGCAAGCCAGTTGGATGCATCGCATGGCGAGGAACGCAGCAGTGCTCTCCATATGGCCTGCGGATGCCAGCAGCGGATACAGACTGCAGATCAAATGTCCAATTCACGTCGGGCTACTGTGAATGCGACAACTCCGCTGTGGTTGCCTTGGTAAGCCGGGAAGGCTTCCCGCAGCTGCTGGCCTGTTGAAATCTACCCCCACGCTTCATTCCCTTGACCCTCTGACCACCCTCATGATGGCCCCCTCATGCCCCCCTCCCCCCCAGGTCGGCTGCGGCATGCACTCCTTCACGTGCTTTGACCGCTGCCGGGAGCTAGGGGCCCACGGGCTGCACTTCCCCAAGCTCATGCAGTGCAGCAGCCAGCAGCCGCAGCGCAGCCTGGGAGCCCTCCCGCTCGCCAACGCAACCAACAGCACCACCTTCTCCTCCTCATCCGCCCCCGCCGGCCCGGTGCCAGCGGGGCCGCAGCCCCCGTCCGGGCAGCAGTCATCGCAGCTGCTGGTGCTCAACAGCACCACCAAACGCAGCCTCACAGGGACAGACTCCGCCACCACAGCAGCAGCAACAGCAACAGCAACCTCCGCACCCGCACCTCCCACCAGCCGGGACCCCAGCGCCGCCTCTCTGGACGCCTCCCTGGAGCTCTGGGAGGCCCTGCTGGCACCCGTGCGCGCACACGACCCCAAGCCCGCACAGCTGCTGCCCAAACGCACGGAAGACGACGACTGGTTGCGAGAGGGCGGCCGCATGCCCCCCGGCCTCGCGGACTCGCTCCGCAGCTCCCTGGCAGCGTACAGCGAGCAGCTGGGGCAGCAGGATGTGCCCGGGGCCACCCTGCCGCCCGCTTCGCAGCGCGGTCGGGGCATTGTAATGGTGTCCGGCGGACTGCGGTACATGGTATCCGCCTGGATCAGCATCGCCATGTTGCGGCGGGCAGGGAGCACGCTCCCGGTGGAGATGTGGTTTCCCATTCTCGAGTACCCCACGTCTGCGGTGGTGGAGGCGTTGCGGCGGCGTGGTGTCAGCTGCCGCGCCTTCACGGTCCCTGACCTGGACCAAGCGGGGTACAGCCTCAAGGTGGCAGCCATCATGCTCAGCAGCTTCTCAGAGCTGCTGTTCCTGGATGCGGACAACTTCCCGCTGCGCGACCCGGCTCCGCTGTTCGATTCGGCCGAGTATCAGCGAACGGGAGCCACCTTTTGGCGGGACTACTGGGGCCCCACCGCGGTTCCGGAGCTGGCCCACATCCTGGGGGTGCACAGACGGGACCTGCCGGACAGCAGCTTCGAGGCGGGGCAGATGCTGATCGACAAGCGGAAGCACTGGCGCGGGCTGCGAGTCGCGCTTTACTTCAACTACTACCACAACGTGTGGTACAACCTGTTTACGGACTACATGGGCTGGGGCGACAAGGAGACCTTCTACTACGCGTTCCTAGCAGCGCGGGAGCCCACCTACTACGTTCCCGTGCCCACTGGGTCGGTGGGCATGATGCGGCCGTTCTGCCGGAAGTTCAAAAGCCGACAGCTGTGTCGCGAGGTGTTCACCGGCAACAGCATGCTGCAGTTTGACGGCTCGGGCGCGCCGCTGTTCCTGCACGCCAACCTGGAGAAGTGGTCGCTGCAGCTGCCCGACTCCTTCCCGGACTACACGCGGCGGTGGCTGGTAATGCAGCCGGGGGGGGCGGCCTTCCCCGAGTGGAGCGTGCGGGAGATGGGTTTGGACCTGGAGCTGTTTGCGTACGAGCAGGTGGGGGCGGGAGTCAGAGGGGGCGGGGATGAGAGGGGGCGGGGATGAGGGGGGGACGGCAATGGGATGGGTGGGATGGGTGAGCCGTGCAGCAGCATGAGAAACATCTGGCGACGGGCGACGGTCCAGATGCTACACGGGAGTCACGGCCGCATGCACGGGTTGCTGGTGCTCCCGTACCCATTCCTTCGGTGCGCCTGTCGCCCGTCCTGCGTTCCTTCTTACCCTACCGGAGGCCCCTTCTCTTCTCTCACCCAGGATGAGATCTCGCCAGCGTGGAAGTAACCCGCGCCTGCCCCGGCACACGCAACTGTCCCGCGTGCTGCCCTGAGCCAACCCCAACCCCAACTAGCATGCCCCATCCCACCAACTAACCAACCACGCTCACGCGGCCAGCCTCACCCCCAACCTATCGTTCAAAGCATGAGTTCTTCTTCTTCTTCTTTTCCCCCAACCCCAATTTCCGCACCCTCCCAGGCTCGCGACTTTCGTTGCGGCCCCTTCTTCAGCGAGTACTACGATGTACGGCTGCGGCATGGCGATGCCCCCATCAAACCGCTGGACGGCCTCCACACCCTCATGCCGGGTATCGAGTTCCACCAGCTGTACCGACTGGGGCATCGGGGCACCTACACCAACCTCTTTGAGCGATCGCTGCTCGATAACTTCTTGTTCGCGTTAGGGCTGCTCAGCCGTACGGTGTTGGTGCACGTGAAGCGAGCGTTACGGCGGGTGTGGGGTGGCCCACGGGTCGTTCGGTTGTTGTTCCAATTGGAGAGGCGGTTGAGAAACACGTTGTTGTCGTACTCCATGTGAGAGGAATGACGGTGTGGAAGAAGGAGGAGGCCTTGAGGCCGGGGGCTTGTAGGGGGGCTGTATGAGGGTAATTCGCATCTAAAAGCAGATAAATGAAGTACGGCTATGTTATTACGATGTAGGTGCGTGTGTGGGTGATGGGTTTGGGAGGCCGGCAATGCCACGTAGAAACAACAGACACGGTGGGAGCAGAGGCCGCATTCCGGAGGGCCCATGCATTGATTTAACCAAGAACGCATGATTTTGTTTGACGGCTTTGACGACTCCCTCTTCGACTCCCACCGGCGGCAGGATGCATCTATAGCTGTGTGCCCTTGTGCATGAACATGGACATTGACGTCTTGGCCTGTCTTAGCGAGTGTCTCATGGCTTATTGGAGCCACACCCGTGAACTCCTGGCCCCTCCTGTGCTGGGTTGCTGCTGCAAAGGGGACGCGATGACGGCGGTATGTACTTCACACCTGCCCGCCTAGGCGTGCTGTGACATCTGATCCCGGGGGGTGCCGTACGTCCTGCGTGAAGCAGCTGTGCTGCTGCAAGGTGCCCGGGAGCCAGCGGCAACACGCGCGCGTGTCTGCAGCAGAATTGCCCGCACGCGGCCTGCGTGGTGTGTGCGCGGGGGCATGTGGAGTGGTGCAACGTTTGGCATTCCATTCAACTTTTGGTTTCTAACCCTAACCAATCGGGCAGTTGCTGCTGCTGCTGGTGCATTGCCAGCTGCCCTTTCAGGGGGCTGGTGCCGGCTGCTGCTGCTCCCACCGCCGCTGCTGCTGCTGCCCGATGATGTGAGGTGGCATGCTGGGTGGCTCAACTTGACGCGCTTTGCGTACCGTATGCGTATGATGTTGACCTGATGAGAGAGATATGTCTGGTGAGGGGTGCTGCATGGGGGGTTATCGCGCGCGTGGTGATGCTTGCGGTTATGCAAAGCTACTGTGTGCGCACGTAGCCGACTGGTGGGCCCAGGTAGGAAGAGACCACGACAAGGTACCAAGAAGGAATGATGAAGCGCTAGAGCTGCGGGTTGGGTGCGACCCACCCAAACAGGAGGAGCCGCAGGGCCGATGATGCGGAAGAACCACGACCGATATGGGCACGCAGGGGTGCGCATGGAGGGAGCTCGGAGAGGAAGGGCCTCATGTGCTCATGCTGGCCATGCGTCGGTTCCTTGCGGTGTGAGGTGCTGTTGGTACGCTAGGAGGCCCTGCCTTTCAAGTACACAATTGCAACATCGCATAATCGAGGCTCCGCCGATTGAAACGCGCCCCTTCCGCTCGGTTGATGGCGCATGTCGGGGGACGCTTTGCACCAAGGGCGCATGTGTTAGGGCCGAAGGTATAGGAGGTATGTGGTACATATGTGCATGGTCGGGGGCCTACCTAGCGTGGCCTTTTTCGTGAGCGGATGGGGGAGACTAACGATACGCAGCGGCAGGACGACACTTCTCAACGTATGCATGCGAGCATGTGTCCCAACTGATCAGAGCGCTTGCTAAAAGCCTTTGCTGTCGCAGCTAGGAGTATGGTATGCACCTTGCATGGCGTACGACGTCAGGGTTCCACGTTGGATGCTGGGTGTGCCGGGGGTGGCGTACTTGCCCTTCCGCTCGGGCGGACGTGGTGGAGGTGGTGTCGCTGCCCAGGCACGAGGATCCACTGGTCTTTCGGGGGCGTGAGTGAGTGAGTCGTTACAAGCTCTACGGCTCGTAAGACGAGCCAGGAGGCTCATGGACCCCGCAAACAACAAACAAAGGAAAGAGAAAAAAGAAAGAGAAAACAAACCTCATGTAACGTAAGTCCGCAGTAAAGGGCCTTGAAACCCAACGTCCGCCTTTACGGAATACTGACAACAGAACAGAAGTGGGCATTTACCCTAATAGGATGTACGGCGGCGATGTACGACAAGTGGCAAAACTCAGCGAGAGCCAAGCTAGGCTAATTTAGCGGATCCTGCACGTTACACCTCACATGTAAGCCAAATAATAGGTAGCAACCAGCATTTAGCTTAAGTGTCAAAACTACTTGCCCTGACATGCCTGATCCTGTCTACCACTTTAGCGAGCAAATCTTGATTAGGAATACTCATGACACTAAGCATACCCTGACCTAAAGCAACACCATTGCTCACAAGCTCATCTCTAATCTCATTATAGGTGGGACATTCCAGCAGTACATGCAACTCATCCTCCACCGCATCTCGGCAGCCACACATCCTGCACCAGCGCTCACTGCGGACCACCCCATGCGGCCGGTTAACAGCTAGCGGCCAGGCACATAGACGGAAGCGACTTGGTGACACATAGTGCCTGCGCGGGATGTAGGTATCATGATGCGAGGCAGTACCCATCCATTTCACCGCACGACACATCTTCACTCCCGGCTGAAGGTTATCCGTATGGGCCGTTGAGCACCCGCAAGTTCCTGGAGAAAGGTCATCCTCAAGGGCCCGCTCGGGAGCGGTACCCGCAAAGCGCTGTACGGTACGGCCGATCGGCCATATTACAGCAAAAATAGAATGGCAAGGTGTAATCCAGACGTAGTTACGCTGTAGGTCCATGCCATCAAACTGGCACTAGGCGCAAAACAATTAAACTAGCCGACGACAGCAACTTTAGCAGCATGCCTACATTATCGGTTAGTTCCACACTAAAATCCTTACTTTTAAGCGTCCTACTAGCTATTACCGGACACGTATTGTCTCCTGTAGAGGCACGCTTCGATACACCCGATCCCATCGTCCCATGCTCTTTTGACAACATAACATGCTTCAACCTGACACGATGCGAATCGTCATTTTCAATGTACGCGTATCCCCCAACGGATGGCCAGTTACACCCCAGTTGCGACCTCATCAACTTTGGTTGTGTCCATAATAACACCGCTACCGGTAAGCAAGAAATGAAGGCTATGGCCGACTGTTACATGGGGGCTAGGGGTACTACACTATAGGTTGAAAGGGTTAATGGATCCTTTTTCCGCAAATATGAACTTGTAGGACAGCGGTACTACTAGGTGCTCTGCGCAATGTACTCCAGCAAGAACCATTCGATACTCGATTGTGTTTTGTAAATCTCTTCATACGGTGCTCAACAATAAATCTACCGTACTATAGCGGGATTAAGGTTGGACCGTCCGTTACATGCCCCTGCCGTATTCAGGTCGCAGCTTTTACCAGGCCTGCTTCAACTATGCCCTTATGGGTTCAGGCCTCCCGTTGGTAACAAACCCGGAGGAGGCTTGCTTGCTCTTCCCAACGTTTGATGCCTCATGTGCCGAGAACTTTTGCTCAAACAGTAACATGGACAGCCTTCAAGCATAGCTGAGGGGGCTACCCTACTGGAACAGCGGGAGAAACCACGTTCTCCTCAACTACAACAATGACTGGCCCGATCCAGGTATGGCCGTACGGTCCAGCTGGATCCTGATGCAGCGTTAACACCAGTGCTGGAATGAAGCGGTTGACTCATCTCTATACCGGCAAACAAACATGTTTGCGCAGGTTTCGATGTGGGTTACAGCGCAGTGATTCGTGCATCGTGGATTACAACAACCTACCGGCCAGGCTTTGATGTCGCACTTCCCCTCATCAAGCCTGGGAACCTGCAGCCCGCAGCGCATGTCCTGCACGCTGGCATGCTAGGGCTGCATGCAAACAGCGGCAACGCGGCCAGGGAGATCACACTCGCACAAACAGCGGAGCTGGTGGGACAGGTTACCTCGGATCGCGACCTGCTGCTGTACTTCCGGGGATGTATTCCTGTGAGTGCCGGTATGGCTGTGCGCGTGCTGCTGCTGCTGCTGCTGGCCTCGGACTGGGCTTTGAAAGGGTTGGCCGTTTGGCTAGGCCTCGGATTTGCCTCAAGTTTGCAGCTGAGGTGCACACAGCCCTGATGCCCCTTCAGTTGGAATGGCCCTAAATACCGGTTATCGGAATGACCTTACCTCCTTTTCATTATTATGCTCGCAGAGCTTTCCAGCGGGGATGTGTGATCACCGTAGTCGGATATTTGGCAGAGAGTTCACGCCGCCTCTAGACCAGCCGGACGTGGTCATCCTTGCGCAGTGTTGTGGCAATTTCAAGGTCCGTCCCGAGCACTTGCGAGTGGCCCATTGTGAGGGTTGCGTGGACAACCGAGGATCGAATGGATCTTGCACGGCGCAATGGCCAGATCTTGGATTTAGAGAGGTGAGCGTGTCGCTCCCTTGCGTCCTCCTGTTGTCGTGCGATGCGGAGCAGCTACCAGAATTGTACAAAGCCCTAGTCGGCTGTCGAACACAACGACACCGCAGCATATGTTTGCGTGGGTATCCACTGATGCGAGCGATACTGCTTGTCACTCTCGTCACAGACACACTCCCAATTTCTCGCGGCCAGTCCTATAACTCTTCCAACATTATAGCACGTGCAGCTACGTGGCTCGATCGATGATTTAACACGCACTCACCCATGCTTCATGTTAACACATCGCTGGAAAGTGAGCTGGGCGGCATGCTTCAGAAGCGAGGCATGCATGTAGAGGAGTACCAGGCACGTGTGCTTGCATGTGCGCAAATAGCTGCGTTACAGAGTCACAAGATGGAGGTAATGGCGTTGCAAAGCGTGTGTGTGTTGGCTTCCCGCATCTCTGCACATCTGTCGAAGCAGTTGTGGTGGGCTGTACGGCAAAAGAGTACGTGGCTGCTGCCCCTGCGCAGAACATGTGGGTCGGTTGGTGTCTTGCTGTGATAGGCCTTCGCTTGGAAAGGAGTACAATAGCATTCCTGGACAGTACGAATGTATGAGATGCACGTACACTACGAATGTATGAGGGTGCTACGTAATGCGTTTGGTGTCCCTCCGGCCCTCCTTTCTTCCTCAAGCACCCGCATGTTGTCGACCATTTCACACGTGTGGGCAATGGAGTGTGCTGCTGCATGGTTTCGCCCCCCGGCTGCATTCGCATTTTTCCAAAGTTGAGGCTGGGGTCGCATTCCCTGTGTGGGATTATGATGACTACCGTAGTAAATTGAATTCATGTGCTCTCATCGTGCTCTGATGGGTATAAATGGTCATCCATGGAGCTCATCGGGGCGGCGGAAACCACCTATTCAGTCACTTGAACTGCACCTCAGCCGGTACAATTTCTTGGGTCAAGATGTGGTCACAGAGCCCAAGATGCGGTACCGGTGCTGCTCTGCTCGGGTGAGGCATGTAGGCTCGTGTGGCGTTGAGAGGAAACGTTCTTGTGTTTGTAGGTCGCTGTACAGCAGAGGGAGGGGCACGCATGCATATATCCGCGTGTTAGGCGCGACTGATGACCTGTCTCTGGAGGTTAGCCAGGGGTGTGGACGTGCGACCGAGGTTGGGTCTGACGTGTCAAAAGAGGCGTACCGGTGCGAGCTGCGTTGCTGGTTGGAGCCGAGTAGGAATGGGGGTTCAGCCCCTTCCCCGTCGCCCCCTCCCCTTCGGTCTGTTTCTTCTCTTCCCCATGTGCCAGGCAACGGCAATCCGGGTCTCCTCTGGTCGGGGAGCCGGCGCATGATGCCAGTGCTCTTCACACACCTAGCTGGCTCAGGGACTCAGGCTGGGTTGAGTGTCAACGAAGGACCCTACGGTCCGATGTTAGCCTTAAAATGGACAGGAAGAGGTCAAACATCCCACTTAGCATCACAAACCCGCCCCGCGGTGGTGTCCTCAGCTCGTCAGCCTAACCAACCCTAGGCCATACATACGGTAGGTGCATTCCTCCGGCGCCGCAGCCCGATCAGACCGGGCCAACGAGCTGCTTCCATGCGCGCGCTGAGCCCTAGCCCACATCCGCATCAGCAAAGGCACGCTCTACATCCCTTTTTGACACCCTTTACGCACTGGTAACCCCTTAACTTGCTTGCATACACCTGCGAAACCCAGCCCACCACTACCGGTACTTCCAGCACACTCGCAACGCTCCCCAGTCGACACCACTCCTTGACCCACCATGTGGCATGTAACTTCCACTTGCATGGGATCCTAGCAACAACCCCGGCTTAGCGGCTCTCCTCTCCACCCAGACCCTCAGCCCTACCCAAACAGCCCTGCCACACCACACCGCACGCACGTACATGCCCAACACCAGTTCTCTTAACGCCGCCCGCTAGCTGAGCACCACCGTGGCGTTGTGGCAGACCCCTGGGTCGCGGAACTCCACCATGTCCGCCCCCTTGGCCAGGTCGCAGCAGTCCACCTGCCGGGTGCGGGGCTGCCCGCTGTCCGCCCCGCCCGCCTCCCTCAGCAGGTCCTCATGCTTTGGCAGCGACATCACCTCCGCCACGTCGCCCGAGCGGAAGGGCACGTACGCCACCCCCGGCACACCCAGCGGCACGTCAGCAGTGAAACCCCGGTACAGGCGGCTGGCGCCGGGTACGTCGTACGTCACTCGTACATTGGGGTCCATGATGACGTCATCGTAGCCGAGTCGCCACATGTCGTCGCACAGAAGGCTGCACTCGGATGCGGAGCACTCCCCCTCCACGTGCTCCCGGAACTGAACGGCCCTCCGAACCAGCGGCTCGGCTCCGATCACCGCCAACCCGTTCCAGCAGCAATGCACTCGTACTGGTTGGCCCATTGCCACCCGCCGTACACTGGGCTTGTAAGCCACGTACGGCGCCCGGTTGGTGAACATGCGCCCGGAAATGTCCCGCGCCACCCATTTGTCGTAGAAGAACAACGGTCCGAAGCTCCGAAACCTTGCCTCATGCGCCTTGTGCTGCCGGCGCCACCAGCGCTCCAGCGCCCGCATACCAGCCAGCCGGCGCGCTAGCCCCTGCGGCAGCCACCAGCGATGCTGCAGGTAGGCTGCAACCGTGTCTTGATGCTCGCGTTGCGTGAGATCAGGCTCCGCGGCCATACCCAGATCCAGCCCGCACACCAGATCCGCGGGGTATTGCAGCAGTCGTAGCACGTCCGAGGCCGCGAAGAGCACGTCATTCAGGAACACCACTCGCCCCGCGCCGCCAGCCGCCAGGTGCCGCCCCGGGCGGGCGCGGTGGTGGGAGTGTTGGGAGTGGGAGTGTGGGTCGTCGGCGGGGGCGCAGAAGGTGTTTCGGATGCTGCATTGCTGGTAGAGGGGTGTGAGAGCTGCGGAGCGGACGCGGGCGAGGAAATGGATTCGCTCCTCGCCCATTTTGCGCTGGATGGATCCGCCTAGCTGTAACGCATGCGGGACGCTGTGGAAGGCGGGAAGAACCAGGGAAGGAGGAAAAAGGAAGGAATCAGGGAAGAATCAGTTTCGAGCTGGGTTGGTAACAAGCTGGAAAGGAGTGTTGGCATGATGCTCACGTGTGAGTGTACGAGGCACACGACTGCAGCCAGCCGGGTAAGCCTAACCCCAGCTAGCTCCGAACCTTGAGGCAGCCCTTAGGCAGTTCTCAAGGTGGGCACCCCCTCACCTGACTGCATCCAGCACGTCGCCCAGCACCCGCAGCCACCCTGTCGTGCGGTCGTGACTGCCGCTCTCGTAGATGGATACGAAGGTAGGGTTGCCTTGCTCACCAAGTGCTGAGACCACATGGACTAGATGGTAGATGTAGTTTGGCATCACTAGCTGCGCGTCGCGTAGGTTGCCAGCGAAAAAGCAGCCACCACCGCAAATACCCGTGCGGTTGTACTCTCTCCCGTCTCCGTGTAGAGGGATTATAGGCCCCGCAGCCCGAAGTAACACCAGCAGATCGTTGACATGGTTGCATGGGACCTCGAACGATTCGCCGACCAGCGTCCTTCCCGTCCAAGCAGCATCGAAGCATTGACGTATTAGTGAGTCCTGCTGCAAGGATTTGAGCTGCAGCGCTGCTGACTGTGCCGCACGCATCAAGGAATCGGCATGAGCTTCTCTGACATGATTCCGTAAGAACTGGCACGGCCAGTAGCAAGCTAGAATTCCTATGCACAAAAGAATGTAGCGAGGTTGAAGCCATCTGTAACGTTGGCGTCCAAAATGGCCCCGCGCCCGCTTGCGCAGCCACATTGCAACCGAAAGACCCCGCGAGCCATACATGATCTAAAAGTTGAGATTTATAACATTCGCCGAAGTCTGATGCTCGCTCAATTCGGGAAATGAAGAGCCATTTCTAACCCTGAAATGCCAAACGTAACTACTTAAGCATAACGCATAAATGCATATTCGGTTTTCACTAGTGCGTTACGACAAGCTGTCAGGGTAGGAAGCCCAAGTTGGGTATAAGGTCTTACTAATGGTTTCGGGACATTGTAGGCCTGGCAGAACAGGCAGTTAAGCGCAGATTTACACAGCACATGTAACTATGGCTGCAGGGTAAGCATACCATGGATATCTGGTCCCTTCGCGATTCTCCGTTCAGCGTATCCATGGCTTGCTATGTTACTAGCCATTCGCCAAGCTAGAAAATGCAAGATAGCGCTTCAACAACCAAAAAAAGGCAGCACGGTGCCGCTGAAAACGAAAGGGTAATTGCAGCGGCCAGCCCGGGTAACAATGTTGCCTAGGATGGACCCCTTGCGAGCCACTAATGCCGCGCTAACATTTACTGCACTTCCAGGTCACACCGAGTGCGTCTCCAAACAAAGGTGACGACCACTGTGACTGCCTTCACTCTAGCTTCCGAAGTTCCTAGGTTGCGTGTTGATCACCAGGACACCGCCACGGCAGCCGCCAAGGATGCGATGCGACATGTTCACGCATGGACAGCAGCACCCCGTCAAGAAAAAGAACCCCATGCAGGCGCATATGCACTTAAACAGCAGCACACCCATGCACGTGCTACATCGCCCGCGTCGTCATCCTATCCTATCACTCAAACCCCTCCTGCAGAGTGCGCCCAACCTCTTCCTAGCCATTAGCACTTCACCTCAGCACGCCTGCTTGGACCATTGTTATCTTTTCAAACCCACTCTCATACGTTCCTCCACCTCCACCACACTCAAAGAACTCTCCAAAACCTCACAACGACCAGCAAACAGCCCCAAACAGAAACCTCCTCCTAAAGCTATCACACTGCTACGCCCCCAACCCCTTCCGACTAGGCGCCACCATAGCCTTCTGCCGTCCCTCCTTAACCGCAAAGTGCTCTTCCACCGCCTTCGCAAACTTTTTCGGCAGCTTCGTGTAGGAACAACAGCTCGAGTTGACCGGGTTAAACTCCCGCAGGGACGGGTCCACCGCCCAGGCACTCAACCGGCGGTAGTTCAACAACGCGTACGCAAAGGCCTCTGCGATCCCCACATGGTCCATCAGGACTCTGCTTGTGGCCTGCATGCTGTTCGCCAACTGCTGCCCCCGCGACTCCTCGCCGCCAGCCATGCAGTCCGCAATCATGCGCCTCGCCTTGATGGGTAGGTCGCTCAGGTTCCTGCTAAACTGCTCGATCGCTACTCCTGGCGCGTAGAGGTGCTCGAAGAAGGCGGTGTGGTTGGACGCCATTTTGAGAATGGGCGTGTTGAAGTGAACGAGCTGTCCGAAGCGATCGCTCCAGCCGTTGCCGTCTACATCCACGATGAGGCAGTAGGTATTGAAGTCCTCAAAGTTGAGTCGGGAGCCCGTGTCCGTGAGCTGAGAGCGCACAAAGTCATCGCAGTTGAGCGGGTCCGCGATCTTGACATCCAGCACGTCGCTGTGGTTGCGAGCCAGCAAGTGTAGCTGCACGCGGAGGGCCTGGGAGGAGGGAAGGAAAGGAAGCGGGGGAAAAAGGGGCGCGTCAAGGGATGAGCGATGCTATACCGACAATCGGTCAAAGGTCGCTGGCTTGCCGAGGGCAACCCGTGTCTTCCCCCTTCCACCCTCCAACGGAATGCAGCATGAGTTGCGTCAAGGCCTAAAGGCGGATAAGCCTGTTACCCTAGCGTAGCTTTTGTCCGGAACGGTGGTTCTCTAGCTGGAATGATGCTAGCTGTATCCCGCACCATGTGAGTCTGTCCGCCGCACCACCTTCCCCCCCCATACCTGCTATCCCAACTATCCAGCGTAATGCGGATTCTGCTTCCAAATTAACCCCCATACCTGCAGGTAGTTGTCCCTGTTGAAGCTGCCGAAGCGGGTGTCCGTGGTGCTTCCCCGCCACACAGCCATGGGCTTGCGCTTGCTGGCGGGGTACCTGTGAAGAGGGAAACCGTAACCGTAACCGTAACGGAAACCGCAAGTTAGGGGGAATAGCAATGGCAGCAGGGTACTACGGAGGTTGTGGGCTGCTAACAGGCAACCACAGGCTACGTGACCTATAGCTGCGGATTTGAGCCGCAGCAAGGACGCCGTGCATGCGGCTGCCACCGCTGGGAGGCCCGTGAGGTGCGGTCCATGAGGCTAAGCTTCCGTACCTTTTCCGAAGACACCGGTGATAGACTCTCATCTGGGTCGGGCCCAGCGAGTGGTCCCATATAGAGTATGATGGCATGGTAAAGCCAGCATTGGGATGGTCACGACATATATTCCAGCCGAGGACCGGCAGTCCTTGCGTGCAGCCGTCGCCGAAATGGAGGAGAAACTCCATATCAGGAATTGGGAACAAGTACAACACGACCTGAGGAAAGCAGATGAAGGGGTTGCGACAACCGCAACATACCAAACCTAGTGGTAAAACTCACCCCGACGTACCTTTAACATCTCCTCAGCGACCTCTCGATGCATGTGGGGGCGAGCTCGCTTCCCCACGTAAAGCCTGCCTCCGATGATTTTGTAGTGGACTATGTCCACGCAATGTACACATCCGGGAAACTCCTTCGCGGCAGCACTGTCAAATGCCGCCTTAGATATCTCCCCCGACCATCGCCAGAGTGCTCGTGGAACATCAGTCCCAATGAATTGCACGGAGGCCCGAGGTGAATAATGAGGCGTCAACGGCTCCTTAAATGAGCGCGCATGCTTAAAGCAAGATCCTTTCAGCGGTACGTCAGATGAAAATATACTCGACTTCTCTGGAAACGAGTTTGCAGCAAATCTGACAGCATTGTAATCGCCCAGTGGTTCAATAACGAAAACTGTTGAACGAAGGTGTTCCGATTGTCTTGCAATACCATACAACGCAACTAGGATAAACAGAATGACAGCTGCACCGAAGAAGAGGCGCTTTGGTGGCAACACCATGGCAGCAGCAATGTATGCTCGCTGTTTTGAGTGCTTCACCTAATGTGGAGGTGCAGGAATAAAACACACCATCTGAATTATCGGTGGAGTTAGCATTGCAACACGCAAAGGAGATCACTCCGCACGAGGAAGGTGCTTCTGCGCCGTACTTCCAGCCGTACTTGAGCTTACTGTGTCAATCCGGGTGCTCGTTCTCGAAGTTGCAAGATGTTACAAATCATATGCACAATTGCTCCTTTACAGCATAATAGAGATAAGGAAGTCCCGCCGCTACCATGCACCCACACACACATCCACCATACACGGAAGGCCAAGCCCCTGCGTCAATACGGCCCCACTGAACTTTCCAGGATTCACTGACTCTCACTCTTGCTTGTTAAAGGGGCCTTTGACATTCCGCAACTCTGCATACCGGTAGTCCAAGCAGACAGCTCTACCCTGGCCATCATGCACTCATTGATGCACAGCGCATGCTGCCCAGCCATGCATGAAACGCTCCGCAAAAGTAGCATCCCTTTCCGCAGCATCCTAGAACACTCCTTTTTGCACGTGCGTATGCGCCAACAAGCAAACTTCCTCGCATTGCAGCTCCCTCTGGCGCCCTCCTACCTTCTGAGCACTGGCGGTGTGGAGCACAGCTCACCTCTCCCCGGATCTGGGACTCATTTATTTTTTCCCCATCATCGCCACCGCAACTTCGACTCACGCACCTCTCATGGCACCTCACACATCCACTAGAACGGACACATACCTTAAGAGGCTAGCAGAAGCCCCGCCCCATTGGTAATGAATCGCTGTGGGTCCCCGGAACCCTCGTTCAGCTCATTGTAAAGGCATGGTAAGATGGCAACCTGCTTCGACACCTGCCCTCGAGCCCCGCCCCCCGCTCGCTGGAGAGTCAACAGTTCATCACCACCGCGGACTCGGTATCGGTAGGGAATACTAACCACCACTTTGTCTTGTGGCACCCTGCCTCCTCCTACCCCCATTGCTTTGCCCTAACCTGTGGATTTCTAAGGTGTGGTATGGTCTTTTGACCCCCCGCCCGGGCAACCTGGGGGCTGAACACATCCATGGCCCCCAGAGCCCCACCTCCGGCCACCCAAACCCCCACAAATCCCCTGTCTTAAGCGCCCACAGGCCTGCACAGCAGGTCCGGCACCTTGTGCTTGTTCTGCGGCCCTGGAACGCGCGCCCCGGAGATCGGGTCGAAGGGTTCGTACCCCAGGGCCGCGATGGCGTCAAAGAGCTCCTTGGCGCCCGGGTGCACCCCCTCGGGCCCCTCGTTGCCGTGCGGCGGACTGGTCACAAAGTAGTCAAACCACTCCACCAGCAGCACGAAGCGCGAGTGGCGAGTCAGCGGGCGCAGCGTGCGGATGATGGTGCTGTCAAAGCCCTCCGCGTCGATCTTGATCACGCTGATGCGTTGCAGCAGCTCCTTGCCGTACTGCTTGGCCAGGAAGGAGGGGATGTCCACCGCCTGCACGTACACACACACGCCGTAATCACTTCCTCAGTCATGGGGTTATGTGCCATGAGGTATTTTACCATTCATGGGGTCATCAGCCATGGGGTCATCCCCCGTGGCGCAGCATACACAAGCTGCCGCGTCTGTCACGGCCGCACCCTTCCCGCCCCCAGCACTAACATAGCACCCCTGCAAGTGCGTCTTCCCCTGCTCCCCTCTCACCTTGACCTTGATCGCTGTCTCCGTGCTGGCGTCCTTCCAGCTGCCCAGCACCCCGCCGTTGCACATGTCGCCGCCGTACGTAAAGGTCAGCTCCGAAACCCGGCCGTCCCCAGCCGCCAGGTTGTGTGTGCGGATGTCCAGCCCGGGATTGAGCGCCGCGTTAAGCTGCAGCACCTTGTAGCTGAAGGGGTTGGGCTCAAAGGAGATGACCGTATCGGCACGGATGGCGAGAGGCACGCTGGTGTCGCCTGGGGGGGCAAACGACGGAGGAGGGTGGAGGAAAAAGAATAAGGAGGGTGGAAGTGTGGGGGAGCGAGGTGGGGTTGTGTTGGAGCATGGGGATGGAGTACGGTAGTAGATTGGGGGAGGAAAAATTATATAAAAGTGAAACAACAAATCCCAATCCCATATCCCGAGGAGGGAGGGGGGGAATGAAGAAGACCCAATGGGTTGATTGGCACCGTAGTGCTGTTAATTGACAACTGCCCCTGTGGGTGCGCATCAAGTAGGGAATGGGTGTGGGGCAACGTCTGTACGACAGCAATGGGCTACAAGGAGTTGCACAGAAGACGAGACAGGGCGTGCGGCAGAATAGGGTAAGAGTTTGTAAGGAAGGCAGTGCTGCCAAACGTCTACAGAAGGGCACCTAGGAGCGAGGAGGGGCGAGAAGGGGCGTGGTAGGAATTGCTCGCGGTTATCAATGCAAGCATGATAGCTGCTGCTCAGCTGCTAGCCTCACCGTAGCATGCCCCGATGTCAACGTACACGCCGCCTGCCGGCAGCACGCTGGTGAACACCGAATTCGAGAAGAGCTTATCAGGGTGCTCGCGGTTCCAGTCTGGGCAGCTGCTGCGGCGGTAGGCGAAGAGGATGGTGGATTTGCCCGGCAGATTACTGACGTTGTGGTACACGTCGATCCGGTCCGCGATTCCGAGTTTGTCTTCCAATTGCATACCGCTGGCAGATGACCCATTGACTGTCCAGATGGTGTGAAGCCTGTCGGTAGTGTTTGGTACATGAACAGTCACCAAGCTCACTCCGGCTAACGAAGAGTCGACTCGGTGCCCAAGGCGGTGCCACAAAGCTAATACGACTATGACTAGGGCTGTAAGGGCAACGGCGGCGCGCAGAGGGCTCCTTGGCCCCAAGTACTTTGAGCCCATTTTGCAAGGATATGATACCTTGCATATCTAGCAATTCACCTAAGTTACAGGGCTTGAATCTAGTTTCAATTTACTCCCAGGTGTGCTTGGTTACATGTACGGCTCAAATACTTGGCCCCAAGTACTTTGAGCCCATTTTGCAAGGATATGATACCTTGCATATCTAGCAATTCACCTAAGTTACAGGGCTTGAATCTAGTTTCAATTTACTCCCAGGCGTGCTTGGTTACATGTACGGCTCAAATGCGAGCCTATTCAGGATATTTCTACTACTTTCCCAGAATAATTGTACACAGAAACTTGTATACAGACAAAGGATGCCAACCGAGATGGGCGAGTGAAGTTGTGGGGCCCCGAAAGCGACAGAATTAAATTTTGCCGACAGTAGGCCTTCAATCAATCGGTCGGCGTCTCGTATTCCCTTGTAATAAGCGTAGGGAACCACGATAAGGGGTTCCATTCCAAACCTGTCGTTCTAGACGCGAAACGCGTCGGCAACGAAAGGCATGAGGCACTGCGGAAACGGGTACAGGGGTACTGGTATGCTGGCTTGACGAGATCTTGCATGTCATTTTGTGCCTTACTAATGAATGACCGTTACAATGGGTCCCTAAAAGGGAACACGGGTGATGAACCCAACCCTACATTGCAAAAGAAACGGAACAAGCCGTGAAGACAGCACCACAACGGGCCAACAAGATGTGAGACATAGCCCTAAAAGATACCACAGGAGGTAAACAAGAGGATAGAAGCCAAGAAACGGCCCCCCAGCACTAGAGCAAAAGACATCACAACCCAGAAACCACGAACATACCACCCCAAAGACGGGGCCAAAACGGCACACAGAAAGCCGCCCGCCAACAACACGTAAGAAAGGATGAGAAGGGCCAACCCCAGCCCATCCCCGACGGGGAAAACCCCAAACAAGCAAAACCCCGAAGCTGACCCCAGAACCAGGAAACAGCAGAACGCCCGCAGAACCAGACTCACGCACACGAGCCCGTAACAACCACCGACCCTCTTCAATAGCGGACAAAGCAGCCAAGACAACAACTATAAACAGCGCCTTACTATAAACAGCGCGGTGCGGGTGCCTAAGCCGAAAGCTTAATGGGGCGGCAGGGGTTAATCTTTGGTGGCTTGACAGAGCAATACGGAATTGTTGGCATCAACATCTTGGCCCCACTCGTTGGATGCTCGTGGGGTGGCCACTATTTACCCTATGCATGGTGCACCGGGGCGGTGTGAGTTGGGGGTTGCTGCAGGCCGGGGGGAGCCTGGATGGGCGGTATCTATCGGCCCCCGATCTGGTTGAAGGACCTAACGTGCAGCTGCCTGCAGCAGCAGCCGCTCAAAACCCTCGCTGCCACCTACCATGTCACCATGTAGGCGCCGCCGGCTCCATGTTGTGGGGTTCCGTTGGATCATTCTAGCTGCGGGCCACCTACCCTACTGGTGACGGTGGCGGAGGAGGCAATGGCTGTTTAGCGGCGGGTGTGAGGAACTACCCGCAAGTGACCCACGGGTCGGAGAACCGTGGGCACGACCGGGGCAAGAGCGGGGGCATGAATGAAGGCACCCAACCCCAGAGTCCGGATGCGCGGGTGCAACTTAATAAGGGGGAAACGAAACGCGGACCAAAGCTAGAACTCACTTTAGCCTGGAGTACGGCGAGAGAGAGATTGAACTCGCTCTAGGAGTGGCAGTCGGTCTACCTATGCGAACGAGTACTCTTCAGATATCGGAACTAACCTACTCGGTAACGTTTTCTTTCTCGATCTGCAATGCTGGGTGGCGGTAACTGTTCTTGGACGCAGCTGCGCCCGGCCGTCATGCTGATGGCGCTGCTAACTCTATCCTTATTATTTGCTATACCAATATTACGCGAACAGACTCTGCAGCTGCATGACAAAATACCGCTTTCCAAGCGTCTTGAAGATGCTGGGAGGGTTGCGCTTGTTGTTCTAGGCCGCGCGGATGCCTACGAGGTCTGGCTGGACCTTTATCTGAACATGAGCACCTATCCATCCGTGGACTTGTACTACGGCACTTACGATAAGCCTGTAAGGAATTGCTCTGATACTCGCCAGCAGCAGGTACGTTGCGCGTGATTAATCGCTTACTAGGGTTTTGGGTTTTAACGCTTTAACGCGGCGGATGACGTTGAGCAGCGCGGACGATGCCTGGCGGATGTATGTCGGGCAGATGATTACATTGGTGCATGCATGCAGCGATGAAGCAAAACTGCGGTTTGTTTCCTGTAGGTTCGCAAGATCTTCTGTACCTTCCTGTCTAACACGACTTGGACAGTGGGGCGTAATGAGTTGGCAAGGGCCGTTTTTAGGCAACAAAAAGCGATGGATACAGTTTACAAATACTGTAAGCAGCTAGGGAAGCTTTGGCATGTGCGTCACCTGCTGCACGCCGCATGCGTGTTTTCCTAAGCGCAACTATTGCGCACATGCTGCAGGGTTTTTCGTGGACGAGGACGCTTGGCCCTCCAAGTGTGCACTGTGCGAGGGCCGCGACGACCTCCACAGCTGCTGCTTCGACATATTCATCGAGTACCTGCTGAGGGACACCGTCAACCATGCGTCAGTTGGTTTTGCTTCCGTTGCTGTACAGCCCGAGTTCCGCTCGCCAAGCGGGCAGCTGTACTTTGGGGCTCCCTTCACTCAGCTTTTCCACGATTGCGTTGACTCCCAGATCCAGGCTTTCCATATGCAAGCTGTGCCTCTGTTTATCCCGTACTTTGACCAACTTGAAGACACAAGCTGGTGGGAGAGCCAAGCATTCCAGTTCTACATAGCAGCTGGGTGCGTGCCGGGGGCTACCATTCTGCTCGGAGGCTTCTCATACGTCAACGAGCACTACGTAAGTCAAAACCCAAAGGCATGGACGGAGGTGGACAACAGACAGCTGTCGTGTTTGAGAATGCAAATTTTACATGTACTTGTGTGTGAGGAGGGCTGACATCCTGACAAGCCAGGACCGACCCATCTGTGTGGCAATCCATACAAATGGGTCGTGACATCAAACCCAATCCTTAGCCATCGGAATTCACCAACAGCGAGGGCGCCTTTTTATGTCGTGGTGTTGGCCCTGGCCCTCAACATTTCCTGTCGGTCACAGGGACACCCTGATGGGCGAGTCAAGGTTGAGGTTGAGGAGGCCATCTTGCAGAAAACCGTACCGGGCATTTACGATATGCTTCCGCACTTCGGCAACTCCTCCCAGACCGGCATCCAGCAAGGTGACTGTGCTGGAGTGGGAGTCCAAGGCTGGCAGAACAGCAGCTACGTGTACCACGGGCACGTGGACAGCGGCTGGTGGCGGAAGTCACAACGGTATGAAAGGTGCTTGGCGACAATGAAGCCTAGATTTGTCCAATACATGCAAGGCCGCTGAAGGCTATGCCAGTTAAGAGAGCAGGCATTGCATCAATTGCGTCCTGGTTTTGGGGCGTCATAGGTGGTTCAGCTGCAGGTGGGGGGAAGCCCCTGGATAGGACACGGGTGTACGGCTGTAGAAGGTTTCATAGTAAGACGGCTCTCTCTGTTGCGATGGGCTATTAGCTTAGGTTGTACTTCAGGGGCCCCAAAATTATTAGAGATGCGTTTCCTTGTCTTCGGCGAATTGGGAGTGCAGGAACAGCTGCGGGTGCGACACGATGCGATTCGGCTTTCGCCGTGTACGACACGCGGGCACGGTACGGTGTTGCCAGCCATGATGTATAAATTCCGGGAAACTCTTACCACAATTATGATGTTACACATACCTCACCGTTGATATATTAACTAATATCTAGCTCGTGGCAGGCCTTGGGACAAGCGTCTGTAATTCGCGCCAGCTGGATTAACTTGAATCTGTTAAAAGCTACGCTACCTTCAAACCATAACTGTGCATCCGTATACTGTATCCGACGCATCTAGATCTCCGGACCTTGCTGCTAGGACACGCTAAAAATGTCAGCCGACACTGTTCATGCGGACTACGCGTCGGTCTCCAAGCTGGCCAAGTACCCTTTCGAGCCATACTGGCCAGAGAAGAAGCTCAAAATTTGCGTGACCGGTGCGGGAGGATTCATTGCTAGCCATTTGGCGAAGCGGCTTAAGTCAGAGGGCCACTATATCGTGGCCTGCGACTGGAAGCGCAACGAGCACTTCGTGGTATGTTGAGCATGGGTATGTGCTTGGCGAAAGGAGGCATTATGCTGGAACCAGCGGTTGCTGGGTTGACGCGTTTTGAATTTCCTAAAGATCAACGCTCACATACCACCATTATGCGTTAACCTTGCAAGCGCAAGATAAAGAATCTCACATAAGGTTGTTAATTGCTAGAAGGCTAGTAGCATGGTCTGATGGTCTTCCCTGTGAGCGCTCCACGCCCCTGCCCCCCGCCCCGCCACCTTGACCGGCAGGAGGAGGAATTCTGCCACGAGTTCCATCTGGCTGACCTGCGCGTGTACGACAACTGCAAGAAGGTGTGCCAGGGCTGCGAGCACGTGTTCAACCTGGCTGCGGACATGGGCGGCATGGGTTTCATCCAGTCCAACCATTCCGTCATCATGTACAACAACACCATGGTCTCCTTCAACATGATGGAGGCGGCGCGCATCTGCGGCATCAAGCGGTGAGGCAGGATAGCAGTTGCAGCAGCGCGGAGGGGATTTCTTGCAGCATGGTACCCCGCAACCCCGGTGTGGCTGTACGTCAGGATACGGCATCCAGAAGGCTACCGAGCAGTAGCTCCGTTAGTTGAGCTGCCCGCGCTGTGCGGGTATGTGGAATAACCGGCATGGCACTCTCACACACCTCGCCTGGTCGGACATGGGCCCAGCCACCCGCTAAGCCTCGGCTTGCCCAAGCTGCCCATTACCCTGGCCCCAGGGGCCTTGTTCCCATTTTTCCCCTCTGAACTAACGCTGGGTCCGCAACCATGATGCGACCCATGATGGAGCCTCGTCTTACGGTCAGTAAGTTTCTTCCTCTTTACATATCCTCCTGCCGCCCCCCTTCCCAGCTTCTTCTACGCCTCCTCCGCCTGCATCTACCCCGAGTACAAGCAGCTGGACACCACCGTGGAGGGCGGCGGCCTGAAGGAGGCGGACGCATGGCCCGCGCAGGTGGGAGCTGGGGAGGAGGGTGGGTGCGACTGCGACTGCTCGGGGAGCTCATGAGGAGGGCAGGGAAAACCGAATAAAGCCAAAGTTAGTAACGATAGTGGCAACCCGTGATGATAGCTCCTAGTGCCGCGATGGGGTTGGGTGCGACTGCTGGGGTTGGGTGGCGGCTCGCACGGTTCCGGGCTAACAGCTTGTTTGTGCAACGCGCTGCCGCCTCTCGCGGCCCCAACTCCCCCTCCGCCCTGCGCATGTGTGCCGTACGGCGGCGCCGTCGCGCACATCACGACAACAGCCCCAAGACGCGTACGGCCTGGAGAAGCTGGTGACGGAGGAGCTATGCAAGCACTACCAGAAGGACTTTGGCATTGAGTGCCGCGTGGCGCGCTTCCACAACATCTACGGGCCGCACGGGACGTGGAAGGGAGGCCGTGAGAAGGCGCCCGCCGCCTTCTGCCGCAAGGTGGGACTGCAAAGCTGGGGAGGGGGCGGAGGGAGAGGGGTAAGTGGACCTCTGCTCGTACTTTTTAAGCACCAATTGGTTCGAGGGGTGGTTGATAACTTGAAGAGGAGGCGAGGGCAGGGTATCGTGGGCGCTTGGTAGTGGATGAAGAGGACGGGTAATGAGGAAATGAACGGGTGGGAGATGGGCAAGTGGGGTGGGACAGCCTGCTGTCGTTTTGTAGGATTCGAACTAGAGCGGGTGGTTCTTCAGGTGCCCACCGCCTTCATGTTGTCCCTCCTCCACCTGCTGCCCATGCCCACCGTTCCCCCTCCTCTTGAACCCATATGACCCTAGCGTCCTGATCGCCCTGCCTCGCAACATCGGAGCGGGGCTGGTTCCTTGACTGCCCTCCTCAGGGCGTCAGGGGTGCTCACCTCACGTTTACCCACTCCGCAATCTTCCGAACGATCCAATCACTCTCCTCCCGCGCAGGTGCTCACCTCGGCCACCGAGATCGAGATGTGGGGCGACGGCAAGCAGACGCGCAGCTTCACCTTCATCGACGACTGCGTGGAGGGCATCCTGCGCATCACCAAGTCGGACTTCACGGAGCCGCTCAACCTGGGCTCCACCGAGATGGTGTCCATGAACGAGATGATGGAGCTGGCCATGTCAATGGAGGGCAAGCAGCTGCCCATCAAGCACATCCCCGGCCCCGAGGGCGTGCGCGGTCGCAACTCGGACAACAAGCTCATCCTGGAGAAGCTGGGCTGGGAGCCTACCGTGACGCTGAAGGACGGGCTCAGGTGGGGTTGGGTGCGATGAGGGGGGGGGTGGAGGGGGGCGACGAAGAGGAAACCTAGAGCTCAACCTAGGAACCAGGGATGCGGTGGGGAGGGGTTAGTGGACCTCTGCTCGTACTGTTCCAGCACCAAGGGGTTTGAGGGTTGAAGAGGAGGCGGGTACCGTGGGCGCTTGGTAATGGATGAAGTTGTTGTTAGCGAATGCGGCTTTGGTGAAGAAGGTTGGCAGGGTTTACTGGGCATGCATTTGTACATTGAGACGAACCGTGAACTAGCAAGCGACACAACCTGTCGTGTCATGCTGTACGTGTTTTGCTTTGCTCGCAGGCTGACGTACTTCTGGATCAAGGAGCAGTTGGAGAAGGAGAAGGAGCAGGGCGTGGACGCCAGCAAGTACAGCCACAGCACCATTGTGCAGACCAGCGCGCCAGTGGAGCTGGGCTCGCTGCGGAAGGCGGACGGCGAGGAGGGCTTCTGAGGGCCGCCTGCTCTGCTGCATGGCCGACGGCGAGGCATGGCCGCCTGCACTGCTGCATACGTATCAGTTGGGTGTCGTGCGTGCGTACCAAGGGCGAGCGGAGCACATCGACAATGGGAACTGACAGTTGGGGCGTGCGTGCGTCTTGATTGGTGCCGGTATCGGTGGTGAAAGGATGGGTGGGTGGGTATGTCCTATTCGAAAAGAGGTGCCTGGGATATTCGTGTGACTGTGCGTTGCTAGAGAGCGTGATTCCGGGCTTGCTGATGCGCTACTAGTCAGGCTCCCTCTCAGCAGGTGAGGTTGCGGAATTCTCGGCTTGTCCCGTTGTCCAGGGGATGTAGGGGAGCACTTGCGGCAGGCCGGCCTCCGTGAGTGGTCCCCTAAGGCGGGCTCTGTGATTGCTTGCAGTGTTACCTCCTCTGCCCAGTTCGTTGACTCGGCTAACCGGTTGGCTTAGGCTAATACAATCAACATACGAACTACTTTGACTGAACTAGTTTATTCTTTCGGGTTTACGGACAGAAATCGGATTTCGGATCGGTTTGGGCTGATGCTCCAACTGTCTGGCTTAAGGCGTATTTGGAAAATGCACATGGATTACGGTACGTGTAGCGGTGATCAGTTCAGCTGGATGGCTTGGATGGATGTTGTACCATGCGGTTTAGTGCGGGTATGCGGCGCTGTGTTGATGTACGGTCGAATAGAGTGATTAGACCAACAGTTCGCACATATGAGCGCGCGTTAAGGGAACCGGTATGAAGGCGCATGAAATGAAGTCATTGTCACCGATTCCTGAACAGCCACGCTCCTAATCAGGTGCAGCCAGCCTTGGGTCGCACGCGGTGTGTACTGCTTTTAATGCGCCCGCATGAACCACCGCGGGTTGGTGGGTGTGTGCCGTCTCGGAAGAGGTTTCTGAAGCAAGCAGCTTATGGCCAGTGCAGGCAGCGTTCCGGTGTGCGGGGGCTTTACTATGATGCCAGGATGCCTCGCTGTGCCCCAACACACTTCAGTTTTGCTAAGAACGGCCAGCCTCCCGGCTATAACGCCGCCTTCACTTCCAAGCATCAGATAGCCCCTAACGGTCATAGCCTCCCACTAGCCTCGCACCATGACCCTGCAAAAGCGGAATGGGCAGCCATGCCCTAGACACGTCGTCAGGCCAACACGTGTCCGGTCATCTCCAAGCAATGGCCGCTCTCTCCAGGGGACTTCTTACGCTAAACGCCACGTCGGAGCGATTGCAGTGATGTGAGGCGAAATGCTATGTTGTGAGGTTGGTCATGAAAGCCAATAGACCATTACATTAACCCATCCTGGCCCTGCCCTGGACCTGTGCCCGACTATAGGCCATGTTGCCCTCCAGAGGCGCCGCTCAAGATGCGCCCAAGCCCGACACACAGCTGGCAAAAAAAATTAAGAATGCAGCGGCTCGCCTACCAACGTTTCCAAAACACCAGACCTCGAGCTGGTGAGACCAAAGCAAAACGCGACGATTTTCGACCCACGTGTCCCACTCAACATGGACACGGCCCCAGAGTACCCGGCGCAGGTCCCTGGCCCTCCACGCCAACACATGTAGATAGCGATGAGCACCACCCTAAGAATCCCTGCTGCTGCAAACACCGCTGCTGCAAGATGCCGCCACACTCGGACCCCCCTACCACGCCCGTGCGACCCATGGGTATCTTACCAATAGCCAAGCCACAGCACAGGTGATTTGACCAGACCACGTCAGTTAACGGCATGATATTGATTAAGGTGCACGGCGCACTTCAGCGGCAGCGACAGCACTGCAACATTGTGCGCGCAAGCCGTGTTTGTGACTCTGCCCCCCCCCAGCGGGCTAGTCAACCATGCAGCCTCCACATCCAGCTCATCAACGTCTCCTCTTTACCCCCAGCGGGCTGGCCTCCAGAAGGCTCCGAAAACACGAATAGCGAATACGCAAAAACAGGCATTGTCGAAGGTTGGCCCTTGCCCGGTGACCATTAAACATTGTCATACTAGCATATGTCCGGACATAAGATGCGCTAGATGGCACGTTTGTGCCACTGTAAGCAGTGTATGAATTGTCCATTCGTATGTTCACGAGTCATGAGCAAAGAAAGACGCAGACAACTGCACAAGCCGTTGCCAAACACACCAAGTCAACTCAAGCCACGCAATCCACCTGCACGGAAGCCCTGTGGAGGGAGCCAGACTCGCAACAACTTCATAAATACTACACTACACAACGCCATACGCATGTACTAGCGGCGCCCACTCAATTCATCGCAGGCTTGCTTGCACTCCGGAAACGTTGCATAGTCATGCTCGTCACATCGCAACTTCCCGCTCACATACTCCTCCAGACGGCACAACATGACCACCCGGGGCAAGGCAACAACCTTATTACGCTCCAACTGCGCTTGCAGGATCCCCTCCGCGTTCCTAGAGGCCGGCGGTGGGTCCTTCTTAGCGACCAAATCTGCCAGCATGCCGGGAATCACGTCGAGAACGGTCAGATACGACATCATTGCGTCAATGCCGCCGTACGCAAACCTGTCATTCACTCCCTCGAAACTCTCATTCGCGGGAACCACCACATCCTTTACTTGCAGCTTTGGCATGGCCTCCGGCAGGCGGGTGAGAACCATGGAGTCGGCGCGAACACGGACAGCATGGGTGTAGGTAATAGAGGAGTTCTTGATTGCATCGGCGCAGACCTTCAAGTCCTGTGGGATGGAAGAGGAAGTTGGAGGAAGTCAGGTGCGGTTAAGCGCACAGGGTGTCAAGCAGTGGCCGTCAGCATACAGTAGTGCTTAGAACTAATTGACTTTCAATCATCTACGCACAGGCACTTCTCGTTCGGATTTTCCGGACCCAATGAATGACTTCGCCAAGCATGCATCACACATGACCCGTTCGCTACCCTGCACGAACATCAACACAAATAGGCGCACCCAGTAACCCAACCCCCCAACCCAAGAAGAACCAGGGGCCAACTGCCTCTTTCCTAACAGATTCAAGCAACACCACAGCTATGCATAATCAAACTCACCGCTATCTGGAACAGCCACTTCTTGGGATTATGCGGGGCGGTGAAGCCCGTTAGGTCCCAGCCATCCAGCTTAATCAGCTCCTCCACAATCGCATAATCGGGGTGCAGCACCACGTGCGGTTTTAGCTGGTAAAGGAAATCGCTCGCGGCCTGACCCTTATACTCCGCCGGAGACACCACGAACACATCGTACGCCATGTCGAGGGCGTTCAAGACGTTGCGTTGAATGCTGGTCCATGGAAACGGGCCTCCCCGGAACTGCCCGGTGACGCAGACGGCTGCCCGCTGCTGCTGCGACGGGACTGCGGGTTGGCTTGTGGCGACAGCGACGGCGGTGGAGGAGGGCGCACTGAGCACCGCCCGCACCGCTACCAGCTCCGTTGCCGTTAGCTGACCCAGATCAGTGAGGTACGAGTACAACATGAGAACGTCGTCCCCCTGTGAGCGTGTGGGGGGTGCGTGTGGGAGGGGAGAGCAAAAACCCAAGTCATCAAAACAGCCAAGTCACTTAATTAAGCAAAAACGGGAACAGACAATGTCGTCAGACACGGATGTCATGGCCCCATGTGCGCCCTCGTGTCACAACATGCAGCAGCTCGAGGACATGTGATCCCAGCTCCCGGGCTCCTCTGGCCCCTTCCATAAGTCCCTCCTCACCCACTCCCCTCCTCCTCGGTCCAACCACTACCCAAGCACTACCGTTACGACGTCCCAACAGCCCAAAACCGCCGAGCTGCTGCCGTACCCATTCACCTCACCTCCAGCAGACCATGCTCGTACAGGGCAATGTACAGCGTCAGCACACGCGCTCCCAACCGCTCCAGCCTCCTGTGGGGACCTCCCGCGGTGGTACCGTCCAGGTCAACCGCATTGAGCACCTGCAGCAGCCCCTCCGTCTTGAGGTACAGGTCCAGCTCGGCTTGGAAGTCCTTGAGGTAAGCGTGCACATTACGGTACTGCGTGACCCAGGGCGCGGAAAAGGCAAGGCCGCAACCCAGGCCCCACATGGCACGTTGAAGGATGTACGAACGCCAAATATCGCTGACGCGGCCGTGTACGGTCACCGGAAGAGCCATGCCAGCAATAAGCTCGGCGCTGATTAGCGTTGCTTGTGCGTTCCACGGTGCATAGGTGCCTGAAGGGTAGGCCAGCCATGAATTCAGAGGGCGGAAGTAGAGGGGGAGTTCCCGGGTGAGCCGCCAGATGGCATCCATGTCTGGGTCGGCATTGGCCAATGACTGCAGGACGCAGATCCTGTCCGGATGACCGTTCTCCCCAAGCTTGGCGGGACGCACTCCGTTGCTGGTGGTGGGGTGATCGATAAGGCTTAGAGGAAAACCGCGAGGCCAGGCACCAGGGACACCCCAAAATGGGTAAGGGTTGAAGACGATGTCCCCTGAAGTTGGTGAAACCAGCTCCGGCATGGAGCCATCCTCTGGCCAAAACGACCTAGGCAGCCATGCGGCAGAGTTGGGCTACCTCGCCGCACGTTGGCCCCAAACCCTCCAGGCCATACACCACCAGGCGCCTACCCTCGCGATGAACTGACTGCAGGCGAAACCCAGCCCACTACCACACGTCCGTGGCGCTCACCGCCGCTAGCTCAACGCTGCTAGCTCAACGCTGCTAGCTCAGCACCACCGTGGCGTTGTGGCAGACCCCTGGGTCGCGGAACTCCACCATGTCCGCCCCCTTGGCCAGGTCGCAGCAGTCCACCTGCCGCGTGCGGGGCTGCCCGCTGTCCGCCCCGCCCGCCTCCCTCAGCAGGTCCTCATGCTTCGGCAGCGACAGCACCTCCGCCACGTCCGGCATGTAGGCCACCCCCGGCACACCCAGCGGCACGTCAGCAGTGAAACCCCGGTACAGCCGGCTCGCACCCGGTACGTCGTACGTCACTCGAACATTGGGATCCATGATGACGTCATCGTAGCCGAGTCGCCACATGTCGTCGCAGAGAAGGCTGCACTCGGAGGCGGAGCACTCCCCTTCCACGTGCTCGCGGAACTGTACGGCCCTCCGAACCAGCGGCTCGGCGCCAATCACCGCCAGCCCGTTCCAGCAGCAATGCACTCGCACCGGCTGCCCCATCGCCACCCGCCGTATACTGGGCTCGTACGCCACGTACGGCGCCCTGTTGGTGAACATGCGGCCGGAGATGTCCCGCGCCACACATTTATCGTAAAAGAACAACGGCCCGAAGCTCCGAAACCGTGCCTCATGCGCCTTGTGCTGCCGGCGCCACCAGCGCTCAAGCGCCTGCATGCGGGCCAGCCGTCGCGCTAGCCCCGCCGGCAGCATCCAGAGGTGTTGCAGGTAGGCCGTCACCGTATCCTGGTGCTCGACTTGCGTGAGATCAGGCTCCGCAGCCATACCCAGATCCAGCCCGCACACCAGATCCGCGGGATACTGCAGCAGCCGCAGAACGTCCGAGGCGGCGAACAGCACATCATTCAGGAAGACAACTCGCCCCGCGCCGCCGGCCGCCAGATGCCGGCCGGGGCGAGCGAGGTGGGAGTGGTGTTGGGAGTGGGAGTGCGGGTCGTCGGCGGGTGCGCAGAAGATGCTCCGGATGCTGCATTGCTGGTAGAGGGGTGTGAGGGCTGCGGAGCGAACACGGGCTAGGAAGTGGATTCGCTCCTCGCCCTTTTGGCGCTGGATGGAACCGCCCAGCTGTAGCTCATGAGGGACACTGCGGAAGGAGGGAAGAACCAGGGAGGAAGAGGAAAACGGGGAGGAATCAGCATCAGGCGTCAGAGGTCGCACTGGATTAACAGGCACTGGTGGCATGGTGCACGTGACACGAGGTACACGACCCCGTAACGCCGTAAGCCTAGCCAGCCCAGGAACGCCCTAATCAGCCCCCACGGGTACCCACCTGATCGCATCCAGCACGTCGCCCAGCACGCGCAACCACCCCGTCGTGCGGTCGTGGCTGCCGCTTTCGTAGATGGATACGAAGGTTGGGTTGCCTTGCTCACCAAGTGCTGAGACCACATGGATTAGATGGTAGATGTAGTTTGGCATCACTAGCTGCGCGTCGCGTACGTTGCCAGCGAAAAAGCAGCCACCGCCGCAAATGCCCGTGCGGTTGTACTCTCTCCCATCGCTGTGCAGAGGGATTATCGGCCCCGCAGCCCGGAGCAGCGCTAGCAGATCGTTGACACGGCTGCATGGGCCCTCGAATGACTCGCCGACCAGCATCCTTCCCGTCCAAGCAGCATCGACGCATTGACGTACTAGGGAGTCCTGCTGCAAGGATTTGAGCCGCAACGCTGCTGACTGAGCCGCACGCAGCAAGGAATCTGCGTGAGCTTCCCTGACATGTTCCCGTAAAAATTGATACGGCCAGTAGCAAGCTAGAAGTCCTATGCACAAAAGAATGTTGCGAGGTTGAAGCCATCTGTAACGTTGGCGGCCAAAATGGCCCCGCGCCCGCTTGCGCAGCCACATCGCAACCGAAAGACCCCGCGAGCCATACATGATCTAAAATGATTATATCATTTGCCCAGCAATAGTCTTGTGCTTGCTCAATTTTGGAAATGAAGAGCCATTCTTAACCGTAAATTACCAAACGTAACTACTTTAGCATAACGTATAAATGCCTATTCGGTTTTCACTAGTGTGTTACGACAAGCTGTCAGGGTAGGAAGCCCATGTTGGTCATATGGCCTTACTAATGGTTTCGGGACATTGTAAGCCTGGCGGAACAAGCAGTTAAGTTAAACACAGATTTACATCGCACCTGTAACTATGGTTGTAGGGTAAGCATACTATGGATATCTGGTCCATTCGCGATGTTCCGTTAGCGTGTGGGTCGCTATGTCAATAGCCATTGGCCAAGCGAGGAAATGCAAGATAGCACTTCAAATAACAACCAAAAACGAAAGGCAGCACGGTGCCGCTGAGAACGAAAGGGTGATTGCAGCGGCCAGCCCGGGTTACAATGTTGCCTAGGTTGGACCCCTTGCGAGCCAGTAATGCCGCGCTCACATTTACTGCACTTTACATGTTGAAGGTCACACCGAGCGTGTGTCCAAGCAAAGGTGACGACCACTGTTACTGCCTTCACCCTAGCTTTCAAAGTTTCTAGGTTGTGTGTTGGTCACCAGGACACTGCCACGGCAGCCGCCAAGGACCCTGCTGGCTGCTGCGCATGCGATGCGACATGTTCACGCAGGGACAGCAGCACCCCGTCAAGAAATAGAACCCCATGCAGGCGCATATGCACACAAACAGCGGCACACCCATGCATGTGCTACATCGCCCGCGTCGTCATCCTATCCTATCACTCAAACCCCTCCTGCAGAGTGCGCCCAACCTCTTCCTAGCCATTAGCACTTCACCTCAGCACGCCTTCTTGAACCATTGTTAACGTTTCAAACCCACTCTCATACGTTCATCTCCACCACCACCACCAAGAGCTCTCCAAAAACCTCACAACGACCAGACAGCCCCAAACAGAAACCTCCTCCTAAAGCTATCACACCGCTACACCCCCAACCCCTTCCGACTAGGCGCCACCACAACCTTCTGCCGTCCCTCCTTTACCGCAAAGTGGTGCTCTTCCACCACCTTTGCAAACGTTCTCGGCAGCTTCGTGTAAGAACAACAGCTCGAGCTTACCGGATTAAACTCCCGCAAGGACGGGTCCACCGCCCAGGCGCTCAACCGGCGGTAGTTCAACAACGCGTACGCAAAGGCCTCTGCGATTCCCACATGGTCCATCAGGACTCTGCTTGTGGCCTGCATGCTGTTCGCCAACTGCTGCCCCCGCGACTCCTCGCCTCCCGCCATGCAGTCCGCAATCATGCGCCTCGCCTTGATGGGTAGGTCACTCAGGTTCCTGCTAAACTGCTCGATCGCAACACCTGGCGCGTAGAGGTGTTCGAAAAAGGCGGTGTGGTTGGAGGCCATTTTGAGGATGGGAGTGTTGAAGTGAACCAGCTGTCCGAAGCGATTGCTCCAGCCGTTGCCGTCTACATCCACGATGAGGCAGTAGGTGTTGAAGTCCTCAAAGCTGAGTCGAGAGCCGGTGTCGGTGAGCTGGGAACGTACAAAGTCATCGCAGTTGAGTGGGTCCGCAATCTTCACGTCCAGCACGTCGCTGTGGTTGCGAGCCAGCAGGTGCAGCTGCACGCGAAGGGCCTGGGAGGAGGGAAGGGAAGGAAGGGAGGAAGCGGGGGGAAAGGGGGCGCGTCCGGGGATGAGGGGATGATGGGTGCTGCTGCTACGACACCCGGTCACAGGCTGCTGGCTTGCCTAGGGCATCCCTTCCCTTCCACCTTCCCCCATTTTAAACGGAATACAGCATGGCTGGCATCTAGGCCTGTATATGCGCCTCACGTAAGCCTGCCGTACCGTCCCCCCGCACACCTGCCTCGTCATACAGCTCGTCGGTTTCCTTACGTAAGCCCCCCCCCGCCCCGCTCTCACCTGCAGGTAGTTGTCCTTGTTGAAGCTGCCGAAGCGGGTGTCCGTCGTGCTCCCGCGCCACACAGCCATGGGCTTGCGCTTGCTGGCGGGGTACCTGTGGAGAGGGAAACCGTAACCGTAATCGCAACCGTAAAGGAAACCGCAAGTTAGGGGGAGCAGGGGTGGGGGCAGGGTTCTGCGGTGACTGTGGGCCGCTAACAGACAACTGCAGGCTACGTGACCTATGCTGCGGATGCTGCCACCGCTAGGAGGTACGTGAAGCTAGGTTTCCGTACCTTTTCCGAAGACACCGGTGGTAGACTCTCATTTGGGTCGGGCCCAGAGAGTGGTCCCATATAGAGTATGATGGCATGGTAAAGCCAGCGTTGGGATGGTCACGACATATGTTCCAGCTGAGGACCGGCAGTCCTTGCGTGCAGCCGTCGCCGAAATGGAGTAGGAACTCCATATCAGGAATGAGGAACAAGTACAGGACGACCTGAGGAAAGGAGGCGGAGTGGTTGCGGCATCGCAACACACCAATCCTGGTGGCAAAACTTACCCCAACTTACCTTAAGCAAATTAGCCCACAGCAAATCGACAACGCACGCCGCCGGTTCCAGCGGAATATGGCACAACAACCAAAGAAAGCCCGCAAAGCTATCTTTGATATATCTGAACAAGAGAAAGGCATCCCAGCCACTTTACACCCTACCACCGGACAACTCTGCACCGAACCGGCCACAATCCTTGACTCGCTACACACGTATTTCAAAAAGCTGTCGGCACCAGTCAGCGGGCCCAAAACCGGAAAATACCTCCCGAGCGAGGTACGACGGACATACCCATGGCTTCGGAAAGGAGCCATCGACCCATTCCACCTAACGGCGCCAACATCACCGCACGACCATGCACTACTACCACAAATCTGTGACCACGCCAACTTCCACAGCTGCATCCAACACCTGGCAAAAGGGAAAGCTACCGGACCGGATGGCATCCCAAATGAGCTGCTGAAAGCCCTCCCCAGCAACGCACAGCAAGCACTACACAACCTTATGAAAATCATGTGGGTCAAGGCGCAAACACCCCGCAGCTGGACCGTCTCCGACACCGTCCTACTGCCCAAAGCGGGTGACCACCAGACCCACTACTGATCAAGAACAAGCGGCCGATAGCTCTCGCAAACACAACGTACAAGCTATGGACCAGTCTCATCACTGTGTCGATCAGCAGCTTCGCCCCTATAGCCCAACTCTTCAGCGAATCACAAGAGGGGTTCCTCCGATACCGCAACACAGAGCGTCAAATCCAGAACCTGCTGAACGCCATAGAAGATGCGGGCCTCACAAAACAGGATCTCTATGTACTCTACGTAGACTTCTCCTCCGCATTCAATACCATCGACCATGATAAGCTGCTGCAAATCATGTACGACATGGGCCTGCCAACCGACCTCATTGAGGTAGTACGGGATCTGTACAGCAGCGCACGAACACGCATACGGACAGAACACGGATCCACGGCACCCATTCCCATTGAAAGAGGAACCGTGCAAGGGGACACACTCTCCCCCATCCTCTTCATCATCTTCCTAGAACCACTGCTGCGGTGGCTACATGTCGGAGGTAGAGGATATCACTACGGATGCCTAAATGAACAACTCAACAAACAGTATAACCTAAGCTCTGCGGCGTACGCGGACGACATCGCCGTAGCTACGAACAGACCCGTGGACCTACAGCACCAGTGCGACAAAATAGCCCACTTTGCAGCGTGGGCAGGGCTCCAGGTGAACCACAGCAAGTGTAAAGTTACAGGAATACTGAATAAGATGGCGGACCGCGACGGGGGCATGACGAGCGGACCCATCAACAAAACCGTCCTCCGACGGCAATTATGTGACAAAATCACAATCGGAGGCACCGCTATCCCCTACCTGTCGCCAACGGACGCCTTCAAGTACCTAGGCGTGCATATCACCATGACCCTCAACTGGGAGACACAGCTCCATGAAACATGCAAATCGATTAAGGAAAGAGGCCCTCCTAGACGGGATGATAGCGAGGGTAGCTAAGAGGTGCTATGGACTGAAGCCAGGCTTCCCAACACGGGCGATCTTGCTACCTACGCAGATGTTTGGCCTGGGCGTCGGATCACTACTTCCCGAATACGACACGCTAGTAAGGCCCTAGTCCTAGCCCTGAACGACAGCGGTAGATTGGGCGTGGTTACGCAGGCCTTGCTCTGCTATCAATACGCAGCAATTGGAAACATGCCTGTACACGAAATGCAGAGGGAGGGCAGATTCTATACCCTAATTAAACGACTTAGCCTCGCCAGAGACAACGGCATCGAGCTAACCCACCAGGGCAAAACATTTGCTCCTGAGGTCAACAACCTATACATCGCAGATAACACACGGGTGCGCAACATCAGAATCAGGCCAAGCACAGCACACACCCACGACACGGGGGAAGACGAAACCGCGAGCACTACAACATGTGACCTCCACGCATTTGCACAAGCTATGCAATCCGACATATCGAGGGCCTGCCGCGCCCTTGGCCGGGAGATCAAGCAGGCCCTAACAGATAGCCCCGTGCGCACAACGACGGCCCCACCAGCCCGCAGGCCGCTATCACATACCCTGCTATCAAGGATGGGGGGACACAACACACTACTAGCAAGCGAAAACCCGGTCCTCGCTTACCTGGATGAGGTCTCTCGTAATCAACACATGGGAGGTGCCCAGGGCGCCAACGCTGCCGACGCCGACCACGTCAACCTCGGACCAGATGCCCCTGGCACCGCACCGGTAGCGGGAAGCGGAGACGGGGTACATGCACCAACACCACAACCCCCACCTCGGAGGGGAAGATTCAGAGGCACTCGCCGGCTGAGGGAGTGGCTCTGCTCGGACAAGGGGCCCATCGCAGAACATGTGCGTAACAACCCTCACGATACAACGGTTGCCAACCAGCTGGTGTACGGAATGTACAACGGCATTGAACGAGTAAGAAGTATTATCTGTGGCCCATACTCGCAGCGAGAGGTAACCGACCGTGAGGCTAAGCGGATGACAAAAACCAGGAAAAGAGTGCAGGATGACGCATCCGCACCCGACACACACGGATCATACTATACAGTAGAATGGCACCCAACGATTGTCACCCCCCTGGCAATCCTAGCATACAAGGCGATGGGGTACCATGCAAAGACCATTCGACCTGCAAGCCGCCAATACGGGAAAGGGGCTGGAAAGCTGCTTAAATACGTCGAGTGGGAGCCTAGCAAGATGCCTGAGCGAGACATCATGATACAGGACAACTGGAAACCCCTCCTCACAATCCATCAGGCAAAGAAGGCGAAAGCCGCACCACGACCCAACCCCCCCGCACCACGGGACGCGCACCTTACCAATGAACAGAGGCAGGGGCGCTGGGTACCCACACGGACAACAGACACAGGCAACCTAAGGAAAACACGGGAACGCACCACACTCGCCAGCATACCATGCAACCCGGACAAAGACATCCAGCCCACAGGGGCATACACAATTCAAATTGGCCTCTACCACAAAAATAAGGACAGAAGCGGCCCAGCACTACCCGTGAGCGGCACGGAGCATACAGCCTACGTATACAACCCGCAGGGAGCCTGCGTAGGGTGCATGTCATCCCAGCGCCTCACCATCCTATGGCGCAGGTACCAGCACACGGCAGCCGTGCACAGTGAGCTCCATAGCCAGCTCGCCGGCAACCGCACATTTGAAGAGAACGTAGCCCGCCTCCTCCTGCGGAATCACGACTCTAAGGGACAAGGCGCACAGAAATGGGAGCAGGAAAAGGAGAGCAACCTGCAGCAGGTACTCCGCACTGCTCTAGGACGGCTTACGCCCAAGGGACAGGTATGCGAGCAATTTGCGACACCACTGACATGCGACGGAAGGATGGGTGTCTACATCAGCGAAAATGAAGAGGACCAGCTCTTTGGTGCCAATCCGGAACGTTCAACCGGCCGCTTCAAGGGGCCACCGTAGTTCAACCGCCCCCGGACACAGAGACCACGCTACGCGCTGCGGCCTGGGCGGTGGCAAGCGCCGACTGGAGCGACCGCGCAGCCAGTGCGGCCGGAGGTAGGCAGGCGGGATTCGTCGCAGCCCTCCTAATAGCACCTTATGCGAAAACAGGCCCATACACCAGGATCCTGGAAACCCCGTGGGCCCGCAGGATCGCTGTCCGAAACAGTAAGAAGGCCTGTGGCCAGGACGCAACAGCGTCACCTGATGAACAGAAGACCACCACCAACCCGCGACGTCTGGATATTATCCTCGTAGCGGACACGAAAGGCAGAACACTCGTACAAAGAGAAGCCTGGTCTTACCTCCGGCACCAGCTCCGGCGCCTCCAAGCGACCGGCGTGCCGGATGAGCTAGTTGCCATGGAGCCCAGCAACGCTGAACACAGTCGCGCGTACAGCCAACGCGTGCTAAGGAAAATGAGGTCGCTCACAGCATCAGCAGCCCCTGAGGTGCGAGCCACAGTGCTAACTAGCGGCCATGAAGCTACGACGTTACATAACGACATTACTGCAGCCTTCCCGAAACGCCAGCCCCTAAGGTTCAACCCAAATGAAATAGTCTACACGGATGGCAGCAAGATCACGTCCGAGAGTGAGGACGGCAACGCGACGGTTAAGCTAGGCGCAGCCGTACACGACCCGCAAGGCACAACTCTGCACATCGACCCCAACGGACACGGTGTCACAATGACAATACAAAGGGCTGAACTCGCTGCAATCAAAGCAGCGCTCGCAGCACACCGGCAACGCCCCGCTGCTGATAGCCACAGACTCACAAGCTTCGATAGACTTGATTCGAAGAGCAATCACCGACACAGGAAAGCTCCACGTCTCTAAGCATAAAGCCCTGCTAAAGGACATCGCTGACATTCTAACCGAAAGAGCGACCTGGGGAATGCGGACAAGCATCCTGAAGGTCAAATCACACATCGGCATTAAGGGAAATGAGGCCGCCGACCAGGGAGCGACAGCCGTAGCCCGGGGCGAATCCCAAGCAGATGAAGTTGAGAAAGCAGACAACAGGCCATTTGACCGGCTGTGGTGGCTCAAAGGAACACAGCATGGCATGTATGCGGCAGACCTTAACAAAGGGATTATGAAACTGCTACCAGGGAAGACCCACCAGGGGTACACCAAAGACACTTTCTACACGCAGTGCTGGGAAGAGAAGGGAAAGGAACTCTGCCCCAAGGCGAGCAACATCACCTTCAGCAATAGAAATGCACACAAACATGCTAAACGGGCATTTGACGCCCGCTGGGGACAGCTCTTTCACGAAGGGCTGCGTCAGCGCTACAAAATGCCCGGGAAACGCCGACACACGTGGCACGCAGACGCACCGCCTGAAGTCCGCAACTCTGGAGCACCCTGCCCCATCTGCCGCAAGGCGCGCGACTCAGGCGGCCACATCCTAGGAGGATGCACCGATCCGCGCATGCACGGCCTGTACTGTGAACGGCACGATGGTGCAGTACGCGTAGTGGCTGAAGCAATACACCAAGGAAGACACGGTGGGAGCTACATGGTGATGGACGCCGGTAGCCAAAGGGATCTACCCCACTTCGTTGATGGCAACCGCCTCCCTAACTGGCTCAGGCCACAGCACGTCGCGGAAGCAGACTGGCGGAAAATGAGGCCGGATATCCTCCTCATTAAAGGGCTGAAAGCCCACAACGGCAGGCGCAAGCGACCCAGGGACCCCACTGCATATGATATCTACATCCTAGAAATCGGTTACGCCGGCGACCTCCGCCACACTGAAAAGCAGCACCAGAAAGCCGAGCAGCATAGGCGCCTCGCAGCTGTGCTTCAGCAAGAGGGCTGGAATGTCCACTACACCACTCAGGAGGCCATTAGCCTGGGTGTCGCCGGCACTATCAGGAAAGACCTGCACAAGATACTAGTCGAAGTCGGGGTAAAGCCCAGCTATGCCACGAAATGCTGCGAGGAACTACACCACCACGCCATCCACTACTTAAACAAAATAGTGCTCTGCCGACGCATCCTTGAGCGGGGGACGCGAGCTGTGGCAGTAGGGTAAACTTAAGGGGTTAATTAGCTACTCCCGGCGGTGGTGCTGGCATATAGGGGCTAACCCCCCTCACTGCCTCACCCCCTTAACACAAGCCAGGGCAATGCCCGGCGTAAATATTATCATTATTATTATTATTCCGCTCAAAACCCTCGCTGCCACCTACCATGTCACCATGTAGGCGCCGCCGGCTCCATGTTGTGGGGTTCCGTTGGATCATTCTAGCTGCGGGCCACCTACCCTACTGGTGACGGTGGCGGAGGAGGCAATGGCTGTTTAGCGGCGGGTGTGAGGAACTACCCGCAAGTGACCCACGGGTCGGAGAACCGTGGGCACGACCGGGGCAAGAGCGGGGGCATGAATGAAGGCGCCCAACCTCAGAGTCCGGATGCGCGGGTGCAACTTAATAAGGGGGAAACGAAACGCGGACCAAAGCTAGAACTCACTTTAGCCTGGACACTCTGGGAAAACCAGGGTACACCCATTCGTAAAATGGGGGACGACCTTTCCGTATTCTGACCCCGGATTACAGATGGTTATCTTCCGTATAGGCGGACAGTGAATACGGACAGGGAATACGAATGTTAGGGAAAGGTTTACGAATTGCCTGTGATGCAGGAGTCCCACGGTTACGTGCACTAGAGTGAACGTGAACATTTCTGCATAGTGTCCCGAGCACGTGTAGCACAAACAGGCGGTAGCATGCTATGCCCCCTGTACCGTGAATACGGATGCAACACTCAATTTACGGATGAGGACTGCAAGAATACGGCACTGTTATCCGGATCGAATACGAACGTTTACGCATAGCCAATGAAGGAATACGAAGCCCTGTCAGTAAGGCTACACCCTATAGCAGTCGAACCAGGTCTTACCCCGGGGTTACCGCCCCCCCTACATTACCCATTTAACTACCGAGGGGTAACCGACCGGTAAAGTCCTCGTCAGGGGTCCGTTATCTCAAGGTCCGTTACAGGGGTATGACGAACCACGGTAACCGAGATACATAACCCAGCCTTGTTACCCCAGGGTAACCTAGTCTGTTCGGCCGCCTGTAGTCTGGGGCGCCACAAAAGCACGCGCATGAATCCTCCGTGCACACTCAATACTGTGTGTGTTCCAGCCATGACATTGTCATCTTCTACCTAACCAATCCTCCGCAATGCCATACTTATTAATGGACCTGCTGACATGAGATGCCACACATGCGCACTCCTGTCACACGCGCCATGCCTGCTATCCTCTACCCAGTCTTAACCACCCTCTTACAACTGAAACAACCTAGTTCGCAGTTACGCAAGGCGATGCCCCCCACCCCTTATCCCCCCTTCTATGAATCCCATTATGCTCCCTAAGCTCCCCGTAGCGCAGCAGCTAGCTACGTTTGCAAGACTATGTGCGCCTCGGTCTGCCGCTACACCAAGCAGGCTCAAGCTCCGGCTCCGGACGCTTATCACCTGCTTGCTTCCTCGCGCCTCTCGCAGAAGGCTTGGCGGGCTGCCGAGCTGTGTCCTGCTCGCGAACACGGGGCTGCCGCTCCTCCTCGTTTTCTGCAAACACAGCAGGGTAGGCGTGGTGTTGCACGTTCTGTCACATACTTGTTACCACATCGAAAGGAAAGTCTCATTAGTCAGGGTACTAAGCCCACTTCGGGACCCTTCGGTGGTGACATGTCTCAACCCCTTCATGCACCACGTACCTTGGGCCGCCGCTGAACCACCAGGGCTATCCCCAGGCATGCCGCCGTCCACCGCGGCCCCCGCCAACCCATCGTGCTGGCTGCCTGCCCCCTCGCGCGTTGTGGTTTTCACTGTAGTGGGGAGCAATGCACAGGTTGGTTTGGGTAAAGGGCGGGCCCGGTATGATAGTTTCCTCATTTCTAGCAAGCTTCGCACAGTAGGACGAGATAGCAGACTATAGGCACAGTTTCTACCTTAGCACAGCAGGAGTTCCTACCGCCCGCTTACCTGACATGCTGGGTGTTTGCCGCTGGCGATGGTGATGCTTCCGAACAGGAGAGTGAGCTGCCCCGTGATACAGCCAGGTACATCCGACGCAGCAGGCTTGCCAGCCTCCTTCCGCTCCTTTTACGGAGTACGGCGAGAGAGAGATTGAACTCGCACTAGAAGTGGCAGTCGGTCTCCTATGCGAACGAGTACTCTTCAGATATCGGAACTAACCTACTCGGTAACGTTTTCTTTCTCGATCTGCAATGCTGGGTGGCGGTAACTGTTCTTGGACGCAGCTGCGCCCGGGCGTCATGCTGATGGCGCTGCTAACTCTATCCTTATTATTTGCTATACCAATATTACGCGAACAGACTCTGCAGCTGCATGACAAAATACCGCTTTCCAAGCGTCTTGAAGATGCTGGGAGGGTTGCGCTTGTTGTTCTAGGCCGCGCGGATGCCTACGAGGTCTGGCTGGACCTTTATCTGAACATGAGCACCTATCCATCCGTGGACTTGTACTACGGCACTTACGATAAGCCTGTAAGGAATTGCTCTGATACTCGCCAGCAGCAGGTACGTTGCGCGCGATTAATCGCTTACTAGGGTTTTGGGCTTTAACGCTTTAACGCGGCGGATGACGTTGAGCAGCGCGGACGATGCCTGGCGGATGTATGTCGGGCAGATGATTACATTGGTGCATGCATGCAGCGATGAAGCAAAACTGCGGTTTGTTTCCTGTAGGTTCGCAAGATCTTCTGTACCTTCCTGTCTAACACGACTTGGACAGTGGGGCGTAATGCGTTGGCAAGGGCCGTTTTTAGGCAACAAAAAGCGATGGATACAGTTTACAAATACTGTAAGCAGCTAGGGAAGCTTTGGCATGTGCGTCACCTGCTGCACGCCGCATGCGTGTTTTCCTAAGCGCAACTATTGCGCACATGCTGCAGGGTTTTTCGTGGACGAGGACGCTTGGCCCTCCAAGTGTGCACTGTGCGAGGGCCGCGACGACCTCCACAGCTGCTGCTTCGACATATTCATCGAGTACCTGCTGAGGGACACCGTCAACCATGCGTCAGTTGGTTTTGCTTCCGTTGCTGTACAGCCCGAGTTCCGCTCGCCAAGCGGGCAGCTGTACTTTGGGGCTCCCTTCACTCAGCTTTTCCACGATTGCGTTGACTCCCAGATCCAGGCTTTCCATATGCAAGCTGTGCCTCTGTTTATCCCGTACTTTGACCAACTTGAAGACACAAGCTGGTGGGAGAGCCAAGCATTCCAGTTCTACATAGCAGCTGGGTGCGTGCCGGGGGCTACCATTCTGCTCGGAGGCTTCTCATACGTCAACGAGCACTACGTAAGTCAAAACCCAAAGGCATGGACGGAGGTGGACAACAGACAGCTGTCGTGTTTGAGAATGCAAATTTTACATGTACTTGTGTGTGAGGAGGGCTGACATCCTGACAAGCCAGGACCGACCCATCTGTGTGGCAATCCATACAAATGGGTCGTGACATCAAACCCAATCCTTGGCCATCGGAATTCACCAACAGCGAGGGCGCCTTTTTATGTCGTGGTGTTGGCCCTGGCCCTCAACATTTCCTGTCGGTCACAGGGACACCCTGATGGGCGAGTCAAGGTTGAGGTTGAGGAGGCCATCTTGCAGAAAACTGTACCGGGCATTTACGATATGCTTCCGCACTTCGGCAACTCCTCCCAGACCGGCATCCAGCAAGGTGACTGTGCTGGAGTGGGAGTCCAAGGCTGGCAGAACAGCAGCTACGTGTACCACGGGCACGTGGACAGCGGCTGGTGGCGGAAGTCACAACGGTATGAAAGGTGCTTGGCGACAATGAAGCCTAGATTTGTCCAATACATGCAAGGCCGCTGAAGGCTATGCCAGTTAAGAGAGCAGGCATTGCATCAATTGCGTCCTGGTTTTGGGGCGTCATAGGTGGTTCAGCTGCAGGTGGGGGGAAGCCCCTGGATAGGACACGGGTGTACGGCTGTAGAAGGTTTCATAGTAAGACGGCTCTCTCTGTTGCGATGGGCTAGTAGCTTAGGTTGTACTTCAGGGGCCCCAAAATTATTAGAGATGCCTTTCCTTGTCTTCGGCGAATTGGGAGTGCAGGAACAGCTGCGGGTGCGACACGATGCGATTCGGCTTTCGCCGTGTACGACACGCGGGCACGGTACGGTGTTGCCAGCCATGATGTATAATTTCCGGGAAACTCTTACCACAGATCTGATGTGACACATACCTCACCGTTGATATATTAACTAATATCTAGCTCGTGGCAGGCCTTGGGACAAGCGTCTGTAATTCGCGCCAGCTGGATTAACTTGAATCTGTTATAAGCTACGCTACCTTAAAACCATAACTGTGCATCCGTATACTGTATTCGACGCATCTAGATCTCCGGACCTTGCTGCTAGGACACGCTAAAAATGTCAGCCGACACTGTTCATGCGGACTACGCGTCGGTCTCCAAGCTGGCCAAGTACCCTTTCGAGCCATACTGGCCAGAGAAGAAGCTCAAAATTTGCGTGACCGGTGCGGGAGGATTCATTGCTAGCCATTTGGCGAAGCGGCTTAAGTCAGAGGGCCACTATATCGTGGCCTGCGACTGGAAGCGCAACGAGCACTTCGTGGTATGTTGAGCATGGGTATGTGCTTGGCGAAAGGAGGCATTATGCTGGAACCAGCGGTTGCCGGGTTGACGCGTTTTGAATTTCCTAAAGATCAACGCTCACATACCACCATTATGCGTTAACCTTGCAAGCGCAAGATAAAGAATCTCACATAAGGTTGTTAATTGCTAGAAGGCTAGTAGCATGGTCTGATGGTCTTCCCTGTGAGCGCTCCACGCCCCTGCCCCCCGCCCCGCCACCTTGACCGGCAGGAGGAGGAATTCTGCCACGAGTTCCATCTGGCTGACCTGCGCGTGTACGACAACTGCAAGAAGGTGTGCCAGGGCTGCGAGCACGTGTTCAACCTGGCTGCGGACATGGGACATAGGTTTCATCCAGTCCAACCATTCCGTCATCATGTACAACAACACCATGGTCTCCTTCAACATGATGGAGGCGGCGCGCATCTGCGGCATCAAGCGGTGAGGCAGGATAGCAGTTGCAGCAGCGCGGAGGGGATTTCTTGCAGCATGGTACCCCGCAACCCCGGTGTGGCTGTACGTCAGGATACGGCATCCAGAAGGCTACCGAGCAGTAGCTCCGTTAGTTGAGCTGCCCGCGCTGTGCGGGTATGTGGAATAACCGGCATGGCACTCTCACACACCTCGCCTGGTCGGACATGGGCCCAGCCACCCGCTAAGCCTCGGCTTGCCCAAGCTGCCCATTACCCTGGCCCCAGGGGCCTTGTTCCCATTTTCCCCCTCTGAACTAACGCTGGGTCCGCAACCATGATGCGACCCATGATGGAGCCTCGTCTTACGGTCAGTAAGTTTCTTCCTCTTTACATATCCTCCTGCCGCCCCCCTTCCCAGCTTCTTCTACGCCTCCTCCGCCTGCATCTACCCCGAGTACAAGCAGCTGGACACCACCGTGGAGGGCGGCGGCCTGAAGGAGGCGGACGCATGGCCCGCGCAGGTGGGAGCTGGGGAGGAGGGTGGGTGCGACTGCGACTGTTATTGCTCGGGGAGCTCATGAGGAGGGCAGGGAAAACCGAATAAAGCCAAAGTTAGTAACGATAGTGGCAACCCGTGATGATAGCTCCTAGTGCCGCGATGGGGTTGGGTGCGACTGCTGGGGTTGGGTGGCGGCTCGCACGGTTCCGGGCTAACAGCTTGTTTGTGCAACGCTCTGCCGCCTCTCGCGGCCCCAACTCCCCCTCCGCCCTGCGCATGTGTGCCGTACGGCGGCGCCGTCGCGCACATCACGACAACAGCCCCAAGACGCGTACGGCCTGGAGAAGCTGGTGACGGAGGAGCTATGCAAGCACTACCAGAAGGACTTTGGCATTGAGTGCCGCGTGGCGCGCTTCCACAACATCTACGGGCCGCACGGGACGTGGAAGGGAGGCCGTGAGAAGGCGCCCGCCGCCTTCTGCCGCAAGGTGGGACTGCAAAGCTGGGGAGGAGGCGGAGGGGGAGGGGTTAGTGGACCTCTGCTCGTACTTTTTAAGCACCAATTGGTTCGAGGGGTGGTTGATAACTTGAAGAGGAGGCGAGGGCAGGGTATCGTGGGCGCTTGGTAGTGGATGAAGAGGACGGGTAATGAGGAAATGAACGGGTGGGAGATGGGCAAGTGGGGTGGGACAGCCTGCTGTCGTTTTGTAGGATTCGAACTAGAGCGGGTGGTTCTTCAGGTGCCCACCGCCTTCATGTTGTCCCTCCTCCACCTGCTGCCCATGCCCACCGTTCCCCCTCCTCTTGAACCCATATGACCCTAGCGTCCTGATCGCCCTGCCTCGCAACATCGGAGCGGGGCTGGTTCCTTGACTGCCCTCCTCAGGGCGTCAGGGGTGCTCACCTCACGTTTACCCACTCCGCAATCTTCCGAACGATCCAATCACTCTCCTCCCGCGCAGGTGCTCACCTCGGCCACCGAGATCGAGATGTGGGGCGACGGCAAGCAGACGCGCAGCTTCACCTTCATCGACGACTGCGTTGAGGGCATCCTGCGCATCACCAAGTCGGACTTCACGGAGCCGCTCAACCTGGGCTCCACCGAGATGGTGTCCATGAACGAGATGATGGAGCTGGCCATGTCAATGGAGGGCAAGCAGCTGCCCATCAAGCACATCCCCGGCCCCGAGGGCGTGCGCGGTCGCAACTCGGACAACAAGCTCATCCTGGAGAAGCTGGGCTGGGAGCCTACCGTGACGCTGAAGGACGGGCTCAGGTGGGGTTGGGTGCGATGAGGGGGGGGGGTGGAGGGGGGCGACGAAGAGGAAACCTAGAGCTCAACCTAGAAACCAGGGATGCGGTGGGGAGGGGTTAGTGGACCTCTGCTCGTACTGTTCCAGCACCAAGGGGTTTGAGGGTTGAAGAGGAGGCGGGTACCGTGGGCGCTTGGTAATGGATGAAGTTGTTGTTAGCGAATGCGGCTTTGGTGAAGAAGGTTGGCAGGGTTTACTGGGCATGCATTTGTACATTGAGACGAACCGTGAACTAGCAAGCGACACAACCTGTCGTGTCATGCTGTACGTGTTTTGCTTTGCTCGCAGGCTGACGTACTTCTGGATCAAGGAGCAGTTGGAGAAGGAGAAGGAGCAGGGCGTGGACGCCAGCAAGTACAGCCACAGCACCATTGTGCAGACCAGCGCGCCAGTGGAGCTGGGCTCGCTGCGGAAGGCGGACGGCGAGGAGGGCTTCTGAGGGCCGCCTGCTCTGCTGCATGGCCGACGGCGAGGCATGGCCGCCTGCACTGCTGCATACGTATCAGTTGGGTGTCGTGCGTGCGTACCAAGGGCGAGCGGAGCACATCGACAATGGGAACTGACAGTTGGGGCGTGCGTGCGTCTTGATTGGTGCCGGTATCGGTGGTGAAAGGATGGGTGGGTGGGTATGTCCTATTCGAAAAGAGGTGCCTGGGATATTCGTGTGACTGTGCGTTGCTAGAGAGCGTGATTCCGGGCTTGCTGATGCGGTACTAGTCAGGCTCCCTCTCAGCAGGTGAGGTTGCGGAGTTCTCGGCTTGTCCCGTTGTCCAGGGGATGTAGGGGAGCACTTGCGGCAGGCCGGCCTCCGTGAGTGGTCCCCTAAGGCGGGCTCTGTGATTGCAGTGTTACCTCCTCTGCCCAGTTCGTTGACTCGGCTAACCGGTTGGCTTAGGCTAATACAATCAACATACGAACTACTTTGACTGAACTAGTTTATTCTTTCGGGTTTACGGACAGAAATCGGATTTCGGATCGGTTTGGGCTGATGCTCCAACTGTCTGGCTTAAGGCGTATTTGGAAAATGCACATGGATTACGGTACGTGTAGCGGTGATCAGTTCAGCTGGATGGCTTGGATGGATGTTGTACCATGCGGTTTAGTGCGGGTATGCGGCGCTGTGTTGATGTACGGTCGAATAGAGTGATTAGACCAACAGTTCGCACATATGAGCGCGCGTTAAGGGAACCGGTATGAAGGCGCATGAAATGAAGTCATTGTCACCGATTCCTGAACAGCCACGCTCCTAATCAGGTGCAGCCAGCCTTGGGTCGCACGCGGTGTGTACTGCTTTTAATGCGCCCGCATGAACCACCGCGGGTTGGTGGGTGTGTGCCGTCTCGGAAGAGGTTTCTGAAGCAAGCAGCTTATGGCCAGTGCAGGCAGCGTTCCGGTGTGCGGGGGCTTTACTATGATGCCAGGATGCCTCGCTGTGCCCCAACACACTTCAGTTTTGCTAAGAACGGCCAGCCTCCCGGCTATAACGCCGCCTTCACTTCCAAGCATCAGATAGCCCCTAACGGTCATAGCCTCCCACTAGCCTCGCACCATGACCCTGCAAAAGCGGAATGGGCAGCCATGCCCTAGACACGTCGTCAGGCCAACACGTGTCCGGTCATCTCCAAGCAATGGCCGCTCTCTCCAGGGGACTTCTTACGCTAAACGCCACGTCGGAGCGATTGCAGTGATGTGAGGCGAAATGCTATGTTGTGAGGTTGGTCATGAAAGCCAATAGACCATTACATTAACCCATCCTGGGCTCCCGACTATAGGCCATGTTGCCCTCCAGAGGCGCCGCTCAAGATGCGCCCAAGCCCGACACACAGCTGGCAAAAAAATTAAGAATGCAGCGGCTCGCCTACCAACGTTTCCAAAACACCAGACCTCGAGCTGGTGAGACCAAAGCAAAACGCGACGATTTTCGACCCACGTGTCCCACTCAACATGGACACGGCCCCAGAGTACCCGGCGCAGGTCCCTGGCCCTCCACGCCAACACATGTAGATAGCGATGAGCACCACCCTAAGAATCCCTGCTGCTGCAAACACCGCTGCTGCAAGACGCCGCCACACTCGGACCCCCCTACCACGCCCGTGCGACCCATGGGTATCTTACCAATAGCCAAGCCACAGCACAGGTGATTTGACCAGACCACGTCAGTTAACGGCATGATATTGATTAAGGTGCACGGCGCACTTCAGCGGCAGCGACAGCACTGCAACATTGTGCGCGCAAGCCGTGTTTGTGACTCTGCCCCCCCCCAGCGGGCTAGTCAACCATGCAGCCTCCACATCCAGCTCATCAACGTCTCCTCTTTACCCCCAGCGGGCTGGCCTCCAGAAGGCTCCGAAAACACGAATAGCGAATACGCAAAAACAGGCATTGTCGAAGGTTGGCCCTTGCCCGGTGACCATTAAACATTGTCATACTAGCATATGTCCGGACATAAGATGCGCTAGATGGCACGTTTGTGCCACTGTAAGCAGTGTATGAATTGTCCATTCGTATGTTCACGAGTCATGAGCAAAGAAAGACGCAGACAACTGCACAAGCCGTTGCCAAACACACCAAGTCAACTCAAGCCACGCAATCCACCTGCACGGAAGCCCTGTGGAGGGAGCCAGACTCGCAACAACTTCATAAATACTACACTACACAACGCCATACGCATGTACTAGCGGCGCCCACTCAATTCATCGCAGGCTTGCTTGCACTCCGGAAACGTTGCATAGTCATGCTCGTCACATCGCAACTTCCCGCTCACATACTCCTCCAGACGGCACAACATGACCACCCGGGGCAAGGCAACAACCTTATTACGCTCCAACTGCGCTTGCAGGATCCCCTCCGCGTTCCTAGAGGCCGGCGGTGGGTCCTTCTTAGCGACCAAATCTGCCAGCATGCCGGGAATCACGTCGAGAACGGTCAGATACGACATCATTGCGTCAATGCCGCCGTACGCAAACCTGTCATTCACTCCCTCGAAACTCTCATTCGCGGGAACCACCACATCCTTTACTTGCAGCTTTGGCATGGCCTCCGGCAGGCGGGTGAGAACCATGGAGTCGGCGCGAACACGGACAGCATGGGTGTAGGTAATAGAGGAGTTCTTGATTGCATCGGCGCAGACCTTCAAGTCCTGTGGGATGGAAGAGGAAGTTAGAGGAAGTCAGGTGCGGTTAAGCGCACAGGGTGTCAAGCAGTGGCCGTCAGCATACAGTAGTGCTTAGAACTAATTGACTTTCAATCATCTACGCACAGGCACTTCTCGTTCGGATTTTCCGGACCCAATGAATGACTTCGCCAAGCATGCATCACACATCACCCGTTCGCTACCCTGCACGAACATCAACACAAATAGGCGCACCCAGTAACCCAACCCCCCGACCCAAGAAGAACCCGGGGCCAACTGCCTCTTTCCTAACAGATTCAAGCAACACCACAGCTATGCATAATCAAACTCACCGCTATCTGGAACAGCCACTTCTTGGGATTATGCGGCGCGGTGAAGCCCGTTAGGTCCCAGCCATCCAGCTTAATCAGCTCCTCCACAATCGCATAATCGGGGTGCAGCACCACGTGCGGTTTTAGCTGGTAAAGGAAATCGCTCGCGGCCTGACCCTTATACTCCGCCGGAGACACCACGAACACATCGTACGCCATGTCGAGGGCGTTCAAGACGTTGCGTTGAATGCTGGTCCATGGAAACGGGCCTCCCCGGAACTGCCCGGTGACGCAGACGGCTGCCCGCTGCTGCTGCGACGGGACTGCGGGTTGGCTTGTGGCGACAGCGACGGCGGTGGAGGAGGGCGCACTGAGCACCGCCCGCACCGCTACCAGCTCAGTTGCCGTTAGCTGACCCAGATCAGTGAGGTACGAGTACAACATGAGAACGTCGTCCCCCTGTGAGCGTGTGGGGGGTGCGTGTGGGAGGGGAGAGCAAAAACCCAAGTCATCAAAACAGCCAAGTCACTTAATTAAGCAAAAACGGGAACAGACAATGTCGTCAGACACGGATGTCATGGTCCCATGTGCGCCCTCGTGTCACAACATGCAGCAGCTCGAGGACATGTGATCCCAGCTCCCGGCTCTGGCCCCTTCCATAAGTCCCTCCTCACCCACTCCCCTCCTCCTCGGTCCAACCACTACCCAAGCACTACCGTTACGACGTCCCAACAGCCCAAAACCGCCGAGCTGCTGCCGTACCCATTCACCTCACCTCCAGCAGACCGTGCTCGTACAGGGCAATGTACAGCGTCAGCACACGCGCTCCCAACCGCTCCAGCCTCCTGTGGGGGCCTCCCGCGGTGGTACCGTCCAGGTCAACCGCATTGAGCACCTGCAGCAGCCCCTCCGTCTTGAGGTACAGGTCCAGCTCGGCTTGGAAGTCCTTGAGGTAAGCGTGCGCATTGCGGTACTGCGTGACCCAGGGCGCGGAAAAGGCAAGGCCGCAACCCAGGCCCCACATGGCACGTTGAAGGATGTACGAACGCCAAATATCGCTGACGCGGCCGTGTACGGTCACCGGAAGAGCCATGCCAGCAATAAGCTCGGCGCTGATTAGCGTTGCTTGTGCGTTCCACGGTGCATAGGTGCCGGAAGGGTAGGCCAGCCATGAATTCAGAGGGCGGAAGTAGAGGGGGAGTTCCCGGGTGAGCCGCCAGATGGCATCCATGTCTGGGTCGGCATTGGCCAATGACTGCAGGACGCAGATCCTGTCCGGATGACCGTTCTCCCCAAGCTTGGCGGGACGCACTCCGTTGCTGGTGGTGGGGCGATCGATAAGGCTTAGAGGGAAACCGCGAGGCCAGGCACCAGGGACACCCCAAAATGGGTAAGGGTTGAAGACGATGTCCCCTGAAGTTGGTGAAACCAGCTCCGGCATGGAGCCATCCTCTGGTCGAAACGACCTAGGCAGCCATGCGGCAGAGTTGTCAAGGACGATGTTGTCATCGTCTGTGTCGTAGATAACCTGGGCGCCATGGACGGCAGCATACATGAACCCCACATTCTTACGGCCGAAGTGGTTCCAGGGTATGCGATCCATCCCCTTCCAGCCAAGACCCTCCTGGTCCGTCACAGTCAAGATGACGAGTCCGGGACCGCGGAGGTTGAAGTCCGCAGGAGATTTCCGGTCAAGCACTATCACCTTGCACCACCCGGTCATATTAGCCAATGCTTGCAAGTTCGGCGAGGCTACGTTAATGGTGGTAGTAACAATCCAGTGCGAGCAATTCCGCTGCTGTCGCAACGGAGACACGGGCCTTGGAACCTCATTGGGTAGAAGATCTAGTTTGAAGCGCCTGAAACGAAGCGGGCGGTAAACCTCGCCGCTAGTTGCACCTTTCCCGACTATCGGGTGACGCCATAGCAGTGACTGACGGCCGCCGTCTGGAAGCAAAGACGGGGACGCGGTAGAGACAAGTACATGCAAACCAAGGACCACCCAGTAAGCAACGTACGTACGTATTCGCAGCATTTGTAATAGGTTTAAGGTTACTGACTGAATTCAGGTCATTACAAGGACATTTGCCGCGCGCCCACAACATTTCACGAATAAGGCCCTGGCCGTTCGTGCTGTGCTCAACACTACTTGCCTTCACCTTTCCCCCTTCAGTTAACGTTCTGTAAAGGAGAGCGTTGTATTACATCTCTCTTTGCAAACATGCTTGCGCATGTATAACGGTCCCGCCTTTGTTGTTGCAAGCGCGACTCAAAGATTTCAATTGCTTGCACACGTTGTCTAAAGAGTATAATTTTCAGTGTATGAGGCATCAATGCTTGAAGAGTTCGTTGGAGATAGCGGTAATATCTCGAGCTCGGCAGCATGTCCTCGCAAACCTGACACTTGCGTTGTGCAGCGCCCTAACTATGTCATATGCATGCGCCAACCCGTCAATGCCGCTAGGGGTAGGTCATCCTTAGGACGTGCCTTTGCGCCTTGGCATGTCCACCTGTGGCATCATACAGGCAGCAGTACTGGGCGCGGAGGGACTCGTAAGGATATGCCCCAAGGAGGGCATGAGCCCAATGCGGGGCGGGTAGGTGTGAACGTTAATGAATGATGCTTTAAAGGCAAGGGGGTTAAGAGGATAGTTTGCTGATACCATAGTGTGTTGTTAGCACCCTGTGTTGATGCTACCGACACCTTTTTAAGGGCTTACTAAGCCAACGGTAGCGGTTTTGACGTAAGCAACTCCAGCTTCAACGGCTCGCCCAGCAGTCCCTCTTGGGTAGCGGCATGGAAAGGCTGAAGAGCGTTGGCAAGAGCTCTGTTCGACTCTAGAAAATGTGAAACCGGCGGTACGGCATAGGGGACCCTTACTGTCGGATACGCGTTTGGAAAAGCAATTATATAACTGGCACTGAACGTGGACGTGTTCACTCGCACAGACACCTCACGTGGACTGCCGTGCAACGCATGGATGCCAGACCAACCCTCAGACGGAGTCACCAGCGGGTAGGGATCCAGCCTCGGTCATCCACCTCAGCCACATCAGAGAGGAGTCGGCCCCGTAGGACCCGTTGAGCGTGAAGCATTGGACCTTAGGTAGGTGTTATCGGACACGGCCCAGCCAGTCCCCTGGGTCATCCATAGGTTCCTTACCCCCAAATCCACAGGTTCATTTGCATGTCCATAAACTACAGTTGAGGCGTATACCAACAGCTCAGCAGGTATGCTTTTAGCTTTTTTGTTCGCAGGTGTGCAACATGCCACAGTGCACGTGACTGGTTCATACGCGATATATATATGATTACACTAGGTTGGTTGGTGCCTTATGCTGAAATGCGTCAATTGGAACTGTTCTTTCCTCGCTCTCCACCATTTTGGTCTGTTGCACCGTACGAATAACGTGGGTGCCTCTATCTTAATGTATAGCCTGTTTATATACTTTCAAATACTTGCTCGCGACGTCTGAGACGAATTTCGTCACCAAGGTGCGAAAGCTCACAAACGACGCGTCGTTCCAGGCATCCGCAGCTGTCGCCCTAGCAGCAGCCGCGACTTCCGAGCAAGACCAGCTGCGGTACACGCGGGAGGCGCTGAATCAATTGGTGCAGGTGGCGGGGGTGCAGCAAACAGCGTTGGAGATGGCGAATATGCGGGCGAAGGGTTTTAAGCACGCCACTGCAGCCAAGGTCATTGCTGGCCCACCGGAGCAGCGCGAGTTGGTGGGGGTGTTGACGTCGATGTCGGATGAGGTAGCCGGTGCAGTCAGCAGCTTCTTTTCGGCGGCCTCCAAGACAGCGGCGACCAGTTGCGCGCCAGTGCCGTCGATTCAGACGTCTGCCTTTCCGGCCTTTGGCTATCAGGGACTCGCAGCCGCAGCACAGCCAGTCCCGCAGATGGCGCCACTTCAGCTGCCGGGACCGCCAGCGCAACGGCCAGTCGGCGGTGTCGGTGCGGCGGCGCCAGGGGCTGCGCAGGATGCAGTGGCAGGCAGGGGGTTTGGGTGCCACGAGTGCGGCGCTCGCGGCCATGGCTTCTCGAACTGCCCCGTGCTCATCGCTCTGTCGAAGTCTGACCCGATGAGTTTCGCGAACAAGTGGCAGCAGCACCACGAGCGCGTGCAGGCCGATGCCGCACGCAGGCCTCCACGCGGTCCTCGTTAGGGTGATCGCCTCGGCGACCCGCCGGCCGTCACGCCGGTCACGGCTCGGCGGGATGCGGTGCACTCCGAAGGGGAGTCAGCTCCTGGAGTGTCATCGCCGACGGGCGCTACCGCAGGGCTGGACAACGACATAGAGAGAGGTGAGCGTGGTCGGGAGCTAGGTTCCGGTTGGTAGAGGCATGTACCTGGGTTGGGTGAGTCGTCCTCGCTAGTGGGTCGCGTGTCGTCAGGGGTCAGAGCGGCCGTATATAGCGCCGGCTAGGAAGGTTTGTTTCCCTGCGTTGTTCGTGCGTTCTGCTGGGTTGATCGTCGTCTTGTTGCCTTTGGCGTGCTTGTCTCTCTGCCTATTTTGGCCCTTCTCCTGCCCCGCGGTTTTGCACTCTCTGCCCCACGCCCTCCCTCCCTTATGCCCGGTGCTGTTGAGCCCGGTTATTGGTGCTGTTGAGCACAATTGAGACACGGTTGGTGCCTTGTTTACCCTGGCTGTATAGATCTGGACGCGGCGGCCTTGGAAGAGGCTTTGGACGATGGATCGGCCCAGCCGCCTGAGACTCGGCAGTGGTTCGGTCCTGACGGCAACAAGCTGGTGATGGCGGCATGGCTCAAGTACGGTGTCGATACACCCGTGACGCGCAACGAGACGGAGTGGATGTTCCATACGGAGCCGGCGCTTTCCCACCACCTACAAAATTACCCGTCTATTTCGCCGCACCTGGAGGCCATGGGTCGTTACTTTGACCAGCTGCTGGCGTCGGGCCTGACAGAGGAGTACGATCCGGCACTACATGGTTCGGAGACAGACTTTGCAGCCGTGATTAATCCACTACATGTGGTCTTAAAGGGCGACGGCGACATACGACCGATTATCGACCCGACTCGGTCTGGGGTCAACGACTGCATGGTTCGGCTGCCGTGTCCGCTCCCTGGTCTGGCCGACATTCTACAACAGCTTCCGGCGAACGGTTTCTTGGGCAAGCGGGACCTCGCCAGCGGCTTTCACCACGTCAAACTGGCGCCGGCGGCTCGTCGGTTCATGGCCTTCCGTCACCCGGTACATGGGCGCCTACAGCGGTGGGTGGTGCTGCCGTTTGGAGCCAGTCAGAGCCCGCCGTTCTTCGTGAGCTCACCACGGCAGCGGCCAGGATTTTCCAGGATGAGTGTGACAAGCGGGGCCTGCAAGTGCGTCTGTTCGTCTACGTCGACGACTTCATGATTTTGGGGCGGTCGCATGGTGACGTACTAGGAGCCTTTGAAGTGATGGATCAGCTGGGCAGGGAGCTGGGGTTGGAGTGGAAGCTGTCTAAGGACTGCGGCCGCGACGAGCCCCGCCAGCAGCTGGAGTTTCTGGGCATGTTGTTTGACACTGTTCGCATGGAGATGAGGATCGCCCCCTCCAAGCGTTTGAAGTATCACGAGGCAGTGGCAGCCTTGTTGGCTGCGGGCTCCCGGGGTCAGGCGGTGACGAGGCGCGACTTGCAGTCAGCGGTGGGCAAGATGGCCTTCGTGGCGCGGGCATGCCGCTGGGGGTTCTCCTTCCTGCAGGCGCTGTTCGATACCGTGTACGAGGGCAGCAGCGCAACAGTCCTGCTTTCCCCGGAGGCACTGGACGACTTGTCGTTCTGGGCAGACGTGCTGAGCGCAGACTCGTCAGTGTGGGACGGTGTGAAGCAAGCCACCGTCAGCCACATGGACTTGGTAAAGGGGGTGTTTCAAGGGCCCGATGGCGCAGTCATATATACGGATGCCAGCGGTTCAGGGTACAGTGCAGCGTGGAAGGAATCGGAACTTCAGGGCGTCTGGTCCGCGGACGAGCGACAGCTGCACATTGTGTGGCTGGAGCTTAGCGCTATTCTCCACGCGCTGCGCGCGTTCGGCCCCCGCCTCCGCGGCATTCAAGTGCTGGTGCGGTGCGACAACACACAGGCGGTGGCGGCCGTGTCGCGGGGGTCAACGCGTGTGAAGGATGGTCGCGCCATATGCCGGGAGATTGCCCTTCTGTCCATCAGCCACGGGTTTGAGGTGCGGGCGCAGCATATCCGGGGAGTTGACAACGTCAGAGCCGACCGTCTGAGTAGACACCTGGAGACGGCCCGTCAGCAACAGCTGCGTCTACTGCCCCACGTGTTCAAAGCGCTCTGCATCGACCCGCGCTACCAGCCACAAATGGACTGCTGCTGCGACGATCAGGGCACCAACAGGCAGCCAGGATGCACAGACTTCTTCTCCCCAGCCCGCTCTGTGATCGGACAGGCAGCTGCCTTGGCAGGGAGGATCCTTTGGGCTTTCCCGCCCTCAGAGCTTGTTGGGGAGGTGCTGGATGAGATCGTGGCGGCGTTCCGGTTGCAGCCCCAGCTCACTCGGGCGACAGTGGTGGTGCCTAATTGGCCGGAGCGGACTTGGTTTCAACGGCATGTCAGGGCCCGCAGCTCCCTGTTTCGGCAGGAGCAGCGCCTAGCTGCTGGGCAGCGCCTGTGCGCTTGGGCATCGGGGCGGATGGCAGACCCATGCCCGTATGACCTTCTGGTTCTTCGCCTGCCTTAACGGTTTGGACCCCTTTCACCGTCTCTGATCGCGGCCAGTCCGTGATATGTTGGACACCTTGAGCGCCTTTGTGACGCTGCAAGTGCCGCCCGCTCCTGCTCCCCAGGTCCAACCATCCCGCCAGGGGGACAGTCGATTTGCCGCCTTTGTACCAGACGAGGTGTGGCGCCGGTCGTAACATGCGAAGAATGCGGGGAGGCGTTTCACCGGCAGTGCTTGGGACTGGAGCGGACGTCGTATGCGGGCGGGTGGTTTGTATGCCCCACCTGCGTCCTGCATGCGTCAGGCCTGTCCACCACGGCTGCGGGCACGACAGCATGGCAGCTTGCAACCCAGCACGTATGGCTGGTGGGCTCAGCCGTGGCAAGCAGCTCGGCGTCCACGTATCTGACTAACCGTCGGCGCTTTGTACGATTCTGCGAGGAGCAGCTGGGCTTGTCCGAGCAAGAGGCGCTGCCGTGGAGCAGGGCGGCAGACCTGAATCCCATGATGGTCTGCCTGTTCATCACGTACGCGGTGTCGAGGTATGGTAGATCCTCGGTGGAGGGCACTCTGTCAGCACTGGGCGACTGGCAGCGCTCCCGGGGGGTGGGTACCAAAGGGCGAGACCATCTCCAGCCACCCGCGGGTGCAGATCACCCTCCGACGGGCACTACAGTCACGGGCACCTTCACGGCCCGAGGACCATGGTGCCAAGGCGCCGCTCACGCTAGGCATCCTGCGGCTCCTGGTGGGTTGGGTAGCCGCGCGCGCCGTCGCGACGCCAGAGGTCGCGGCAAGGAGTGCGGCAGACGTTTGCTGGCTGGTGGTCGGTTTCTTCGGACTTCTGCGGCGCTCGGAATTGTTCGCGCTGACTCCGGCAGACATCACGGAGCTCCCCGGGGGGGGGGGTGTTGGTGTGGATCGCTCGCAGCAAAGGCGACCAGCTGGGGCAAGGCGCATCGGTGTGCTTGGGTGAGAGTACGGCGAGCGGGATCCCGGTGGGTAAGATTGTGCGGCGGCACCTGCAGTCCCTCGCTTTGGCGGGATTAAGTCAGTCAGGCCCCCTGTTCCCGAAGTGGAGCCGAGCGGGTCTGGTGCATGGGCAGAGCATGGGGAAGGGAGCGTTCACCGCTCGCCTGAGAGAGTTATTGAAGGAGCTAGAGCGGGACTTTCCTCAGTTACCACTGAAGTTAGAGCTCTTTTCGGCCCATAGTTTGCGGCGGGGGGGAGCTATCGCCTTGGCGGAGGCAGGAGTGAGTAGGGACCTGATTAAGCTGCACTGGAGGTGGCGTTCGGATGCTGTCGATGCGTACCTGCAGCCTTCCTTGGCAACAAGACTGTCCCTAGTCGAGCGGCTTTAAGTTTTAGGGTCTGAGAGGGGTGGTGTCCCAGCGCCTGGACTGGGTTATGGGGGAAGGTTGGAGCCGTGGGCAGGCCGGCCACACGGCCCCAACTGTTTTGGTAGTCGCCGGGCCACCAGGTGTGTTAGGAGCCCCAGACGGGAGAGGCTAGGCGTGTTGGTGAACGCTGGTTGTGATGCACGGGGCCCGGTCTGTCTTATTTTTCCCCATCCCACACGCCGCCCCCTTAGCCGCGTGTTTGTGTTTTGGCCAGGCAGCTTGTGCCTTTTCGGTTTTGGTTGTAGCAACAGAGGCGCTCTGCTCTGTAGGTTTCGGTGGTATCATTGAACGGAGCTGCGTTCCGGCTCACAGGGATTTCGCAGACTAGTAGACCGGAGTGCTGGTGTTGGAGTGTACGTCTTGCTATCGTTGGGCCTATTCGGACGATGCGCCGGTAATGTGGGCGCCTTACGGTCAGTTCATTGTTAAGACTCATGGCTCCCTGGAGCCCGTACTAGCTAGCAAACTTGCGTTCATGTCAGCCGTCTGGTTACAACAGTATTATCCTTTTGCGCCGGTTTGGCCCGCAGCTCGATCGGAAGGAGCGGCCGTACTGTAGTACTTTGCGTACCCCTTCAAAAATTAATGAACCGACTAGGATAAACTTATGACTAGTAATACCACCAATAGGTGTACATATACCCTGTTTTGGGATTTAGTATGCCTGGCAGCTTTGAGTGCTCTCGAGATGGGGAGAAAGTTGATGTATAGGACAGGGCTTGGGGAGGGAAAGGGAGGAACAGCTACGGGGCAAGCGATTAACCGTATTGGTGTTGCGGTTACAGCGGGTGTCTGGGCACGCATCCGTTCTCTTGTCACCTCGAGTACTCCCCCAAGAGGTTGGGGTTTGGTTGGATCAGTGCTATACAGACCACCACCAGGTGAATTAGGGGTTTTCAAACATTTATCCCTTACTTGAAGAGGGACGTTTGATCAAAATGACTTAAGTTTGTGGCATGGCCTACCAGGGCGATAGCGTTGTGCGTAGGACTTAGGAGTCGTTCTGACTCCCCCGTAACAATCGCATACGCAAGCTTTGCACCTCACATGATGTCGAGGTCATCTTTCGGGGATGGCCTCCTCAGCCGCCGATCGTACAACGAAGCAACAGAAGTAGCTAATGGCTACCGTAACAGGACTGGAAGGGGGGGGCGGTCTAAAGGGGGAGCAAGCCTTTTCCTGCCCTATCACCAGGACGTTTGCATACAGTAAATCTCCCACTATCTATACGGATGACGAGAAGTGGGCCTGGCATGACAAACTAGCACTTCAACTGCAGACAACCTTAGTTGAATGAGGGCCGGTGGGGGTGTAAGGAGGAGAGTGCCCCTCCCCCTGCGGGGCAATTTACCCGCCATGACTCACCAGCTGGAACCAGCCGTTACTAGACCGCTCGTACTGGCGTCGTCGGCCTCCGCTGGAATTTGTTCTATACGGCCTAATAGGTCGTCTTAATACACCGACCCATGGGTCGCCAACCAGTTCGTGGCGGCAGGGACCTTCTCCTTCGGGATAAATGTTAGCTGCGGGTTCATGAGCACTGTGGCATCATCGCTACTGGGACCGAACTGAAGCTGTTGTACAACAGTGCGCGCGGGTGGGGGTTTTAAGCGGGAGGGTGCTCCCTCCCCCTCTGGGTCTATTTGTACCTAGGCTGGTCGTTCCAGCCAGCCGTTCAAGGATGAGGGTGACCTCAACCACATGACAGGCCCGGTCTTCGTCCCCTAAACCGTCAGCTGAACAACGATACCCGCTCACTCTCTCACTTTACCCCTGATCCCGCCTAGAGTTCATTTCTCGCACGGTCTCTTCTACTGTCCCCCGCTGTAATCTCCGCATCCTAACAAGCTGTCATTGCCATTGTAAGGGTTGTTGAAGTAGACAGTCCGCCCATCAACATCATCAGTGAGAGGGACACATCAGGTGCACTTGGAGGGACCCGCAATATTGCGCTTGCGGACCCGTGGGTCAGCTTTGCACTCGGAGAGCAAAGCTTGCGCCCCTGCCGCCCGCGAGAGGCGCAGAAGCCACCGGCGCCGTACAGCAGATCATTCCTGTCGAAAGCATGAAGGCTTTTGGATTCTACAGGTTGGTTTAGCGGCCTCCTTGTAACAAGTTTGCTCTAAAATGGCTGATACCGTCTCCCAACAGCGCCTCTTGCCTTTCGCGTTGACTTTGTCCGTCGTCGCCATTTTGGTATCCTATCCACTTATAGCTCGCTTCGGACATATTGAAAAGACAGAGCGGGAGCTGATTGTCTATCACCCACTGTACCAAGTAGCGTCCACTGCCGGACCAAATGTAACACTAATGATCTTCGCCACCAAAATGACTCGCGAGTCATGCGCGCTCGTCAAGTCGGCGCTTGCTAACGGCTTACAGGTACCGTAATAAGCAAAGCTGGCAAACTGGAAATGCACGTGGGAGGCGCGGCCCAGCAGGTGCCTCGCATGCCTTTGCCACCCAATGACCCAACACCCACTGACACGACCCTGTGCCCGTTTGCTGATCTCATCGCGTCACACCTCCCGCAGGTCGACATCGTTGGATGGGTTGGCAGCGACAAGAAACCCACGGAACAAGTTGTTCGGGTGACTCCTCGGGAGTTTGCCCGACGTCTGTCCGAACTGCATCCGACCAGGCTGGTTCTCGGGCTGGACGGCTACGACACGCTGCTCTCCCGCGCCGCCACGCCCCGGCAGCTCGCGGAACGTTACAGTGACTTCCGCGCCCAGTTTGTTTGGAGCGCCGAGGCCAACATGTACCCCTCCTTCGACCAGCTGCCCCCCAACGTGGCCCGGGACTACCCCGGCCAGTGGCCCGTTGAGTGGCACAGCTGGACTCCCCCGCTGCGCTGGAAGAAGCCGCCCTACCCCTACCTCAACTTCGGCGGCTGGATCGGCCATGCAGGCAAGGCCGCGGAGGTGATGGCGGCAGCAGCCAAGTACGTCAGCCCCTGCGCGCCGCTGGACGAGTCACTGCACCCCAAGGGCGGCTGCCCCGCGAAGTTCGACCAGCACGCCGCGCAGATGGTTCTTGTGGAGGAGGTATGTCTGAAGAAGGGCGATGAGGGCGCTCGCTGCGCGCTGGACGTGTACGGCGGCATCTTCTACAGCGGCTGGCTGAACTGCACGGGGCTGGTGCCGCACGCCAGCGGCTACTGGACCAACACGGTGGCGGGCAACGTGCCGCTGGCGGTGCACTTCAACGGGGACGCCAAGAAGGAGTGTCTGTACCTGGGGATTCGGGACTACATGTACTCGAAGCGGACGGGGTGGTACCACCGGGTACCCTTTGACGTGAACACCCAGGTGCGTGTGAGCAACCGGGAGAAGGCGTTCAATACCACGTTTAGCGCGCTGTGCCCTGAGGAGGTGTAGCAGGGCAGGTGGGGGAACAAGGGAGAGGAGTGGGGCGGGGGTTCTAGGGGTTGTGCCTGCGGAGGTGTCCGTGTGGGGGTGCGAGGAGTGTGTGTTAAGAAAACTGGCCGCGAGTCGGAACTGGTGTGTGTGTTAAGGAAACTGGCCGTGTGTGTTGGCAGGTTGTCTTGCCGTGTTGCGAGCTATGCTACCTTGGCAGGGTCTGCGTGCGGGCGGCTGTGTGCAGCTGCGGTTGCATGGCAGACAGGGGCTTGGGGCGGTACGATTGTACGACGCAAACCCACACGTTTGGCGCTTATGGCTGTGGCTCAGGCGAGAGTGCGGCTGGCATAGTGTGGTGTGGGATCGTACTGATGTGGGCCTAAATGGACGTAATTGAATTCTTTCGGACAATGACAAGCGACGGACGCCCTGCACGTGTTATGTTGTGACACAGTGTAGGATGCCAACATGACAGCGGTCTCAGCATCGCAACCCTCTCGCATGCATCGCTATTGGCGCTGCATTGCGCTACCCTCGGAGCAGTTGTTCCGTGGGACTGGCGGGAGGGTGCTAGGCAGGCGGCTTGTGCAAGATTCGAATGCGACACAGGATCTGAAGCAGCTCGAATGGCAGCGTTCGGCTGGGATGCATCGTGCTTATTAATGTTGCTGTTCGGGCGTACATGGTTGAGGCAGTTGATGTCTTGCTGGACTGCATGTTGTGCGGTACATACAGCCGTACCGGCGCCGCAGAGCAGCAGGCTGGGAGCAGCTTGGATTCCGTTAGGCTTCCGTTTGCATGGCGGCTAGGACTTGACTGCTGGACAAGGCGCGTTACTGGTTGGGGACCTGGCCACTAGCTGTGCAGTAGTGGCCAGGTAGCGAGCCTCACACCCTGCTTCGCGGTTAGCGAGTGTGTTAAGAAAATTGGCCGTGAGGCGGAACGTACATACGTAGCGAGTGTGTGTGCTGCTTGCGCACAGTGGTGAGGTTGAGGACGAGTGTCACGGGCTATCTGAGCGCCTTGCTTGTACCGGCAACTCCTCGAGGTGCACGGGGGCGACATGAGCCGCCCAGGATGTAACTCGTGGTCTGGCCTGTCTGGCCCTTAAATGGTCGCCCCTGTTGAGCCCCCATCGTGAAAAAGCACATCACGCCATAACCTGGAAGCGCGTATTGGAAATGGGTTGTGAAGTTGGGTGCACTGGCTGTTATGTGTTTGTAGTGTCACGTGGCCAGTCATCACGCCTGGTACACGCCCCACAGTGCACCTGCTTGCTCCTTGGTCGTCAGTGGCGCCGTGATCCCTGCGACGTTAGAAGCACGTTCTGTAGTCCCGTGGCCCCCTGTCTTGCCTCAGCCACGTCGACGAACTGACTAGGGAACGGGGGAGATACCCAGGTGAGCGAGCGCGTGCACAATTGAATTGGGTTGGTATGTGTCCGGACTCCGGAGGTCAGGTGGGATAGGCGTGCTGGCATTCTGTAACGCCTCGGGCTACCGTAATGATTGGAATCACACACGCATTTCCGGTGTAAGCGTATATTTGCATGTCAACATATGCGCTTTTAGCCGTTAAGTTCGCAGATGTGCAACATGCCAGAGTGTATGTGACCGGTTCACAAGTGATATACATGCGAGGACACCACGTTACTGGGTGTTATGTGAAGCTTGTGCAGGAATGCGCCAGTTGGAACTGTACTTTCCTCGCTCTCTAACATACTGGTCTGTTGCACCGTACGACTACCATGGGTGCCTGCCTCTTTATGTATTGCCTGAGTCTATACTTTGATATACTTGCAAGCTGTTGTAACATTACTGTGCTTCTTGCGGACGGTTGGAAATAGCTGCAGAGTATAGTTATCACATCCTCCTGATTGGTACGCTGCCTGTACTTAGCACCGCACGATGGCTTCAGCAGAGGCTCTTGCTATACTAAGGGAGCTGCAGTCGCGTCCAGACAATAAGGTGCGCAGCGCCTGCCGGAAGCGACGCCTGCTCGCCTTCAGGTCTCTTAAGATTAACACCTTGCAGGTCTGCGCGGACTGTGAGATGAAGAATCCACAGTGGGCTTCAGGTACAGATGCTTACCGTTGGATAGCCTTTTCTTGGCTTGATGCCGATTGTTTTGCCGATGGACTGACCTACCTCCGCTCTATGCAGTTTCCTACGGTATATTCATGTGCTTGGAATGCAGTGGGCGACACCGTGGCCTAGGTGTCCATATTAGCTTTGTCAGGTGCGCGATGGAACATGCCGCTGGCAGCTAGCGGCATTTCCAGACGCCCCCTTGCCCCATACTATTGCAGATCGGTTACTATGGATTCCTGGTCAGCGGACCAGCTAAAGAAAATGCAATGTGGCGGCAACGCAAAACTGAACACATTCCTTAAGCAATACGGCGTGGAGAAGAACACGGACATTAAGGAGAAGTACAACACGCGTGCAGCAGAGGTGAGGCTAACGTTAGGGTTTTTAACCCTCCGCCTCGTCTCCCAACACCCACCCGGACCATCGACTTGCCGTGTTGAGCTCCCTACCGATTTCCACCGCTCTAACCAACACCACCACTCCATGCCACTTCTCAGTTTTATCGGGAGAAGCTGCGAGCCCAGGTGGAGGGCAGGGACTACACGCCGCCCTCGCCCGCGGAGGTCGGGTCACCCGTGGGCCCCAGCCCCCGCGGCGGTGCGGCCGCCTCGCGGACCTCCTCCAGCAAGCTGGCGGACGACGGCTGGGGCGACTGGGACAACAAAGGCAGCGCGCCTGGGCAGCAGGTGTGATCTGGGTTGGGTACGGCAACCTCCATGTAGCCACCCGTGTCCTGAATGGTGCGGTTGTCGTACATGCGACGCTGTGCCGTAGCCGTGCTGATCCGCGTGTGGCGCTGCGCTGAGCTGCAGGGGGGCGGTGGCAGCGGCTTTGGCGGCAAGAGTGAGTACACGAAGTCCCAGCTGGAGGCGTCGGCTGCCGGCAAGGAGACCTTTTTCGCGCGCAAGATGCAGGTCCGTGGGGTCGGGCACGGCGCCAGCAGCGCACGGACCCCCGTTCATGAAGGTTGCTGGCATGTGGCAGCGAACACTGGGCGGGATCAGGGGGCCTCTCCAACCACGGTCATCCCGTATTCACCTCTGCCCCCCTCCCCCCACTCCGGCACCCACCCCAGGAGAACGCCTCGCGGCCTGAGGGTCTGCCCCCCAGTCAGGGCGGCAAGTACGTGGGGTTTGGCTCCGCGCCGGCCCCCCGGCCCCGCACCCAGGGCGGTGTGGAGGACCTGAGCAGCCTGCTGTCCTCCACGCTGAGCACCGTCAGCAAGGTGGCGGAGACGGCCGCAAAGACCGCACAGCAGGCGTACAAGAGGTGGGGAGGGGGGGCATATGGGGTAGTGGGGAAGCGACGGAAAGTCCAACTGTGGGGTCAAAACAGATCGAACCATAGGAGACAAGTCATGCAGGAGGCGGGCTAGGGCCGCCATGGGGTGCATGATGGCATGCCACCTTGTGATGCAACTCCCAAACAACCAGACGCCATGCACCTGTGTGTGCCCACCTGCCCATGCCCCCCGTGCTCTCCCCACCCCACCCCGCAGCGGCTCTGCCCAGCTGACCCAGACGCTGCAGGAGAAGCAGGTCGGGGAGGCGCTCAGCCAGAACGCCAAGGTCATCGGGGAAAAGGCGGTGCATGTGGCCCAGGTACGTGGTGCGGGTGGGGGACACAGGGACTTGGAAGTGGCCAGAGGGGCTGGTTGCTGCTGACCTCTTGACTGATAGCGTTCCTTCAACATCCCCGCACATGCGCTCCCACATGCCCAACACACCCACCCGCTCCCCACCCAACCCCCCGCCCCCCCTCCCCCCAGTCCGGGTTCGCCACCCTGACGGGTCTGTACGCCAAGGTGGCCTCCTCGGTGGAGCAGGTGGCGCGGCAGCAGGGCCTCAGCATCGACCTGGGGGCGCACCGGGCGGCGGCGGCAGCGGCGTCCAGCAGCTGCGGGGGCGCCAGCGCGGGGACCTCGTACGGTGCGTTGGCATGGGGGAGGGGGAGGGGTGAGGGAGGGGGCGCAAAGCTGTGATGGAACATAACGTGTGCGGTGAGGAGGGTGAGGGCGCAAGGGGAGCGCGAGTTGACTGTCGAGGCGACTGAGGGGGGTGGGACGCGTGCCGGTAGCCCAGCAGGTGCATGTCGGGGCGAGTAGGGAACTGCTTCAACCTTCATGTGCTCAACTGATGAGGGGCGCGACCCGTGTTGTGATGCGTGTGTGTGTGCAGGCGGCGCCTCTGCGGATGCGGCAGGGGCGGGGGCGGGGCAGCGAGGGGGCATGTCGAGCGGGAACCAGTTCCGACAGGGTAGCGGCAGGCCGGGGGCGGGGGCGATGAGCGGCGGGGGCAGCGGCTTTGCTGGCTTTGAGGCCGACGGGGCGGACGGCGATGGCGACGGTAAGGGGGGATGGGAGGGGCTGCACGCCGATACCTATGGGACGTGGCTGCCAAAGGGATTCGTTTACCCTGGGTTGTTGTCAATCATGCTATCCTATTTTCTTACTAGGGAAGTTAGGGATTATAGGGATTTCTTTGTGGAGACCTACCTACGACACACCGACCAAGTATGAAGCATCTCGCATCTAACCCTCACGTGCCCCCCCCCCACATGCTTCAGGCTGGGGTGGCTGGGGAAATGCGAGCGGAAAGGCCGCGGCGGTGGAGCCTCCTCGGCGGTCTCCTGAACCGGCGGCGGCAGCGTCGCGGGGTGGCAGCAGCGGGTCCGCAGCGGCGGCAGGCAGCAAGACACACAAGTCGAAGAGCATGCCGGCGCTCAGCAAAGGTGGACAAGATTCCGACAAGGAGGAGGAGGAGTGGGGCAAGTGGTAGGGGGGGCCACTGTGCGGCCTTGGAGCAGAATCTAGGGGTGGGGTTAGTAACGGGATAGTAGCCAAGGGATGGTAGCGGCGGGCTCGCTTTAATTATATATGTGCATCTTTTATCCGAGTAGGCTGACGTGATTAGACTTTCGGTGGGTGTCAGCGGTTTGCGAGCCCGTCTTTGCCAGATGCTGGCAGGTGGTATCGAGTTAGCTAGCGGTGGCCATATGGCATGTGGGTTAAGCGAAACGTGGGTTAAGCGGGATGCAGGATTGGCCTGATGCTATGTTTGGTGCATGGGAAAGCTTGGTCTTACTGCGGGCTGCGCGGAATCCAGCGTACGACGTGTGATTTCCCCGAAATGAGCACATTCGAAGTGGCATGAAACGCACTGATCATACATGCAAACTCAGTCCACAATTTAGTCTGTAACGTGCACTCCTTTACAGGCTACGGTGTCCTTCCGTCCACAAGGTTGGCCTTATCTTCTGCGCACTACTTTGTACACGCTTGCAGATTTGTTCTGCCGGCTATGATACTGGTTGCCATGCGCGTCCTCACATACTCGGACAGGCAGCAGTAGAGACAAACCGGGCTCAAGTCCGCCGCATATGTAACAGAGTAGTTGAAGCTTTCTTAAAGTGCTTTACCTCTCCAGCTCCGGTTCTGCTTGTTCGCCGAGCACTGCTAACCGCACGTCAGTGGAGATCTCAGGATGGAGGCCGGGCAGGATGGCCAAGAAGGCCACCAGGAGAGCAGCCTGGATGCTCAAGCATCCTGTGAGTCTATCCTTGCGCCCCATATTGTTCCTTGCATTCTGCATCGCTTTTCAGCGCGTCACACGCCGTCATGCGCAATTTCGCTCACTACCAACCTTGCTAAACATGCCAAATCCAGACGAAGGCATGCCGGAGGTGAACGCTACAAATGCTGAAAGCGAAAACCACAATCATGACCAGCAACAAGGCGCGGAGCCGGTGTTTGTCAACACCGAGGCGCCGCTCCCATCATCACCACCGCCTGCTGCTGCTGAGCCTCCGGGCCTCGGCTTGGAGGCCCCCGCCTTCGTACAGCAGCAGCAATTCGTATACACAGATGCCGCATCAGCAGCGGAGGCAGCTCCCCCCCAGGAGGCTGCTGCTGCTGCTGCTGTGGGCCCGGAAGCTGCAGCTCCAGGGGTCCCGGAGGGCGGCCCCCTGGGGCAAGCCAGCGCTGGCGGTAGTGGAGAGGATGGGGCGGGCGGCGAGACCAACAAGAGGCGGCGACGGAAGTGGGGACCGCCCGCAGCGGATGCGGTTCCGGGTGCTGCTGCGGAGGCGGGGGGTGTTGATGGAGGGGCGGCGGTGCATGCAGGGGTGAGCGGTGGGGGTGGTCATACCTCCTCCACGCCCCCACCGGAGGGAGGAACGCAAGGCGGGGAGGCGGACGGTGCGGAGGGCGACCGAAAGCGCCGGCGCAGGAGCAGGTGAGGGGGTGTGGGAGGGGGACTGGGGGACCCAAACTGCTTGGTGCAAGCTGGGGTAGGGTGGACAGGCTGGGTTTGTTGCTTGGGGCACCTGGCGTGTGTGTGCGGGGGTGCCATGACGTGCCATGACGTGCCATGAGGGTGTATGTCCAGTCTGCTGCCCCCCACCTGCTCCTTCCTTGCCACCTGCTGCTACCCACCTCCCCCCCCCGGCCGCCTCCTGCCTCCATCGCTCTGCCCCTGTAACTCGTGGCTGTCTGCGGGCTGTCCCCCCCGGGACAGGTGGGAGGAGAACGAGGCTGCTGCTGCGGGAGGCGGCGGTACGGCACTGGCGCTGGTGCCGGGCGGGGCGGGCGGGGCGCTGGCGGTGTTTCCGCGGGAGGTGGTGCTGTCGGGGGGGATCAAGGTGAGGAGTCCTGGGGAGGGGGTCCAGGGGAGGGGGAGACCGGCGGCAAGGTGCGGGCGGTTGTAGGGGCGGGAGGGAAGCAAGGTGGGGGCTAAGGGGGTGCAGGGGGGCGGGCGAGTGAAGGGCCTGGAGCAGGGTGGGGCCAATGATGCTGAATGGGGCGAGCGCGCGAGAGACTGCACCACATGTCTGTCGTGGAGGAGGGAGGGGGAGGGGGAGGGCACTGGGGAGGATGGAGGGGGAGGGGGGCGACTGCGGTACAGCCGAGGGGGTGATGGCACCAGGGCCACAGCGAGGGAGGGAGGAGCTCCGCGTCATGCGTCAGGCTGCTGCAGCAGACTGGTTCCGGAGCAACAGCAGCCATGTGGCCAAAACACAGTGTCAGGTAGTTGTTTCCTCTTTTACCCCCTGCTCCCCTCTCCCTCCCCCTCCTTCCCCCTCATGCACAGGTCTCGCTCCCCCCCACCATCACGGGTGAGGGGTCCCTGGCGCATGCCGACCCCAAGCTGCGGGCGCTTCATGAGGAGTTGGAGGGACTCAACAGGAGGCTGCAGGTGGGGGGGGGTTGGGAGGAGGTAGCTGTACGGCAAGGTTACATCACGGGTTGCAGTTGCAGCATGATGGGGGTGGGTGATCCGGACACGGCGGGACACGCGGGGGCATTGCAGCTGCTGCTGCGATTGCAGGGCTGGGGTCTCACCCTCCCCTCGTCCCCTCCGCGCCCTTCTCGCCGTGTCTCCTGGCCTCAACACCGCCCTGACCACCCCCCACTACCCATCACCACCCCCACTGAACAGAACAATGAGCTGGACATTCCGCCCGAGGGAGACCCGCGTCGCTCGCCCTCCCCCGAGCCCGTGTACGACAGAAACGGCATCCGACAAAACACACGGGAGATCCGGTGAGAGAGGAAGCGGGGGAGGGCTGAGCGGGGTAGTGTTGGGGGAGATGGCTAAGGGAATTGGGGGGCGGCAGGGAGAGGGGAACAGAGAGTGCAAAGCTGCGAGGAGGAGGAGCAGACACTGCTGCAAGGGCGGGGTTTGGGGCAGGAGCCAGGCAGCGGGAGGTGATGCAAGCAGCGCCAGTGGCCTCAATGACCCCATGTCGCCTCCTTCCCACCCCCCACCCCCCTCCACCCCCCTCCCACCCCCCCCCCAGCTACCGCGAGCGGCTGCTGGACTGCCGTCACCGGCTGGTGGAGGAGCTGATGCGGGAGGACCCCAGCTTCAAACCACCCGCGGATTACAGGTGGGGGGGAGGGGGGCGGGGGTGAGGTGTGAGGGTGGGGGAGGGGCTTGGTGCGCCTGGATAGAGGTGCGGATGGGGAACACAGCCTGTGGGAGTTGGGAGGGAGGGGGACGGAAGGGGGCGGGGGTAGGGGTGGCGCTGTGCCCATTCTTAATTCATTTGCCTCCCTCCCCCCCCTGCCTCCCCCCCTCCCCTCCTTCCAGACCCAAGAAGTACTGGAAGAAGGTGTACATTCCTCAGGACTCCTTCCCCACCTACAACTTCATCGGCCTCATCATCGGCCCGCGCGGCAACACGCAGAAGCGCATGCAAAAGGAAACCAACACCAAGATCGCCATCAGAGGTGGGGGGGAGGGAGGGAGGGGTGGTTAGGGTGGGTGGCCGCGAGTAGGAACATACTGGGTTGTCGGAAGATGTTGTCTGACCTGCAATACCCTACCGTCTCCGTCCTTTGTTTGAAGATAGCCAAAACCCTCTCCCCCCCTTGTTGGTCTAATTTGCCCCCCCCCCCTCCTCCCCCCCCATCCCTCTCCCCCCCTTGTTGGTCTAATTTGCCCCCCCCCCCCTCCTCCCCCCCCATCCCTCTCCCCCCCTTGTTGGTCTAATTTGCCCCCCCCTCCTCCCCCCCCATCCCTCTCCCCCCCTTGTTGGTCTAATTTGCCCCCCCCCTCCTCCCCCCCCATCAAAGGCCGCGGCTCCGTGAAGGAGGGCGCCTCGCGCGACCCCAAGTACGACTACGGGGAGGAGGAGGAGCTGCACGTGCTGATCACGGGGGAGCGGCAGGATGACGTAAGGGAGGGAGGGAGGGGGTTTGAGGGGAGGAGGAGCAGCAGCGGCCTGCATGTCATGTCGCATGGTCCTCTTTCTCACCCCTACCCCCCTGCCCCTGCCCCTCCGCCCCCCCCCCTGCCCCCCCTTCCAGGTCGACAAGGCTGTTGAGATGATCGAGCGGCTGCTTGAGCCCAATGACGACACGCTCAACGAACACAAGCGGCTGCAGCTGCGCGAGCTGGCGGCACTGAACGGCACGCTGAAGGACGAGGTGGTGAGTGGCAGGCGGGTGGAGGGAGGGGGAGGAGAAGAAGCATGCATGCGTGCGTGGAATGGGAGGAAGGGGAGAGATGGGGGGCGGTGGTTGATAGTGGGAGAGAGAGGGATGGAGGAGGAAGCAGCTGGTCGCGAGGACTGCATGGCGCTGGGTACTCGCTGGCAGGTGCACTACAGCGGTACCCAGGGTGCTGCTTAGCAGGAGGGTGGGTTCCCCCGTGGGCCTGTGGGCTGGGCAGGACAGGACAGGTGGCATGTGACAGGCTACCGCGCTAACGCCCCTCCCCCATCTCCCTTTTACCTCTCCCTCTCACGCCTGCCTCACCCTGTCCCCTCCCCCCTCCCCCCCGCAGGCCTGCTACATTTGCGGCGAGAGCAGCCACCGCAGCAACGAGTGCCCCAAGCAGCAGGCGGTGGAGGTGTACAAGTGGGTGGAGGCGGGGGAATGCAGTGGAGGGGGGTGGGAAAGAGGAAACTGACGAGGGGAAGGGGGGAAAGGGCGGCTTGGGTAACAGGGGGAGGTGGTGAGAAAGGGAGAGCTGCTGCACCAGCTTGCTTTTGTTTTTGGGTTGAGTTCGGGCAGTGGAGAGTCTTAGGATTCTGCTTGCTCAGCACCCCCCCCCTTCCCCCCTTCCCCCCGGGATATGGGATTGGGACTCGTTGTTTCACATATTTACTTTTTCCCCCTTCCCCCCGCAGGCTGCCCGATGACATTCGTTCCAAGGTGGAGGAGCAGTATGCGCGGGATGTGGCGCGCATGGCGGGCGAGGGAGGCGCGGCGGCGGGGCGGGGGCTGGAGGACGAGTACAAGAGCTTCCTGAGGGTGAGAGCTGGGGGGGCTGGGGGGTGGAGGGTAAGGAAGAGGACCCAATGTGTTGAATGATAGTGGAGGTAGGGAGAGCTGAGGCACGGGGGCGTGGGTGATGCCACGATGTCGCTTGGACAAGGACACCGTCTCCTGATTTTCAACCCGCACTTCTGCCCTCCCCCACCACCCACCCTCTCCCCCCCCCAGGAGCTGGGCGGTGCCCCCCCGCCCGAGATGCTAGGCGACCTGGCTGCACTGGAGGCGAGGGAGGGCGGCGGCAGGCCGGGGCTGGGCAGCGGCGGGCGGCCGCGCAGGCCTGGAGATGATCTGCCGGAGGATCACAAGGTGGGGGGGCCGGGGGGGGGGCGGGGGGGGGGGTGAAAGAGGAAATTGACGAGAAGCAGGGATAAGGGGCATTGTGACTGACCAAGCCAAGCGATAAATGCCGCTGATAGGAGCGATAGGGAATGCGGGTGGCGAGGAGTGGGGCAGATTGCGCGCGTGAAACGACAGGTCGACTAACCGCATTCGGGCCCCTTCCCCTCCGCCTCCTCCCCTCCGCCTCCTCCCCTCCGCCCCTTCCCCTCCTCCTCCTCCCCTCCGCCTCCTTCCCTCCTCCAGATCTACATTGCAGGCCTACCGCCCGTCTTCAACGATGTGATGCTGCGGTCCATGTTCGAACCCTTCGGCAATGTAAGGGCGAGGAGCACCGCATGATGCTGGGGTGGGGGTGGCGGTGGGGCAAGGAGTGGCAAGGACAGGGACATGTGGCAGGGACACGGGGCGAGGGGTAGGACTGGCTTGCCGCCTTCTCCAAGCAGCGGGAGGCAGCAGGTTTCACGGTTTACAGCTTGTCCCTTGACTTCGCATGCACGTGTGAGCATGTGGGGAGGTCGCACCTCCTGGAGTGCAGGTCGGCGTGTTTGGCTCTACACCTGACCAGAGCTCCTCAGCGTTCGCCGTCCCACGCGCCCTTCCTCCTCATCCTCCTCTGCCCCTCCTCCTCCTCCCCCCGCGGCCCCCAGGTGTTGTATGCGGTGGTGGCAACGGACGGAGCGGGCAACAGCCGCGGCTTTGGATTCGTGCACATGCCGGATGCCGCCACCGCCAAGGCCGCACGGGACGGTATGGATGGGCGGCTCATTGAGGGCAAGCCACTCACAGTGCGGTTGCGCAGCGAGCGGAATGAGCGCGGGCCGCGAGGGGGGCCGGGGCTGGGAGGCGGCGGCGGCGGTCCCTCGGAGGGGGTGGATGATGCGTGCAAGTTATACCTGGGGCAGCTGCCGGCCACTGCTTCGGAACAGGTGAGGAGGGGGAAGGGATGGGGGAGGGGGAGTGGAGGATAAGGAGGGGAGGAGCAACAGGGAAGACATACGTTGCCAGCTGGGTGGTGCCTGACTGACTGCCTCAATGCCTGTTGCACATCCGCCCAATGTCGTGCCCCCCCCTCCATTGGGATTGGGATTGCGTTGTTTGCATTTCTTATATAATTTTCCCCCCCCACCCACCCCCCCAGCTGCTGCGGCCGCTGTTCGAGCCGTTCGGCCCCGTGCTGGAGCTGCGACTCATCCGGGACCGGGAGAGCGGCGGACTCAAGGTGGGGTGCGGGTGTGGGTGCGGGTGCAGTGCTGTCGTCGGGACTGCAGACGTCCAACTACCACCCAACTGCCACCCAACTGCATATACACACACACACGGCGCCAGTTGGTCAGCGGGCTAGGTACTCAGCAGTAATTAGTTTTTCCCGACACCATCAGCATCACCGACATGCGTCGTCAACCCGCCACTCTTCTTACATCCAGCACCCGCGTTTTAAGCAGTTATTGAGTTACGTTTCAGGTTTGTTAATCTCTGCTTTGCCCCTGTTTTGACTATACTCGCGGTTCACATGCGAACCTATCCCAACTGCTTGCTCTTGTTTCTACTCAACTACACACACGGCGCCAGTACGTTTCGCCTCGCGGCCAGTTATTTTAACACACGGCGCCGCTGACACGGCACCTGCTGCTGCCCTGTCCACTGCGGCCTGCTCTCACCGCAGCCCCGCCTTCCCCACCTCCTTTCCCACCGCTAACCAACACCCCCGGTTGTGCCTCGTAACGTCGTCACGTGTCGCAGGGCTTCGGCTTCCTCACCATGTCCACCCCGGCCGCCGCGTCCGCCGTGATGCGCGCCATGCACGGATACCGACTGGACGGGAAGAACATCGTGGTGAAGCAGGCGGGGGCGCCGCCGGGCAGCGGCAGGGACGAGCGGGGAGGCGGCGAGGGACCGCACCGGGACTTCCACAGGGTGAGGGAGGCGGGGGGCCGGGGCTGTGGGGAGGAGTGCTGGGTAGTGAGGAAGAGGATGTCGCTTTGTAGTACGGTAATGCATGCGTCCTTGAAGCACCCTACCACACCACCCGTGCTTGGCGGCACCTGACTTGGGTACCGTAACCTGACTGGCTCCTCCCACTCGACTGGCGTCACCCTAGCTCCTCCCCCGCCCCGCACTCAGCCCCCTGGCACCCACCTGACCACCAGCCCCGCATGTGCTGCCCGCCTCCCCCCTCTCCTCCTCCCCCCCTGCTCCCACCCAGGGTCCCAAGCACGACGGTCAAGGCCGCATGATGGGCCCCGCGGGGGGACCCCCTCCGCCCCCCGGCCACTTCCCGCCCGGACCCGCACCCCCTCCCGGCGGGCCGCCTCCCCACTACCCCCCGCCCGGCGCGCCGTACCCGCCCTCCGGCCCCCCACCGCCCTACCCACCACCCTACCCGCCGCCGCACCCACCGCCGCACCCGCAATGGGGGCCCTACGGCAGCCCCTACCCCCCTCCCGGAGTGCCTCCGCCGCCGCCCTACGGCCCGGGGGCCCCTCCGCCGCCGCCCCCCGGAGCCCCGTACAACCCGTACGGCGCTCCCATGCCGCCGGACCACGGGTACGGCATGGCACCTCCGCCGCCGTACGGAGGCCCCCAGCAGCAGTCGTACGGGTACGGGGCTGCGGCGGGCGGGTACGGCGGGGACTACGGAGCTGCGGGGTACGGGGGGGCAGCGCCGCCGCCCCCGCCCTCCTACCCCCCACCGCTGCCACCCTCTCAGCCTCCGCCACCGCCTCCGCCGGATGCGGCGCCCGGAGGTGAGGCGCAGCCACCCCTGCCGCCGGGCACGGGCGCCGAGCAGCAGCAGCAGCAGCTGAACGAGTACGAACGCTTTATGGCGGAAATGCAGCGCGGTTACACGTAGGACGTGTTGGTTTAGGTGTGCAGAGGCCGTTGTGCGGTTGCGGGTGGTCCTTGAGTTACGTGTTCTCCAGTCTTTACCCTGGTCTGACTGGCAGCGTGGGTGCGTTCCGGCAGCGCAGGCATAGCATCGTAGCCGCTTGGATTGGGAAGTGTCCGCATATGAGTTCGACTTCAGGCTGCTTGAACATGTAACTGCTTGCTGAAGACCCAGGGAGACGGGGCGTGTATTGGCCAGTGTTGTGAACGAACCAACATATGGTAATTACCTTGTGCCGATCTGCCCAAGATTGCTCAACAAATGAAACTGCCTTACGCAGTACAAGGGTGTTGCGCCCTTACTTCCGCACCATTAGTCACGAGACTCCACTACTCCACTACACATGTCATGTTCGTTGCCACATCATAGAAAACCGCCACTGCCTTCCTGTTTAATCCGACATGCCCCGCCATGTGGGATACCAACCGCTAAGCACGCTGCATCATAGGGCAGTATGACCATTAGATTTTGCATAAACTTCAAACTGTTAGCGACCTAAAAGACAGGGATGCAGTCTAGTCGTCGCCAGGGGGTCGCAGTCCCATCTTGAGCTTTTCACGCTTGAGCTGCTTAGCGCCTGGCTTCTTCTTGGGCCGGTCCGGTGCCATAGACGCCATACGCTTGTAGTTAAAGTAGGAGTATAACAAAATCGAGGCAAGTGCACCGAAGACTACGCCAACGATGATGACAGCAGTGTAGGAACCATCGTCGGGGTTGGCAGATGCCTGCACATGAACATGATCATAGAGTGGGCAAGGTCAGAATATGTACTATTAAAGTTGTCTTGCCAGCAAGCAAGGTAAGAACCGTTTGTCGTTACTCCAGCCCTCTTGCGCTTACCTGCGGTGTTGACGACATTTTGCTTGTTGTAGTTCAAGTTAAGAGTGCAGCGTCATTTACTGTTTGTTTGTTTGCTTGCGGGTGCCTTGCGTACCCGGCCTGACACACACAAGACACAATGTGTTACCTTCTCAAGGCGAACACGCCCTTACATGGGCGCTTATGCCGTACGACCTAGGTGTCCTTTTACGGCTCCAACTGCTCAGCGGGGTTGTGAACCGAGGCCTTACATCTTCGAGGTCTTGCAGCAAACGCACGGACCAGAGGACTAAGGTAAACGTTTTGTTTAAGGAAAACACCTAAGCACATGGGATGGGCTGTATTTTCTTCCTTGACTCGATTTGTCCGATGTTATGTCTTATCCTCGCAAGTTTTTGAACCTTTCTTCATGCTGGTACATTCCACTGATCCACTTCCAAATACTTTACAATCGAAACTATGGAAAAGGATAGAACGCATCTGCGGTATCAGCTGTAGAATCCTTACAGGCATATGAAGGTGCGCAACATACACCCAGTGCCAAGCGAGGCAGCGAAAATGGCGGTTGCTGCGTGCCAATACACACTGGCAACTTCCATGAGTCACACATCGCCATAAAACCAATTACTGCTTCATGACAATGTTACGTCAGGGGACAAGAAGTCAAGACAACCGCACGTCCAGTCGAAATGTACCGCCCATTACATACTTATTGATCATGCTATGCAACCAAGCCGCGAAGTGCGGCTTCAGAGGTCGCCGCAATCTGTCAAGGCGAGGGCCTGGGACCACCGAAACACCACCATAGGCGGGCACGTCATCAAACAATCGAAACTGCCATCCAGCTTCCTTGAAGTGCCACCTGTCACACTCGTAGTCGCACTGCAGTTAGAAAAGAATACTGTACTGCGCCATGTTGCCATGTTGCGAAGCTAGAGTCCCCAAAAGGGAACAGGACCGCAATCCGTCAAGAGACTGCGCTGCACAAGTCAAGGCGCTTAGGCCTCGCCGCTGCCGTACTTCTTGCCCAGGAGAATGACCTGCAGCTGGTCGTAGCCAGCCAGCACACCAGCGCCGGCCACGGCACGCAGGATGTTAGCGCCAGCGCCCTTGAACAGCGACTTGGTGCCCTCGTTCTTCACGATCTCCTGGAAGCAGTGGAAGGAGCTGTTGTACTTGACGGCCGCGCCCGAGGTCATCATCATACGACGACGAATGGTGTCGATGGGGTAAGACGCCAGGCCTGGGGGGAAAGGGAGAGGGGTAAGAATCGTCACGTATGTAGGTTATGCAGGCTTAGGAAACGTGAGGGGACAGGTAAGCGGATAACGTTGTTCAGGAAGGAACATTGTTAATCCATAACAATAAGCACGCCAGGAAAGCGAAGTGCCATGCAAACAACATGAACAACAGCGGCAAATGCGCATCCCATTGCCTTACGACAGGCTAGGGAAACAACCCACCAGCGCCAATCGTGATGCCCCAGCCCAGCAGGAAGGAGGCCAGGAAGTTGTTGGCCAGGTTGCCGACCAGCACCACGGGCTTGAGGGAGTCGTACATGCCGAAGTACAGACCGCGGTACACCACAATGCCAACGCACGAGATGTTGAAGCCGCGGTACAGACCGGCAACACCGTCGGAGGCAATGGTCTTGCGGTACACATCGACCAGGCCGTTGAACTGGCGGTCGCCGCCACCCTTCTTGGCAGACTTGGCGTCGTTGGCCAGGCGGGTACGGGCGTAGTCCAGAGAGTAGACGAACGCCAGCGAAACGGCACCAGCAGCACCACCGGAGGCCATGTTGCCTGGAAGTCAAGGAATGAGCAGGGGAATGAGAGCTCATGATTGGTTCGTGTAACATAGGAATGGTTTGCGTGCATCGGGGTGTGCACCAAGGTGTCCGCGCTACTTTGCAAAACGTGCAGTTGTCAATAATGCGCCTAACCAAGAATATGCTCGATAGTAGGAGGATAAAGCGTGCGCCAAGCTGGACTATGTTTCTTACCGGCGAACCACTTCCAGTACTCCTTGTCCTTGCTGTAGCCGAACATGCGCTTGAACTTGTCCTTGAAGGCAAAGTTCAGGGCCTGCATGCAACAGGTGGAAAAGAAGAGTTAGAACCTCCGACCGAAAGACGATCAACGCGACCCAGATTGCCGAAGTCCATGACAAGACCAATATTACCTGGGTAGGGAAGTACCGGATGACGTTGGCGGTGTTGCCACGCCACAGCGAGACAAAGCCCTCCTCCTTCATGGTGCGGCCGAAGCAGTCGCCGATGCCCTTGTAGGGGGTCGCCAGGCGGCCCTGCTTAATCATCTCATCCTGGTTCTGGATCAGCAGCTTCACACGCTCAATAGGAGCGGCAGCCGTCTTGGAGACGGCAGCGGAAACACCGCCAGCCAGGAAGTCCTGCGGCCAAGAAACATTGAGATTTCCGTCATCACATCAGAAGTCGGCGCACCCAAAGTCTCCGCTCCCGTGCCCAAGTCTCCAAGAGTGCTTACAACGAGGAAGTTCTTGTCGCCCATTTTGCTTGTTTGGAGAGGTTCCGAAACAAGCCGCAGTGAGGTTCCGTGAATCAGACGGTACCAGACACTGCTGTGCTGGAACTGACAAGTAAGTCGAGTCTTCTAAAAAGACTCTAAAAGTGAAGATGAAGGCGCATGGGCATGGTTATATTGTCCTCCATGTTGGACGGCACCACGAATGGGCCTCCCTAGAGCAGTATCCCGGTTGAAGCAACAGCATGCCGAAACCATGGGTTCCACCATCGCGGTTACCGAGCAAGGAATATGACTTCATACCCGAAAGCTGACAGGATCCGCCTGCGGAACAGCCCTTGTTTGCTCCGATACAGCGTTTGCCTCTTCGGCTTCGTAGCAAAGCAAAGGAGGTGCTCTGTTGCGGATAATTTTGTATTGCTGATGTAATAATAGTTAGGTTGATTCTGGTCTGTAACGTCCTTAAAAGGGACACCGGCACTTTGGGATGTTGCTTTGCGTGCCGTTCCAAGGGCCAGAGAACGACTCGAAGGGATTCCGATTGTTCAGTCATACTATGTATGTTTGCAGTTATGTTACTGAGGCGATAGCGATGCGGTATTCGTGCAGGTAAGTCCACAGCGCCCATGTTCAGGAGCAAAGCTACAAAAGCTTACCGGGGCCTGCCGGGGCATACAAGTTCTCGGACATGTGGGTTAACGTATGAAGTCCAGTCCCGCGGCCGCTTGGGATTACAGACCAGCATGCCCTCCCCTTCCCCGCATCCCGGCCAACGGTTATGGTAGGTATTCCCGTTTGGTTTACTCTGCCTTGCCTCCAAGCCCCCGGGTCGGCATAACGTTTGATGGAGCCATGCAAAGGCACACCGGGACGGCTTGCCAAGAATGTATGGTCTCAGTTCATAACGTTCAAGGATGAAGCAGTACCGTTACCCTTAACGCAAGTATCCGTGGGGTACACCCGTAAAAGCACCAGCTACTCCTGCGTGGCTAACCAGCATCAGGTACTGTTCACCATAAATCGCTCGTTTTTCACTCCATGCACATGGAAGTGCCTCGTCTAACTACCGCTCGGAATCTCGCCCTGCGGACAGGTCATGCTACCAGCCCCTACCGACTTCTAACATCCTTGCCTAACAGACCGTAGAGGCCCTGCATGACCCTGCGCAGTGGTTATTTCTACTGTTGCTGCCTAGAGCCCAAGCCTCCCAAGCATGTATACCTAAACACGAGCTTGCTAACGGCCTGATAACCTACAAACTACTACGCACCATCCCACCGGCGGATGGGGCTTCACATCTGTGACACTGTTGTACGCATACAAGCCGACGCCCCTTCAAACCCCTTCAGGACATGCAGGAATCCATCCGACTGAGCACGGTTCCGTACATTATGCGCGAATCTTGTGCACCGTCCTGCTGAGTGCTTCCTCTTCCCGCAGCTTCGCCTTGAAGGCGTCCAGTTTCGCCTGCAGGGGTGGGGCGGGAAGCGGCATGTCAACAACGCCGCGTGGGGGCTGGCGCAGGTGTCCCCAGCATGTACCCCTATACACTTCCAACGGGTTGACAACGCGCCGTCAAGACGCTGGCGGTGATGTCTGAACCCCAACTCAGCTCTGGACACCCCTGCTAACCCAGTGTAGCACGAAAGCTGCGCCGTCAAAGGCTCAGCGCGTCTCACGCCAATCGGCTGCTAGACAACAAGGGTAAGGATTGCAAGTAGAATCACCAAACCCGTGTAGCCACCCCGGAATGCGGCCACCGCACCTGCAGCCCCTGGATGCCTTGCCGCTTGATGTTAAGCAGCGCCGTCATCTGCTCCACGTAGTGGTCAATCTCGCTGCCGGGCTTGTCCACCTCCTGCAGCAGCGCCATCTCCTGCCGCATCGTCTCCATGTCCTCCTCCAGCTTGGCGCGGTGGAAGGCCACAAGGTTCTCCTCCTCCAGCAGGATGCTGTCCATCAGCTCGTCGTGCCGCTCCGCCAGCGCGTCGGCATCCGCGTCGCCGACGCCGCCCACGAAGCAGCCGCCCTGGCACATGGTACAAGTTGAGTTATAGTAGCCGAGTTGTGAGCATGTCTATAGAAGCAACCCCACAATAGTGAGCAGTATGCCAAGCAGCGGGTATGCGGTGGCGCCTAAGACGGCTCCTCAATCCGTACACAATCCGTACACAGGCAAATTCGGGTGCCCCTGACCCATTAATGGCTCCGAATCCAGCTTTACCCTACCTGCTGGTGGGGAGGGCTGGGGTAGCGGTCAGGGCCTCGGTCACGCTCCCAGTCACGGTCCCGTTGGTCAAACCGCTCTCGTTCCGGTTGGTCCAACCGCTCCCGCTCCGGTTGGTCAAACCGCTCCCGCTCCACTGGCTCCGGGCCGGGCACCGCCGCCCGCGCAACAGCTGCATAGTAGGCATCGTCGCCGGGGGTCACGCCGCCCGGAGTGCGCTCCGCCTTGTCTTTGCGTAGCTCTACGGGGTGGTGTTGCAGCGTGAACAATGGAAACACTATCGGCGAGGGGCGTTTGCATTGGATAGGACGCTGAAAGTACTACCCGGGATTTGGGCTAAACAGCACTGACAGAAGTTCACATGCCGGTGCTTAGGGATAGTTAACGCCTGGCGGTGTTCAAGGAGTCCCATGCTAGGGCACTGGGCACTGCCTGTAAGAAGGCCTGGTGGTAAGAACTCCCACCTTCGCGCACGGCATAAAGGAGCCCCATTGTTCCGTGCAGCAACTCTAACCCGGGCCAGCCCTGATCTTCCGGTAACCTGCAGTCACGCACCTTTGACACGGTCCGCATACCGCAGCGTGTTGAGTGTATGCTCTACCGAGGTGGAGCACGGGGAGATGTTGGCAATCATGACAGTGCGAGCCTGGTCGCCCACAAACGAGTCCCGCAGCACAGCCGTCAGCTTGGACCCCCGGAACGGCACGTGTCGCGCATCGCTGTCCAGCGCCCGGATGCACTCCTTGAGCGCCAGCAGCGACTTGTTGATCTCCGCGCCCTCCAGCCGCGTCTGTCGGTTGTTGTCGTACGTGTCGGCACCGCGCTCGCTGCCCGCCAGGTCAATGAAGCTGATCTTACCGACCACACGGGGCTCGGGCGGCTCCTCGCCACGACGGAAGCCGCCAGCCGCGACCGGGGCAGCGCGCTTTAGAGCAAACTGCATGATGGAGTGCGAGCGCGAGGAGTCCGAGTTGGCTGCGGTGGAGCCGGTGGAGCGCTGCTTGGAGGCCTCCTCGATGAGCGCCTTGACGCCCTCCACATCGTCCACCGCAAACTCCTTGAGGCCCACCACCACCACCTTGCGCTTGCCGTCCTCCAGGATGTTGAGCTTCTTGCGCTGGTTGAGCAGGTCGAAGACCTGGGCGGCAACGGTTAGGTGCGGGTAAGCAGAGGAGCCAGGTGCGGGTAAGCAGGATAGCCAAGATACACATTTGGCAGGGCATGTGTGAGCGCGCTAGTTGTCACATGTCTGCAGTACACGACGGGGTGGGGACGCCTGGCGCAGGAGGAAGCAAGAGGAGCCCGACCCACATCGCAAGAGGGTGGATATTAGCCTGAGCGAACGCGTAGGCACCCATCTGGTACCAAGGGCTGCAGCCGAGTCATGCATGGCCTAACTATTCCTCGGCCGCCCCTCGTATACTCATACCGCCGATTAACCCACATGTACCCCAAGGGGCAGGGCCTGGTGACGGAGTGCATGCGGATCAGCTAAGGAAACCCATAAGCCCAAAACAACCCCATGCACGGGTGCATGACGTCTCACCTTGTTCCCGTAGATCTCGAAGCAGGAGACGCACAGGCTAATGTCCCGGTACTGCTGCTGAGCCATGTAAGTGAAGATGTCGGCGGAGGCGCGGATCGGCAGCGGCGACATGGTGTACGTCTTTCCACTGCCAGTCTGGCCGTACGCAAAACAAGATGCACGGCCGCTGCGGAAGAGCGTGCGCACCAGCGGCCCCACCGTGAGCTGGTACACCGCCTCGTTGCTGACCTGCTCGTCGAGCGCCTCATCAAACTTGAAAGCGTGCTTCTCGACGTACTTGGTTAGGTCCACTTTCACCTTCTCCTCGTTCACAACCACAGTGCCGGCCTTTGAGAGCACGTCCACCACGTCCTCATCACCACGCTCACGCTCCTGTACATGGAATGCGGCCAGGCAACCAAAGGTAGCGGTTAACTTTGTGAAGTTCCGTGAAGATGCACACGGTAACCGGCAGGGGAAGCATATGAACGGTCACAGCGGGTTATACCCGATATTAGCATGTAATTTAGCTGTATGACCTATAAGGATACGATCGTGCCACGATCCCGAGGCACCTTCTTGCTTATAGGGCGCTTGCGGACGACGACGCGAATTTTGGGTGGGTCGTCCACGTTATTCGCCAAGGCCACAGACGGTGCAGCTGCTTTCTGGTTCGCTATCGGTGATAGCTGGAAAGCAACGCCGGCCTGAAGTTGTGCAGTGAAACAGCATGCGGCAAGTAGGCGGGAACAGTTAAAGAGCTCAACAGCCAGACTCCCCAACAGCTCATGCAGCTTCACGCACATCTGACAGGAGATCACCGTCGTTTTCGTCCAGATCAATCAGAGCGTTGGGCCTCTCCACAGCTGGCTGAGATGGCGCCTCGCCTGACAACTTCGAAGCAGCTGAAATGGACTTTATGAGACGGAATAGCCGCTGCTTATCCTCTAGATCGATCACACCATGTGAAGCATAATCGCTCATCATTAGTCCCAAGAAAGCCTGGTCCGAAATGCCAGCAAAAGCTCCTACAAACTTCTTCAAGCCCGCCTCCTCGAGGCCGCGAACCACGATGGCGCTAACCATTTTAACGGAGGAAAGGAACTTCCTGAAGCTTGTTTTATACCATGCCTCAGAACATTACAAGCTAACGGTAGTTCCCTAAAGTTTTGGGGAAACTAATTTATTAAAAAGCCAGTATAATTTGTCTTCACAAACATGGGACGATCGGCTTGCAGAGAACATGGCAAAGCCTTGGGCAGCTGTCGTGCACTCGTACGCAACACCCGAATTGCAAGGCCCCACCGATTGCAGTGCCCGGGGCCATGCACATATTCTCAACCTTTAAGCTGGTAAATTATATATTTCGTAAAGCGTTAACTTCCGTTGTCCGAAGCAACTTAGCCATCAAGCTCTCATTTGTAACCAACAAACCTGCCCTCCAGGCCGACGCTCGGCATGTGGCGATGACTTTACCGCAGAATTGTGCTGTTGCTGCAGGGTTTCACCCCTGGTGACATTACGTTGACAGAGAGGCTACCGGGCACTCAGGTTGTGTATGCGGGCATGTGGTTTCCGTTGTACGACATGGGAAGATAGGGGTACTTCAGGACGCACGATGGTTCTGTGCTGAAGTTGAGTTCAGAGACATGTCGACTTAGACATCCCACATGGCGGATAGTTGTTGAGCGTTTAACAAGAAGGGCTATAAGGAATCTGCCTTGCTGAAGTTGAGTTCAGAGACATGTCGACTTAGACATCCCACATGGCGGATAGTTGTTGAGCCTTTAACAAGAAGGGCTATAAGGAATCTGCCTTGCTTTCAGGCATGTCTCTGCCACTGCAACCCACGTGCATGTTATGACAGGGCGAAAAGGGCAGGAAGGACGCCCCCTGCCTTACCAACTCCGCAGGCAGCGAGATGATTTGCAGCCGTGTTAGCAATCGCCAACCTTGCATGCCCTTCTCCTCTGCCCGCATGCAAAGCTTCACACGGTTCACATCCACCCACTTCACACCAGTTGGCACCGCACGCGCCCTTAAACCCAAATCCCACCCCCATCGCCTCACCTCAGCCCAAATGCCAATGCGTTAGGCAGCCGGTAACATGTCAGGCTGCAGTGGCATGCGCCTGCACGTTCCTGACCCACATGCATGCATGCGTGACTTCGCTGCATGGGCCCCATGACCCTTCACTCCAGCCAGACCCCGTGCTGCTCAGGCTCGGTAGCATGCGCGGGTGTGGTGGCTGCAGGGCGCGGAATGGCGCAGCAGCAGCATGCTAAGTTAGGCCGTTAGGCAGGCCACATCACTGGTGGCGACACAAGCTCATAACACCCCGGGCTTTTAGAAGGCCACCGCGGTACATTCCTATGGCAGGCCCCAGCTTGCCTACACCGCCGTACATCTGGAGGTTGTGCACGGAGCTGGTTTAAGTGCTCGGCTACCCACATGTGCGTTAGAGCACACACCTGTTCACGTCCATCTGAGGCCGCATCACGCAAAAAGTCAAAGGCCACGTTGCTTCGCACGGCAAGGAAATACTGCTTGATGTTTGTCTACTTAAACGTGTTTTTACCATTGAAATATTCTAACATAACTTGTTATTGGGTAATGCATGTATGTCCGGCTCTGGCTTTCTCTCAGCCGAACCAGCTGTGCAACTAACTGCTACTGTACGAGAACCCTGTGTTGGCGTCGCCTCAGATACCGCGCCCTCACGGGCCCAGTAAACTTAGCACACTTGCTGATACAAATCGGATCTTGCAAACGTGCCGTAGTCGTTCGGTTGTGTGCAGCGTGGAAGCTTGTCGGGCCCGCCCCGACGCGTCCAGAACGCGCCTGTGCGCTTCATGTCCAAACGCGCCGCTGAAGGCTCTTCTGATACCCCGTCAGCCAAAAAGCCCACCATGAGCAAGAGCGGCGCGCCTGACGGGGGACCCGGCCAAGTCGAGATCGATGAGAATCTTCACTCTCGCCAGCTTGCGGTCTATGGCCGTGAGGCCATGAAGCGTATGGCAACGTCATCGGTCCTGATTAGCGGCCTGAACGGACTTGGCGTTGAAGTCGGTAAGGTGTTCCTGCGGAGGGGATCTGCCGTCGAAGAATAGCACTCCAAGCGGATAGCACCCGGGGCTTGGCTTGTAGTGTTGCTGACTCCTTATAGCTTAGAACCCTCAGGGTAACTCCAAGGGGCTTTGTTGGAATAGTGCAATTCCTTTGCGAAATGCCGCGTCCCTGAGCCCCTTCGCCTCCTTTTCGCCATGTCTTTTGAACATTTCCCCTCCTTGCAGCTAAAAACGTGATCTTGGCTGGCGTGCGGAGCGTGACGATCCATGACACCGCCTCCGTGACGCTTCAGGACCTGTCTGCGCAGTTCTACCTCACCGAGCAGGTGCGGGCTGCGGGCAGCTTCAGGGCAGCAGCGGTGTGTCCTTTCCTTTCCTGACAGTATGTTTGCGCCGCCCAGCGCATTTGGGTCGCACAGCTACACGCAGGGCACGGAAGAATCACCCAAATTCCCTTATCCACGTTTGCCGCCCCCCCAAATACACCCCACACACACGCCCCCTCCCTCCCCCAGGATGTGGGTCGCAACCGCGCCGAGGCCTGCCGCGAGAAGCTGCAGGAGCTGAACACGGGGGTGGCGGTGCATGCGGCCTCCGGGCAGCTGGCGGACGACTTCGTGAAGCAGTTCCAGGTGGGGTGAGGGGAGGGCAGGGGATACATGAAAAGTGAAGCAGCACGAGTCCCCCAATCCCATGTCTGGGTGGGGAGGGAGGGGGAGGAGCTGGAGGGTGGCCGGTGGGTGCCAAGTCTGCCAACCCCTGCCACCCCCACCCCTGCATCTATTATCCCCATCATTCAACGCATTGGGTCTTCATACTTGCTTCCCCCCGGCCCCCCCCCTCCCCCCCACTATCACACCACACATTGGATATTCGTCTTCCCCTCCCCCCCAGGTTGTCGTCTCCACCACCGCCCCCCTGGCGGAGTCCAAGCGGCTGGACGGGCTGTGCCACTCCGCCGGCACCGCCTTCATCTGGGCGCAGACGCGCGGCGTGTTCGCACGCGTGTTCACGGACTTTGGACCCGCGTTCACGGTGTACGATGTGAATGGTGGGGGAGTTGGAAGGGGGGGAGGGAGGGGAGGAGGGAGGGAGGGGGATGGATATGGAGCGGCGGGATAGTGGGAAAGGGGAGGTGGCAGGCGGGGGAAGCGCAGCAGGAGGCAGCTGTGCATTGAACGTCATGGCCCTTACCCTCCCAAACCTCTAATTGCCCCCCTAACTTCCCCCCCGCCACAAACCCCGCCAGGCGAGGAGCCCCACTCGGGTATCGTCGCCTCGGTGAGCAGCGGCTGCCCCGCCATGGTGACGTGCGTGGAGGACGAGCGGCTGGAGTTCCAGGTGGGGGCGGGGGAGGGGGCGGGGAGGAGGGGCGGGGAGGAGGGGTGGGGGGAAGGGGCGGGGTGGGTTAAAAGGAGGAAAGTGAGGAGCTTTGTGACATGTACGCTTCATCATGGGGGTGCGAACATAGTAGCCGGCCCATCCCACCGGCGGGCGGGGAGGGGAAGACAGCCATGTGTGGAAGGCGGGGGGGGGTAACAGCTAATGGATACGTCGCTGAAGGATGCATCGAGGCTGGGTGGGGAAAATTTAAAGATAAGTGCAGGCTGGGTAGGGGGAGGGGAGAGCCGGGGGCTGCGGAGGGATGAGTGGTGGGGGTCACCGCGTTTTGGGAAGGGGTAGGCGAGGGCGGGGGCGGAATGAGGTGTCGCGCCGCTCCTGGGAGGGAGGTCAGGGAGGGAGGGAAGGAGGGTAGGGGGAGCGCTTGATCAGTGGGTCTTGCTGCTCTTGGTTTTAACCCCTCACCTCCCCCCCGCCTTATCACACAGTCACTTATTTGTTTCCTCTTACCCCCTCCCCCTCCCCCCCCAGGACGGCGAGCTGGTGCAGTTCAGCGAGGTGGTGGGCATGGAGAAGCTGAACAGCCACGGACCCTTCAAGGTCAAGAACTGCAAGGTGGGGGTGGGAGGCGGGGGGTGAGGAGGATAAGGGAGAAGGGAGGGGTGGGGGATTGTGGCGATGTGGGTGGTAGGGGTCTTCCTTGGGCTGCCTTAGCCACTGCCGGGCTGCCTGCCGGCCGCTGCGTCCTGCCTGCCCTTCAGTGCTGCCGGCATCCCCCCATCCCCCTCGTAACGCATGAAGCCACTCTGTCCTCCTCGACCCCCTCTTCTCCCTCAGTACACCCCTCTTTATCACCCCTCCCCTCCTCCTCCCCCCCTCCCCCCTGCCAGGCCCACTCCTTCGAGCTTGACGCCGACACCAGCGGGTGGGGCGAGTACGTGCGGGGGGGCATCGTGGTGCAGGTGAAGGAGCCCAAGACCCTGGCGTTCAGGAAGCTGGAGCAGGTGGGGGGGGCCGGGGGTTGGGAGGAGAGGGAGGGGGCAAGGAGGGCAGAGTTCGTTAGCAGTGGGGGCAGGAGCAATTCGCATTAGCACTCGGGAGAGTCAGTCACAGAGCGACTGAGAGGGCGCTCTACCCGCCCCCACCCTCTCACCCGCTTACTTCCGTCTCCCCGTCTCCCCTTCTAACAACTTCATGTATACACCCTATCCTCTGCAGCCTAATGCGGAATCCCTATTGATCCCTCCCCTCCTTCCCTCCCTCCCCTCTCCCCCCTCCCCCTCCCCCCCCAGGCCCTGTCCGATCCGGGTGAGTTCCTGCTCACCGACTTCTCCAAGCTCGACCGCCCCGCGCAGCTGCACACCGCCTTCGCGGCGCTGGACGCGTTCGAGGCGGCAGCGGGGCGCCCGCCCCGCCCCGCGCAGCCGGAGGACGCGGCGGAGCTGCTGCGGCTGGCTGAGGGGGTGGCGGCGGGGGCGGCGGAGGGCGCGGCGCACAAGGTGGAGGCGGTGGACGGGGGTGTGGTGCGGCAGTTGGCGCACTGTGCGGGGGCGGAGATCAACCCCATGGCGGCCATGTTTGGTGAGCTGGAGGGGGGGGGGGGGGGGGGGGGGGAATGGACGAGCTGTATGACGAGGCTTCACCATGGGTTGCTACACTGCACCCGACGGGGGGGATGAGGGGGGTAAAAATAGGGAATGCTGATCGGGAAAACTGATAAAAATAGGGGAAACTGACGTACTGGGGGGGGAAGGGAGGGGGCAGGTGGATGGATGGGTTTGCGGTGGTGGCTTGGCAGGGGATTGGAGCGGATTGTGCTGCAGCTGCTTGGTTGCATGGGGCTGTAGCGCACACGTCGGGTGTGTCAGGGGTAGCGGGGAGAATTGGGTTTCGGGTACCTTGCTAGCCTCGGGTCCTGTACCCTGTCCCCAGGCCCTCATCATCTAATATGTATTGCAAACTATCCGCGAGGAGGAACGCACTACCATGTAGGATGCATGCGCCCCGCATTCAACGCACGATTCTCGCTCTCCTCCTCCTCCTCCCCCCCGCCCCCCACCTCAGGCGGTGTGGTGGGTCAGGAGGTGGTGAAGGCGGTGAGCGGCAAGTTCCACCCCGTGTTCCAGTGGCTCTACTTCGACTCGCTGGAGTCGCTGCCGGACCCGGAACAGCTGGCCAAGGAGGGAGGGGGCGGGGCGGAGGAGTTCCAGCCGCTGGGGTCGAGGTAGGGGGGTGGGGAGGAGGGGTTCCTGCATCTCGCGGCCGGCTGCATTCTGGTACCGCGTGGCGCCCCGTCTCGGGTTGGCCGAGGGGAAGCTTGTGTGTTGCTGCTAGTTTCTAAAGTGCTTGGAGTGTATACCTAGCTTCCTACTCCCCGCCTCCAACCCTCCCTGTCTGGTTAGTAGGTTACGTCCTCACCACCTCCCTGCCCCTCCCCCCCTCCCCCCCTCCCCCCAGGTACGACCCCCACATAGCGGTGTTTGGACGCACGATGCAGCGGCGGCTGGCGGGGCTCAACCTGTTCCTGGTGAGCGGGGGGGGAGGGGAGGGGGGAGGGGGGAGGGGTGCAGGGCGAGGGGGGCCGGGAGGGGAGGGGGAGGATGCCTGAGAGGGGAGGAGGAAGAAACCCTGCCCTAGCCTATGGTTTTGGTATCCTTCTGGAGTGTCTGAAACCCCCCGTCCGCCCCCCCGCCCAGGTTGGTGCGGGTGCGCTGGGCTGCGAGTTCCTCAAGAACTTCGCGTGCATGGGGGTGGGCTGCGCGCTGCCGGGGGGAGGGGCAGCGGGCAGGGTGACGGTGACGGATGACGACGTGATCGAGAAGAGCAACCTGAGCCGGCAGTTCCTGTTCAGGGACTGGGACATCGGGAGGTAGGCGGGGGGGGAGGGGGGGTCAAAGGATTACCAGAACTAGAGGTTAAGGGGGGGAGTAGGGGGGACAAAGGTGAACCACAAACCATGAAGGGGAATGGAGGGAGGGGTTTGAGGTCGGGGCTGCTCATGGGGCAGTGAGCTGGGTCGCCGCTGTCCTCCAAATCTTCCCGCACCGCCCGCCACCCTCCACCCTCCACCCGCCACCCTGCAAGCTGAGCTCCGTGTATGCCCTCCGTATGCCCTCCGTATGCCCTCCGTGTGTTAAGGTCCCTCGTACCCTTTCCTTCTCACGACACGGCAACCAAAACACCCCCTCCCCCTCCTCTCACCCCCTCCCCCCCATACACAGCTCCAAGTCCACGGTGGCGGCTGCCGCCGCCCAGCGCCTCAACCCTGCCTTCTCCGTCACCCCGCTGCAGAACCGCGTGTCACCGGAAACGGAAAACGTGTTCAATGACGTGTTCTGGCAGGTGGGGGGGAGGGAGGGAGGTTGGGGGGTTTCGCTCGGGTGTATATGTGAGGGGTAGAGGCAGGGGCGGGGCACTCGGTGCCGCCGGGAGGAGGGAGGTGGAGCGAAGGGCGGACAGCAGGGGGCTTGCTGCTAGCGCTGCTGCTGCTCTTGCTGCTGCTTGACTGCTGATAATCCTCCTCCCCTCCTTCGGACCCTCCTAGTTTGTGTAGTTGCGCTCGCTCACTGCGTGCAGTTGGGAACATGGGCTTGGGACTCCAATTGCTTCACTTCTCCTTTACTACTCCCTCCCCACCTCACCCCCCCTCCCTCCCCCTCCCCAGGGTCTAGACCTGGTCGTTAACGCGCTTGACAATGTGAACGCGCGGCTGTACGTGGACAGCCGCTGCGTGTACTTCTGCAAGCCGCTGCTGGAGAGCGGCACGCTGGGACCCAAGTGCAACACGCAGATGGTGGGGGGGGGAGGGCGGGGCGGGTGGCGGGGGAGGGGGAGGGGGGCGGGAACATAATGGAAACTGACAAGGCAACTGAAGAGCTGTATGACAAGGCTTCACCATGGGGTGCAACCATGGTGCGAGGGGAGAGGCAGGGCCAGGGGGAGGGGGGAGACATGGCACCCATGACCCCATGCATTGGTGTGCTGATGCAGCCAGAGCCGTCCGGGTGATGGGGGTGAGGCTGTGAGGTGGCCTCGCTCCTCCGTCAGCACAGGTTACCGTTGCCAACTGGGTCCTATCCCCTTCCCTTCCCCCCTTACCCTTACCCCCCTGCGTGGTCTACTTCCCTCCCCTCCCCCCCCAGGTCATCCCCCGCCTCACCGAGAACTACGGCGCCTCCCGCGACCCGCCCGAGAAGCAGGCGCCCATGTGCACCGTCCACTCCTTCCCGCACAACATAGACCACTGCCTCACATGGGCGCGGTCGGGTAGGAGGGGGGGAGAGGGGCGGGAGGGGCTGGGGCGGGGGCGGGAGGGGGGTGCGGGGTGAGGGGCTGCTGGTGCGGACCGCATGCTTGGTGCCGTGGTACGCCTGGTACCGCCACGCTAGCTACCCGCGCAGCTCTTTGGATCTGACTCCGGTTGTTCCTGGCCGTGGATGGCTGCACACAGCCCCATACACACAGCCCGTTGCAAGTAATCTCAATACACATGCCCTCCCCCTTTCCCCCCCTTCCCGTTCCCACCCCCCCCTCCAGAGTTTGAGGGGCTGCTCGAGAAGGCCCCCCGCGAGGCCGCCGCCTACCTGGCCGCCCCCGCCGACTACGCCCGCTCCCTGCGCGCCAACCCAGATGCCTCCGCGCGTCAGCAGCTGGAGGCGGTGGCGGAGGTGCTGCTGGAGGGGCGGGCGGGCAGCTTCGAGCAGTGCATCAGCTGGGCCAGGACGAGGTTCCAGGTGGGGGGGAGGTTTGGGGGGGCTTGGTAGGGGAGGCAGGCAGAGGGGGGGCAAACCAGTGGGTCGTTAGGAGGGAGGGAGGGAAGGAAAGGGTGTATGTATCCCACCATTCCTCAGCTGCAAATGAGCACACACCATGTGGAGGGGAACAGGACTATGCAGTAAGGGATATACCTACCTGGGGCAACTACAGTCCCGAACAGTGCCCTCCCCCCTGTCAATTCTCCTTCGCTCCCCCTCATCCCCCCTCATCCCCGCCACCCCCAGGACTACTTCCACAACCGCATCGCGCAGCTGACCTACACCTTCCCCGAGGACGCCACCACCTCCACCGGGGCGCCCTTCTGGTCGGCGCCAAAGCGCTTCCCGCGACCGCTCAACTTCGACCCGGCAGACAAGTCGCATGCGTCCTTCGTGCAGGTTGGGGGCGGGAGGGGGGAATGGGGGATGTCTCGCCGGGTTGGACGTGCCGTTAACTTGTGTTACATCGCGCCTCTCCACGGCACTGTGCCGTTAGTGTTATAGCTCATCGCAGGATATGCCCTAAGCTCGCAACCCAAAACCACCCCCCCACCCGCGCACAGCGTTTCAGCACCCCGCCACATCCCCCCTCCCCTCCCCTCCCCATCCCCCTGCCAGGCTGCCGCCATCCTGCGTGCCGAGGTGTACGGCATCCCCCGCCCCGACTGGGCCGCCGACCCCGCCCGCGTGGCGGCGGTGGCGGCGGGGGTGGACGTGCCGGCGTTCGTACCGCGCGCGGGTGTGCAGATCGAGACGGACCCCAAGGCCGACCGCAGCAAGCCCTCGCAGGCGGAGAGGAGTGAGTGGGGGGGGGTAAAGAGGAAAGAACCCTGTAGCTGCACACTCGGTTCGACTCGTATGCTTCATAGCTGCGTGGAGAGGGGCTTTGTGTCCATCAAGGGCTGTTCTGCAGCCTTGACAACAGCATGATATCGGCAATGTGGGTGGTTACTCACCCCTTACTATTATCCTTATCCACCTCCCCTCCCTAACCCTCTCCCCCCCCAGCCCACGACGACGAGGCTGTGATCGAGTCACTGCTGGGTCGGTTGGAGGGCGCAGTGGGGCAGCTGGGGGCGGGGCTGCAGATCAGCCCCATCCAGGTGGGCGGGGGGGGATTGGCTGGGTGGGCGGGTGTGTGGAGGGGACCGTGTGACTGCCGGCTGCCAGGGAGGGCGTGCAGGTTGCGCCCTGCTCTGCTTCTTGCCTGCCCCTGCCCCTCCGACCCACATGGCGACGGGGCGCTGTGCACGAGTCGCCAGCTGCCCGCCCGCGCGCTGCTTTCCACCCTCGCCCCGTAACCCCAGAGCTCCCCTCCTCCCCATTGCTTGCATTGCTTTAACCACCTTTTCGGCTCGACTCACGGTTGATTCCACCAGGGGTTGTCAGCAACTTGTCTCATTATCATACACACTTTGGAATTTCTTTTTTCCTCCCCTCTTGTCTCCCCGACTTGGTCTTATCCTCCCCATGCACTCACTGCATGAGTCGGGATATGGGATTGGGACTTTATATAATCCCCCCCCTCCTCCCCTCCCCCAGTTCGAGAAGGACGACGACACCAACTTCCACATGGACCTCATCGCCGGCCTGGCCAACATGCGCGCACGCAACTACTCCATTCCCGAGGTGGACAAGCTCAAGGCCAAGCTGATCGCGGGGCGCATCATCCCCGCCATCGCCACCGCCACCGCGGTGGCTACGGGTAGGGTTGGGGGGGATGGGGGAGGGATAGAAAGGAGGGAACTGACGAGCTGTATGACGGCTGGCTTTTCCATGGGTTGCTACATGGGACCCGGCCCGTCCCACCCCACCAGAAGTGGTCGAACTGAAACAACAAATGGGGGAGGGGTCAGAGATATACCAAAACCACAGGTTAGGGCAAAGCAGCGGGGATAGAGGGAAGCAGAAACAAAAGAGGGCTATCGGTCCCCAAGTCCGCGGTGGGTGGCCGAAGGTATGCATGTGTGTGAGATCATGTCTCAATCTGCGACCCACGGGTCACTCCCCTCCTCCCTCCCCCCCCCAGGCATGGTGTGTCTGGAGCTGTACAAGGCGGTGCTGCCCGGCAAGCCGCTGGAGGCCTTCCGCAACACCTTCGCCAACCTGGCGCTGCCGCTGTTCGCCATGGCGGAACCCATCCCGCCAAAGGTAGGGGGGTGGGTGGGAGGGGGGGTGTTTGTGGGTATTGCCTTGTGGGTGTTGAAGGGCGGTATCAACTGGCGGGCTGGGGGCGGGGGGCTTACATGGCTTGTTGGCCGCTTTACCCCTAAACTAGGTAGCATTGAAAGGGCACTCACCATGTCTCCACGCCCTCCCCTCCCCCCCCAGGTCATCAAGTACAACGGGTTGGAGTGGAGCCTGTGGGACCGCTGGACGCTGGAGGGCGACCTCACCGTGCAGCAGGTGCTGGACTGGTTCGGGGCCAAGGGGCTGACCGCCTACTCCATCAGCTGCGGCCCCGCGCTGCTCTACAACAACATCTTCCCCAAGCACGCGGAGCGGCTGGGCAAGAAGATGAGCGAGCTGGTGGTCAGCGTGGCCAAGGTAAAGGGGGGAAGGGTGGGGGGGTAGGGTGAATAGACGACCGGGTGGGTGGGTGGGGGCTGGGGGCTGATGTGTGCGGTTGGGTGGTGGTGGCGGGTTGCGGGATGTCAGGTGGAGAAGGTCCCACCTCCCACCTCCCGCCTCTGGATTAGGACTCCAGGTGCTTCCTTTCCTCATGTAACCCTCCCGCCCCTTCTCACCTGCCCCACCCCCTTCCTCCCTCCCGACCCAGATGGAACTGCCCACCGCCCGCGACCACTTCGATGTGGTGGTGGCGTGTGAGGACGAGGAGGGGGAGGACCTGGACGTGCCGCTGGTGAGCATCAAGTTCAGGTAGAGGTGAAGGGGGAGGTGGAGGAGAGGAGGAGGTGGAGGTGGGCTGGTAGGAGTATATAGGGGAGGATTATGAGGAGGAGGAGGAGGAAGAGGGGGTTCAGAGGAGCTAGTGTGGAGATGGGAGGGGGAGGCTTGAGGAGAGGGGTACATGCAGCAGGGGCTGGTGTGGTCACAGGCGCCTGCGGTATGTGCTGTAGGGCTCGCAGCAGTGCTGCTACTGCACAGCAGTTGGGGCAGGATGTCGCACGGAGCTGTTCTTGTTGCGCACCGGGGGTTGACTGGACTCGGTTCTAGCAGACGGGGGCATAGTAGGGCTTTGGCGGCGTATGTAGAGGAGTTGTTGGGTTGACGGAGTGCAGGGGCTTCTGAAGGAGCGCATTCGTTATAGTGGGTGGCACGCGGGTGCAATTGCATCCGCTTTTGGTAGCGCTGACAGGAGAGCGCGCGCGGGTGCTGGTAGTACTGTTAGTATGGCTGCGTTGTCCCGGAAGCATCTCCCAAGAGGTTTGGCTTTGCATGGCCCACTGTAAATATGCGCAAAGTGTTGCAGTAGCCGTAAATGCCGCTTGCCGACCGTTAACGCCGGTTAGTTGCATGCAGCACTACAAAGGTCCACGTGAATAGAAGATCAGTCATCGTAGGTGTTATCCACGCCGTTCCAGTGACATTTGTAAGCGAAGACCAACGCTTGCAAGTCAAGTGCAGTTCCTTCCCGCCCAGCCTAACCCTAACTGCTATCGCTGCACCGATCATTTGCAACATTTCTTCGATTTCTTAGACAGGGAATCTGATCGAAGCGCGCTCAGTTAGATATAGTAACGGACCATCTTGCCAACCCCACGCTTGTGTCGCTTTTCTACGTTACAGTTGAGCCTCGAGGCCGATCATGTCTTTGATATCTGAAGCCGATTTGAACACATGCCTCAAGACCCTAGAATCGTGCAGCAATGGCGCCGCCGATGGAGACCGCGCTGAGGAGTCGCGCATGCTGGACGTGCTTAAACAGTTGCAAAAGCGAGCTGTGACAGCGGACCTTCTAAAGCGTACAAACGCGGGCAAGCGCCTCAACAAGTTCTGCAGACACAGCAGCGATGCCATCAGCGCCGCGGCCAAGCTGGCCGTAGAAGCCTGGAAGCAATGCGTAAAGCAGGAACAACAACAAACAGACGGAGGCAACGGAGCCGAACCCTCAGAGCCAGAGGCGCCTTCACGAGGCGGCCCCGCGGGCACCAGCAGCAGCCAACCCGCGCCATCATCCCGCGCCCCCGCACCCTCCCCCAGCCCAGCCGCCTCCCGCCCGCCCCCAGCCTCCACCCCGGGCTCCTCCCTTCCCCGCCAGCCCTCCACCTCCTCCGTCCCCTTCTCCATAAACCCTCCTCGCTGCGGCAACGACACGCGCGACAAGGTACGCACCATGCTCGCGGAGGCCCTCGCCGTCGGCTACTCCGCCTCCTCCTCCTCCAGCAGCGGAGGCTCCGGCTCCGAAACCGCCCTCCAGTCTCCCAACCTGCTAGCAGCAGCCATCGAGGATGCGCTGTATGATTTGATGGGCGGAGGCGGCGGCGCGGTGAGTGCGGAGTACAAGGCTAAGGCCCGGTCACTGTGCTTCAACCTGAAGGACGCCAAGAACCCCGACCTGCGGGAGCGGGTGCTCAGCGGCAGTGTGCCGCCTGAGACGCTGGTGCGACTGAGCGCGGAGGAGATGGCGAGTGACGAGCAGAAGAAGAAGAACCGCGAGCTGAAGGAGTGGCTGGCGAAGGAGGCGGTGCGGGGGGGCACCAGCAACGCGGCGACTACCGACATGTTCCAGTACGTGCGGGAGGGGGGACGGAGGGTGGCGGGGGAGGGAGGAAAGGGAGAGAGAGAGGGAAAAAAGAGGACACTGACGAGCAGTTAAGGGAGGGGTAAAAAGAAGGAAAACTGACAAACTGGATAGCAGTTAAGGGGGGGGGGCGGCAGTTGCAGTAGCAGCAGCGGTGGAAGGGGCGGAGGGGCGCACAGCAGCAGCCGCATCTCCCTCAATGAGGGTGTGGCGCGGTGCTAGTGGAGCGGTGCTAGTGCTCTTCCCACGCCCTCTCGCGCTCCCTCCTCCCAACTTACCTCCCTTCTTCGTCCCCCTGTCCCTCCCTCCCTCCCTCCCCCTCCTCCAGGTGTGGCCGCTGCAAACAGCGGAAATGCACCTACTACGTGAGTGGTGGTGGGGGGTAGACCACCCAAGCTATAGTTAATAACAAGTTAGGGCAAAGCAGTGGGGATAGGAGGCGCCAGGGTGCCACAAGACAAAGTGTTGGTTAGTGGTGGTGGTGGGGGCTTGCGGAGCGGTTCGGGGTAGCGCTATTGCATGAGAGGGAGGGCGGGAGCGGGCTGGCGGGAGAGGGAGGGCAGGGGCTCGTGTGGGCGGGACGGAGGGAGAGAGGTCGCGAGGCTGATATGGGTGGGGTAGAGCAGTCCAACGGAGCCGCGGGGAGGCCTATCCCAACTGCTTGCTCTTGTTCTACTCGACTGCACACACACAAGGAAACGCGCCACCCAAGGGGGGGGGTAATGAAGGGGAAGAACCCGGGGGCGTGTCGACCGCAGCGAGGGATGCCTCACCGGCCGTACCGCTATCATGGGCTTCTGACATGATCCGTGGCCGGTTTCGGCTCCGTGCACCCCCTTGGTAGGGGTTCGTCTGGCTGTGCAGGTCTTGCTGATGCCACCGTGCAGGCTGAGGCTGTGCGTGAGCTTCCCAACCCCTTTCACTCCTCACGTGCTTACTGTTGTTCCCTTCCTCCCTCCCTTCCCCTCTCTTCCCCTCCCCATTCCTGATCTCCGCTGCAGCAACTGCAAACCCGGTCCGCTGATGAGGTGAGAGTACGGCACTGGGGAAGGAGGGTTGGGTTGGGTGCGGCCATATGGCTGCTGACATGGCTTGCTTTAAGCGCATGACAGGATGCGTTTGCAAAACGCATCCTGAGTGTTAAGGATTTGCCCGAAGCACGGTAGCTGTTGTCACGAAGGGTCTCATTGCAAAGCAACCGACATTCCGCTAGCTAACGCCACATGCCCTGTTTCCGCCCCCACAGCCCATGACAACGTTCGTCACGTGCACCAACTGCGGCCAGCGCTGGAAGTTCTGTTGACTGCCGCGGGCTCCGCGTCGGCCTGTGCTCATGCGGAGGGCTTTGGGGGGCTGCCATCCGGTTAATACCGCAGCCGCTGTAATGCAATCTTGCGTGTGAACAGATTCTCCGTTCACTTATTATAGTATATTCGCATTACGCACGTATGCTGGTCTGAAAGCCAGGATGCAGCAGTCGTATCGAGGTTGTGGATCGTGTCTCCTCTAGTACGTCGCTCTTTCGCGGTGCAGAATTGACGGTGCAGTTTTCCTTGCTATGTTTCTGCTTCACAATTAATCCGATCGAGCGTATAGTTTACCATTAGCTCTAGCTCTTTCTATCAGCACACGGTTAATTGCCCCCAGTCGTCGCCGGGATAGTTCGCGTCTCACATTCATGCTGCAGAAATCGTAAGTCAAGGGTTGGGACGAAAGTTGCTTCAGCAGCGTGTTCCTCCGCGACGAGCGGCGGCGGCATGGCTCGTTAGGTGCTGAGCCTAGAAGCAACCGGCAAGATCCTGCCTAGAGATTTAACAATTGGCAAACGTTAATTTGCAGAGCAACATTTCGGCCTGCGGTTTGCCGAGATGCTCCTCTGAAGGTTGGTTAGCGACAATTCGTTTGCGAGGCGTGGACCAGTAATCAGACACAACTTGTGGACCCATGTCACTCCTGACACAAACCTATCAATTCAGGTATACAAGGTTGCGGGGCCGCATGGAGCCCAACTGGTGCCGACCCGGCCTTGCATGAGCGTCAGGACGCCTGACGTCCGCTCGCGCGCCTACTATGACGAAGTAGGTTTGCACCACCGCAAAATCACCGCTTCCGCTCATGGTATTTTCGCCTTCAAAACCGGGCTTTATTGGGTCATTTCCCCCTTCTCTTCTCCAGGACTATGAGAGCGGCGAGGGGTCGGGTCGCGGTTCGCGCTATCGCCAGGGCGGAAACCAACGCAGGCGGCCAAACAGACAAGAGTAAGCGATATGGATATCGACCTTACTAGTACATCTCTTATCGCGCTATATCACGTGTTATCCGTAATCTCAAAAACCCTTCTGTACGGCCATGCTGGTTCCATACGGATTCAAAACGGACCCTTTTTACTTTCATTCGCCACCGCTGCTCACCGCTGCCTCTACCGCCGCGCCCCTGTCGCTTGCCCCGCTGTAGGGAGGAGTCGGATGAGTGGACCGCTGTGGTGGGTGGAGGCGACGGCAGCTCCTTCAGTGAGGAGGTTGTCATTCCCGGCATGACCAGCAGCGGCAGCGACAGCGGCAGCGGTGGGAGACAGGGGCAGTACGGCGGAGGGCAGTACGGGCGAGGAGGAGGAGGAGGCGGAGGCGGTTACGCCCGACGGGGTGGTGGTGGAGGTGGCGGCAGGTTGGTTGGTTACCGGTAGTTGTTCCGTTTCAGGAGTAACCGCAGTAGTTAGGGTGGTGTCGGCGCTCGGCCCTCAGACGGGCTCCACGTACGGCGGATAACCCCTGCGGCTGTCCCCCCGCGCCACCTCCTCCTCCCGCTTGCCACCTCCTCCTCCCGCTTTACGTGACGCACCTGCGCCCCATCCGGCTACTATATCGGTCCTCCAACTCCCCCTGCCTGCCTGCCGCACCTCAGGGGCTACCGGGGCCGAGGTGGCGGCAGTGGTGGCGGCAGTGGGTCAACCTCCTACAGCGGCGAGCGGCGGTGGGGCGGCTCCAGCGGCAGCAGTGGGGCTGCCGGCGGGGAGCAGCTGCAGGGTTCCGGGTTCTGGGGGGAGGACGGCGGCAGCAGCAGCGGTGGAGCGGCAGCAGCAGGAGGAGGAGGAGGGCAGCAGGCCTGGGGCTGGGGCGAGGGCGAAGGCGGAGGAGCAGGACAGGGGCAGGGGCAGTGGGGTGAGGGGCAGGCGCAGGGGCAGGGGCGCTACCGGGGCGGGCGGGGCGGGCAGGGGCGGTACGGCAGCGGGAGGGGGCGGGGGTGGCGAAGCGGCGGCAGCGGCGGCGGCGGATGGGAGGGCGGCGGTGAGGGCGAGGGCGGTGTCGGCGGCGGCAGTGTGGAGGGCGGGGGGCGCCCAGGTGGCGGTGGGATGCGAGGTGGGTGCGGGGTGGGTGCTGCTTCTGCTGTGGGGAGGGTAGGAGGGGGGGTTGGTAAGAGTAAGGAAACTGGCGGGCGAGTGGGAGGAGTGGTGGAGATGCATGTGGTTAGTGTAGCGGTGGGGGTAAGGGGGCACATCCATTCACGGGTGCAGGTGGGAAGGGAGAAGGAGCCTAGCAGCCCTATCAGTGGCCGGTGGCACCAACCCCGTGATACACTGACCCGCCTTCGACCTCTCCCCCTCCTCCCCTCCTCCCCCCCCCTCCCAGGCCCCCGTGAGTCGCTCTCCCCCGAGGCCCACTCCGCCATGCTCGCTATCAACGCGGCGGTGCGCGATGCGGCTGACTGGCGGGCGGTGGCGGCGGTGCTGGCGGAGCGGGGGGAGGGGCTGGACGGGGAACACATCGGGGCCATGCTGTTCAAGGTGTGTGTGTGGGGGGAGCGGAAGGGTGTGGTGTTTTACTGTCGTACAACCTCGCGGCCAGTCCTCTCAGAACGCACACGCACCCTTGCATGCATGGGGCGCTTCCGTAACTCCCACCCAACCTCGCTCGGGCTATACGAGATGTGGATTGCAGTGCTTCGCCTGTACAACAACTCCCCAACTCCCCACCCCAAACTCCCCCCCTCTCGCAACACCCCCGCCCCCCGCAGATCGCCAGGGAGTCCCGCCCGCCCGACTCCTCCCCCGACTCCGCCGCCTTCCAGCAGCTGGTTAGCTCGCTGTACGGCTGGCTGGCGGCCCTGATGGGCGGGCTGCGGGGGCGGCAGGTGGCGGCCAGCCTGTACGCCATGGCGCGACTGGAGCTGTTCAATGCGGAGCTGGCGGGGGGGCTGGCGGAGCGGGCACTGCAGGTGGGGGGGGGAGGGGGGAGGGGGGAGGAGGGGGGGGGAAAGAAGGAACTGTGTGGTAGGGCGTCATCATGGTTGGGTTGCTGGTATGAGAGCCGGTACGGAGGTGGGGGGGGATGGGGGTGGGGGTGGGGGTACGGAGATAGGGTATGTGCTGTAGTGAGGTGTGTACAGATGAGGTGTGTGTGAGGGTGTGTAGAGCCTCTTCTCTTCAGCTCTAGATGTCCTTTGTTGACGGCCACACTGCTCCCTCCTGCCCCCTCCCTCCTACCCCCCCCCCAGCTCATGGGCAACCTGACCCCCTGGGAGTACTCCAACACGGTGTGGGCCTTCAGTCGCATGAACTTCACTCCGGGGGAGGAGTGGCTCAACACGTTTGTGTACTGGTGGGCGGGGGCGGGTGGGGAGGTGGGGGAGGTGGGGAGGTGGGGGGGTGGTTGGGGAAGTGGGGAAGTGGGGGGAGGTCATGTGTGGCGCCGGCTGGAGGGGGGTGGCACCCGTTCAATAAGGGGGTTATTCGCATGTAAGGGTGTATGTTTCAGTAAGGTGCTCCTTCTTTCACCCCTCTCACTCCTCTCACCCACTCCAACCCCCCCCCCCCCCCCCCCCAGGACCGAGCGGCGGCTCAGCCAGTTCCGCCCCGTGGAGCTGAGCAACACGGTGGGGGCGCTGGTGAAGCTGGGGCACGTGCCGGGAGCGGCGTGGATGGAGGCGTTCACGGCGTCAGTGGGGGCGCAGGTGGGGGGGGGCAGGTGGGGGGGGGGATGGAGGGGAGGGCGGGGGGCTGTGAAGAGGGGAGGGGAGGAGAGGAGAGAGGCGAGTGTTCTTAACACACACCCTGCCGCCTCTTGTCCCTGTTGTCTTGTGCCCTCACCCCCTTGTGGTATGGTCGCTGACCCTCTCTCTTCCTCTCCCTCTCTCTCTGACCCTCTCTCTCCCTCCCCCTCCCCCCCCTCCCCTCCCAGGCCTCCCTCTTCAACAACCTGGAGGCCGTCAACACGCTGTTCAGCATCGCCTCATTAGGCTACACGGGGGGCCCTGACCCGGGCAGCTGGCTGGGACCGCTGCTGGAGCGGGGGGGAGCCACAGCGGCAGCAGGGGCGGCAGCGGGCGGCAGCAATGCCGGCGGTGCAGATAGAAGTGCTGCTGCTGGTGCTGCTGCTGGTGGAGGCGGTGGAGGAGGTGGTGGTGCGGGTGCGGTGGAGAGTATGCGCGTGGCGGACCTCACGCGCACCACCTGGGCGCTCACGCAGTTCGACTGGCGGCCCCCGCGGGAGTGGCTGGCGGCGGCGACACGCGGATTCATTCGGCAACTGACGTAGGGGCCAAAGAACCATAGCGGGGGAGGGAGACAGCGTGTGTGTGTTTAGGGAACTGGCCGCGAGTCGGAGCGTACGGTGCTGTGATTGCCGGATGAAGATGAAGTGTGTGTGGAGGTGTACCGCTACCTACATTGCACAGTGCGTAGCATCGCTTGCCCGCCATTACATAGTTTGTGTTCTTCCAACTCCAACTCTGGCTCATGAACACTATTGTTTGTTTTCTTATCAATCCAGTCTCATCATCAACTCCCCCCCTCTCCCCCCCTGCCAGGTACTGCCTGCCCTCCGACCTGGCCACCCTGGCCTACTCGCTGGCCTACCTGCAAGCTCGCCCCTCCCCGGACGACCTGCACCTGCTGGCCCTCGCCCTGCCGCGCGCCTGGAGCCGCATGACGGGCGAGGAGGTGGCCAACGTGGCGATGAGTCTGGCGCTCTGGCAGTACAGACCGCCCAATGACAGGTGGGGTAGAAATAAGGAAAAGTGACGAACTGAATGACGAGGCTTCTCCATGGGTGGGGGGGGACTGGGGGGTAAAAGAAGTAATGAGGGGACAGGGGGGGGGGAGGGGTGTCAAAGACCATACCAAACCATGGGAACCCTCAGGGTGATGAAGGCGGTAGATTAGCCAGGACCACAGGTTAGGGAGAAGCAATCGACTGGGGCCTGGGGTGGAGGGGGGGCGGGGTAACGTTGCTGATTGAGCCATTCCCATTCCAACTCAACTCCCCCCCTCCCGCTCCCGCTTCCCCCCCTTCCGCTCCCCTCTCCCCCAGGTGGCTAGACGAGCTGGTGCTAGCCTGCCGTGACAAGCTGCCCGCCGCCTCACCGGACGCGCTGTCCAAGGTGGTGTCGGCGCTGCCGCTGCTGGGGTCGGGGTACCGACTGGGGCAGGTGGTGGCGCAGGCGCAGGTGGGGGGGTGGGGGGGTAGGGGTGGAAGGGGGTGGAGGAGTAGCAGTTGGGGAGTATTATTGCCCTGCAGCTGCCCGGGAGGGCTGTGGGTGCGGGACTTCCTTGTTTGGGCCGGTATCATCATCCGCATTGCCTATCTGCAGTGGCTGCAGCGGCATTCAACACACACATGGTCGCTATCGGTATCAACAGGATGATGACGGTTCCCTCCTCCTCAGACCTCTGCCCGTATCCCTCCTCCCCAGACCTCTGCCCGTATCCCTCCTCCCCAGACCTCTGCCCGTACCCCTCCTCCCCAGACCTCTGCCCGTATCCCTCCTCCCCAGACCTCTGTCCGTATCCCTCCTCCCCAGACCTCTGCCCGTACCCCCTCCTCCCCAGACCTCTGCCCGTACCCCCTCCTCCCCAGACCTCTGCCCGTATCCCTCCTCCCCAGACCTCTGTCCGTATCCCTCCTCCCCAGACCTCTGCCCGTATCCCTCCTCCCCCAACTGCGCAGGCGCTACTTGACGCCGCTCAGCAGCAGCAGCAGCAGCAGGTGGAGGGGGAGCAGCAGCAGCAGCAGGAGGGGGAGCAGGGCTACGAGCAGCAGCAGCAGCAGGGGGGGGAGGCGGTGGCGTCGCCTGACGCGTACGTCGCACACGTGTAGAGCGGTGTGTGTTGGTGCGATGTGATGATGTGTTGCATGGGGACACGTGTGGGGTAGCTAGGGCGGGGGGTAGGGGGGCTGTGACGGCAGGGCAGTGACGGCGAGTGTGTGCTTAGTGGCAGCACGGCGGGGGCCCCCGGGTGGTAGGGGCGACAGGGGTGGGTTGAGAGCTGGTCCGGCTGCAGTGTAGGGTTGGGTTCAACAGCCGTGTTCCCTTTCAGGGGAACAATTGTAACGGTCACTCATTCACTGATCACGTGATCAGTGTCTGGTGTGCGGAGTATGCGTGAGGGGCAGCATGCATGCAGGTGCTGAGGGGGTGGGTGTGCTGCCGGGGGCTTTTGCTTCGAGGAGAGGAGGTGTGAAGATGGAGGTTGCGACGGCGACTGCTGTGCGGGTCTGTTGGTGTGCGGAGTCGAGGAGTAAGTGTGGAGGGCTTTGCGGTGTAGGTACCCCGTTTTGTTGTGCCGAGTGAGTGCGGGAGGTGCGTGCGGAAGCTCACTGCCCTGTGCAGCATTTTGTTCGGTGTAGGGTCTAGCGTATTGGAGAGCTGCAAGGGGAGAGAGAGCCAACGTACTGAATGGAAATGTAGTTGTTCACTGCATACTCAATTCATAATGTAACAGCAACTGCGGTATGTGGGCACACGCACACACATATTGTAGGCGGACGCCGTTCTGGGGGGCACTAGGGACTAGGGAGAGACTAGGGATTTGGGATATTCCTTAGTTCGTTACAAGGGATGATTCCTGTTCTAGTTCTTGTTCTTGTTCTTGTTGTTCCATGGGCTCCTTGGGAGCACTTAAATATCCTAGGGATACCGTACAAGTAGTCCTACCCTGGAGTGTCTCCGGAAAGTACGACACAAGTACTGGGTTCTAGAAGCCCATGCTAGCCAGAATCTTCCTAACTACCTTGATCTATCCATATGCCTAAGGTTGCCGCATGTACCAACATATCATGCGACCTTAAACGGCAGAGTTCGAACCACGCAACCTTCAATACTAGCCTTTTGCACGCTGTCGCATGCCATGTCCTGCAACACATCTTCTGGGAGGACTCCATCTTCCGACAATCACAGTACGTTCCGACTCGCGGCCACTTCTACACACGTTACACAGTTTCCTTGACACACGCACCAACATACGGACGGAGAGCAGCGGCAATCGAGCGGCTCGGAGCGATGTGAATGTGGGGCATCCAAGTGGGATGCTGATGATGGAGCGGCCATCTCCGACCGTTCTATACCGGCAGGGGAATAACCGAGGATCACCCTTCATACACTGCCCCCACCCGTCTCAGCGTGCATGCATGCCCTCCGGCTTCCCCACGTGTCCATCGATGCAACACGCCCCGCGCGCCGCCACCCTAGCAAGCTGCAGCGCCAGGGGGCGTGCGCAAAGAATGCCGGTTGCGGGCCCGACCCGATCTTGGGGACCTGAAAGTGGCCCTACATCATCCGGCCGTGTAGCTCAGTGGATAGAGCGTGTCCTTCCTAAGGTCAAGGTCCAAGGTTCGACCCCTTGTACGGTCGTCGCTGACGTTTTGCTCGTCCAAGGCCCCCACCCGCCTCCTACGTAGATGCAAAACCCACATTCCACGCCGCCCTCGCACGTCCTCCTGCTCAGATGCCTCCCGCCACCATCCTAATGCTGCCAAACCGCCCCCACCCGTCTCTTCACACACCGCCCCCACCCGTCTCAGCGTACATGCATGCCCTCCGGCTTCCCCACGTGTCCACCAATGCAACACGTCCCGCGCCCCGCCACCCTAGCAAGCTGCAACGCCACGGGGCGTGCGCAAAGAATGCCGGTTGCGGGCCCGACCCGATCTTGGGCATCTGCAAGTGGCCTTGTATCATCCGGCCGTGTAGCTCAGTGGATAGAGCGTGTCCTTCCTAAGGTCAAGGTCCAAGGTTCGACCCCTTGTACGGTCGTCGCTGACGTTTTGCTCGTCCAAGGCCCCCACCCGCCTCCTACGTAGATGCAAAACCCACATTCCACGCCGCCCTCGCACGTCCTCCTGCTCAGATGCCTCCCGCCACCATCCTAATGCTGCCAAACCCTTCACACACCGCCCCCACCCGTCTCAGCGTACATGCATGCTCTCCGGCTTCCCCACGTGTCCACCAATGCAACACGCCCCGCGCGCCGCCACCCTAGCAAGCTGCAGCGCCAGGGGGCGTGCGCAAAGAATGCCGGTTGCGGGCCCGACCCGATCTTGGGCACCTGAAAGTGGCTCCACATCATCCGGCCGTGTAGCTCAGTGGATAGAGCGTGTCCTTCCTAAGGTCAAGGTCCAAGGTTCGACCCCTTGTACGGTCGTCGCTGACGTTTTGCTCGTCCAAGGCCCCCACCCGCCTCCTACGTAGATGCAAAACCCACATTCCACGCCGCCCTCGCACGTCCTCCTGCTCAGATGCCTCCCGCCACCATCCTAATGCTGCCAAACCCTTCACACACCGCCCCCACCCGTCTCAGCGTACATGCATGCTCTCCGGCTTCCCCACGTGTCCACCAATGCAAGACGCCCCGCGCCCCGCCACCCTAGCAAGCTGCAACGCCACGGGGCGTGCGCAAAGAATGCCGGTTGCGGGCCCGACCCGATCTTGGGCATCTGCAAGTGGCCTTGTATCATCCGGCCGTGTAGCTCAGTGGATAGAGCGTGTCCTTCCTAAGGTCAAGGTCCAAGGTTCGACCCCTTGTACGGTCGTCGCTGACGTTTTGCTCGTCCAAGGCCCCCACCCGCCTCTTACGTAGATGCGAAACCCACATTCCACGCCGCCCTCGCACGTCCTCCTGCTCAGATGCCTCCCGCCACCATCCTAATGCTGCCAAACCGCCCCCACCGTCTCTCACACACCGCCCCCACCCGTCTCAGCGTACATGCATGCCCTCCGGCTTCCCCACGTGTCCACCAATGCAACACGTCCCGCGCCCCGCCACCCTAGCAAGCTGCAACGCCACGGGGCGTGCGCAAAGAATGCCGGTTGCGGGCCCGACCCGATCTTGGGCATCTGCAAGTGGCCTTGTATCATCCGGCCGTGTAGCTCAGTGGATAGAGCGTGTCCTTCCTAAGGTCAAGGTCCAAGGTTCGACCCCTTGTACGGTCGTCGCTGACGTTTTGCTCGTCCAAGGCCCCCACCCGCCTCCTACGTAGATGCAAAACCCACATTCCACGCCGCCCTCGCACGTCCTCCTGCTCAGATGCCTCCCGCCACCATCCTAATGCTGCCAAACCCTTCACACACCGCCCCCACCCGTCTCAGCGTACATGCATGCTCTCCGGCTTCCCCACGTGTCCACCAATGCAACACGCCCCGCGCGCCGCCACCCTAGCAAGCTGCAGCGCCAGGGGGCGTGCGCAAAGAATGCCGGTTGCGGGCCCGACCCGATCTTGGGCACCTGAAAGTGGCTCTACATCATCCGGCCGTGTAGCTCAGTGGATAGAGCGTGTCCTTCCTAAGGTCAAGGTCCAAGGTTCGACCCCTTGTACGGTCGTCGCTGACGTTTTGCTCGTCCAAGGCCCCCACCCGCCTCCTACGTAGATGCAAAACCCACATTCCACGCCGCCCTCGCACGTCCTCCTGCTCAGATGCCTCCCGCCACCATCCTAATGCTGCCAAACCCTTCACACACCGCCCCCACCCGTCTCAGCGTACATGCATGCTCTCCGGCTTCCCCACGTGTCCACCAATGCAACACGCCCCGCGCGCCGCCACCCTAGCAAGCTGCAGCGCCAGGGGGCGTGCGCAAAGAATGCCGGTTGCGGGCCCGACCCGATCTTGGGCACCTGAAAGTGGCTCTACATCATCCGGCCGTGTAGCTCAGTGGATAGAGCGTGTCCTTCCTAAGGTCAAGGTCCAAGGTTCGACCCCTTGTACGGTCGTCGCTGACGTTTTGCTCGTCCAAGGCCCCCACCCGCCTCCTACGTAGATGCAAAACCCACATTCCACGCCGCCCTCGCACGTCCTCCTGCTCAGATGCCTCCCGCCACCATCCTAATGCTGCCAAACCCTTCACACACCGCCCCCACCCGTCTCAGCGTACATGCATGCTCTCCGGCTTCCCCACGTGTCCACCAATGCAACACGCCCCGCGCGCCGCCACCCTAGCAAGCTGCAACGTCACGGGGCGTGCGCAAAGAATGCCGGTTGCGGGCCCGACCCGATCTTGGGCATCCGCAAGTGGCCTTGTATCATCCGGCCGTGTAGCTCAGTGGATAGAGCGTGTCCTTCCTAAGGTCAAGGTCCAAGGTTCGACCCCTTGTACGGTCGTCGCTGACGTTTTGCTCGTCCAAGGCCCCCACCCGCCTCTTACGTAGATGCGAAACCCACATTCCACGCCGCCCTCGCACGTCCTCCTGCTCAGATGCCTCCCGCCACCATCCTAATGCTGCCAAACCCTTCACACACCGCCCCCACCCGTCTCAGCGTACATGCATGCCCTCCGGCTTCCCCACGTGTCCACCAATGCAACACGTCCCGCGCCCCGCCACCCTAGCAAGCTGCAACGCCACGGGGCGTGCGCAAAGAATGCCGGTTGCGGGCCCGACCCGATCTTGGGCATCTGCAAGTGGACTTGTGTCATCCGGCCGTGTAGCTCAGTGGATAGAGCGTGTCCTTCCTAAGGTCAAGGTCCAAGGTTCGACCCCTTGTACGGTCGTCGCTGACGTTTTGCTCGTCCAAGGCCCCCACCCGCCTCCTACGTAGATGCAAAACCCACATTCCACGCCGCCCTCGCACGTCCTCCTGCTCAGATGCCTCCCGCCACCATCCTAATGCTGCCAAACCGCCCCCACCCGTCTCTTCACACACCGCCCCCACCCGTCTCAGCGTACATGCATGCCCTCCGGCTTCCACACGTGTCCACCAATGCAACACGTCCCGCGCCCCGCCACCCTAGCAAGCTGCAACGCCACGGGGCGTGCGCAAAGAATGCCGGTTGCGGGCCCGACCCGATCTTGGGCATCTGCAAGTGGCCTTGTATCATCCGGCCGTGTAGCTCAGTGGATAGAGCGTGTCCTTCCTAAGGTCAAGGTCCAAGGTTCGACCCCTTGTACGGTCGTCGCTGACGTTTTGCTCGTCCAAGGCCCCCACCCGCCTCCTACGTAGATGCAAAACCCACATTCCACGCCGCCCTCGCACGTCCTCCTGCTCAGATGCCTCCCGCCACCATCCTAATGCTGCCAAACCCTTCACACACCGCCCCCACCCGTCTCAGCGTACATGCATGCTCTCCGGCTTCCCCACGTGTCCACCAATGCAAGACGCCCCGCGCCCCGCCACCCTAGCAAGCTGCAACGCCACGGGGCGTGCGCAAAGAATGCCGGTTGCGGGCCCGACCCGATCTTGGGCATCTGCAAGTGGCCTTGTATCATCCGGCCGTGTAGCTCAGTGGATAGAGCGTGTCCTTCCTAAGGTCAAGGTCCAAGGTTCGACCCCTTGTACGGTCGTCGCTGACGTTTTGCTCGTCCAAGGCCCCCACCCGCCTCCTACGTAGATGCAAAACCCACATTCCACGCCGCCCTCGCACGTCCTCCTGCTCAGATGCCTCCCGCCACCATCCTAATGCTGCCAAACCCTTCACACACCGCCCCCACCCGTCTCAGCGTACATGCATGCCCTCCGGCTTCCCCACGTGTCCACCAATGCAACACGTCCCGCGCCCCGCCACCCTAGCAAGCTGCAACGCCACGGGGCGTGCGCAAAGAATGCCGGTTGCGGGCCCGACCCGATCTTGGGCATCTGCAAGTGGCCTGGTATCATCCGGCCGTGTAGCTCAGTGGATAGAGCGTGTCCTTCCTAAGGTCAAGGTCCAAGGTTCGACCCCTTGTACGGTCGTCGCTGACGTTTTGCTCGTCCAAGGCCCCCACCCGCCTCCTACGCAGATGCAAAACCCAATTACCATATCGCCTGGGGGAGTGTTGCTTTGGTGCCGCCTGTGGTGTGGGTGGTGTGGGAACCTTTATCTGGCAGGGGAAGGGTGGGAAGGGTGCGCCTTCTACGCAGGAATCGAACTCAGGCCTCATTGGCCGAGTTTGTCAGCTGGGACACGGACCAGAGCCGTGTGACCTGGGTCTTGCAGTTCGGAGAGTGTGGTGCAGTTATGGAGTTACAACCACGCGACTACGCCCTTACAGCCTCCATTTCGCTCATGGCAGGCCAAGGTTAGGATTTGAGAGAGAGACAGTCGTTGACACCAAAATGCGCATCCACGCCACATCACCACAGACACCAAAGAGTTGTCCAGGTACAGCAGGTAACAACACAAACCACCAGAATGAACCAGTCGAGGATGGGCCTTACGGCTATAGCTTGGTAGCGTTGTCATCATTCCAGTATCCTATACACCCGTCTGCAGATAGGGCTTTGCCAATAGAATAAATGTGTTTGCCAGAAGCATTGCTCTTTGCCTATGAACGGACACTGAAAAGGCAAATACATGTAATGCATTCATCCTTATACATATGCTACCAAGCTGACTGCCAAGAGACACATTATGCCCCACCCTGCCACCCCCACCACCACACGAAAACATACATGGATAGCGCCGTTTCCTCAGAATGGCTTTCTTCCTGAGTGTTCACGCACTTGGTTCCGTCACGTCCCGCTTACACAGGAGGTCAAACCAGGTCATCAGGCTACCAGGTAAACCAACCGCGCCATCTTCAACCCTCGCTCATCACAGCACCGCAGCTCCTACCCGCCACCCAGCTGCCCACGTATGTCTGCCAAACGGTGCAGCAGCACCTGCATCTCCCGCACCACCGCCGCCTGCTGATCCCGAAGCGATATATCCCCCGCTGCTGCTGCTGCGGCTGCAGAAGGCGAAGACGACGGCCATACGCTTTCATGCGGCGGCGGAGGCGGCAGAGGCACCGAGGCAGCAGCAGCACCACCATCACCACCTGCCGCTTCCGCCCACTGTGCCTCCCTGGGTGCTGCTGCAGACCACTGGCAGCCCCCACCGGGGACCTCCTCATTCGAGCCCCCAGCATCACAACCACCAACGCCACCAGCACCGTCACGCAACCAGCCACGAACGGCCCCTGCAGGCCCGCCAAAGCCCGCGAAGCGCTCCTCCCAACCATTTACTGCGGGCGCACCGCCAGCAGGACGGTTGGTAGCGCGCAGTGCTGCTGCTGATGGTGATGATGTTGATGGCAGTGAAGGGGAAGGCCGGCCGTCCTCGATGACCCAGCTCCCTCCTAGGCTCACGGTGGCTTCCACCAATGCCGACATGCGGCTATCGAGGTCATCGACGTCATCAGCATCAGCGCCAGCATTAGCGTCAACAGCGATGTTGCCCTCTGCGGCAGCAGCACCAGCGCCCCGGCTGAATACAGCGTTGGAGGTCTCACAGTTGGAGGAGGAGGCCTCAGGCGCACAGCTGGATTGCCGTACGACAACACCGTGGGAATAATGGGCCTTGGTGGTTGGGGCGTTGGTTGAGGTGCTGCTGTTGCTGCTGCGTTGTGAATGGTGAGGACGGGTCACGTGAGCGATTGCGTTTGAGACGCCCGATAAGGAGGTGGGCGGTGATGGAGCTATGACACCGGGCCGTGTGGTTGGGGCTATCCCGTTGGTGGAGGTGGAGGAGGTAGACAGCGTCTGATGCATGGACAGCCGGAGGGTCTGTGGCGGGGATGGGTCTGCGGCAACGTCGATGCCGCTGCTGGCACGCTGCTGCCAGGTTTGGCTCTCTCCGCAGCCAATGAGGCTGCTACCGGCGCTGCTGTCGTACTGCTCGTACTGCTGCTGCTGCTGCTGTTGCATGGCTGCGAAGAAGCTGCTGTCGCTGTTCACACTGTGGCTCGGAGGAACCCTGCTACCGTACGGCGGAGGGGGGCTTGTGTTTCCGTATGGATCGTACGACGTTTGAAATCTGACGTCATCATGGACCGGGATGCTATCGTCGTACGACACAGTACGGCAATTGCCGTGGCTACCCTCATGATAGCTCGTAGCAAAAACATTAGGAGCGACCGGAACAGCACCCCCGTGCGACCGAGCTGTGCCAAGGTACGGAGAATTTCCAAGGCTTGGATTCTCGTACGGCACCCATGCCGCAGCCCCATTAGCTGCCAAGGCAGCTGCTGTCGCTCCTGGACCCGCCTCAGTGCTGCTGCTGCTGCCTCCGCCAGCAAGCAGCTGAGGAGATGACGAGGTGCCAACACATGCGTGGGAGTAGGATGGTACAGCAGCGCAACCGGCGTACGGCAGAGGCGCATCACCCGAAGGCCCGCTGTACGACAATCCGAACTCCCTAACCGAACTGTCGTACATTTGATGATGTTGGTGGGGCACCATAGCAGGGCTTCCAACGCCGCCGATGTGGTTTTGGGGTGCTGCGGTGGGGGCATTGGGATGGGGAGGATAGGGCACGGGGAGAGGTCCTCTTGTTGCTGCTGCTGATGCCCCGCCAACAGATGTGGGCTGGCTGCCTGGATGGTTGAGCTGCATGGGACTACCGCCGAGCGAGAGAGGTACGGGCGTCTGGGTTCCCACTGTGCGGTAGATGACCAGCCCGCCGGGCTGCTGTGGCGGGGATGGCGACTGCAGCGACTGCTGTTGCTGCTCCTGTAGCTGTGACAGCAGGAGCTGCTGTTGTTGCTGCTGCTGCTGCTTTTGCAGCTGCTGCAAGAGTAGCTGTCGTTGCAGCTGCGGCTCTGGGTATGGCGGCTGAGACTGCAGCACATGCTGTTGTTGTTGTTGATGTTGTTCCTGTTGCTGCCTAGGCGACACGGACACTGACACGTTGCGCATGCGAGCTGAAGCAGCCGCAGTCGCTCCAGCCTCCGACAACACGACTTGTCGTCGTCCACTCAGCGGCGAGGGATTGTACGACATCCGTGGTGTGTCGTACACCTGATCATATGCTGTACGAGGTGTGTCGTACGCGGGCCGTATTATGGCAGGCTGCTGCGGATGCTGCGCCGCTGAGCCGAAACTGCTGCGGCACCGGTAAGCAGCAGCAGCGCCATCATCGCCGCTAGGCCCGTTGCTACTGGTGGCGCCGCCGCAACTGGACCAACCGCCGTTAGCGGTGTCGTGACGCGGGTCACTCCAACAAACCTTTGCGTCGCCAGCGATGCCGCCGTCAGCCCATGTGCCGCTGCCACAACCGCCGCTGACCCATCCGGCGCAGCCGCCACCACCTCCACCGCAACCGCAGTCGGTATCGCATGGGTCGGCAGCAACAGCATCGCCGCAGCGGCGGGCTGAACTGCCACCACTGCACTGCAGCGGGTAGCCGTTGAGCTGGGGATTATTCGCGGCCCAACCACCTCCGCTTGCCGTACTTGCGTTGGCCTTGGGGCTGTTAGCCCAACCGACACCGCCGCCGCTGCTCGGCCGCCCGGATAAAGGTACGGCACCTTGCTGCTCCTCAACAGCGGCCGCTTCATCGTCTTCGTCACCGCCGCTCCGAATCTCTTCTGCATGGGATGGGTGCGCCGTGCAGGCAGCTAGCGGTAAAGGCAGGTACGGAGATCTGAACAGGCAGCAATCCGTCGGTGCCAACATGCTTTAGCATGCGTTTCCTTTCCAGCGACCCCTACCTGACGTGTGAAGCAGGAACCGCACTACATGACCGCCAGGGTCCTCCTCTGCGACCAGGAGGGAGGAGCAGAGGGCAGCAGGTCCGTTCATGGGCAGCAGAACGCGCAAAGCGTGCTAGTGTGGGGTGTTAAGGGCTAGGACTGAGGCACGGCAAGTATACGGTGCTGGAACCTGAACTCGTCTAGCTGCTCCTATTTCACTACTCTCTACTAGGCTGGAATCCGTGTAGGCTTACTTTGCTTGTTGGCTCGCCACCTGCGAAGAAAAGCCGGCGACGGCACATCCAAGCCGCGAACACCACCCTCACTTTCACCACGCCGCCGCCGGCTTGCAGGGCTGCCGCCGCCGCCGCGGCCATCAAAGCCTCCCATGCTGCGGCCGTGCAGCCTCTCGGGAACGCCTCGTCTGATGCCGTACTCCTCACTATCGCTACTGCCGCTGTTGCTGCTGCTGCCGCTGCTGCTGCCATTGGCGGCCTGTCTGCCTGAGGCCCGAGAGTCCAGAAACCGCACCCTTTTCTCCTGCTCCTCCTCCTGAACATCATGGTCATCATCATCACCATCATCCATGCTGCCGTCCTGGTCACGTGCACGCCCGCTCAGCCGCTGCTGCTGCCGCCTGTCTGTAAACACCGCAGAGCTCCGTGTCGTGAGGTCGGCCCGCACCAATTCCCGGGCCATGCCGTCAGGGCTCAGGTCATCGCTACCATTGTGGCCCCCGCCTCCGTACGTGTTGCTGCGGCCGCGGCCGTGGCTTGGGCTGTGCCGTACTGCGCTTGCTGAGGGTCCAGTGACGCGGCGACTACGAGGAGAGGCGGTTGTGGCAGCGGCGGCTGTGGAGGGGCGAGGAGATTGGGCGGCTGTCGCTGGAGGAGAGTAGAACTTGGCCGGGATAAGGCCAAGATTGACCTGCCAGGAATACAGGCGGAGCGGGAGACCAGAAATGGATTTGTTAGGGATGCTGATCCTGGTGCGAAGGCTTGGCAGTAGCCCTATAAGACTACGATAGGATTGCGCTGAGGTGGCAAATCCTGGATACTGTTTAAAAGACGGCTAGCGCATATGATGTATGTCGGCTCTCTAGCGAGTCGGGCACCCAAAATAGACTGCAAGCGTCCTAACTTCTCCCAGCCGATGGGCAGGGTAACCGCAACGGCTTCGCAACTTTTTACCACGCTTGCAGTAGAGGTTACATAGCTTTAAACGTAAAGTCATAGAAACGCAGCTTCTTACTCACCGCCTGGCGCAAGTACTGCTCCCGGAGTTGCATGCTGCGCGGCGAATCGACTGCTTGCCGCTGCGTGTTGCGGCCCTCCTCCAGCCGCTTTTCGTTAGCCGCAAGCATATCATAATAACTGTCCACCGTTGGCTGTAGGATTTCAGCAAGAGACGAGCGTTGGGAAATGTGATGGTTACCGCTGAGAAGGACCCTTATGCTAAGTTGGTCAAGAGACGCACAGAGGGAACGATGGAGCCAATTATGGAGCCAACATGGACTGTCTAGGACTGACGAGCAAGTCAATCCTTTTCCTTGCTCACCATGTTCACAGGTTGACCCAGTTCAGTTTCCGCTTTCGATTGGCAGATTGCATTACGGACAAACCGGTAAGGTTTACAACGCGTCCAACACTGTCTATGCAGGTGGGCAGTCGAATCCCACCGTCGACACCCTACGCCGCTATTACGCCTGCCATGTCACCGTAGAAGACACCAATTACAGAAGTCGATTTCAGACTGGGCAGGGCTTCAGCGCACTCGGCCTTCAGGTTGGCAGTCGTTTGCTTCGTACAGTGAGACCGTTGCGATGCGAGATGGCGGATGATTGCGTACTAGACCACATCTCGCAAGGCGGTTGGGTTAAACCTGGCCTTCACATTAAGGACTGCCAGCAAAGCTTGGAGGGCGGTTCATCAGCCGAGTCACCTTGTCAAGATGAGCATGGTCGTTACATGAGCGGCTTTCAGCTACCACTCTTCAATCCTACGTGGCAGCACACATACTACAACCAAATCGCAGAAACGTAAACTTCTATAGCCTGAAACGACCCCAAACCAACCCTGGTTTCCCAACCGCTGCCAATGACATGGGTACCTCACGCCTCAGCCCAGCCCTGAAATCTACTCAGCACAGGCAATCCCCCTGGCATCCAAACCCATCACACCCCATAAACGGCATGTAGCTGCTGTCATGCTACTATTGCTTCTCTGTACGTGTGTCGGCGGTGTCTAGCTCAACAGCTACTATCCAGCTACCCTCCTCATCCATCCGCGCACGTCTCCCTGGGTTCTTCTCCCTGTTTCTTCTTCTGCTACCAACACCTAACAAACAACGACCCCCGCGCGCTACACCCACAACTAGGAAGAAGGACAAGTTGTGCCCCTCAAGTCCACTTATACCTCCGCACGACTGCTCTCCTCGCCCTATCACCATGCCGGTACGACCACACACCTCCAGGCAGCAGCAAAGGGGGCAGCATGGGGGCATCATTAGCGGCTACCTTCCCACCACACTACCAGCAGCCACCCCTGCTTTCTCCGGACATATTCCCACCTAGAAGTCCCACCTCCTCCCACACATTTCCTCTTTATCCCCCTCCTCTCATCCCAGCTGCTTGCTTGCTTCTGCTGTTGTGTCATCACACGGCTCCTCCCCTACACCTCCCGTACCACCTCCTCCTCCTCCTGCACCTCCTCCTGCTGCTCTACTACTGGTAGAATGCGAACTCCGTGTCGCTCTTCTTGACGTTGCTCTTGTAGCCCTTCTCGAAGTCCTTGGGCAGGATGACGTACCTGCGCGGACAGCAGCAGCAGCGGGGCAGGGGGGGCAGCGGGGAATTAAAAGCAGGAGGGTTGGCAACAGGGAAGAAGGGCCGGGGCATGCTGGGCGGGGTCGGCAACACCACATGCGGCAGCAACACAAGAAAGGGACGTACAGCAGGCCCCCCCACCCCCACCCCCCCAACCCCACCTGTTCTTGCGCACCGCCAGCATGCCCGCCTCCTGGCAGATGGCGGCTATCTCCGCGGCGCTGATCTTGTCGGGGCGGGACACGTAGTCCTCCAGATCCACCTCGTCGCTCAGGTTCATCTTGCTGGTGCACACCTGCCGAGGCGGGGCAGGTGGGGAGCGGGGAGCGGGGGGGGGGGTCAGAGAGTGTACCGAAGAGCATTGGAAGCTACAGTTTAGGAGGCGAAGTAATGGGGAGGGGAGCCGGCCGGGGAATTTGGGGGGGTAGGGGGCATAAGGGAGACAGGCAAGGCTGTAAGGACCTCTTAACATGACAGGGATGGGCTCCTGGGCTAGGTGCCATGCAGCCCCCCCCCTGGTGGAGCCCCCTCGCCCTCCGGTCCGCTAGGATCCTCCTGCTCACATCCTCACACCCTGAACCCCGCCCCCTCCCCGCCTACCTGGAAGATGAGGCGCTTCTGCCTGCGGTCCGGCACGGGGAACTCGATCTTGCGGTCCAGCCGGCCCGGCCGCAGCAGCGCGGGGTCCAGCGTGTCGGCGCGGTTGGTGGCCATGATAACCTGTGTTTCGTGGGGGGGGGGGGAGGGGGGGGAGGGATCATGGAAACCGACGAGTTGCATGACATGCTGGCATCAGCATGGGTTGCTACATCACCCCCTCTTTACCTAGACATTGACACCGTCCTGAGGTCCTCCTCCCAACCCCCTACCTCCCCTCCCGTTTACCATTCCACATATGCTAAATTATCTTCTTTCCCACTCCCCCGCCTTGACATTCACCGTCCCCCCCTCCCCCCACCTTGACGTTCGCCAATTGCCTAATTTAAACCCACCTTGACGTTGACTGTCTGGTCGAATCCGTCCATCTGGTTGAGCAGCTCCATGAGGATGCGCTGCACCTCGCGGTCCGCACCCGTCTGGGCGTCGAAGCGGGCGGTGGCGATGGCGTCAACCTGGGGGAGGGGGGCGGGGGTGAGGGGTGCGGGTGAGGGATCAGGGGGGTGAGGGGTGAGGGAAAGAGGAAGAAGAAGAACCAAGTCCGCACAGCGCAGCAACCGCCCATGCATCACGCATGCACAGCACACACACACACGCAGCTGGCTCCGCTCGCACCTCGTCGATGAAGATGATGGAGGGCGCGTTCTCCTTGGCCAGGCGGAACACGTCGCGGACCATGCGGGGGCCCTGGGGTGGGGGGAGGAGGCTCAACGAGTTAAAATGATGGTAAGGTGGTGCGGGGTGTGTTTGGCTGGTCGAGAGGGTGTGGCTAGATAGGAAGGCCTTCTCGCACCCTGTCCTCCCTGTCCTCCCGATCCCTCGTCTGCGGTTTGATTGCTTGCGTGTTGCCCCCCTTCTTCCCACTGCCCCACCACGCTCCTTAGTGCTGTCCTGACTGCTGCTTCACACTGTACGTCTTTATAGCTGCCTTCTCCCCCTCCCCCCCTCCCCTCCCACCCCCGCCCCTCACCTCTCCCAGGTACTTTTGCACGAACTCCGACCCCACCACGCGGATGAAGGCGGCGGTGGTGTGGTGCGCCACCGCCTTGGCCAGCATGGTCTTGCCGGTGCCGGGGGGACCTGGGGGTTGGGGGTGAGCAGGAGGGAGGGAGGGAGGGAGGGAGGGGCAGGAGGATGGAGGAATGCACGATGTAGGTATGGGGGCTGGGGGACGCACATGCATGATATGGCTACCCGGGAACAGCACCCTTGGGTTGCTGTGCTTGCATTCTCGGCACAAGGTAGCAGGGGGATTTGCACGCTATGTTCGCTCTCCCCTCACACCCCCCATCATCCCTGCACAGAAGCAGCACCCCCAAACGCTTGACTTAACCATCCTCCCTCCATCCGTGACAGCCATCCCCTCCCCATCCCCCTCCGCCCATCACCATCGCTCACCACCACTTGAGTCATCCCTCCCGCAACCCCACCCACCATACAGCAGCACGCCCCGCGGCGGGTCGATGCCGATCTGCTTGTACAGGTCCGCCTGCACCAGCGGCAGCTCCACCGCCTCGCGGATCTCCTGCTTCTGCATGTCGTACCCGCCAATGTCCTGCAGGGGCGGCAGCGGCAGTACTGGTAAGGGCGAGGAGCACTCAGTGCCACGGCGACTCAACAACAGGACCCAGCAGGACCGCACAACTCGCAAGCTGCTTTCCTTCCTTTCTCCGGAAGCGCTTCCCCCATAACTCTTCCCCTGGCCAACTCCAGTTCAAAACCAACCTCTCCGAACAAGTAGTCCCTTGAACAGCCTCCAAACACCAGCACTCACTACCCATGTAACCAACCCACCGAGTAGGTCACGTCCGGGCGCTCGTTGTCTCCCAGCAGCGAGATGCTGCTGTCTGCCTCGGGAGGCAGGATGTCCACCAGCGCGTTGGAGTGCCGGTGAAGCGCCACCGAGGCAGATGGCTTGAGCAATTCCCGATTGAGGGTGCTCAGGATGCGGACGTAGTAGTTGGAGCCCGTGGTGGAGCCAACAATGCCGCTGTTCGCATCAACCATTTCCAGGAACTGTCCGATGACCAGCGGCACGCTCTGAATGCGCTTGACTTCCTCTTGCGCGCGCAGCAGTTCGCGCTTGAGGTTCTTCTGCTCCTCCTTAATGTACTCCTCCTGAATCTCCAGGAACTCAAGCTGACGCTGCAGGTTCTTAAGCGTCGAGTACAGATCCTCATCTGCCCCGCTTGTGGTTACTGTCTCTGGCACTAGCATAGGGGCATCCGTCTCCATGTCGTCCCCCCTAGGTGGCAAGACATCAGCAGTCGCCATCCTGCCCTCCTAGATCCTAACCGGTTAAAAGGAAGTGCGCACGCGCTGCTGCCTTTAACTGATAGGTTGCGATCGGGTGGATCTAGTAAGCCTGAAGGGGACGCTAGGACGTATCCTTGAACTATTAAGTCAGTATATAATAGACCGTCTCGACAATGGGAAAGTTGACAAAGAAGGAAGCCTGTTTTTATGATAGGGTGCATGAGGCGATGCACATCCCAATCGTCACACGTAAGACCCGAAGGCCAATCAAAGGTAGTACAATAGGCAACACCCACCATTGTAATTCATTGCAATATTAAGTTATTGTGCACCGTTGACGCGTAAAGTAACCCTGGCACATCGCATGTCCTTATGGCTCAGGCAACCGTGTTGCAACAGGGGCGCGCCATAGTAGAGCAATTTTAAGCAAGGAGCTCGCTGGGGAATGGGGCGCAGCTCTTTACAGACCAACCGCTGGCATGTTGCTCGCGAACCAACCGCTGGGTTGTGTTGGGACGTGTTTACACCCCGCTCGTTGCGCAGGCGACGAACATGCACTTTGCATACCGAGGTTTCTCTCCACCAGTTAAATGGTATGTGCCGGCCCAACGTCAAACGGCTCTTGCCGTACGATGATGGGGCTGGTAGCCTAAGGTACCCTATTAGTACCTTGTCCGGCCCTTTCGCGTTTGCCTCCGCCCCAGCAGGGCTGCTGGGCTGAATCGTTATCCTGTACTGCGGTCAACCCAAATCCCCACGAGGTCCGAACGGTTGTGGTAAAGACGCATGTTCCCTTACACATCGAGGCCAAAGGTCAATGTGTCCAGACGACCACGTATTCATGAACCCCATACGAGCAGAAGCGTCATGGACAAACGTGCGCCCAGACTCGATCAATTGCCAGCACTACAATTTATAACTGGTAAGGGTAGATTGAACCCCAATTCTTCCGAAACACGCCACCAAGCACGGGTTACCGGTTTGGGGGCACAATCGCACCCTTGCACGACGGTGAAACCTCACGCACCCTTGCCCCAACAGGGTGTCATATACGGTACTCCCCATCTACTTGCACTTATAATGGTTTTTCACGCACCCATGCGGGTTCAGTCACGCAAGAATCGCACTCAAGTTCTCGCTTAACCCTCTGCAGCATGTATCCACGTTGCCTGCATCGAGCAGAGCACACAGGCTATGGACCCACAGCGCCAGTCTCTGCCAATCCCAGTGGGCAGTAGCAGCTAGATAACCAAGTCGAACATACACACATTCTCTCAGTCAGAAGCCGCCAATTACAGCCCATGCCCCATTCCCAACCGCGGTGCCGTGCCTACAGTTGCGCCTGTTGAAGGCAGGAGCCTACATGGCCAGCGACACTCCTAGTTGCAATCCAACCATGCGCTCGTAGCTAAAGCCACAGCTTCGGGTGGTGTGCCTAAAGCTATTCCCTGCCTCATTATACGCGAAACACAACCTGGCGGCCGTCATGCTTCTACTAACGCCGCCTTGCCGCTGCTGCTGCATGCATGGCGCCTCCCCCACGTCATCCTACTAGCAGAGGGCCGTTTACTGGCCCGGAGACTCCTCAAGCTGCTTCAGGTCGCTAAAGTTGAAGGGCGCAAACTTGTAGCCGTCACCCTTGTAGAACTTGTTCTGGTACTCCACCCAGTGCAGGCGCAGCGCGTGCAGGAAGGCCGACAGCGACTCCATCACCATCAGCACGCCCAGCGTCGCGCAGGCAAAGACGAAGAAGCCGATAATCATAGCCGGCACGCTGTTCATGGAGATGGTCAGCATCAGCACGCGGTCGTAGAAGACACCGGACAGCTGGCTGTGCGCCAGCGACAGAGCCCACAGACGCAAGTAGGAGGCGGTGTTGGACACAGCGCCCAGCACGAACTCAATGGTGTGGATCATCTGTGGAACAAGCGCAATGTAACGTGCACAGGGGCTAGGTTGGTACGTACAGCAGTAGCGCCAGTAGGTGCTCGAAATGTATATTGAATGACAGCTGCAAGGCGCAACTGCATGAACCCGCTTCTCAACGACGCACCCCAACCGTGGGTACACCTTTCCCGCCGCGTACCTGGTGAACCATGACCTCGCCGAACTCAAACTCCCCGTGCCCGTGTCCACCGTGGCCACCGCCGTGGTCGCCTCCACCATGGGACTGGCTGCTCCCGTGGGCGCCGCCGTGCGGCCGGTGGCGGCTCTCCTCGTCGTCAGCCAGCGCCCCGTAGTTCTGGGTCATCTCGACCGACCGGCCCTGTGGAGCACATGCAATGCGCGGAGTTAAGCCACTGACGCTATTAATGGGGAACAGGTGGGGGCCAGAAGACGCACTTGGTACCCAGTCAGTGCTCGCAACCTTCTACAGCCGTGCCCTACCTTGGCAGCCTGCATGGCCTCGTGCCGCTTCTTGAGGATCAGCGGCTTCGGCAGCAGCATCCACGGAACAGCAAAGAAGGCAACCAGCAGCAGGAACACCTGAAGGCCGCCCTGCCCGTTGATCAGCTCATCCGCCTTGTTCTCCGGGCCCGAGCCTGGTCAGGCAGGCAATAACGAGGGAAGGACGCGTGAGAAAGCCAGCATCGTGCAGTTCCCGAACATCGCACAAGCCAGTCTCAGCAAGGAGTAACACGTAGGACGCGTCAGGTCCTAACAGGAACCTACCGGGCGACAGGAACATGTAGATCATAACGTGGTAGAGGTCCGTCAGCTTGCCCGTGCACCACTTGATGACAATCAGCAGGCACAGGTAGCCGAAGATGCCGTTGAGGAAGATCATCTGAGGAATGAACTCGCAGACCGTTGACAACGTGTCCCTGTTTTGCAAGGACCGGGACAATCACGGGTGGGTGTCAAACAAAGATGTAAGCAGCGTGTTAGTGTGGCAGGAGGTCATGCATGCAATGTTGTATTCCATCAGCGAGCATAACAACCAACTCCCGGCTTCCAGCTCACCTGAAGTACAGGTTGTTGAAGAGCGAGTTGAGAATGCCGAAGTCCATGTGCGTCACGCCCAAGAGGATCGACATCTTCATCTTAACGGAGTTCAGGTACGGCAGCTGCACGGAAGAGAGGTTGGGGGGAAATGGGGGTCATGCACTGTCCGTCTTAAAGCTCCGGAGACACACGATAACCCGATTAGCCATCCCTCTTACCTCGGTCTTGCGGCCGTGCCAGATGGGGTCCATCCCGAAGACGATGGGCGCGCTGTCAGGGGGCATCTTCAGGACACCCCTGCAATGGAAGCAGTGCACGGATAACCACATTAGGTCATGAAAGAATATATGCATGAAGAACAACTTGCAAGGTCAGCTGTACACGATCAATCCACCAAAGCCAAGCATGCCAGTCACAAAATGGGCTGCCCAACGTACTTGTAGAGCATCTTGCAGTCGCGGGGGTCAATCATGTTGGTGATCGGCTGGCCACGGGCGTTCACGATCTCCGACAGGTCAGCATTGTAGCACTTGAACTTGGTGTGGCCAAAGATGACGGTGGGCATGGAGAAGAACTCGTTGTAGATAAGGCCCATGTAGAGGGAGAAGATGCCCATCAGCAGGATGACATAGCGACCGCCGAACAGCAGGGACAGCATGTCGCCCAGATCCTGCAGCCAGCCAGCATGGGAAGGTAGGTTACTACACTTGCCGCAGTATAACATGGTCGGATAGGTGCATGTGCATTGCCCCCGGGCAGGCAAACCTCTTGCTGATGGTGCCCTAGCTGCTACGCAAGACGAAGTCCACGAACCCACCCAAGCTAGCGCACCCACCTGCTTCGCTAGCTTCTTCTCCTTGATCACCAAGAAGGCGGCGAAAGCAATCATGAGAATGGCGTGTCCAAAGTCGCCGAACATGACGGCAAACAGGAAAGGGAAGGTCATGAGCGTCAGCACCGCGGGGTTGACCTCACGGTACCGCGCAATGCCGTACGAGTCGACAATGTTCTGGAAGGCCGACGTGAACTTGTTGGTGCGGTAGTAGGTGGGCGGCTGCTCGTGCGTGAGGACGGGCTGCATGATGACATTGAGCTGCGGGGAACAGGAGGTGGGGGCAGCGGGAGGACGCCAAACGCACACAGTTTGGGTTACAATGGGACACACATACCGCACAGGGGTAGCTTTAGCACCCCTTTTCTCGCGCTGAACAGCCCCAAAGAACAAGGCCCAGCACGCCAACTGCCTGCCTACCTGTGTGCTGCTGTTCTCGGCGCTCTCCCGCAGGGCCCGCTGCACGTCCGCCTTCGCAACCGATGGCACCCAAGCCTCCGCCACCAGCACCTTGCTGGTCACGTCCACGTTCATCTTGTTGAGCGTATGGTACACTGCCTTCTCGCGCCGCACCTAAGCCGTGAACAGGGGCGGAACCAGGGGGTTAGCAGTTCCGATAGGACCTATGGCCCATACTGGGGCGGAACCAGGGGGTTAGCAGTTCCGATAGGACCTATGGCCCATACTATTGCTGAGTCACAATCACACGAGAGGAAGGTGCAGCCTAGAAAGGATATGATGCGACCCAGATGGGGGAACGTTGCTTACCAGCGTCGTCCACTCGTCCAGGTTGGTGGCGATGGTCTGCAGCAGCGACGTGCGGTGCCGCTCGCCAACGTCGATCGTGGTCTGCAGCTCCCGGATGCGTGCCGTCACCTCGCTGTCCATCTGCCGTTGGCGAGCCGCCTCGTCGGGGAAGGGGTATCGGTTGGCGCCGAAGGCCTCGCAGATCTGCAGGGAGGCAGGCAGGTAACCCAATACATCTTTCAACCTATGAGAAAGGGGTTAGGCTACGCATGAGTCCAAAGACGGCGGACTGGTTAGCTGCAAGCACAGTTCAAGGCCAGTTCACTCCCGTATGGTCACTAGTAGGAACGCGACACACCTTCATGATCTTAATCTTTGAGCGGTCGCCAGCAAAGAAGATGACGAAGACGTGCTTGTTGACGGTCTCGTTGGTAATAGGGTCCTTCACCCTCCCCACGGAGCCCTGCCGGAGGTACATGTTGCCGCGAGTCGCGCGGAACAGCAGCCGCTCGAAGCCGTTCACCTTGTCCGCTGGGATGGTGCCCGCCACAAAGCCAATCCGCGAAACCTTCTCCTGGGCCTACGGGGGAGCATGAAGACGACCCAGTTCGAATTCGATTCAGGTGCGACGGTTATAAGGTAGAGCTGTGATAGGGGTTTGGCAAGCCATTGTATGGGCACATGCCACAAGCATCTGGGTTTCCCACGATAGCTGTTATGCATGCATGGTGGGGTTGACAACGCGCGGCGCTATTCACGACAAGCCCTCTCCTACATAACCCCGGCAACCGCTGGTTCTTACCCCCGTCTCCAGCAACGGTGCATCAGAAGTCTCCACACCCGAATACTCCCGCTCGAACGCGTCCGCCCGGACGTTGGCCTTGGCCTTGTCAAAGAACTTTCCCGCATGCTCCAGGACCACCTGTAATAAGATTTTGGCAACACGAGCAAGATCAGCTAATGTCGCTGTACTTGGCAGTGACGGTGTTGCACTCGTTCAGCGTACATGCTCACCTGCAGCTCAACCAGCTCGTTATAAGTGCGGTCAAGGCGCTCGGAGTTGTCGTTCATGCTAATAAGCTCCTTCTCAAGCTCTTCAAGTTTGTTCTCGAGGTCGTCAAGCTCATGCTTCCCCGTCGGAGTCCCGTGCACAGCTGGGGCAAGCCCTGCTTTGTCGATTTGCTCACGGAAAAAGCGCAACCTGCGTGCCATCTCATCGCAGCGCTTGACCTGCATAGAACGATCATGGAAGGCAAGGGTGTCATGGCGGCAAGAAGTTGATGGCCTCAGCGCAATTATGCTGGAATATGCGGACACCGGGGAGCGTGCTGGTTTAACATAATTACAAAACTTGCAATTACCTGGTTGGCGTAAGTACGCTGGAAGGCGCTCTTCTCGCTGTTAAGGTCCTTGAACTGAAGTAGGCCAACCTCGCCAAGGGCCGCCACGGTATCGTGGGCACTCTCGCTCGGTATGAGCAGCCTCACAAGCTCCATCTCCTCGCTGCGCCATAGCTCGATGTTCTGGAAGCCGAAGTCTAAAAGCTTGTCCATATCGATTGTGCCCTTACGGGGCCCCCAAAATCCTAGGAAACCAGGTGCAAGCTGATAGTTATGCTAGTTGCGAAATTAAGCAAGTCAACGCGTCAAAAAAATCTGTTTGGAGTGTAAAGCCCAGCCTGATTGAAGTGCGGCGCCACAGCTTTAATACAATAAATTAAACCACCTGAACCTACGGCCAACTGCCCTGGTTGGCAGACTTGGTAATCCTTTGCAGCAAAAAGGCTGCATAAGCAATAATTTCGTGTACGACCCAGCCGTATTCTTGGTTGACACATCAACCACTAAAAGTGGGGATTCTGTCTATAAGTATCCCCATATTCGGGTGCATGGCATCGCCACGATAACGGCCACATACTTGCATGCATGCGTCGATGCCTCCAAGGGCTCACGCGTGGTCACGGTCACGGGTGAGTGGCCCACTTCGGTTCCCCTAAGAAATTTTGACCGAGCTCAGACTCAATCAAAAGTGACTTCTACTGCTATGTAGCAATAGGAAGTACCGTAATATAGCAGGCAATGGCTCAGTTGCGCGTTTGGGTGCCGTATCTTTGCATGCCACTTTGTAGAGCACATAAGTGGCAAGCCCATTCCGACTGCTACGGAAGGCATTGATATGTTGCTACATGCATTGGTCCATCTGCTCCGAACTCTTGCATGCATTTTAGCGCAGAAAACATTGAACCATTGTGGCGAGACATGTCAGCTGTCGATGTCAGCACCAGCCATGCGCACATACTCGCCAGTGACCAAACCTTCAGTGGTGGTTCCCAAGCAACCTAGACCACTACGCATGATTAAAGCTCTCATGGCAACCCCGTTAACGAGACACACGAGCTTATACCACTAGGCTTGAGTATAGACCAGTCCTACCCACACCCGTTTCATTAAAAGGCAGCACAGGTCCAAAGGCACATACAGGAACACTTACGTTGGGCAAGGAAAGACAGGATATACGCAAGGAAGCACGACACCTGCCCCATCATGCTATTCAGTAACACGGAAGAACCGCACCTAGGCACCCACGGGAAGAAGTACGCAGCGTTTTGCAACTGCGACCATACACCGTGCTATGTACACCTGCTGCTGCTAACCTTTGCGTGCGTGCACACCGTTAGTACTGGTATTAATTTTCAGCTTCTGCAAAATTGTCTCGGGGAATGGGGCAGCGCCATTCGCTTTTCAAAGGAGGGGCAAAAGTTACACCCGGGGCATAAGTTATGCCCCAGCCTTATGCCCCCGGGGGCATAACTTATGCCCCCTGGTGCATATGTTATGCCCCGGAGTCACGTCCCTGCGACATAATGAAGAGCTTGGGAGGTTGGCGAGCATGCTTGAGTTATACCCCGGGCATAATTAATACCCCGGACATAGGTTATGCCCCGGGCATAAGTTATACCCAGAGCATAAGGTATGCCCCAGGGGCATAAGTTATGCCCGATGTCGTATGCATTTGTATTTTGGATGCGGATACGGAGAGGCTGATGGTAAGTGCGTTCAGGGATCATGCCTTGTACGTTGGAATGCCTGGTCGTAGGAATGCCGCAAATCAAGCGTCCGCGGCGTCAGGTGCATGACTGCCGTCTGGCTGCTTTTCGTCTGCTCTGCCATCTGACCTTGGGGGGTATAGACTTTCGGGGTAGTAGGTCGTGAGAACCAACTGGGTGCGTGCCTTATTCCTTTCTGCCATCTGTGTCTCTGTGGGAGCGTCATAGTTTCGGAGATGATTGGCCATGCCTAGCCCATGGCCTTTGAGGGGGGCACCACCGAGGGTTTGGGCGCTGCCGGCGTGTGTGCGCATGGCTGGCGGGGACATTGGCAACCGACATGTCGCCACGACGGTTAAAAGTTCCATGCGCGAGAATGCGGATATCAGTTTAAGACAGCTGCCCGAGTAATTGCAACAACATATCAACGCCTATCTTAGCAGTCGGAGTGGCCTTGCCACTTCATGTGCTCTACGGAGACTCGCTCCACTCAGTGGCATGCAAAGATACGGCGCCCCAACGCGCAGCTGCGTAGTTGCCTGCTATAATACAGTATTGCTTATTACTACATAGCAGTAGAAGTCAATTTTACTTGAGTCTGAGCTCGGTCAAAATTTCTTAGGGGAACCGAAGTGGGCCGCGTCACAGTCCAACGAATCGACGGCTTTCCTCCTTGCATAAAAGTGCACAACGCCTTCGCCGACCGACGTCCTTGTCTCAACCCACGTCATGTCGCACTTCACGCTAAGCGGTTTGCAACACCGCCAACCTTACTCGGCCAGACTTCCTACTACAGCCACTGCTCCACGGCTCCAGGCCAAGCGTCGCAACGCACAATTGCAAAGCCCTGTACGCCTATTACCACTGGCAAACTCCTTAGGTTTGCGCTGCACAAAGCCACTGCCTGCAACCAACTGCCACGCCATGTCCGTCAACGCCGAAGCGCACGGCTCCGAGCGCGCTGCCGCTGCTGCGGCCCCAAGCGACGGACTGGCTCCACACTACGACATTGCAATCATCGGGGGCGGCCCTGCCGGATTGCTGGCCGCAAAGGCTGTGATGTCGGCACTGCCAACCGCCAGTGTCAAGGTCGGGGGCATTTGTGATGGAATACCGGTAGCGTGCTAGTGGTATAGATGCTAGTGGTATAGATGCTTGGGTCGGGCTGCATTGGATGCTGCTTGGCTGTGCACGGGTATAACTGCGCTGCGGCTGCTGAAGGTGTGATAAGAGCGATGTAGCATGCGATGTGCTAGAGGGCCTGCGTTCCGTGATCTGGGTCGGGCAGTAGGGTCGAGGGGAAGTCCCCCCTGCCACTTCTCATGCATTTCCTCCCCCTCCCCTCCCCCGCCCCTCCCCCGCCCCCAGGTGTTCGAGGCGGCCCGCAGCTACCACCCCCAGGGTGCGGGCGTGTCCATCGAGATCAACGGCTGGCGGGCGCTGCACGCGGTGGACCAGCAGCTGGCGGAGCGCATGCGGGGCAGGGGCATACTCATACGCGGGTCCAGGTAGCGCATGCGGGAGGCGGGGGGGGGCTGGGGGACTGCTGCGGTGGTTTGTACTCTGCTCGGTGTGCTACTTTGATGTATGATGAGCGGTGAGGACATATACAACATGTTGTGAGGGTATCACAACACGTCTGGCTTATTTGCCCTGACGTGTTGTCACAAGGGGCCAAGACATAAGGAGTAAGTGTCTGCTTGTTTTCTCCCCTCTAAGAAGCCTAGCCTGCCGCCTGCCCCCTGCCGCCTGCCCCCTGCTGCCCACCCCAGGTACTACGACGAGGCGGGTCGGCCCTTCCCCGAGCCGCCTCTGCGGACAGAGCACGAGGACAACATGCGGGTAGGGAGGGGGGCTGTAGCAAGGCTACAATACATAGCGGGGCGGGTAGGGGGTAAAAGAGGAAACATATAACGGACCGTGCGGTACGGGTAGGAGGAGGGGGCTGGGGCGCGTGCGTGCGGCGGGGGCTGCTTGGGTGCACCGGTGGTGGTAGTATTGGCTGCACGGTTCGGGGGGAGAGCGCTCGCCACCCGAACCACTCGCCCTCCGAAACCCACCCACACATCCCCAACCGTCGCCCCACGCATCAATCCTCCTCGTTTCCCCCCACCTACACCCCCCCACCTCTCCCCTCCCCCCTTCATCAGCTCCACGGGCACACCAGCGTGATGGTTCACTGGGGCGACATCCGGCAGCTGCTGTGGGAGGCGCTGCCGGGGGGTGAGAGGGGCAGGGGGCAGGGGGTGAGGGAGGGGGGGATGTAGGGGCGGGAAAGAGGAAGAGACTGACGGGCTGTATGCGGGGAGGCTGGGTGCGGGGTGAGGGGAGGATGGCGTGAGGCGAGCGACGGGAAAGTGGGAGAATCTCGGTCCCGGCCTTGTGACCCATGGGTCCCTCCTTGTAACCCTTCTCCCCCCCCCCTTTGTGTGCCCTCCAGACACGGTGTGTTTCGGCACCCGTGTGGTGGGGATTACGCCTGGCGAACCCGGGGGCAAGCCCGCCGTCCTGCAGCTGCAGGTGCAGGTGCGGGTGCGGGGGGGGGGGAACAAGGATAAGAACCATGAATCGGGGGGGTATGTAATGCATTGGGACGCCTGCTTTGCGCTGCCTGCGGGGCTCCTGGAAGGCGTTCTGCCCCAATGAGGCTCCCATGCCCCTATACCCCCTTGCCCCTATGCAGGCCCCAGGCAGCGGCGATGAGGAGGGTGGTGGCAGCGGCAGCAGCAGTCGCGCCCGCACCGTCACGGCCGGCCTTGTCATCGCCGCGGACGGCTACTACAGCCGCACCAAGAGGATGGTGAGGAGGAGGGCGGGAGGTTTCGTACTTTAGCTCCTATAGGGGCCTTTTGACGGGCGGGGGCGGGGGGAACAGGCCGTAGTAGTGCTAGCTGCTAGGGTGGCAGCAGTGGCGTCATGGCGATTGCAAACCACATCCCCGCCCGCAAGCGCGCAGCCACACGCATACCCTCCTCGCTGCCCCCTCGATGTTTCCTCGCGGCTCAGCTTACCGGTATCTGATCCCTGTCCTCCATACCACCTCCTCCCATGCCTCCCTGCCGTACCCCATCCCGTCCTCACTCCCGCCCACCCCGCCCTGCCCATCCCGCCCTGCCCTCCCCACCCCACCCTCTCCCCTCAGGCCTTCGGCGCCTCCGGTCCCCCGCTGCTGCCCTCCTTCCGCGGCAAGGTCATCTGGCGGGCGCTGGTGGGCTACAGCGACCCACGGGTCATGCCGGAGCTGCTGCGGCAGGCGGACGGCGCCGCAGCGGCGGTGTGGTGGATGGCGCCGGGGCAGGTGAGGGTGGGTGGGGTAGGGTGGGTTAAACGTTAGCGGAGCCACATTATACCCCCTCTTCCCTAGCCGGCCCCGTCAGTTCCGGATGGCAAACCCACCATCCCTCCCCGCTTGCTTCAATCTTCACGTACTCCCCTCCCTCCCCCCGTCCCCCCCTTCTTCCCCTCCCCCCAGCCCCCCCTGCGCACTGCGCTGGTGTACCCGGTGAACGACGGGCGCTTCGTGTGGACCTGCTCCGCGCCGGCAGCGGACATTGAGGCGGCGGGTGGGGGATTGGGAGGGGGCGGGAGGGGAGGGGGGGGCCGGTGGTGATACGTAGGGGATCGGTGGTGGGGTAGTATTGGGAGCGGTAGTGATGTTCAGGACAGGGGGGTCCGCACCCGCCATCCCACCCCTCCATCCCATTCCGGCATGCGGGCTCCCTATCACACGGTTGGCTGTTCCTTCTCATACCCCTCCCTCCGCCCCCCCTACCTCCCCCCCACCCAGGCCTGCCCCCCTGGAGCCCCCTCATGCGGGAAGCCGACCAGGACCTGGGCATTCAGCAAACAGGTGGGGGAGGGGAGGGGGGCGGAGGAGGGAGGAGGGTGGAGGAGGGAGGCAGGGGATGAGAAGGCCCGCGGCTTAGGTCTTCTCCTGCTCATCTCCTGCATCTGCATATCTCGTATCTCTCCCCTAGCCGCTCCTGTTGCTTCATTTTTCGTTTATTATTTATTTACTTCATTTTTCATTTATCCTCCCCTTCCCCCCTCCCCCTCCTCCCCCAAGGCTCCGCCGGCTCCGACCCCAAGTCCCGCTGCCTGGCCGTCTTCCGGCACCACCCGCCCGAGCTGCGCGACCTGCTGACCCGCACCGACCCGCGGGTCATCACGGAACACGGCTACTACACCCACGACATGGACGCCATCCAGGGGGTGCGTGCGCATCGGGGCGGGGGGTGGGGCTGACTGGGCCTGACTGGGCCTGCTCGCCTCGCCGGTACCTTTCACCCCAGGGCTTGTCACCTGGTTTATCACTGTCGCACCTCGCATCGAATATATCCCTCTTTCCCCCCCACACACTCTCTCACAAACACACACTCTCACAAACCCCCGCACCCCCCTCCCCCCCCCAGGCCCCCGACTGGGTCCGCGGCAATGTGGTGGTGGTGGGTGACGCGGCGCACACCGGGCCCCCGGACGGCATGGGGCTCAACATGGCGTGGGAGGATGTGGTGGTGCTGGTTGCGGAGGTGAAGGACAAGGGGGTCTCTCCGGAGGTGAGGAGGAGGGTGGGGTGGTTGGGGAGGAGGGGGGCCCTGTACGTACGTGGCTCGCACAGCTGTGTAACATACTCCCTGGCTGCCCCCGGCTGCCGCTGTCCAACAGTCCTCCTAGCTAGCTGCAACTGTGCCCCCCCCTTCCATCGCCCCCTCCCTCCCTCCCCCTCCCAGGCCCTCTCCTCCTACTGCGCGCTGCGGCTGCCCCGGCTGCGCCTCGTGTGGGGCGAGCCCGACCTCTCCAAGCCCCGCAGGCGGGCGGCGGTGCGGGCCACCCAGCTGCGGCCGCTGGGGCCGGGCAGCAGCGGGGCGCACAGGACGGGACCGCCGGGCGCGGGAGGGCAGGGGCAGGGGCAGGGGGGGCAGGATGGGCGGATGGAGGCGGTGGGGCAGGATGGGGAGGGGCGGGTGCAGGCGGCGGCGGAGAAGGTGGGGCGGCTGGGGTTGACGGAGGCGCAGCGGAGCGAGCATGCGCCGGCGGGAGAGGAGGTGTAGGGCTGCGGCGGGAGAGGGGGGTGGAGAGCTAGGTCGTACACCGCCACTTGCACGCCTGCATGAGGGAGTGCGGCTGGTTTGTACGGCGGCTGCTGTCGCACTGCAGGCCCACTGCTGCGGGAGAGACGGACATACAGGAGGTATGTATGTATGTATGTATGTTAAGACCAGCGGAGAGACACACACGTACCTCATGCTGATGTATGTAGGGTAATTATGATGTATGTAGGGTAAAAAATTAAATAAGTGAAACAAAAGTGTATGTAGGGTAGGATATGTTAGTGGTGAGGCGGGTGCCGGTATGTATGCATGCATGCATGCTTGGGGGCAGGTGCGGCGAGTGCGTGAGGGGGCGCTGTGTGGGGGTGTTCGTGGTTGGCAGCGCGGTTGTCGACACCCCAGTAGCAGCCCCACAGCAGTGGGCCCGCTTCTCGCGTTCTGCGGCATAGCTGTTGGTGGCATAGCTGTTCCTTATCCTCCGATGCGTGGTCTCTCTCTTGTTTGTACTCCGTCGGGCCAGACAGGCCGGGCAGACCGCGCGGAGGCAACACGCCAGCAAAGACGCGAGGAAGTGGGGAAGCGACAAGGTGCATGCGGGCCGAGTGTTGATGATTGGGAAACTGACGCGAAGAGTGACGTCGTGGAGAAGGATGGTGGATGGTCTTACAAGCCGTCGCAACACGACCTAGCACGACACGCAGCACGAGTTGCCGTACCGGTGAAGTGTCACAGCGGGCGGTGGGGGGGAGGAGGCGATAGGGAAGGGGGTGCACGTGCGATAGGTCGTTTCCGAACAACACGGGTGTACCGGTACACTGAAACGCTGCAACTTCCAGGTACCGTTGTAACTAACCGCTGTGACAATACAGGTGATTGGCAGGGCCTGGCATGGCGTAGGGGGCCCTGGGTTTACATGTTCCGGGTGCGAAGTAGAAGGAAACAGCGTTGAGGCAAGCACACTTCTTCGGCTGCGGCACCCTGATCCGAACCTTGAAGGAAGCCATGGGCCTAGTTCGGGGCCTGACCAGGCCCCGAACGCCACACGGGACCAGGATATAAATGCGGTACGGTTTAAGTCAAGGGAACAGCGCAAACGGTATACTTACATATACGAAGGGTGCGAGGGGTGTGTGCGTGTCTAAAGACTCGGCTCCACACGAACCCACTGCCGTAGACAAGCGGTTTAACCACTTGATTATAGATTCACGCACTAATGTCTGCGAGAGTAGCCTTTCCGCTGAGGTTGCTCCGGGCACGCGAGCACGCGAGGTTCCGCGAGAGGGTGTGCAAGATGTGTGCGCAGCGCTCACAAGCAACTGTCACGGTATGTGTCGCGTAAATGCCTTCCCGCGTAGAAGATGCTAGAAACAGGGAGTAATTATAATTCTGTTTGGTGGTGGTAATTGCAAGGGCCTGCATGAAGGGTTCTTCGGTTGCAGCGGGTTCTGTTGTACCGGTTAATTCTCGACTATTCGCGGCCCTCCAGAGCTTTCATATGCAGCATGATATAAGCCTAAAACATGCCCAATGACTCATGTAACGCAGCGCACGCACTGCGCACGTATCGTGCTCCTAATCACCAGGTCTCGCCCTGTCATAACGCCCGTAACCTATTTGCAGGGGGCATTAGGTATAGCACAGAAGTCGAAGCTTAAACCAATGATCAGTGGGGGCGCACCGGCGGCTGCCGCCGTGCAAGCCGATGTACCCATCGACATCACTGATGGCTACTCACAGCAGCATGGCTCATTCCAGCCCCAGCACCAACGGCATCAGCTTCATCTTCACAATGCACCCTCGCTGGAGAACATCCTGTCGCTGAAGCGGCAGCGTGTAAAGTCCATTAAGAACCTTGCGACACAACAAAAACAGCATCCCGCCCAGAACCAAGACTCTTCTTCACTTTTATCACAGCAACATCTATTCCCTACATCCCTGCTATCTGCTGAGGACCTCGGAGATGGCGACTTGGGCGGGCAGCAGGCCGCAACTCCGATTCAAGCCGTTCCTCAAGACGTTTCGCAACAGCTCCCGACTCCGGCTCCCATGGATCTGGTTGACTCGGTCAAAGCCAACACGGACCCGCGCGAACCTGCGCAGCTCCAGAGGGCGCTGTTGGGGGAGACAGCTTCGGTGGACGATTCAAACGCTGTGCCGGCGGTTGCGCAGGCTGAGGCCGCTACTGCTACGTCTCAGGCGTCAACAACAGCTGAGTCGGAGGCGGGGGTGAAGCCGTCAGCACCAGCAGCAGCTGAGACGGAGATGGGTGTGCCTGACGACTTGGAGGCTGGCTTTTCGGACCAGCTGCTGTCAGCGGGCTTTGGGGAGTCCATGTGAGTGGCAAGGGGGGGGGGTGGAGGGAGGAGGGAGCTGGGGAGCCTGTTCTGTGGGAGGGAGTGGGAGGGGAGCTGGAGAAGAGGGGGGGGTTAGGGAATTAGGGCGGGTTAGGGTAATGGTGGCCCTATCTCTGTAACAGCCCACGTCGGAGCGGAAGAGAAGGTGTAGTGTCCCTCTCCCCTCACCTTCTCCCCCTTCACCTCTCACCCTCCTCCCCCTCTCCCCCAGGTCCGCCTACTTCCACCGGCTGCGGGCAGCGCTGGGCGGCTGGGGTCCGGGGGGCGGTGTGGGGCGCATGGTGCGGGAGGTGAAGCAGGACGGAATATACGTGCTCAAGAGGTGGGGGTCGGGGTGGTGGGGCCAGCGTGGGGGGACAGCGGCAGCTGGGCACGGGGGAGGGAGTTGTTGTCTCAAGAGGGAAAGGGGTGAGGCGGTGTACGACAACACAGCACAGCAATGTACGACAGCACCTCACAGCAATGTACGACAGCACCTCACAGCAATGTACGACAGCACCTCACAGCAATGTACGACAGCACCTCACAGCAATGTACGACAGCACCTCACAGCAATGTACGACAGCACCTCACAGCAATGTACGACAGCACCTCACAACAATGTACGACAGCACCCCACAGCAATGTACGACAGCACCACACAACAATGTGCCCCGCATGTTCCAATGCTCACTGAACTCCCGTCTGACGTCGTGTTCCCTCTCCCCCTCCCCCTCCCTAGGATCGTCCGCGCCCCCAACGGTGCCAGCCCCCTAGCCGTGTGCGGTACCGTGCTGCATCACGTGCTGGTCTACGTGAAGCAGGTGGGGGGGGAGGCGGGAGGGGAGGAGGAGAGGAATCAAACCAAGGCTGCTGCTGAAGCGCGCTAGAAAAACAGCTCTCAAGTAGCTCCTAGGCAGGCAAGTGCCTCGCTGCCCATGCGCCCTCGCGCGCAGCCTCGCTGCTCTCCGCGCCCCATGACACATCCCCTCTCATTCACCCAACGCATGGTCCTCCTCCTTTCCCCCCTTTTCCTTACCCCTTCCCCCTCCCCCGCCCCCGCCCAGGGCCCCCTGCTGCACTGCCTGGACTACGGCCCCGCCAACGGAGCCGACGTCACCGCCAACATCCTGGAGGAGGCGCCCGCCAAGACCATCCTGGAGTCCACCCCCTTCCCATCGCCCGCAGCGGCGGCGGCACTGGCAGCAGCGGCAGGCAGCTGCCCAACAGCGGCGGCGCTGGCGGCAGCGGCGTACCCTCCCCCGGCCCCCGCTGCTGCTGCTGCTGGTGCTGGTGCTGGCGCTGGCGCTGCTCCCGCAGTGGTATTGGAGACTGCTGCTGCCAACCCTGCGGGGGCTGCTAGCGCCCCCTCCCCTGTCGCCATCCCTACCACCACCACCACCACCACCTCCCCTACCGCCACCTGCATGATGCCGTCAGTGCTGCCGCTGTGTTCGTCCCCACCCGCCTCCTCACCGCTACCACCCGCCTCCGATTCCTCCGCAAACGGCTCCGTCCCCACTGCCGCTGTTGCCGCTGCCTCCTCCGCTGGCTCACAAGTAACCATTTCAGCTTCAGCTGATGCTGCTTCAAGAGATGTTGCGCTCGCGGTGTCGCCAGCTTTACCAGCAACTACTATGGCCGCCGCTGCTGCTGCTGCCACCGGTGTTGCTGCCGGTGCTGCTGCCGCAGCCGCTCCAGCTGAGGGCTCTCCTGCAGTGGCATCCACAGACGCTGCTGCGTCTCCCCCTCCCCCACCTCCTCCCCCGTCGGGGTCACCAAACGTGGTGGCGGCGGCGCTAGCGGCGGCGGCCAACGCTGCCACGGCGGTGGCGACTGCGGCGGTGACACCGGCGGGTGCGGGTGCGGGTGCGGGTGCGGATGACAGCCTGCCGTACCTGTACCTGGGGCCCGCGTTGCGCGGGGTGGAGCACCCGCTGGTGCAGGAGGTGGGTGGTTGGGGTTGTGGTGTGTGTGTTTTGTGCGGATGTGGGTTACCCGGGGGGTGCCATTGCGTGTTCGTTACTCGGCAACCGCCTGGCGGGTGACGGTAACTGCCTTGCGGCTCCCTGCCTGCCTACCTGCTCCTGCTTCCGTCCCTCCAGCTTGCCTACCTGCTCCTGCTTCCGTCCCTCCAGCTTGCCTACCTGCTCCTGCTTCCGTCCCTCCAGCTTGCCTACCTGCTCCTGCTTCCGTCCCTCCAGCTTGCCTACCTGCTCCTGCTTCCGTCCCTCCAGCCTGCCTACCTGCTCCTGCTTCCGTCCCTCCAGCTTGCCTACCTGCTCCTGCTTCCGTCCCTCCAGCCTGCCTACCTGCTCCTGCTTCCGTCCCTCCAGCCTGCCTACCTGCTCCTGCTTCCGTCCCTCCAGCTTGCCACCTTATCTGCAGAGCGCCCGCCCACTCCTATGCCCGCCTTGTTACCTATTCTGGCTCCTCCTTACCTCCTTATTTACCCACCTCTTCTTACCTGCTTACCCACTCTCCCTGCTCCTCTTCCCTGCCCCTCCGCAGCTCATCTCCTTCGCCGAGAGCCGGCCCTACCACGCCATCCGCAACAACTGCATCCATTTCGCGGACGTACTCGTACGGCTGATGACGGGCAACAACGTACGGGGCGCCCCGCTGCTGTACGACATGGTGTGCGGTGCCGTACCGCCGGTGGACAACCCCATGCTGCTCATGATGCAACTCATGTTCCGAACGCCCTGGTGAGGGGGGGGGGATGAAGCGGGTGGGGTCTGAGAGAGGGGAGCTGCGGTCTCAGATGGGGAAGGGTGGTGCACTGGGGATGGTGCGTGCGTGGGGTTCGCGGTGCGCTACCGCAACCTTAGGTTGCTAGCTGTACAGCATCTCCTGTTGTTGTTGCTGTGGCTGTGGCTGTGGCTGTGGCTGTGGCTGTTGCTGTTGCTGTTGCTGTTGTTGCTTTTGTACCCCGGCCCCTTCCATCCGCCCACACCTCCCTGACCCTGACCCGCTAACCTCCTCCTCTTCGCTTCGCTCCTTGTTCCCTCCCCCCCTCCCGCACGCACACAGGTTCGCCACCGTGGACGGCAGCCCGCTGGCGTCCGCCTTCCACCAACACCACACGCAGCTCCGACGCCAGCAGCTGATGCCGAGCCAGCAGCGGCAGCAGCAGGCAGCGGAGGAGGAGGAGGAGGGAGCGGGAGTGGAGGGGCGGTTGTTCCACGGCGTGGCGGCCCTGGCGAGCGAGGACAGGGACAACAACACCGGTAACACAGTCACCAACACCATCAGCGCTACCGCTTCCTCGCTAGCAGCCTCCGCCGCGGCTGCTGTGGCGGCGGCGGTGGCAGGCCGGCTGCCGCTGAGTGACCCACGGGTCACTGCGGCCGCGGCTGCGGTCGCTTCCTACCGCCGAAAGGAGCAACAGGAGGAGCAGCAGCAGCAGCAATTGGCATGTAATGGGCAGCTGTTGCGGGAGGCGAGTTACCAGATGGACGTAGATGGGGAGGCGGAGGAGCGGCGGCAGGAGCGGGGAAACAACGGCCCGGCAGAGGAAGGGGATTTCGATCATGGCTCTCTGTTGCTGCTACGGTGATGCGTGCCGAGGGATGCCGTGTATGGTGTCGTACGGCATGCAATGGTGTACGGCGTACGAAGGCTGTCGTACAGTGGCAGCAGCGGTGTGAGGGCTGTTTTTCAGTTTATGTGTACATGCGTGCAGATAAAAGGGGAGCAGCAGTCGGGGGAATTAGGTATCTATGGTGGTGCTTGGCGTTAGTTTGGTTGTATGCCAAGGGGACGGTGATTCCCGTACGGTGATTCCCGTGGGGACGGTGATTCCCGTATTGATGCGCGTACGGCGTATGGGGGGTAGATGGTGCTGGGGGGCAGATGCCGGGAGTGCGGAGGGCGGCACCTCCACCTGCACCTGCGCCTAATCCTTCTGCTTTATATACCCCGTGTCATTCCACGCGTGCTGTGTGTGGTATGGCGGCGTTCGTGGCATGAGAGAGGTTTGCAGCAGTAGCCGCTGCTGCTGCTGCTTCTGCGTTCCTGGGTGTTGTGATCGGATGGGGTTTCATAATGTGCTGGTCTTCATGCAATGCCGCTGCTGCTGCTGCTTCCCCTCGTCCGCAACGTGAGCAAACTTCAGGTGCGGCGCGTTTCGCACCGCCGGGGAAGGGATGGTCGAACGGCCACGTGAACCGTTGGATGGGTGGATGGATGGGTGGTGGCGGCTTAATTTCCATGTTATTTAATATGCTTCGGTTTCGTATTGAGGTGGTGTTTAGTGCTTTCATCATCCAGGTGGATCGTTGTTGGTTGGTTTCTGTGGTGTTGTGGTACGATGTGGTCACGGTCCGATGTGACAATGAGCAGGAGGCGTTTTGCGTTTGTGGGATTGTTACGTGTGTTGGGTTGTGTTGCTGCATGTGTGTGTGCCGACGCGTGTTTGGGTACGGTTGATGCGGGAGGGATGTAGGTGAATGCGGTGGAGGAGGATAGGAAGAAAGCGGGGAAACGCTGAAGATACCCTAATGCCTTCAAGGGGCAGTTGTTATGAAGCGCCTAGCAGAAGGAAGTGGGGAGGTATTCGTCTCCTCCCGGTGTTGCGTGTGTGTATTCTTGGATTCAAAACTTGTCCACCTACCTGTCGGGGTGACAGCTGGGTCAACAGGGCGCCTAATTAGGCACCCTGCGGTCCTTCGGTCCTCTTCCCTCCTGGGTGAAGCTGCGAGAGGTTATGGGAAGAATGCTGCATGCGTGCGTGTGCGCCTGTGTGTGTGTGTGTTTTAAGAGAACTTGTCGTGATGTGGAACGTATGGTTGCGCATGTGTGCGCTGAGTATAGCTGTGTCTGCTGGTCCGGTGGTGAGGAGGCGGGGAAGCAGACGTGTGCGGGGAAATTAGGCAGAACGGGGTAATATACTACTAATGGGTTATTGGAATGGAATGTAGGGTCCAAATTGTAGGAAGGAAGGGGTGAAGTATCCCTAGCGTGCTGGCCGGGGGCCTTCTGGGATGTTAGTTAGGAGGGCTGTGATGTCCCCGCGGTGATCTAGTGACCGCCTGCTCCTGTGGAGGAAGGTGGCGAGACGCGCTTCGTTTGGTGGGTGGGGGTGGAGCAGGAGTGGGCCTCCAGCTATGTACTACTGGTGGGGGTGGCGAGGGAGGAAGGCGGCCTCGCTCCCCACCCGTGTCCAGCCGCCTCACCTCCTCGCCGGAGAAGGATGAGCGTTCGGGGCCTCCGGTGCGCACACAAGCGCCGGCATGTAACATATCCCTATATACTCCCTACTCCTACATCAGCCACTTCACAACCAGCTGTCCAGTGCTCACGCAGGGGCAGAAAGTGTCCAAGGCATGTAACCGAAATCAACATGTTCTAACGAAAGGCAGACAGAACAGGCAAACGCATTTCTCTGCATTCCTTGCGCCTTCAATCAAGCAGTGCACCGGTGGGCGAAAGAGTGCCACAGCCCTGACACGGCTAGTAAACACCGGCAGCAACAGCATCCGTGTTTTCTTAAGCCATTTGCCGTATGTTTCCAATATAGGCCATAGTTTATATCGTACAATGAGTACAACAGCACATGCAACGCCTGCATGCTAAATAGTGAATAGTATACATGGTGCCGCAAGACCGTTTCGCAAGCGACCCAACAGCCCTTTGGTTTACACACGATAACCACATCCATCGCCTTGCTCCGACGAGTCAGACCCACTTGTTCACCACCCCCATGCATGTCTGCCACATACGCATGCAGAAGCTGCTGCCATGTCTCCTACATACTGCCATGTCTCTCTTACACAGTAGAGTACAATCCCCACGTTCCACATCCTTCCCCGCATGCAGTCCAGCTATCTGATACGATACGTCATCACCGCTAAGAACCCGCGCTGCTGCTGCTCTCAATCTGCTCCCATCCCGATCACGCCACCACCTCCCTCAACCTACCTCTTCAACTCCGCATGAGCCCCTAATCCACGCCCACATTCCCCCGCATGACCCAACCTCATATGCGCGATACGGCACGCCGTACAACAATACCAAGCCGTACCGCACCCCCCACTACACGGCCGCAGCCGCCGCCGCTCCCCCACCTCACTCTCCCCACGCAAATCCGTACAACCAGGATTTCCGCAGGTCCTTATAAGGCTCCGCGCCTCCGGAAGGGCCGATAATACCGGAGATGACATGACAAGGTACGACACATCTCGTACCCACGGCGCCGGCGACAGCGGCGGAGGGTTGTTGTTGCCATCACCGCCCCCATCGCCGCCGCCGCCGCCGCCAGCCCAGGCTTCCAATTGAGCCGCCAGCGCCTCCGTCGCTTCCGCCGTCTTACCCCAGCAGGGCTGTCTGAGGTACGGCAACAGCGCCCGTAGCAGCTCCGGCCGCCAGCTGTCGCACTGTTGTCGAACCTCCGCCGCACCGCCGTACGCCGCCGCCACCCAGTAGCAGCTCTCCGCCAGGCTCCACAGCGGGAGGCCCCGCCAGGCCTCGCCGCTCCAGACCTCCGCTAGCGGCGCCGCCAACCGGAGTACGGCACCCAGCAGCGGTACGGCGCCCACGTCACGCAGCAGCTGCAGCCAGCAGCCTCCATCGGTACCGTTTCGGCTGCTACAGCCACCTCCGCCGCCGCCTCCGTCACTTCCGCCTCCGCAGGCTCGGTACCCCAGCACCGGCAGCCAGCTGACCAGTGGCAACACAAGGCGGTTGATCAGCTCCGGGAGAGGTAGGCGGGGGGAAGAAGAGGAAGAAGAGCCATGCGTCAGGGTGTGGCGGCGGGGAGGGCTACCCGAAGCAGCGGCGCCGAAGCCAGCACTGCGAGTGCCGCCGTAGGGCTCCGCGGTGACGTCATCATCACCACCCGCCTCCGCCGCCAGGACCTCCGCCGCCGCCAGCTGAGTCAGCAGGGAGAGCTGCGGCAGCCACTGACAAGCCGCGTACGACACGAGGAGAGCCAGCTGCCGTACAGCGGTGTTCCCAATGAACGGCCCCATGCGCATGACAGCACTATTGGAGCTCTGTGACTGCTGCTGCTGCTGTTGGCCGCTCTGCTCCTCCCCAGTGGGTAACGCATTCGCTGCAGCCGCCGCCGTCGCATGGACAGACTCATGAGACCAAACCGTCGACGTCTCCGGCATTGCAACCGCCGCTGCTGCCGCTTCTGTCGTACAAGCCGTCATCAACCACTTGCCAGCGCACACCAGGAAGGTGTCGTACATGGCTTCAATAACCGCCTCCGCCAGCTCAGCCGCCGCCGCCGCCGCTGCGTCACCGCCGCTGCTGACGTCATCGTCATCGCCACCTCCGCCAACCGCCGCCGCTGCCGTCAGCTCCTCCACCACCGCCCCCTCCAGCCGCCGCAACACCTTGCCCATCGTCGCCACCAGCGCCGCCGCCTGCCGTACCTCACCGTACGACAGCAAACATCCCAGGTACGACCCGCAGCCTCCGCCGCTGGCGCCGCCGCCGTTGACTGCCTGGCCGTCCCGCCAGCGGTCTGGACGCAGCAGCCGCAGCAGCAGCCGAGCTTCAGGCGAGCTGGGCGTCTCACCGGCCCTCCGAAACAACAACTCGATGCAGGGGATCAGGCCGCCGGATAGCGCCGCTGCCACCGCCGGCGGAGGCGTGGCAGGCAGGGTGGCTGTCGTAGAAGAGAGGAAGCATGATGACGAGGATGAGGATGAGGCGGAAGAGGAGGAGGATTCTCCCAGCGTGACCCATGGGTCGGCTGAGGAGGAGGAGGAGTCCAGAGGCACCCTTAGAAGCGCCGCTAGCTCACTCAGCTGCTGCTCCTCGGTGACCCATGGGACCAGGTGTCGTACTGCTGACGTGGTTACCCGCCACCAGTTCGCATCCGGGCAGGAGGGCGCCAGCGACCGTCGTGAGCAACGTAACGCCGCCAGGGCCACCGAGCAGCTGGATTGCGGAGATAACACCAAGTGACCATGAGGAGGATCTAATGAGGAATCCATAATCTCCGCATCCGCATAAACGGCAGCGTCATCTGTCGGACCCGACCAGGCTCGTCCGGACGCCACCGCCAGTCGACCTACTCGTAGCATGAGCCGGCACAACTGCCGGGGCTGAGGACCCGTGGGTCGTGGAGGCGGTGGTTGACAGTTGGTCCCGACGGTTCCTGCTGCTGCTGCCAGTGATGATGACGACGACGGCAGCATCAGTACGGCAGGTAGACAGCGGAGAATCCGGTCGTCCAACTGATGTTTGCCGTACATGTGCCGTGCTGCTCGTACATGTACGGCATCTGGGTACCCTGACGCTGCCATTGATGCTGACGCAGCAGCAGCACCGGCAGCAGCAGCGACAGCGTCGTCGATAGGGCTGGTGCTGGGCAGCATGCCGAGCAGCAACGGCGCCGGCAAACCGTACGACGGACCTCCGTCGGCGGCGCACAACGCCGCCAGCGTCGCCGACAGCAGCATGTGCCGGACACAGGGACCCGAGAGCGCCGCCAGGAGGTGGGAGCGGGCCGCAGCTGCTGCCTCCGCCACTGCTGCTGGAGGGCCCAGCTCCTCCACAGCAGGGGAGCCGCAGCTCATGCTGGCTGATGCAGCCGTACCAACGGTCTCATGACAGCGTTCGGCTAGCTGCGTTAGGCCCGACAGGGTTGCCGTGAGGAAGGAAAACGCGTACGACAGTTGACCTTGGGCTTCCATGGGTAGGGACATGGCAACTGCCGTACCACTGTCGTCCTGGGTTAGCCCGGCCAGCTCAGCGAGGAGTACGACAGCGCGTGCAGCGTGTTCTAGCAAGCAGCTACTGTTAAGCGCTTCCGCTAGTGCACGTGCGTATTCATACTCGAAATCGTACATGTACGGCAATCCTCCGCCGTATCGCTGTTGATGCTGCGGGCCAGGGCGCTCCGTAGCCAAGACGACTAAAGAATAGAGGAACTGAATTGTAAGCTGTAACGACCTGCTGAGGCGCAGGACGCGCTCTTCGGTGATGCCCTCTCGGTCGGCATTGCCTAGGTCATGCGCTGGGACGAACGGTCCAGTTGTCGTGCTTAGCAGACGACTGCAGCAGTGCAGCGTGTGCATCTTAAGCAGCGTGTGGATAAAGTGGACGACTTCTTCGGGCGGTCGGCCAGCGAGCAGGGCAGACAGGACGATGTTGTTCACCCCCAAGCTGCAATCGAAGACCACTTGCTGGCGAAGCGCAGCAACCACAGCGTTGCCCGTATCGAGAGACGGGCCTTGCATGGGCCAGCGAAATGCGCATGCTATAATGCTCTGAAAGGGAACGCGGAAGTCGTCGTGTGAGAGAATGGTTACCGCTGCAGTCGCGCCATTCCCCATGCTGGCTTGCTCCACTACATAGCTGTCCGGAATCCGGAGACATTGATCGAGCATAAGAAGTTGTGATGCATCAAACGGAACGGAACTCGCGTCGCTGAAGCAATCTTTGGTGTTGTATTCATCTCCAGCAGCAGCATGGGAACTCAGCAGCTGCGACGCTGCCCAGGACATCCATGGCAAGGCACTTTGGATATGATCAGGAAGCTGGTTTGTTCCAACCATTTTACAGTGCGACCAGATTAATAACGTGAATAACAAGGCAACTGTTGGGCAGCTCCCTGCACCATGGTGAAGAATTGGGTTGAACTCTAAACATAGGACATGCCGTAATACTAATGGAAAACTATATCGGAGAAAAGTGCGCACGTGACATGTTCCAGGTCGCAGTGGGAGTTGGTCCTACGGTTTGTACGGCATGGAATTGGCCGCGTGTATGGCATCTAGGTGAGCTTAAGACATGCATGCTCATGAACATGCAGAGTCAGGAGCTCCGAACAGCCGACATGGCTGTAGTGAAGTAGCGCGTGCACGTACTATCGACTGAGGCTGGCTGCAGGCTGGGGATGCTGGGTAGGGTTCTGGTGAGAGGGAGAGGCGGGGACAAGTCAGGGGCGATGCCTTCCGCAAGACTTCCAGGCTTCTGGTTCGTGTCAAAGTATTTCTGCTAAGGCAAACATGGCGCCACCTGGACTGGCCCCCTGGCTGGTTGAACCCCTGACCAACTGGCATGGCGGTTGCATGGCGGTGCCCTGTGCCGACTCTCCAGTTGCCATGTCATATTTATCATCGTCCAATTTCCCGTTGGTAGCGACCCAACCGCTCGAGCCCATGGCCCCAAAAAGGCCGCGTTCACAAACCAGCAGAGCGGTTCCGAAACGTGTGTGGCGATCGGTGGCTATGGATCTGGGTTGAGGCTGATAGTGGGCGTGGGGTAAAGAGGAAGAAACTAACCGTGTGGGAATGGGGAGGGAGGCTGACAGGAGGATTCCACGGCTGTCATTTGAACGAGGGCCGCTGTCAATAACCACTAGACCGTCTTCGGCTGACCCCTTTCTGTAAAGCAAAGCGTGTGTGAGCGCGTGCCGGTTACGAGACGCGCAGAGGGGACCAGCATGTAGGTAGACTTTTACACTACCTCACTTGCTCATGGCATGACAAGCCCACGAGTCTGAACGCCGTTGGGCGTTTGCATACGCCCTTCCCATACAGCACCGCATGCCCAGAAGAAGTCCTCCTCAATCCTCAGGCAACGCGAAAGGCACAAAGCGACTGCCTCCACAGCACCTCCGAAAATCGAATCAAGCATCCCTAACACATCTAAGCTCCAGCGCGCCCTCCGTTGCGACTCCAGCTATGCGCCATCACCGATACTCTCCGCAGCTTAGTGTCCGCCAGCGGTGACTGCATGGGGAAAGGATATAGGAGTGTTAGCAACATGCGACAAACAAAAGCGATAAAAGAATATATTCCACGGTGTCGGTATGCCGCAGCCATCTCGGCAGCGCGACCCAACTAAATATAGTACCAGTAAATGACTTCATAGTGGATTCTTAAACGGAGACGTATTAAGCGGTACTCACAAGGCTGCTTGCCCGCCAGCACGGCCTCATCGTAGGCCTTCTTCTTGCCGGCATCACGCAGGCCGTCCAGCTGGCCGTAGAGGGTAATGGTGAAGGTGAAGCCCGCCAGCAGGAACCAGTGCTTGGGAATCAGCTTCTTGGTAGCGTAGGTGAAGAAGCTCTTCTGGTAGGGATGCGCCACGTTCTGGGGCATGAATCCCGTCGGCGGAGGCCGCAGGATATCCTTAAGGTAAGCCTCGCCGAGAGTCATGGTGGTGATAGCACGAGTCCTAGGATATGGCAATGCAGGCGCGCTTGAGAGGAGGCGACTCGCAAGAGAGGCCTCGCGAGTAAGGGAAAGGTAGCGCGACTACCTGTTTGCTAACCTAGGCACTACGTGTATGATCAACAGAGTGCATGCACTACCTGCTTTGTTACGGGCTTGTTGGGTTCCGCTGATGCCGTACTTGTTTAAAGGGCAAAGTGAAGCAGCTCGCCACAGTTCCCGACACATCCAAAGCCACTCCGTTATTTTTTCTTCAAGCAATATCGTTTACTATTCTAAGAAACATTTTAGGAGAGAATGGCAATGGCAGCTTCGGAAGCGCCACTAGCGAAGATTGACATAGCTGTTCCCTCAAGACTGAAGCTGTCCGTTACCGAGGGACCTTGCAAGGGGCAAGTAATTGAGTCAACTAGTTTCAACAGCCTATGCCTAACCGTCGGCAGAATCGCTAAGGTAAAGCGAGCGTTCCACAATTTCCAACCACCATCTCCTGCATGCACCTTACCAAGACGCCGTATTCCCCACAGCGGGCAAAGATTTACCTCAAGGACAAGGCCATCTCCGAGAAGCATGCGGAGATGGCTTGGGATGGGCAAAAGGGAGCTTGGCTGCTGAGGGATACGGACAGCTCCAACGGGACACGGCTCAACCACGCTTCCCTGGAGCCCTTCTGTAAGTTCGACGCTCCAGGGCCACCGTAGCCTGTGCCTTTTCACACAGCAACCACGCCGAAGCGATCTTGATCCACGCAATTGGCACGTCTATGTCCCGGGTCACCCCATGCAGTCGCACATCCACTCAAGTCCGGGGACTTCATCAAATTTGGCACGGATACAGTTGCCGAAGTAACAGTGAGTTCGGCTAAGCTGCCACGCCCGGAGGATGTAGCAACACCATATTAGAGGCATGCCGACATGTCGATTGGAACATTAGTTGGGCGGCTACCTTGCTAACCACGGCTTGCTTCACTCATATCTGTGCTGATCTGTGTTATATGGCAGTCTAGGATGTGGGTCATAACACAGACGCTCATAGCCACCGCCTGTCAGGGAGGGCGCGTGTACACAAGCCCATGTTTACTCGCAAATCTCATCTGGGTCGGGCCTCTTCTCCATACGGCAACCCTGAAGAAGACACCGCCCATTGCTCCTGCTTCATCTCCCCCTCTCGCACCTCTTGCGTCCAGCCGGCACCCCCCCCCTTCATTGCATCCGCCCCACGGAACCGCCTCCCCCATGCGCACTCAACGCATGGTTCTTCTTGCCCTTCCCCCACATGCGCTCGCACAGATTGAGCCGCGGTCGCTGTGTGACGCGACGGTGGAGGAGCTGCTTCGGGCGTTCTTCGAGACGCGCTGCCAGGAGCTGGAGGTGAGGGGCTGCAGGCTACGGGCTCGGCAGGGGGGGCTGCGCGCTCGGGATGGGGTGGGGCTGCGGGCTCGGGATGGGCTGCAGCACGGCTCGATGGCCTTACCTGGTTGGGGCTGCGGGGCAGAAAAGCGTGCGCTGGTTGAGGAGGAGTGATGGAGGTATGCACCGCATTGTGGGATGAGACGGGACCGTTCGCGTGGGGGGCTTTCCGAGGTGGAACACACCTTCCGTACGGTCTTGTAGACCTTGTTTGTCTCATCCCCACCCCACGTGTGCCTGCCCTCCCCCAGGAGGAGACCACCCAGGCGCCCCGCGACATGCTGCAGCGGTGCCAGGAGGCGTTCAGCGCCCTCCTCGCGCCGCCGCAGCAGGCCTAGCAGCAGCGGCAGCAAGGCGTGGCGGCAGCAACCAGCGCTGTTGCTGCTGGGAGCATGGAAGCAGAGAGGAGTTCGGAGCATGTGGAGGCCTAGCTCATTTGGAGGGGCCGATGCATTTGTGCAGGAGCGCCGCTGTTTCGGCATTTGGGTGTGGGGTGCATGGTACGACATTTGAACGAGGGCTGTACTGCGTGTGGTTAGAAAACTGGCCGCGAGTCGGAATGTGCTGTGCCCACTGAGTCGCTGAACTGGCGGGTGATGGTCATCTAGCGGCCGCCCCCACCTCAGGGTCCCGCCTGCAGCAATGCCCGGCCATGCCCGGGATCCCTGTATGGTGTTTAGGCAGAGCCGTATCTCAGTGTGTTGATTCGCCCGGGAGGCCTTAATAGATACCGGTACGGTATTCCGCACTGATGTTTGGCAGCGGGGAGGGAAGCAGGGAACACTGTTGCAAGTGTGGTGGTGTTCGTTAGTGGGTGGCTACACACGGGTAGAGATGCAGGTGCTGCATGGACACCCGAAACGTTTCGGGACGCGGGCAATGGCGTGAGACAGCAGGAGGACGTATTTAATCCAGCCGCATCGCACGCTGTTGTGGCTTGACTTCCTCTACATGCCGCCACGTGATACGGCGGGTGTCTTCTCCACGACAACAACCCGTACTGCCCGCCATCATAGTACTGCCACGTAGCCCCAACCTGTACACTGTACACTACCGGTAACGCATGTGCACGTCTCTGTAAGGGACTGAAAACGTTTTCCCCCGCCCGTTGGGAAAACAGAGAACAAGGCACAACGCAGCAGCCAACGCAGTCGGTACGTAGATACGCTAGTAGCACGGGGCACCACCGGTGACACAAACTGCCTTCCAACAGTTCTTTCCCCTCCTCACTCCTCCAGGACACCCTCCTCCCCCTGCCGGACCCAGCCGATCACGACGGCCCTCCTCACACCACCTCCAGCCCCCTCTCTGCCCCATCGCGGTGATCAAGCCCCTTGCGACACACCACCCCTCTCTCCACCCCTAGGCACGCCCCTGCAGCCCAGCCTGCTCCCCGCACTGCGGTTTCCGCACCTCTGCACACCATACATGCCTCGCGCCCCTCTCCGCACACACGCCCCTCTCATGTCCACCCCTCTGTCCTTCTCCCTCTCTGTACGACTTACCCCCCTGTACGGCCGCCGCTGGCAGCACCAAAGGAACCCCCGCACCCCTCCACACACCCGCACACGCTCAGCTCGCACACCCTAACTGCCCCAACCCACTGACCCACACTAACACTCGCGCCCCTACCATGCGGCTCAGTTGCTCTAGCACACCCCCGTCACCACCCACCCTCACCGCCTCCCCACCCCTCACCGCTGCACCCCCGATGCAATGGGCCTCGCCACGTCCCCGCTCACCAGCAGGCTGCGCATGCCTGCAGTGGCGGGGTGCAGGCAGGTCAGCCCGCCGCTCACACCCGGACGCGACAGCAGCACACCGCCGCCACTGCTGCTGACGTGGCCATTAGCTGTTGCGGTGGTGGTGGTGGTGGCGCCGGGCGGTGTGAGGGTGCGTGTGACACCCAGGGCGGCGGGCGGGAAGGGGCGGCCGCCGCCAAAGGGCGCGGAGGGGGCGGCGTGGGGGCCGTTGAGGGCGCGAGCCAGGGCGTCATCCAGCCTGAGGGGGAGGGAGGTGGAGGGAGGAGGGGTGGGGGGAGGTGGAGGGAGTCAAGACCCTCGAGAGGGAAGAGTGTGTATTCAGCCCCACATGCGCCCAACCCCCACCGCCCCCGCCTGCATCGGCCGCATGCGCCCCCTACCTGTACACCCCCTCCCCCCACCTGTAACCCAGCAGGTCCTTCCGCGTGACGATGCCCTGCACCCGGTGCTGCTCGTCCACCACCACCAGGTGGCGCAGACCCATGGTTCGGAACAGCACGTAGGTGCGCTCCACGCTGAAGGAGTCGGGCACCTGGGGGGGGAGAGGAGGCGGGGAGGGGGGGAAGGGGGGAGAGAAGTACAAGACCAAGTTTGCGGGGAAGAGAGAGAGAGACGTTGGGAGCGAGGAGGGTGGTTCGGGAGGCGGGTGTGGACCCGCACCGTACTAGGATGGGTGACACGTGTGCGGATATTATCCCTTTGAGCCGAACGGGAGAGAGAGGAGCAGGCGATACACATCTCTCCAAAAAGACACTGTTGCCGTACACCCATGATTAAGTCAAATTATCGGTCGTATCGTACGGTGTCGTACCATGAAGGCGCTTGTGTTAATGTACGGCGTGAGATCAATGGTGCCGCCCTCCAACCCGTCATCCCCTCCTCGCGATCCTCCGCCGCCACCGCCGCCGCTAACCGCTGCCCCGCCGCGACTGCCCGCCGCTGACCCAGACCAACCGCCCCTGCTGCCGTACACGCCTCCCGCCGCCGCCGCCACCGGCGCTGCTGACGTCATCGTCACTGAGGCTGACGTCGACGTCGGCAACTCGTCGCCGAACGCCAGCCGGCCGCCGTGACGTCCCCCTCCCCGCAACCCCTCCGTCGCAGCGGCGACAGCAGCAGCGGGTACCTGCAACCCCGGTGCCCTCGGAGGCAGCGGAGGCGGCGGAGGCGGAGGCTCCGCTGCCGCCGCCACCCCATCTCCCGGCATCACTATCGTACCGTACCCGCCGTACGCTAACCCCTCCGCGTCGAACAATCGCGACTCCTCTTCCGCCGCACTCGCTGCCGCCGCCGCCGCCGGCGTCATCATGGGCTCCGCGATGCCGCCGCTGCCGTACCACCCCCGGCCCCCACTGCCGCCGCCACCACTTCCGCCGCCGGAGGTACGGCGACCGGTGCCGCCGCCGCCAGCGGCTGCTGCCGCCGCTGCTCTCAGTATCCCCAGCACGCTGAGCCCACTCATGTCGTACGACCCTGAATCCCCCGATGTGGTTGCGCGCAGCTCGCGTGACATGACAGCCATCTGCTGCTCGGTGACGGCCCTTGCTGCGGTTACGGGGTCCATCATCTTGCGGTTGAGCTCCGTCCAGTCGGCCTCCAGCCCCTCCACACGACCTGGGGGGCAGGGGGGAGAGTGAGAAGGTGAAGAAGGATAGGATGGATACATTCCGTACTACTGGCAGGAATCAGCCCAACATGTTGCTCCCAACCGGCCCCCTCTTACCCCCTCCTCTTTACCCCACTGGCCTCTCCTCGCTCCCTCCCCCCTCCGCCCCCCCCAGCCCCATCATTATCACACCACACTTTGGAATTTCTTTTTTACCCCCCCCCCCCTCCCCCTCCCCCCTCCTCCCACCCGCTAGCAGCGCCTTCTGCAGCAGCACCAGCAGGTGGCTCCGAGTGATGAGTCCGCAGCAGCTGCCGGGGGACAAACCAGCAGCAGATGGGGGGGCAGCTGGGACTGCAACTCCCCCCAGGCTGGCGCCAGCAGCAGCAGCAGTCCCCCCTCCATTGCTAAGATGATGGTGGGGGCCAGCCGCATGCGGGAAGCCGCTGACTCCCACCCCGCCCCCCGCTCCGACCCCCCCACCGGACCCCAGCACACCCCGCACCGCCCCTCCCGCAGCCAGGGGGGGCGGCAGGGGGCCGTCGGGTGCGGTGGGGAGGTGCTGGCGGGAGGCGGCGGAGGAGGGGGGCGGCGGGTGGGAGGGAGCAGCGGCAGCAGCGGCAGCAGCGGTGGGGTTGTGCTGCAAGTGCTGCTGCTGGTGGTGGTGTTGCGGGTGTTGGTGCGGGAGGGGTTCGTCCCGCAGCACGGGGAAGCCGTTGTGTTGGCAGCGGCGCAGCACATCGGTCAGCTCGCGAACCTGGGGGCAGGGGGGGGGGGAGGGGGGGGAGTGGAAGGAGGGGGAGGAGGGGCGAAAGGAAGGGGGGAGGAGGTGACACACATAGAAAGGCGTAGCCTAATCCAGGAGAGATGCGCCCGTCCCTTGCATCTCCCTCCTCCTGCCATCTCATGCGGGTCATGCCTCCTCCGCTGTGTGTTCCTCCTACCCGCCACACAATCAGCCCCCTCCCCCCCCTCTCACCGTCATTCGCTGGCGCAGGCACACCACGGGGCTCTTCATGACGTACGACACGGGCAGCAGGTCCAGCGAGAAGGCGGAGACGGGCTCGGGGGGCAGGAAGGGGACGCACTTGACCTGGGGAGGGGGGAGGGGGGTTGAGCTTGAGGTGTTCGTTGCAACACACCGACCCAGCGTGCCCAACGTAGGAAGGCACAGGAGGGACAGTGATGGCCACCCTTACCCCCTTCTTCACCCATGCTCCCCCGACGTTCCAATACCGTACTCGCGGGGCCAGACTCAAACCCCCCTCCCCCCCCACCTCCAGCAGCCCATGGTAGAGGCTGTGAGTGGCCGCATCCGCCACCCACTTAGCCACCATGATGGCCACCAGCACCGGCAGCAGCATGTGCACGTCGGAGGAGACCTGCGGGGGGAGGGGGGAGGTTAATGGCGATACGTACTCCGCATTAGGCTGGATATCAGGGGGGCAGGGGGGCAGCGGCGCGCCAAGGCGGCTGACCCCCTTGTACCAGGTGAAATAACTGCCCCCTTCCGCCCGCTCCTCTCCCTCTCTCTAACTCCCCCCTCCCCCTCCCCTCCCTTCCCCCTCCCCTCCCTCCCCCCTCCCCTCCCTCCCCCCTCCCCCCACGTACCTCTATCATGATGACCGCCAGCGCCACCGTCATGCGGGTGACCCCCCCCATGAAGGCCCCTGCCCCCACCAGCGCGAAGGCACCCGGGTCGATCCAGGTCCAGGGGCCGAACGTGTCTTTGGGAGAGAAGGGGGGTGGAAGAGAAACACACAGGCAAGGTGTGACTCCGGCAGGCAACAACCAACTTGCTTGCCAACAGAGGAAGCAATGCTCGGACCAGCAACCTCACCCTCCTCCCGTCCAGTGCTTCACCCCCTTCCCCAGCCTGCCCCTTCCACCTCCTCCTCCTCCCGCCCCCCTACCCGCTTCACTCTATCCCCATTGCTTTGCCTCAACCTGTGCTTCTGTATATCTCTGACACCCTCCCCCCCCCGCCCCACTCACCCACCGACCACCTCTTCCCCAGCGCCAGCGCCACATCCACCGTGGCCAGCCCGCCCACCCGCCCCAGCACCGCGCCTATCATCAGCATGGGTACGAACAGCCCGCTGGCCACCGCGCTACCCGCCACCAGCACCGCGAAGAAGAAGTAGTAGGCGCCCATGACGGCCAGCGAGCGGTAGCCGAAGCGGCGGTGGGTGCCGCGGGCGAGCAGGTGCTTGATGCCCTCCTCGCCTGGACAGCGGAGGGGGGTGGGGGGAGGGGGGAGGGGGGGGAGTGGGTGGGGAGGTGGGGAGTGGGTGGGGAGAACGTGTAGAAGGGAAGAGGAATGACCCGTACCCGGGTACAACACTAGGTATTCGGGATAAATCCCCCCCTAGCTGGCGCAGCACACACCCACCAGCATCATGACAGCCTGCGGTGCGACACAGCCTCCCACTGCCGCTACCCCCTCCTGCAGGCTCAATGCCAGTCACACGGCTTAAGAGTCACCCTGTGTAACACACACACGCAACCCCCTCCCCTCCCCCCCAGCCCCCGCCCCCCCCCAGCCTCCACCCACCCGTGCTGAACAGCAGTGTGGCCAGCTGGTTGTAGTACACCGTGGTGGTACCGTTGCTGCTGGCAGCCGCCTCGTCGGGGGTGATGCTGCCGCCGCCGCCGCCCCCCCGCGGCACCCACCGACCCGCCCCCCCGCCACCCCCGCCCTCCCCAGCGGAGGAGGGTGAGGGGGGCGGGGGGGCGCCAGTAGCGTTGTGCTCCATGACCCGGCAGGTGTAGAGCGGCAGGGAGGGGGCGTAGGTGGGAATACCGCCCTGCGTGGGGCCGCTGAGCCCCGTGTTGCATTGCAGCTCACCATTCTGGTGGGTTGGGGGGAGGGAGATAAGTGAAGAGTGAAGCAAAGCCTAACCCACCACCCCCACCTCCACCTATACCCACTGCCCATCTACCGTACACAGCTCCTCCCAGCCCCCTCTCCTCCTCCCCCCATCCATGCAAAACACCCCCCCACCACCACATTGGTTATTCTTCTTCCTTCCCCTCACCCTCCCCCCCCTTGCCCCCCCCCCTCACCTCCACTTTGACGCACTCCGCGGGTGTGCACGGGAACATGAGGGGCAGCAGCATGGCCCCCGTCACGTACACCGCGGCCAACAGGCAGGGCTCCACCGCCCGACCCCACCGCAGGTGACCGGTGAGGAGGGAGCGCAGGCGGGTGACCTGCGGGGGGGGGGCGGGGGAGGGGTTGGGGGCGGGGGAGGTAGTGGAGTGGGCTTAGAGGAGGAAGAAGCAACCGAACGGGTGGCTATCAGACCCCTACTTCTCCCCTCGCTTCCCCTGCTTTGCCAACCCCCTCCCCCCCACCTTACCTTGATGTTCGCTACCGTGAACACGATGGCCAGCAGCCCTGCACCCAGCCCGATCACCGCGGCAGGCAGCACCGCCAACACGTGGCTGGAGAAGGACATGCCGATTTGCTGGGGGGGGAGTGGGGGGGGGTGGCAGGTCTAGGGAGGGGAGGATATGACCAGACTGCGACAGGTTGGCAAACCCCCGTGATGATGCCAGCCCCTCCCCTCTACTCCCTCCCCGCCCCTGCCGTACGACTGAACATAACCCTATAATGTAGCCAAATGCCGAACTTCCAACTTTTAAGCATCCCCTCCCCCCCCCACCCCCCACCCCCACCTCGAACGCCACCTCCTTATCGAACCAGCCGAAGCTGCCCTTCCCCAGCGCCGCCTTGCCCGCCGAGCGGCTCAGGTTGAGTGTGAGTACGGCACACATGCAGGCGTAGAACACCTGCCAGCCCAGCCGCTGCTGCCAGAAGCTGGCAACCTCCTCGAACGCGAACAGCAGGCCGCCTGGTAGCATGGGGGGGGGAGGGCAGGAGGGGAGCCATGGCATGTTGTCCTGCTCCGTGGGCAGGGGGGCAGGGGGCTGAAGCGCTCTCCCCATTCCCCTCCGTTCCTCATTGCCCTCCCCTCGTCGTTCCCCTCCCTCCTTTTCATTCCCCTCCTGCCCCCTCTCCCTGACTCCCTCACCTCCCATCCCCCCCCCGTGCCTTCTCCCACCCCCCTCACCGATGGGTGCATTGAACGCCGCCGCCACCCCCACGCTCACGCCCGCCGTCACGAAGTCGCGCTTGTCCTTGGGGTTGCGGAAGCGCCGGAAGAGGGCGGTGGTGAAACTAGGGGGGGAGGGGGAAGGGGAGGGAGGGCAGGATTTAGGGCGGTGGTGGGGGACGGGAGTGAACCACAGCTAGGACCCACGATGCGCCCCAGCCCACGTCGACACACTCTCTCCGCCCAGTTTATCTAATTCCCCTCCAGTTCCGTATTGTCCCCCTCTCCCTCCTGCCCCCCCCCTCACCCCAGTGTGGTGGAGTGCCCCTGGCTCAGCGCCGCGCCAATGGCTGCCCCGATGTGTATGAGCGGCCCCTCCGGCCCCACCGGCAGCCCGCTGGCCACCACCAGCCCGCACGACAGGAACTTGACTCCCAGGGTGGCGATGTTGAAGAGCTGGGAGAGGGGGGGAGGGGAGGGGGAGGGAGGGGAGGGAGGGAGGGGAGGGAGGGGTGTTGGCAGGGGTGTGATGAGGTGAGAGGAGCTGCCGCATGCACCTGATGCTCCCCTCCTGCTCCCCTCCCCTGCTCCCCTCCTGCTCCCCTCCTACACTAACTGCTCTGCACCCGCATCCCCTACCGCCGGCCCCCCGCCCAAACTACCTCCCTCCTCCCACCCTCCCCCTTCCCCCCACCTTTGGCAGCATGCATCCGTTGAGGTACGCCATGATCTCCGGCACCCCGCTGCCCGCCGCCTGGGGCGCCCACCCGATCACCGCCGCACTGCTGGCGGCTACCAGGCCCACACTCACGGTCACCTGGGGGGGGGCGGGGGTGGGGAGGGGGGCAGGGGAGGAAGCCAGTGCGGGGGGGATTACTGCGTACTACGTACTGCGTACTGCGCTCTAGCTCAGCGGGTGTCTCTTCACGTTCACAAGTGAAGCCAGTAAGTAGCCTTCCCCCCCTGCCCGGCTGCCCATCCTTGCTTCCTTGCTATCCTGCCCTCCCCCGCCCCCCTCTCCTGCCCTCCGCCCTCTCCTGCCCTCCGCCCTCTCCTGCCCTCCGCCCTCTCCTGCCCGCCCCCCCCCCCTCACATTGAACAGCCACGCCACCCCCATGTTGGTGTGCGCCAGCAGCCACCGAGTCACCACGTACTTGAAGTCGGCGAGGGAGGAGATGAGCTGGAGGAGGGGGGGGGAGGGGATGGGGGGGAGAGGAGGGAGGGGAGGAAGAGGAGGGGTTGGGGGGTTGGGGAGGAAGTAAGGAGGAGCCGCTCCGGCCCTACAGACACTGCGTGCACAACCACCAGCTACCCGTAACCCGCAACCGGCACATGGCGGCTATTAGGCTTGCACATGTGCCTCCTCATCGCTCACAGGCCCAGGATGCGGTCCACTGTGACCCACGGGTCACTCCCCCCAATTGAGTATCTTTCTTCCCCCTCCCTCCCCCCATCCCTCACCACGTACAGCAGGTACGCCACCAGCCCGGTGGCCACCCCGATGGCGCCCATCATCACCCACCGGTCCCAGGAGCGGCGGTGGGGCTGCAGGAGGGGGGGCAAGTTGGTAGCGGTAGGGTGCACGTTTCTTCGAGTACCGGCAAGGAAGGGGCGTGCTGTGATGCGCTGCTTGCGGGTTTCCTCCCTCCCTCCCCCCTCCCCCCCCCTGCTACCTGTCTTGCCAGCCACTTGCGGTAGGTGGCGCTGTTGGGCGCCAGGTAGTCGATGGACTCCACGTTGGCCAGCTTGACACGCTCTGGGGGGGAGAGATGGGGTGGGGTGGGGTGGAGGAGGTTGTTACACTTCGGTTAGTAACCTAACGGATGGCATGTCCTGCCAGTGCTCTCCGGGGGGCGCACCCAGACGTGTGTTGGGACTGCCCACCCCCCCACACCCCTCCACACCCCCCCACACCCCTCCACCCCTCCAGGCAGCAGCCCCCCCCCGCCCTCACCCCAGCCCCCCCCGGCAGGCAGGCAGGCAGGCGCGCACTCCCTCACCTTCGGGTGTGAAGTTGTGGTTCACGCGTGCGCTCTCCACATCGTTGCCCTTCTGCGGGCGGAGGGGCGGGAGTGGTGCCGGTAGGGTGGGTGCATGGGGGGGGGTGTCACATGGGGTGTACATGGGGTCAGGTCAGTCAATGTGTGGCTAGCCATGTGGTTTGGTTGCGGTCAGTTAGTCCGTTGGTTAGGGCGGTGGAGAGGTGGAACGGGGCGGAGGCGCACCGCGTGAGAGGGGGGGGGTGGGCCTCCCCAGCTGGCAGGGTCGCAGGGCCCCTCATGGCAGCCGCCCCACCTCACATCATGAAGGCCCCACACCGAGGCCCCACTGCTGCACCTGGGAACCCACATTCCCTCTCGCAACAGCGAACTGGTGACAAGCTCGGACCCGGGGACTACGTGATGGAATGTGTTTTCCTCCCATCACGCCACACACCCCTTCCCCGGCGCGACCTCCCTTCGCCGCCCCCCCCAAGCCTCCCAACCCGCACCCCGCACCTTGAATATGGACCGCCATGCCCTCCTCCAGGACACCCCCATAGACCCCCCTCCTCCTCCTCCTCCTCCACCCCCGTCCATGTCATCATCCCCGCCACCACCGCCACCACTGGCTACGAAACCACCGCCGCCTCCTCCTCCTCCTCCTCCGGTGCTGCCGTCCTCTCCTCCACCTCCTCCGTTGCGCGGGTGGCGCCGCTGCCGGGGCCCGCCCAGCAGCGGGTCGTTAGCGGCGCCGTACGAGTCGTCGTCGTACGGGTCGTGAGCCCGCGCGTACTCGCGCATGTCTGGTTTGGGGACAGGGGGGAGAGGAGAAGAAATGATTGGGGAGAGGACAGGGGAGGGAAGGAGGCAGGGAGGTGTGTAATTGAGGTGGGGGAGGGAGGTGTGTATGGAGGTAAGGGGGGAGCGTGTCGAGAGCGGAAGAAGAGGAGGAGTAAGTGGCTGGTGGTGACTTGGTGATGGAGGGCTTGCTGGGTGCAAACTAGTGTTGGACCCCCGTTTGTATTCCTCCTTGCAGTTACTAACGCAGCGGAATGCATGGCTGTTTCATGCTGTACTATAAGGGGTCGACGAAGTGGTGATACAACGGGGCTTTCAATAGCTTGGGGAGAAGGCGAGAAGCGCCGGTGAGTCATTGTGGGAACGGGCCTTATGTGGGCCTCACGTGGGGCGCTGCAACAGGTGTTGCATGGCAACAACAAGAGGGGGCGAGGTGCAGGGTGCGGGTGGTGTACAGCGTGTGTGGGGCAACGGGGAAATTGGTCGTAGCGTAAAGAGGTGCTGTGTGGCGCGAAGGCCTTCGATGGTGAAAGGCCAAGACACACGTTGACCGTCTGACGCGAATCAAAACACATGGACGGTTGGAACAAGCTACTCAACAGGACACGTCTCTGGCATTCCAACCAAAGTTCATCTACTGGAACCTAGTTTTAATCTTTAATATGCTTTGTGTGTTGAAGGATGTACGCACCTGTAAACGTAAGGGCATCGGCCCCCGATGGTGCCATGCTGCACCTTTTTCTCGCCCGGCAAGCGTCCCAGTTAACGCGATATTAGCTGTCAAACATGCAAGCTAGCGTGTCAAGCTGGACATGTAAGCGTTTGCCTTCGTTGCGTTGCTAAGTGTTGCCCCGTAACAGCTGCGTAGCAGTCGAGGTGATCTTATAAGGTGATCAAACAACGTTGCGTGTATATACCAGCGTTTGCATGTAGCTGATGAAGTACATAGAGCGATCTGTGTTGGAAGTATATAATAACACCATCTTACCCAAGCAGTTGGATGCACAACGTCTTTAATAAGGAAATCGTGGAATGGCTATATGGGTTGCAAGAATATGCTATCTCTGGCAAAGCACGATGCACCATCCCCAGGAAAGACCGTACAACACCACGTGCACACTGGCACGCTGTGGAACTTGTCATGCCTATCACCGCTTTTGTCATGCATCTATAGCCTATACTGCATTAGCTGACTTGGCAAGGCTTAAGACCCTAACTGCGAAACACTTATCGGCGAGCAAGCCCCGACCTTATTTTAAAGTATCACAATGGACGAGGAACCCCCATTTAACCTTGCGCTTAACGTCTATAAGGGGCCTGCGTCAATTCCGCACGCAAGCGCGGAGGTCTTCGGCGCATTCTTCCTGGCGACGAATGTAAGCGTCTCGCTTGCTGGATCTTGTCATCGCTGCGCCCAACACTTTGCTTGTAGTCATTAATTCACAATTGGCACCATCCGATGCCCTTATTATGGTCGTCTATCCCGACGCGAATTCATTTTCGTGGCGGCTTTTGCGCAGACGGTTCTGCTTGCGCATATGTTCCCTGGCAAGCTCTTCGGCAGCGAACTACACGTCCGTAAATGGGAGTAAGTTAATCGCGCACCCAAGTCGTATGCAAGCTCGTAACTAGAGGTCTTGCGGTGCACGCTGCCTCTTGGCTGCCCGGGAGCGCTGACCTCAGAAACATTCAAACACCCTCCCGCGCAGCCCGGACTACATCGCCTCCTGCTGTAACGAGCAGGGCATGCGGCGAGAGGCGCTGCAGGGCAAGAAGCCCCACATGTGGCTGGTGGGTGGGTCGCTTGCCTCGTCCTGTCGTACTGCTGCCGCCCCGTTGCCCGCATGGGATGTCTGCTGCCGGAATCCGTCCAAACCGCTCAAAGCCCACCTCCCTCCCTAACACTACACTCCCCCTCGCATGCCCACCACACGCCCTAACGTCCCCCTCCTCCTCCCTCCTCTCTCCCTCCGCCCTCCCTCCTCCCAGCTGGGTGGCGGCCCCCGCATGGTGAACGACAGCTGGGAGCGCATGTGGTGGGACAACCTGCACTGGAAGCGGTGAGAATTGGGAAACAAAGGGGTCTGCTGGGAGGACAAGGGCTGGGAGTAGCTGGCTGGGGAATCACAGGGGGCAAGGAGGGAGGGAGCGAACCCTGAAAGCGAACCCTGTGACACCACCAAAAGCGAACCCTGTGACACGGTCTGGGCTGCACCCAGAGTTGCATCCTGGCTGGATGAGGGAAGGCAACATGGATGGGGCGCAAGGAGGAGGGCAGGCAGGGGAGGGGGGGAGGGGGGGGGAAGGAAGCAGAGGGGCCGCCGGGCGGATAGGGAGGGACGATGGGGCGAGCCAGGGAGGGAGTGTGGCGGTGGGAGGGGGCACGTCTGTCCTGACCCTCACCGACCCCCGCAGCTCCTATAAGCCGCAGCTCCTCCGCCCCTCTTCAACCGCCCAATCCTTCCCTCCCCTCACCGCCTGCCCCCGCCCCCCTGTGTCCGCCCCCTGTGCCCCCCCTCCGCCCCTCCGCCCCCCTCCGCCCCTCCCCCCCCCCAGGTGGAAGATCCCGCGCACGGGACCCGCCTTCGCGCAGGACATGTACTGGCAGTAAGAGGGAGGGGGGGAGGGGGAGGGCGAGGAAGAGGGAGGGGGCGAGGGCGAGGGCGAGGCAGCAGCAGCGGGTACCTGCTGGCAGCGGGAGGAAGCGGGAGGAAGGGCCGCAGCTGCCGGTTGGTGAGGTGCGGCATCGGAAAAGCTGTGTGTGGTGTGAGAGAAGAGGGCAGGCGGCCCCGGGGAGGGGGGCTGGGGCGGGCGGGCGGGGGAGGGAGGGAGACGGAGGAGGTGCTCCAGGGAGGAAAGGAGGAATGTAGGAACAGGAGGGAGCAGGAGGGCGAAGTGCTCCTCGGAATCACTCGGGGGAGGGGGTGTGGGGTGCTAGCGACTGGCTCGTGTTGCAAGAGGAAAGGGGCGGCGACTGGCGCAGGCAGGGTGTTGCCCTTCCGCGTTGCCCGTCACATGATGGGTGCAGGCAGTGGTGCCAGCGGTGTCGTGCCAGTGGTGGGTGTCTTTCTTCCGCTTTGGCGTACTACGTAGTGTCGCGGCGGCGCTAGGGAATTGATCGCATCTTCGCATGCCTTGCAGTCGTTTGCATTTATTATATAATTTCCCCCCTCGGACGTCAGCCCCTCGGCTTGCTGCCTTGTTTGCTGTCTTGCGGCTGCTGACGTGTCCACCCTGTAGTGAGGGAGGCGGGTGTTGCGGGTGGGAGTGCAGATTGGGAGTGCTGCTGAGCCGAAAGCGGACGGGTGCTTGGCGGCGTGCATGCGGCGGTGTGTGTGCTGCAGCGACTGCCGGCATGCGGCGGTGTGTGTGAGGCTGCTGCGTGGGGGCCTCCAGCGCCCTCGTGTGGGACCGCACGTGGGGTGGCGTATGGTGGCGTGGGGCGGCGTGCACGAGGTAGTGGTTGGGTTCCCCCTTTCGTTCGGACACACCGCTACCTGAATGTGACGTGCATTGCAGCCGCATGCAATGCGCCGCTACGCATAGCCGTCGCGGACTCTACGGACCGAGCTGCGACCAGTCCGACCCATGGGTCACTAGGCCACCTGCACGCCACCCGCCACCAGGGAGGGCTCTCCTCACGGATCGGGACTCGTTGATGATTGGGTGGATTTGGATTCTAGGGAATGTGGTAACCTGAATGGTTGAAGAGGGCTATCGATTACAGACGCGTTGCAATGTGCTTTTTGGGCCCCCATCCTGAAGATGGGAGACGCGTGTGGGCGGTCCTGCCGGGGTGCGGGAGCGCGGAGGGGGGTGTGACGTGTGCTTGGAGTTGTGGGATGGTGTGGCGGGGTGCAGGCATTGGGCCTTTTTGGGGGTTGCATGCATCTCGCACGCAACACCGCACGCTGGGGGTTGTGTCGTTCAGTTAGGAGGGGGCGCTAATGGGTGGAACTGATGGGAAGGAAGGAAGCATCTAGGCCATCTTGAGAGAGGGTTAACAGCGGGTTTGAAACGGGAGCAAGATGTTTGGTATCGTGGTATGCCCTTCTGACAGCGTGTGTGTGTGTGGGGGGGGGTGTATGGCGGCGCGCGCTGTCGTACAGCACACGTGTGTGTAATCAACAACCCAGTACGACCCCATTGGATGTTGATCTCATATCCGATGTCCAAAGTGCCGCTGCCGTGGGTTGGCATCTCATCGCGCGTCCCCGTTCATCAATTCCTTGGCCTTGGAGTGTGTGGATCGAGATCCCCAGGTGTGTCTGCAGTTGCAAGCTGTTATTCTGCTTTCTTTTCGGGCGGCGTTGCGAGCAGCGCAGCATCCCGGCGAACGCAGGCCAACCTCTCGCAACCCTCCGAACCACATACGCAACCAGCTGCCAGCGGGCTAGCGACAAGGCCTGACCAAACGTATCCACCATTTCTAACTGCCAGCACCACTGCCGCCACTTTCACTTCATCTAATCTAATTCCCAATTGCCTGCCAGCGGCATGAGCAACGCAAGCAGTGCCCCTAGCTGTAGCACCCCCACTGCCGGCCTCATCAGCTCTTCAGCTGCATCCGATTCCGCAGTAGCAGACCCTGTCACAACACAGCAGCAGCAGCAGCAGCAGGTACCGCCGCAGTGGGTCAGACAGCAGCAGGCACCGGTCGTAACCTACTACGTGGCAGCCTCCCTAGACGGCTTCATTGCTCGGTACGATGGATCCATAGACTGGCTGCTAGAATTTGAGCCCAAAGGCCCAAACGAAGATCCGTACGGTTATACGGCCTTTTTGGATTCCGTTAGTACGGTTGTCATGGGCAGAAAGACGTACGAGGCGGTTGTACGGCAGGGCGCAGGTCGGTGGCCGTACCGGGGCTAACGTGCGGTGGTTTTCACACGCAGCCCGGCTGCTGCCGTCCTTGCTGCTGCTGCTGAATCGGCCGCCACTCCTGCGGCTGCTGCGGCTGCGGCGGCTGCGGAGTCAGGCCCGGCAGCGACTGCAATTGCGACTGGCGGGTGTGATGAGGCAGGTGGTCGGCGGGAGGGGGCTGCCCCTGGCAACAGGGGGCCGCAAGTGGAGTTCACGGATGCGGACCCGCTGGAGGTGCTGCAGGCGCTCAGGGGCAGCGGTGCGGCGGCAGCAGCAACAGCAGCGGGAGCAGGCGGTCCGGGCGGATCGGGCGCAGAGGCAGCAGAGGCCGAAGCTCCGACAGCAACAGCAGGTGCGTTCCTATCGGGCCCAGTCATGAAGTAGAGGGGGGCTGTAGCAACACAAGCAGCAGTCTAGGCGGGGATGAGCGAGCACTAGGCCCTAAGCCACTGCCACCTGGTCTGCTCTTTCATTCGTCGTGACTCGGGCCCCATCCATGCACCATGTCCTGTGCTTGTAACTTCCGGCCGCTATGGACGTTCCTTCTTAACGCAAAGTACATGTTCCGGTGTGCAGCAGCAGCGGCAGCAGCGGCAACAGCAGCATCATCATGCGCTAGCAGCGACAACAACAACAACGGCGGCGGGGGAATCTGGGTGGTTGGCGGCGGTGACCTGGCCGGTCAACTGCTGCACGGCAACTGCATCAACCGCCTGGTGGTTGCTGTCGTACCGGTGGTGCTGGGGGGCGGGGTGCCGCTGTTTGGGAGGGTGGCAGGAGGAGCGGGAGGAGGAGGAGGGGTAGCAGGAGGAGCGGAGGGAGGAGGAGGGGGCGGCAGTGGCGGAGGAGGGGGGGCTGCGCATCATCAGGGGGAGGTTGGTGGCGGTGGGGGCGAGGTACGGCGACTGCGGCTGCTGACGTCATCAGCATTCCCAAGCGGCATTGTGATGAATGACTATGAGATGGTGGGGGGGGACCATGCGCGTGCCGCGGGGGGCGTGTGAGAGGGGGGTGGGGTGGATGGAGGGTTGTTGGCGAGGCGGGTTTCGGAGGAGCAGCAGAAGCGAACAACGGCTTGGTCATGCTGCTGGGATGTGTGAAATAGCTTGGCGGGCTGAGAGCTCGAGTTGAGGGACGGATACATGTTTACATACTCGGGAATTGGCGAAAGCAATCGCAATGCCTGCAATGCGGCTAGCGTGCTCTGCCGTCCGGGTATTGTCCAAATTAGGCCATCCCGTCAAGAGTCCTAGCATCCCTCTTTATACGTCTAGGGGGAACTCACATCAACTGCCGGTATCAGCTCACACGCTTCACAGCTAGACAGTACTCTGTTGGAAACAGCTGTAGGCTAGTCACTGACTGTAGAGATGTTTCAGGCGAATGTTAGAAGTATAGCCTCGCTCTCCCGGCTATCCATCTTGGCACTCCGGGCTATCAATCTTAGAACCTCCCCCACGAAACGACACACCGGAGTGGAGTTTGACCGACTCCTGACAGCAGAGCAATTCAGAAAATGTAATTAGCTTGAAAGGGTCCCTCTAAGGCGCTCTATGCTCTCCCAAATCGCGCGTAGGTGCCCTTCAACTGCTACCGCGTCCGCCATGGCATTTCCATATTGCCCTTGTCCAGCAAACATACACTGCCGCTGGAACGCCGCACCATCTTCAGATGCAACTGGGCTGATTTCGATGCGCGGCTGCTCTGTTGGTAATTGGTCGTGCGAGTGGCTATAGGCTGCAGCATTGGCTGTGCCATCGGCAACATCGCAACACCGCAGCAGGCGAAGGTAGAACTTTAGCTCTTCAATGCATACATAGTATGCAGAATTAGCCTCCTCGGACATTTGTGGTAGCCTAGGAGGCAAAGTAGGGAAACGAGCACCTGCATGCGAATGTGGCGAAAGTTATTACCGGTTTCTTAAGGCGCGACAAACCGAATGAAACATATGTGTCCTACCCTTGGGAATGCCAGGGTACTTGTGTTGTCGGATTACCCGACGTATCGTGTTCCCGATGTCCTTCTCTTCGCGACGATGCAGCAGTCTCCATTGTGGGTCCATTTGAGAAGCCAACCATGTTAATAGCCTCTATTTATAGTTACATACAAGCTGTGCATATGTAAAGCCATATATGGAGAGACAAGGCCGATCGTCTTAAGAGAACTGCCGCTTGTACGGGCACGGGCTCTATTACCTAAGGCAGTCGTACAGCTACACCATCGCACCTACCCTCCGTTCCACGTCAAATGGAGATGACATGAAGCTTCGTTGCAATGCAGATGTTGTGCTCAGTCCTAGTCCCGCTGGCCTTCCAAGAAACACGTTGCAGCGGCTTCCCAGCTGCCCTGCTTTTGTCAGCCACCCGCAAGCTGCCCTGCTATTCCTGCTGGCCAGCGGCCCCGCCTGTAACGCATACATGCCTCATCAGGCAACCCGTCGCACGTTGATGCAAGATGGGCGCGTTAAGGAGCCGTGCAGCCAGGCATTATAGGTATCGTACTGCGCCTGCAGGCGTGGCAGGTCATGCAGGTGGTTGTGTGTGGCGCCCCTCGCACCCCTCGCATGCATGCATGCAGCTGCCGTGCAGCTGCCGTACGTGCAGCTGCCAAGCGAGCACAAGGGAGCTGATGCTTTGGTTGCTTGCTGCGTGTTACAGCAGTTGCCGTGGGTAAGGACTTCCGTTCGCACTTGTCAACATGAAAATTTAGGAAAGCCGCAACACGTGTCAACGAAATCTACCAAACACCACAACAAACACTTTGCCAGAGCGATCCCCTTAACACTATACCCCCCTTACTTGATGAACACACGCGCACACAGGCGCACATTAGGAGGTAAGATTGTAAGAGACCATCCAGCTAGCCCCATCAGGGCCATCACTCCTTTGCTTTGTTCGTGACGTGCATTGCATTGATTCCCCGCACGCACGCAGGTAGGGATACACAACACACAGGGATACACACGGTCACCATCAATGTCCCAGGAGCGAGCGCGGCGCTGTTGTTTTGGTAAATGTCCAAAGGAGTCACACACAGAACAAAACACGCATCGTCATCAGTCTCCCTTCGTCGTTCCGTACACCCAATTGGCACGCGTCCAGTCAGAGTCACGCACGAAAAGTAAACATAAAACATGGCAGCACGGGCCCCCTAGTAAGACGTCAAAATGAGGGGCGCTCGGTTGCCGTCAGCTCCCCCATGGAGCAGTTGGGCGATATGCATGGCGGCATGGATAACCTAATGTTTTAGCCCAGCTCAGGAAAAACGCCCAAACACCTTCCCCCAACTCGTGCCATGACCCCGATCGAACCGTAGGTAACATTTTCGGATTTTGGGCTGGCATGCGTTCCCCGCGTTCCCTTCTGCATGACTCCTCAACCCTGCCTCCTCCTCCCCGTACCAAAAGGGTCCACTTCGATCCTCTTCGTTCCTGCCTTCTTTGCATCGAAAGGAGCTTTAAGAACTGCAAAAGTATGGACGGTCAGAAGGACGCTCCTGGCTTGTACGTATCATAGTTGGAACCGCGTCAAGTATACACTAATAGGTGGAACAGGCCTTAGCCAGCAAACACCTGCAAAATAACGATATGCCGCAACACATAATAAGCCATGACTCGCGGCCAGTTGTGTTAACCCACAAATCAGCACCCAGGACACCCACACACACCCTTAAGAGGTGACCCCGGCAGCCAACAACCAACATGCATGGCGGCAGTTTCCATGTATTGGGCACCACCCTGCACATGGAAACCCTGCAGCCAAGCAACCCGCTTTACGTACGGCGGGGCGTACAACTGCTGGTAGACAGCTCTCACCACGTTGAGGCGCAAAGCTTGCATCATGTCACGGGCCATGGGGTCGGTGGTGACCCGTGGGTCGTCAAACAAATGCTGGATACACACCGCTTGAAATGAAAGCCCTGGCCATTGGACCAGGTTCAGCAGGGCGGATGCGTGTAACACCCGCATACATTCTTCTTTACCATCTACAGCCAGGTCGTTACCACCCGGGTGGCGCTTTGGTAGGTCGCGTGGCACCGGTTCATACACAGTTGTAACGGTAACGGTTACGTAGCATTGCGGCGCTCTTGCCAGTGGTTAAGGCACCGTTGCAATCCTGAAGTTGTACGACAGTACGGCAGCCCAGTCATTAGGCACGCTGGTTTTGTTGAAGTCAAATCCCACAATGCGCAGGACGCCGAAGTTGGGCGTGATGACTTCCGCGATGGCGGTGCTGCGGGAGGGGAAGGGAGATATGGGGGTGAGGTGGGGGAGAGGTAGGGGAGAGATGGGGGAGAGGTAGGGGGGAGGTGGGGGTGAGGTGGGGGGTGAGGTGGGGGTGAGGTGGGGGAGAGGGGGAGGTGAGGTGGGGGGTGAGGTGGGGGTGAGGTGGGGGTGAGGTGGGGGAGAGGGGGGGTGAGGTGGGGGGGAGAGGTAGGGGAGGGGGGGGGGGTCAAAAAGGAAATAAAACTGGATGAGGCCGATAGAGTGGGCGAGAAGGGAAGGGACGGGGCAATAACCTACAGAGGAAAGAGAGGTACGTACACGTCGTGAGTTAATGCGCCGGTGGGCCCACCGGGGGATCTCACACCGCACTCACGCGCTTGTGGGTGTGACGTAGATGGGGTAGAAGGAGCCCGCGGGTATGCCAGAGCAGCTGAACGACAGACCGTTGGCGCCGTTGCTCAGCTTGGCGGGCAGCCCGGCGGCACCGGCGTCATGGTTGGCCTTGGAGAGGGTGATGGAGGCCGTGGAGCCGACCACGGTGCTCGTCTGGAGGGGGGTTGGGGGGGGGAGGGGATGTGGGCGGGAGGGGAGGCGGTAGATCGGATTCGTGGGGGTTAGTGCATTGGATTCGCTCGCAGGCGGGTGTAGGCGAGCTTGTGAAGATGGGACGCGTAAACTGCATTCTCCTCTACTTCGCCTTATTTGCTGTATCTCGCGGGTCTACCCGCACGTACGTCCTGAACACGTGCTAATACACACCCGCCGTACCTACAAACAGATCCGCTGCTGCCGTACCTACAAACAAATCCGCTGCTGCCGTACCTACAAACAGATCCGCTGCTGCCGTACCAATAAAACCCGCACACGCGTACCTTGGTGCAGGAGGCGTCGTAGCCCGCAATGGTCTTGATGATGTTGTTGAGCACCCCCACCGGGGTGGCGGAGCTGGGGGTGAGCATCACCGTCAGCACCGTCTCACCACTGTCCACCTGCGGCCCGGGCAGGGGGGGAGGTAGGTAGGTAGGTAGGTAGGTAGGGGCCGGGGCAGGTAGATGTGAACAGATCCTTCATGTCAGGTGTTTGATGGCCTGGTGAGCTGCCGTGTCAGGCCCAATGGAGACCGCCCGCCCCCCCGCTGCACTGTGTTGGTCGGAAGCACCCGAAGGGCCTGCCAGTGACATGCAGGATATTGCGTGATCTCCACATTTACTGCCCTGCTTACATACTTACAGGCAAAACCAGCAAATTTGCAGTCAAATACACATCGAGTGAAAGCCCCTGCTGCTTACCGCCGCCGCGAGGTCAGCCTTGTCCGAGGTCTTGAATGCCGTCCTGCTGAACGTGTTGTCGTACACGACGGTCGAGGTAACTCCCGGGTAGTACTGCAGCACCCGGGTTGCCACGGCGCTGGGTGTGAGCTTGGCCTCCAGTGCTGCGTGTGTTTGTATGTACGGCGTGTATGTACGATGTCGTTGTCGTCGAGGAAGGGGTGGGGGTGCAAGGGAGTGGGAGACAAGGGGAGAGGGGCGGTTGGTTGGGATTGCGGGTCTTGGTTGGCTGCTGCTGCCGGATGTCTGCTGCTAGACAGCCGACAAGGCAGAAACCCCAACCGTATACAAAGAAACACAGCTGGGTAATGGACCCCTATGACACGTCCACGCACTCCAATCTTCCGGCAATCGCAGCACGTTCCTCCTTGTGGCCAGTTTTCTTAACACGCACCCACACGTACCGCTGAGCAGCAGCTTCTTGCGAGCCAGGTCAATGCCCTGAGCCACACCCGGCGGGTCCGTGATGACCGTCACCAGCACACCCTCCAGCGAGGGCGGGTAGGGCGGCAGTGGCGGCGGCGAGGGCGGCGTGCTGGGCTGGTGGGGAGGCGGCGCATGCGGAGGTGAGGGAGGCGAGGGCGGGGCGGGCGAGGAGGGCGAGGAGGGCGGCGAGGGCTCCGTAGGCTGGGGCAGAGGTGGGGCATGGGGCGGAGAGAGAAGCGGGATGAGTGGGATGAGTGAGGGTGCGTAAATGGGTGATTGTAAGGAGAAGCGATGCGGGAGAGAAGCGGTGGCAAAGCCCAAGCGCACAAACAAGGAAGTAAGCTCCGACAGAGTTACAACAGCTGCACACAGGGTGCATTTTGTTCTTTTAGTCCTATGCGGAAACAGCTCGTCAGCAGCACTCGGCACCAGCCGGCACACCTTCTCAGGCGGGCTAGGCGGGCTGGGCAATGGCGGCTGGGGCGGCGAGAGCGGCGCATGCGGCAGAGACGGCGGCGTTGACGGCCCCAGCGGGTATAGCGGCGGTGGCGGCGGCGTTGACGGCCCCAGCGGGTATAGCGGCGGTGGCGGCGGCGACGGCGCCAGCGGGTTCATTGGTGGCGGCGGTGACGGCGCCGGTGGGTTTAGCGGTGGCGGCGGCGGCGGTGACGGCGGCGGCGGCGAGGGAATGGCCGTGAGGCGCTGCGGCGTGACAGCTAGCTTGGTGATGGTGAGGCGGCCGGCGCCGCGTGCGCCAGCGGACGCATCGTAGCCGAGCAGGCGGACTGTGCCACCGCCTGCGGGGGGGTGCATGAGTGGATGGGTTGGGTAGGGCGGGGTGGTTTTAATGAGTTCGAGGTTGGAGGTTTGCAACATGTGTCATTTCATTAGGAAAAACTTATACCGACAGACATCCCACTCAACCAGCATAACAAGTCCAGTCCCCCGGAATGCATGCACGCGGCAACCCAGCAGCAGCCCAGCAAGAGGCCCCCGCGCGACGCGGCCCACTCCTTCCTCCCCCCGCCCGGTATGGTCTCTGACCCCCCCCCCTCACCCGGCGTGAGGAACTCCTCCACCACGGGCCTCCCAGCGGCGGTGAGGTAGAGCGGCGTGGCGCCGCTGCAGGACACCGTGGTGGTGCCGTTGGCGGCCTTCCAGGGGCCCACCACGTCGCGCAGGGCGGCGGGGCCGAGCTCGATGCGCGCGCCGGTGCTGACTGCGGACTTGGTGCAGGTGGTGGCGGTGCGGCCGGTGGCGGTGCTGACGATGTTGGCGATGTGTGTGGCGGAGGTCTGCCGGGAGGGAGAGGCGGAGAGAGGGAGGGGAAGAATAACCATGATGTTGTTTATTAAAGTAAATAGGAGGATCGGCGCGGGGATGGGAGTGAAGGCGGGTGGGAGACTCAACCTCAACCTCAAACTCAGCCCCAGCTTGAAATAAATCCCCCAAAACCCTGAACCCTGCATCCGCCCCCACCTGCGGTGTGACGATGATGGTGAGGAGCGTCTGTCGCAGCAGCACCCGGGTCAGCAGGTCCTCCTTCAACTCGGGGCTCATCGCCAGGTAGGTGTTGTCGTACACCTGCCGTACCGATGGCGCAAACGAGAAACATCTGGGTAAAAGCCATTGTCGATGTACCGTAGCTTGTCGCATGCCACCTACAGGCTCTCCCAGCTATGTCCACACAAAAAACAGCTTTTGCCATCCCATCCCAACCCACCCCATCCTACCACCACCCCACCCCAACCCACGCACCACATGCACAGGCGCGTTGCCCAGCACCGTCTGCTTGGCCTCCGTGATACCCTTCAGCGTCTTCACGCCCACCATGAATTTGGACTTGCGGCTGGCGTCTAGGGCGGAGGAGGGCACGGTGGCGTCCGCCAAGAAGATGACGTCATAGTAGGGGCCCAGCGGCGGGGGCGGCGGGCGGATGGGGCGCGGCGGCAGGAGAGCTCCGGGGCTGTTGGGAGCACGGGGGTGCGCCGGGCTGAGAGGTGGTGAGGAGGGTGGCAGGGGTTCGGAGGGTGGCAGGGTGGGGGTGGCGGGTGCGGGGGGAGGCTGGGGTGGAGGCACGGGGGGCGAGGGGTTGGGAGGGCCTGGGGACGGCGGCGGGGGGTTGATGGCTGGGCTGGGAGGCAGCGGGGGTGCTTCGTCTAGGGAGGGCTGGATGACGAGGGGTCCGGGGTAGACGGTGAGGGAGGTAACCGACTTGCGGTTGTCACCTCGGCCGCCGGAAGCAAAGTTGTAACCGATCAGGCGGACGATACCACCGCCTGGGTGGTTGGGGGGAGTTGTGGTTGGCAGTTGTAGGTTGATGTAGGTTAGTTGGTTCGCTCTGGTAGCAGAGAGCAAGTTTACGGGTAAAAACATGGGCGGCAGCAATTCCTGATGAGCACGACGACGGGGTCGCGCTTTCCGCCGAGCCCCCAAGAACCACACAGGGTGTCGTACCGCCCTCCCTGCCTTGCTTACCAAGGGTGCTGAGCTCATGTACGACGGCCTCCTTGTTGTCCGTGTTGACCGAGTAGATTGCGACGCCCATGTTGCACCTGCGTGCATGCGCACGTACATGGACATAAGCCGGGTAAGGTAGGTGCGGTTTAGATGCGGTTGCTTTCCCCTCCCAGCAAACAAGAGGGAAGGCGTCTCTCCGTACAGTTGTACAGTTGGGAAGTCGTACCTGACGTAGCGAGTGACGGGCTGCGCGCGCCAGCCGTCCGATCGCAGGTCTCCCAGGATCTCCACGATGCGGTTGATACGGGTGGTCTCCGCAACAGTGCCCGTCGCGCACTGCAGGCCCTCCGCTCCCGTAATCTTCTTCAGCAGCGGCAGCAGCTTTGCGTCCGGTACTGCCGAGGTGAGCACGACGGACAGCACCGTCTGCTGGGATCGAACCAGGGACGTCACGGATTCCAGCGCCAGCGGGCTCAGTCGCACCAGGGTGGTGTCGAAACCCACGTGCACACGGGCTCCTTGCACCCCGCCGTACGGCCAGATGGCTGCCGTACCCAGACCGTCCATGCCGTCCTAGGGAGGGGGATGAAGGGGGGAGGGCAGCCGAGAGGGAGAGACGCACGCACGGGGGAAAGAAAAGAAAGAGAAAGCGGATGATGAAGCGGGGAAGGAGGGCGAAAAACAAGGGGCACATGAGGGGGCACGCGCGTCCTAACAACGTCTTCCGCCTGCCAAACACACCAGCTGACCAGGAGCAATTGCTAACATATTTCCTCCAGCACGCTAAAGGAGGGCCCAAGCACACGCAAACCGCACAGCCGGGCACGTTTTCTTATGCTGAGTTGCTGGCCCACCTTCAGCTTCGCCTTTTCGTCAGCGTCCGGCTGCAGTTCGAAGTCGGAGAGCTGAATGTAGTCGGGTGGGGAGCCGGAGTACAGCGGCAGGGGGCTGGCGGGCGGGGGCCGAGAGGGCCTGCGGGGGCGGCGCGACAACATAGCGGTGGAGCGAGGCGGATCGGAAAGCGGCGGGTGAAACAGAAAGAAGGGTGATAGCGGCCTGTTGTTTCTTACCTTGGGGGGCCGGAAGCATCCACTGGCGCCGGTGGCGGCAGCAGGGAGGTGGGGTAGGCTGCGGCCAGGGAGGCAGTGCAGGGCAGGCGCTGCGCAAAGGTGACCTTGTGCTGCATGTCTGCTGTAAAGCCGCCCGACGAGAAGTCGTAACCGATCTGCAGGCAGAAGGGGGAGTACGGATACACATGTGGCGAACAGGATACTTGGAAGGTGTGCGATGAAGGCCGCAGGCGTACGAGAAGAATGGAACGCGGTCGTGTGCAGAGAGCGGAACCGTGGGGTTACTGTTATGAATTATACCGGTGCTGCGGATAGTCGAACCACACCATCGGTACTTTGACAACCAAGTATGTGCTCCCAAGGTATGTATGCGCGGCCCCACACAACCCGACCAAGCCCTACCAGACGCAGGATGCCAGCCCCCAGGCTGATCTCCCAGACCAGGCCCTCGTTGTCGTCCACATCAACGCCCACCAGCCGCCGGCCCAGCGAGCAGGCCAGGGCCACACTGCTGTCGGCAGGCTGCGGAGGACGGGAGGGCGTTACGTGGCTGTATTTTCCGCTGTGACATGCTGCGATACGCTGTGATACGCTGTGACATGCTATGACATGCTGACATGCTGTGGCATGCGACGTTGCTTGTTACGGTGTATGTGCGTACCATGCACCAGGAGGCAGATCCGACCTGAAGACAGATTACCCGTCGGCCTACCGTAGCTGCATCATCTCCTAGCGTAGCATCAGCTCTAAAGTCCCGGGTCCCTCCCACGATTCCGGACCACCGTTTAACCCCATCCTACACAACAAACCACCCCCGCCCCCCCGCTCCCCCACCTCCCCCGCCCCACCCCCCCATCTCCCACGCACCGCCATCTCGCTGCCGTACTGCGGCACCCCCAGCAGCCCCGAGTACTGGGAGCCGGCGGCCGCGGTGAGGGGCTCGCCAGCAGACATGCGGCGCTGCGGGCCGGTGGGGTGGTGGTGGGGGACAAGGTAGCGGGGGTGTTCAGCACATGCGTGTCAGCAAGGGGCCCGCTGATCGCTCACTCCTAAGCAGTGGCGGACGACTCGTACTGTCGTACGTACCTAATGTGCCCTCTTCTGCCTCCGTGCCGTTGCACCACACGGTGCTCGCTTAGGCTTTTTTCCTACATCCTACCAACCAAAAGCCCAAGGGCGGCGGTAGTCATTCACAACAAGGCGTCCCCACCTTGCTGCATGTGGCGTCCTGCCCCGCCAGCGAGGCCAGCATCTCCGCCAGGTTGGGAGCGCTGTCGTCGGAGGTCACGATGAGCGCTAGCGTGGTCCTGCCCAGCTTGACCCTCCTGACCAGGTCCTACAAGCAGCCATGGTAAAAGTGCCACGTTATGTTAAGGTGCCGTAAGCACTCCATACCGCTCCATCTCCCCTAACGGGGTACGGAATGTACAGTCATCCACCCCATCCATCCCTCTGCACGCAGCAGCAGCACCCGCGACGACCCCCCACGCACCTCCTGCTGCTCGCTGCGCAGGTTGGCGAACGTGTTGTCGTACACCACCTGCATGGGCGCCCACCCCGGGGCGCTCTTCACCACCACACCCGCCTGCCCCAGCAGCTGCTGCAGGGCGGACCGCAGGGAGGCCTTGCGAGCGGAGTCGGACGCGTCGCCCTCGTCCGTAATGAGGACGAGCTGGGCCTCGGGGGCTGCAGTACGGTTTTACACGGTTAGCGGTAGGGGGTTGGGAGGGTGCGTGGTGGATGGGGGGGTTGGATGGAGGTAAGAATGGGAGTGGAGGAGCGATCAGGGCGCAAGTGCAACCGGAAACGTACGAGTGTCAAGTTGAGATGAGGACATGCACACACACGACTCGCGGCCTGTTTTCTTAATACACACACACACACACACGACGTCCACAAATGTTTAATTTAATGGTTTTTCGTTACTACTACGTAGGCATGACCAAGCGCCCAAAGTTACCAAAGTGGCAGCAGCAGCGCTCACCGGGCTCAGATGGGGGACTGGGCGGGAGGGGCTCGGGAGACGGAGGCGGTGAGGACGGCATATCTGGCGGCGGCGACGGCGGTGACGGCGGCGGAGGTGACGGCGGTGGTGGCGGCGGCGGCGGTGGTGGCGGCGGCGGTGGCGATGGTGGCGGCGGGGGCGGTGGTGACGGCGGCGGTGGCGATGGTGGCGGCGGTGACGGCGGCGGTGGCGACGGCGACGGCGGCGGTGCCGACGGAGGCGGCGGTGAGGGAGGCACGAAGAGCAGGACCGTAGACCAGTCGCTCACGCGGCTTGCAGCTGGGGGAGAAGGCGGGAGCAAAGTCGTTGGGGTGGGGATGAAAGCAAGCTACACCTTTACCAAGGCATGATACTAGCCTGGCGGTTACCAATGACGGCACCAAGATAGCGGCAGTAACAACGGTCCGAAAAGGCCTCTCGAGATGTCGTGAGGTTTCCCTTTAGGAATTATATTGTAGCCTTGCTACAGCGGCTGCCACACTGATCACTGAACTGTGTGCCACTTACTTCCCCAGTCGAAACCCAGAAGCTTAATGTAGCCACCGTTTGGCGTGGTGAAGTAGTACACCGGGCTGCTTCCATCGCTTGTGGGGAACCACTGGGCACCTGCCATTCATAACACGCGTGCATTGTAAAACGTTATGTCATCAAGTTCTGACAAGATATTCCTGGGTTGGCGGGGCGCAGCGCAGTACACGCATGCAGCAGGGCAGCAATGCATGTAGCGTGCCCAGCCACGATCTCACCGGGCACTCCGTCCCTCACCCGCTGCCACGTCCCCATCCTCCCACCACCCTATTCGCTCCTCCTTCCCACCTCCCGTTGCTCACCCTCGTTACAGTCAAAGGTCTGCACCTTGGGGCTGCCACCGGCATACAAGGCGGGCGCCATGCCGGGGTACGAGTAGGCTGCGTTGGCGGCTCGGTCAAGGTCTCGCTGTGAGGGACGGAAAAGCGGTGAGGCGGTAAGAGGCGGTAACGCTCGCAGTACGGCGAGATAGCAGGTAGCATGCATGCATGCGGGGGTTGTTTGGGGTGAGTTACGGTATTGAAGTGCGGTTGCGGGCATCGGGAGACGGACGAGAATGCGCGTGACGCAGCAACTGTGCCTGACACTTGCCGTGTTATGTCCATGCAACGTGTCCTCGCGATGCCTATGATGGTTGATTGCTTACAGCGCCGCAGGTGGGCAGCTTATGTCACACGCCTACTACCGTAATCTTAAGGTAAGCCAGGCGAAATAGCCGGTTCAGGAGATGCGACCCACGGGTCCGTCCACTCACCCAGGAGCAGGCGAGCGACTGTCCCAGGAAGGGCGCCAGCAGGAGGTTGTAGTTGGGCGCGGTGTCGGGAGTGGCCGCCAGCACCAGCATGCAGCCAGGCGCGTCGATGGTGCTCACAAGCAGGCTGAGGGTCTCCTGAAGCGGTAGCAGCAGCAGCAGTGGCGAAGACACACCGGCGGCAGCAGCGGGCAAGGAACAATTCCATTGTGAGCATGGTTTGAAGCAATACGCTAGTAATAAGCGGTACGGTGGTGCTAGCATTAGGACACCAGTGTTGCTAGCTGCGGTGGTCAGGGCGGGTGGATGGAAAGGGCAGGGGCGTTGCAGAGAATACCCAATCACTCTTCAGAGAAAAACCAATCACTCTTCAGCCTAAACACACTTGCAAGCACCTTGGGGGTATGCTTCCCTCACCTCTGACATTGTTTGAAGCGTGTTGGTCATCATGATGTGCGTCCGGGCGTCAATTGAAACTGAAGCCGGTCGGCCGGTCACAATCTTCGGAGCGTACGAAGCTCCCACGCTCTGTCGTACAAGGGATATATCGTACAAGGTGAAAGAGTACCAAGCAGGAGCGACCAGGATTTCCAAGCAGCCCTGACGCCATAACCGCATATCCGTTAGGCTTCCCTATCCAAAAGAAATGCATGTAGACACGCTATGCTGGGTATGCTGAAGACCGGAAGCAAACCCCATAACCACTACAACGGCCACAGTGGCAGCTGTTACTAACCTTTACGCTGTTCGCCAGAGCTGACTTGCGTGCAACATCCCTGCTGTCGGTAGTCAGGGCGTCGCTGTACATGACGATAGGTGTCAGTACGGATCCGGAGCTCTGGGAAAGCGTCGGAGTCATACAGAGTTGCAGTACCACCAGTGAGGCAAGAATTGACAGCGGCATGGCGGAACCCATGGGTCTCTCCCGCCGGCGCGTCATTCAGCCGACGGAGTAAAATGTCAAACTGTAGATATGTTAGATAGATGTCCGGCTTCGCAAAGCACAGGCTCTGCTAGGGTCTGTGGAGAAATGGGATAGAATTTGTCAGAAGGCAGCGAACAAAGGACGACTTCGCCGCTGGCGGTGATAGAAGGAGAGTGACATTAAAGTAATTGCTGTGTTGTGGTGAAGAGATAAGAAATGTTGATAAGACATGCAAGCAACGCTGATTGGTGCAATGAACAGGTATGCCTGGTCCATGGACCTTGATAAGCGCGGCAAGGGGTGCAATAATAACAGGTAACAGTACTGTTAACATCACATGTTAACGACCCCAAAACGTCATAAGCGGTGTACTGTTAGCGCGGACGTATGACCCAGCCCAGTTGTTCTCCGCGCACGTCCAAGAACGTTACCTGACAAGTGTTCCTTTTAAGCTTGCACTTGACAGATACCAGCGGCGAGATACTAGCGTTCAGGCGAATGCCGCTAGTAACGCTACCTAGGTAAGCGGTCAGGAAATAGTGCAATACTCGACGCGTTAGAGGTAAGAGCCCCTAGTGTACTATGTTGCTGTCACTTGTATCATAAGAAGCGTGGAGGTCATGTCAAGCACAGCGTTGTCGACTCGCCATGGATGTCCGGCACCCTAAATATTTGTCGGACAGGCGTTGCGAGCTGTGGAGAACCCGTTCAGTGTCATAACGTATCTACAGGAAAGTTGAGGCTTATGTCTTTTGGCCTTCGCACTTTGCAATGTAGATTTGTGATGGTCAACCGATCGCTATGGCGGGCGCCGTTCATCCTTTTCTTCGTATAATTGTTATAGCGACCAATGGCCGCAACATTTATCTTCTATACTATGGGATGATTATGCCTGTCATTTAAGCATGGTATGCAATATGCAAGGCGACAACCGTCATTCACGTTGATAGCGAAGGAAGAAGAGCTCTGTCAAACGAACGGAGATATGTCAGTTCTTAGTGCATGTGTTGTTAATGTAGAAAAGGTTACCAACTCATAGTATGGCAAGGGATTTAATACGGTAAGTTAGTGTCTTGCGACGTGGGGAAGCGAAGAATGGAAGCGACTTCGTGAAAAACAGAATGCATCTACTACGCATGATTTATACAGATTGCCTGATTAAAGCCAGGAGTTCAAGGGCTATATCGCGAGACCGTTGCTTGGAGTACATAAGCTAACGACTTCCATCGCCAAACTCTAACTTCTTTGGGAAGGCCCACAAGAAAGGCATATCGGTCTACGGTCTCTGATTTTCACGCTGGCAACGCAAATGAAAGACCACAAAAGAGTCTTGCCAAATATGCGCCTTCGAAGGATTGCTGCTTGGTAGAACTTTGCTATATTGTTATAGTTGTTTCATCTGGAGGCATGACGGATGACGGGATTGCCGAGGCCAGAGGAGGCATTGCGGAAACAGCTTCGCAAAAAGCGCCAGCATTTCATGACGGCGCTTACAAAAGGAATGCCACCTTTACAGAGATGACGGCTTGGCTGCTGGCTTCCCCAGACTCTCGCACGCCCGAGCAGGTGCGCGTGGCATGTGCGGTCCGTCGCAACAAGATGCCGAGTTCAATAGCCAAATGCGAAACAAGCAACAGCTTATTTACATTCTCAATAATTACTGAGCACTGCTTTTGTCCCGCCGATCATACGTTTCCGTGCTTTTCTGCTGCATCCCATGTCGCCAGCTAAGCCTTCCTTAGCTTAGAGGAATCCGCCCAGTGTACTATTTTTGCCAAATTGGTAGCATCTTCTTGACGTTTCTGACATTGCCCTCAGTGCAGACAAATCCCCGGCCTTACTCTTTGCCTACTCGATGCTAAGTCGTCCGCTGTGCGCGCGTAACCTCTTCCTTCCCCGTCACACCAGGTGGCAGCAATTGCGGGACTTCTCGCTCACATCCCCAAGCTGCGTGATGCTGGCGAGGGTGCGCTCTCAGCTCTGGCCCGGCAGGTGAGTCAAAGAGCCAACCAGTTGGCCTCTGCAACTGTTGCCGGCGTGGGTGCACGAGCTTGTTCTTTCCTTGAGCCCTGGTTCGCACCTACACCGTACTCGCAAAGCCGCCCAGCACAACATCACCCCTCCACGCATCCACAACCCTTCCCTTCTCCTCCTCCTCCATAACCCACCCGTGCCCTCTCCTTCCCCACCTTCCCCTCCTCCTCCTCCCCCTCCTCCCCCTCCTCTCCCTCCTCAGGGCTCTGCCGTGCAGGTTTCCCGGGGCGAGGTGCTGCACCGGCAGGGCGACGCGCCCGACTGCGTACACCTGGTGCTGGACGGCGCCGTGTGCCTCACCGACTCGCCCTACTACCACGGCCACCACACCCACGGTCATGGTCACGGTCATGGTCACGGGCACAGTCACCTCAGCCACAGCCACAGCCACGGGGCACACCTGAGTCAGGGGCATGGCTCAAAGTCGCTGGCGCACTACATGAGCAATGCCTCGGCGAGCGCGGCCGCAGCGGCGGCGGTGGCGGCGGCGCAGCGGCGGCGGTCCAGCGGCGGCTTCAGCGGGGGCTATGGGGGCGGGACGGACCCGCGAGAAGGTGAGGGGTGATGAGGGCTCAGGCTGCTAGCGGTGCTGGGATGCTTGACCCACCCCGGGGAAAGAGGGGAAACCGGGGGAGCATTCGGACTTGCTGGCTCGCTCGCTTAGCGCTCGCTGGACTTGCTAGTTGTGCTTTGAGCTACCGGGTGACGGCAGCATACAGCAGCATGCTTGCCTTCCCCCTCATTCTTCCTCGACGTCCCTGCTCCCCCGCCCACCCACCTCCCGGAGTTGCGTGTTTCCAGAATAAGTGTCTCCGAATGCGCTCACTGCATGAGTCGGGATTCGGGATTGGGACTGCGTTGTTGCACTTGCACATAATTTGCCCCCCCCCACCACACTTTGGAAGTTCTTTTTTTCCCCCACCCCGCCCCCAGAGGAGTCCCAGCTGCAGCGTTGCGGCCCGGGGGACATGGTGGGCGATGAGGAGCTGCTGGCAGCCACCCGCTGGCCGTGCAGGGTTCAGGTGCGGGGCGCGGGGCTGGGGGTTTGGGGGGAAGGGGACGCAGGGGGGTGCAGGGAGGTGTAGGGCAGCACCAGGCCGTGCAGAGCGCAGGGGGGCGGGGGTCAGGGTCGTTGTGCAACTGGGCTGGAGGCAGCGACACTCCCCTAGGTAACGTACACGATACTCCCCGGAACTCCCCACCCTTTTTACGGTCATCCTGTCCCCCGCCTCTCTTCCCGGGCCGCACCCTCCCTACCCTCCCTCGTCATATCTCTCCTTTTACACGCACCCGCCCAAGCAGCTCAGCCGAACCCTCCCTCCCTCCCTCCCTCCCTCCCTCCCTCCCTCCCTCCCTCCCTCCCTGTACCCAACCCACCAGGTGATCTCCCACCGGGCGGTGCTGCTGGTGCTGGGGCGCTCGCTCTTCCACGAAACCATAGGGCCCTGTGTACGAGCAGCCTTCACGAGAAAGGTACAAGTTGCCGTACGAGCATCAGCTGTACGGCAGTTGTACGACAACATGTGCGGGCGCTGCGACTGGCCGGCTCGCTTACTAATACATGAATTAACCGGATGGTGGCCCCGAAGACAACCTTCCAATCTCTCATAACAATCTTCCCTAACCTCTTCCCTGTTCTCTCCCACCCCCCTACCCGTCTATCCATGCCAGTCTAGTACTTACTTCCCTAACCTCTTCCCCCCTTCTTGCCCCGGCCCCCCTCCTTCCCTCTCCTCCCTCCCCTGCCAGGTCGCCTTCCTGGCCTCCCTGCCGGGCCTGGGGAAGCTGCCCCGGCAGGTGCTAGAGAAGCTGGCACCCCTGTGCGTCCAAGTGGTGAGCAGCAGAGCAGGGGCAAGACAAGACAGGTCACTGTATGTCTATTCCTTTCGCCCCTGTCTCTCCCTCCCTCCTCTGCTCTCCTCTACCCTCCCCGCCAGCCACCCGTCATCATGTGACAGTCCGATGGTGTCTGCGGTTCGCGGGGTTCGGGACTGGAAACCTACCGGTGCGTGTCCCCCTCCCTCCTTGCCCCCTCCCTCCCCCGGCCCAGGTGGCGGGTCCCAAGGAGCTGCTGTGCCGCCAGGGGGACCCCGCGGATTGCATGTGGGCGGTGCTGAGCGGCAGGTGGGTGGGGGGTGGGTGGGGGGTGGGTGGGGGGTGGGTGGGGGGTGGGTGGGGGGTGGGTGGGGGGTGGGTGGGGGGTGGGTGGGGGGTGGGTGGGGGGTGGGTGGGGGGTGGGTGGGGGGTGGGTGGGGGGTGGGTGGGTGGGGGGTGGGTGGGGGGTGGGTGGGGGGTGGGTGGGGGGTGGGTGGGGGGTGGGTGGGTGGGGGGTGGGTGGGGGGTGGGTGGGTGGGGGGTGGGTGGGGGGTGGGTGGGTGGGGGGTGGGTGGGGGGTGGGTGGGGGGTGGGTGGGGGGTGGGTGGGGGGTGGGTGGGGGGTGGGTGGGTGGGGGGTGGGGGGTGGGTGGGTGGGGGGGGGTGGGGGGGGGGGTGGGGGGTGGGGGGGGTAAAAAATATATATATGATGATGAGACACTGACAAAGCAACTGACGAGCTGTATGACAAGGCCTCACCATGGGGTGCAAACATGGTAGCCGGTCCATCCCACCTTACCCGATATAATTTAACCGAAAGAACAGAATGCACTTACCAAAAAGTGGTACTTACCAGGAGTCGGTGGAACATGGAAGGAGGCTGGGAAGGTGTGGACGAAGAATCGAGGGTCGGCGGCCGCGCCGACGGTCCATAATAATCCCAGAACCCGCACCCGACGAACAAACAAAAAGACGAAACCGAAACGACAGCACGGGCTAAAACGAAGAACCAGCGGGGGTGGGTGGGGGGTGGGTGGGGGGTGGGTGGGGGGTGGGTGGGGGGTGGGTGGGGGGTGGGTGGGGGGTGGCGGAGGAGGGAGGGGGATTGGGTCGGGGCGGGGATGCAGCTGAGATAGCGGTTTGGAGGGGTGGGCAGCAGCGGGGGAAACCGGGATTGGAGAGTGGGGATGCTAGGGGAGATGAAGCGGGTGGAGCAGCGAATTGGGCGTAGAGAGGGAGCTCGCCACAATCCCCAGTCCACTGCCGCTCGCTCCGTGCGCCCCTCTTCCCCCTTCACTTGGACCCACCACGCACCTCCGCACACACGCACCATCCCCCCCTTCCAAACCCAAACCCCGCTCTCTACTCACCCAACTTCCCTCCCCCCTGCCTCTCCGCCACCTCTGCCCCGCCACCTCCCTCCCCGGCCCCCAGGTGCCACATCCTGATAGACCCGCAGTGGCGTCCCTCCAGCAACCGCCTACCTGAAACCGACATTCGCAGGACCAACCAGGTGCCCCGCCTTGCATTTTGTCTGTTGCCGTTTGGTGCCCTGCGCTCTGATTGCTGTTGTGGGGGTGCAGCTGCTGTCTGTTGTTCAAGTTTGGGAGGGAAGGGCAGGGGCTGGTTGAGAAGGGGAAGCAGGGCAGGGAAGGAGTGCGTGAAGGAGTGGTACCTTGTCCTCCTTGACGGCATGCACGGCCAGTGCTTAACAACTCTTCTGCTGCCTCCAACAGCATTACTGTGAACCCTTCCCTTGCCAGCCCCTTCACCGCTTGAACCCGTCCTGCTCCTCACTACCACTGTCCCTCCTCCCCCTGCCCACCTGCCACCCCTCCTCCACCTTACTTCCCCTCTGCTGCCGCAGTATCGGGACCGCGGACCTCCCCTCTCACACCTCTCGGTCAGTGTCCCGACCGGAACGAAACGCCTTAGTATCACACAGTCAGTTGGGTGGTTTTTCCTCTTCCCCCCATCCTTCCTTACCTCCACCGCATACCCCTCCACCGCCCTCCTGCCCTCGCTATCACTTGGTCTTATCCAAGCCCTTCTCTACACCCCCCCCCCACCTCCCCCCTCTCCCCACCTCCCCCAGGTCTCCTCCGCCCAGTGCGGCCAGCTGGTGGAGGAGCTGTGTGTGTTTGGAGCGCTGCGCCGCCGTACTGCCACCGTGAGGGCTGCCACCGATGTGACCGCCTACCGAGTCAAGCGGGTGCACTTCCTCAAGCTGTGCCCGCCAGCGCAGCTGGAGGTAGGTTGTGAAGGGGTGATGGTGGCGGGGGTGGTTGCGCTAATTGGGGTACGTATCCGTGAGTAACTCCATGTATGTCCTAACCCGCGGCTGGTTTTCTGAACACACACACGTTCTCTATTTTTCCCTTTGCAATCGAGTCCCTTTCTCGATCCCCTCGCCCGCTTATCATCATGCCCATCAGGAGCTACGAGCCAGTGCGGAGACCAAGCTGGTGTTGCTTGAAAAGGCAATGCGCGAGGAGCGGGGGGAGGCCTCACGATTCAACCGGGTGCTTCGAGGTCACAGCCTGCGGGTGAGGTGGGCGGCTACCGGTACTGGGTGCTGAAGGTGGTAACTTCGAGGAGAAAAAAGGAAGCAAACAGTTATTTGTTTATCCCGTCTCCCCCTCCCTTCATGGATTCAACCCCTCGCACCTACCTGTCCGTCGTCCTCAGGAGCTGCACCCGCCCTACCGCGCCCAGCACCTGCGGGACGCCACCTCGCAACCCTCATCCAGCACCCCAACCACCCCAGCCGCCTCCATGTCCCGCTCGGTAAACAGCCCCACCACCAGCCCCCGTCTGCCGCACTGCTCCGCCCCCAGCGCTGACGACAACCTGGCTGCGGATGCCGATGCGGATCGGTCGTACCGCTATAGCGACGCCGGCAGCAGCAACGGCGGTGATGACGAGGACGAGGTCCGGGATGCTCCTGACGCAGGTGGCGGCGGCGGCAGTGGCGGCGGTGGCGGCATGGTGCTGGATCTAGATGCGGATCCAGCGCACTCTGCGTGGGGCGCGATCAGCAGCAACGCCGTCGCATGGTTGCGGACTCCCCACCAGCTGCCGCCGTCAACGCCAACGTCAGCAGCGGCGGCGTACCCTGCAACAACGGCCGCGGCCGCTGTGGCCGCCGCCGCCGCCGCGGCGGCTGCAGCCGCATCCCAGCGTCTTGAAGCAGCGTTACGTGACGGCGCCGCCGTCGGCTGCCGTACCAGGGCCGGCGCGCAGCAGAGTACGGCAACGCATGTTCGAAGAGACAGCGGCGCGTCGGCGCTTTCAGGCGGCAGCAGCAGCATCGGCAGCGGACCTCCGGCCGCAGCGGGTCCGTACATACACAGTAGTAGCGGCGGCAGACAAGGCTACGGACGGCAGGAGGCAGCGGCGGCGCCTGCAGCCGAGTTGCCAGCACCGACGACGGTGGCAGCGCTTCCATTCGGCTGGGGGTACTCGTTCCTGCATCCGCCAGCCGGCGGTGGCGGCACCGGCAGCGGTGGTGGGGGCGGCGGTAGTGGAGGTGGATGTGCGTCTACCACGGTGTTTTTAACCGCGACGGATGTTGGTTCCTCTTCTACCGCCGCCGTTGCCAGTACCCCCGAACTGCCTGCCTCCACATCGTCGACTCGGTCCGGTGCATCCGGCACTGCTGTCATCTTCAGGTCAGCTCCTCTACCTACGATGCCCGCAGCCGCCGGCGGAGGTGCCAGCGGCCCCGGAGAGGAAGTGGACTTCGAGGAAGAGACCGACAGCAGCTCTAGCGACATCTCCAGAATTTCAAGCTTTGACACGTGTGGCGATGAAGACGGTACGACAACGGCTTTGCCGTACCAGCAAAACGGCAGTGGCGGCGGTACAGCAGGATACAGCAATCCTGGAACCGGCGACGGCTGTGAGGTGAGCGCTGAACACCATTGCAAGACGAAGAAGAAACGCAGGAAAGGTAGGACCGACAATACTGCCGGCGGCGGCGGCAACGGCAGTAAGCTTGGCGGTGACGGCGGTCGTACGGCAAACATAACGTTGACGGCAGCAGCGGATACGGCAGCATCAAGAGGGCAAATGCCCTTGCCGGCGTCCCGACGCCAGCCAATGCCCTTGCTGGATTGCTCCTGGAACTTCGGGCCATGCAGCCTCATCCACCTTCGAGACGGGGCCCTCAACTACTCGCCCGTCTCCAGGTCGGTCTTCCAGATGGCAGCATCTACACCTTTGTCGTACAACACCACTGATGGCGCCATCACTGCGACCACTACCGGCGCCGCCGCCACGGAACCTTCTGCTGCTGCTGATGGTTACGCTGAGGCTGACGTGTACCCCGCCGATGGTGACGACGACGTTGAGATATACACTGACAGAGGCGAGGAGGACGCGGACGGAGGCCATATCCTGGACGGCATTCACGACACCGCGGAGTACGTTGTCGTTCCCCGGCTGTCGTTGAATAACGTCGGCCGCGAGAGCTTTGGTTCCGTCCATAATAACCGGCATAACGTGATTCCCGTTGCCACCAGCACCGGCGATGGTGACTTCGACATCAGTGCCGGCGGCGACGCGGATGTGGTGATTCCCGTGGACGCTGAAGCCATCCTCGCCGACGCGGACCCGCCCCTCACATCCTCACTCAGCTCCAGACGCCGGATGTCCTCCACACATGACGGCGTCTACCAGCGCCCGAGCCTCAGAGCCGTCCCCGACCCGGCTGATGACGGCCGGGGGTTACTGTCCTCCGCCGGGTACGACAACGCAGCCTTCCCCGGCAACCGCTGCAGCAGCCCCGGGGGATCCCCTCCTGCCCCCTGGAACACCACCGGAGACGGAGATCAACAGGTGTTTGGATCTGCCGCTGCTGATGCAGCAATTGGCGTCATCGGACGTAGCAGTACGAGCAATGGCTTGGGTGGAGGTGGTAGCGGCTTGGGTGCGGGTGGTGGCGGCGCCGGTGGCAGTAGCGCCTTTCTACTGGGGTCCGAAGTGAAACGCAGCGCGGGTGCGGGTGTGAGTCGCGGGGGGGTGGTTAAGGGGATGACGCAGCAAACCCGACAGTCCATGTCGCCCGGAGCAAGGGCGCGGATCGCGGCGGCGGCGGCGAATGCCGTTCGTGAGCGACGAGGGCCGCGTCACGCGCGCACCCCGGATGCGGTTGCAGCGGCTGCGGCTGCCGCTGCGGCCCCGCCTGCTGAGATCCGCCGCAACGCTGGACTCTTGAAGATCGGTCGTGCCCCATCTGCAGTAAGATATGGAGTAGTTGCTGTGATGCTGTCTAGCAGTACTTTTGGGACACTGAAGGAAAAATCTTTCTTTGAACCCTCGTCCGTTCAGTATGAAGATACCCATGTACAACATACGCGTGCATGTGCCTTCCCTCATGCCTTTTAGCCTCCTCAACCAACGTAACGGCAAACCTTCCTTTCCTCATTATTCCTCCCCCTTCTTATTCGCCTCTATCAGGTCCGCTACAGCCCCCGTGCGGAGGCCGCAGCCATGGAGGCAGCGGCGGCGGCTGCTGCGGCCGCCGCCGCCGCCGGCATGGGCATGGGCAGCCTCATGCTGCTGTCCGCAGCAGCGGCGCGGCAGCTGCAGGCAAACGCGGAAGCCGACGCAGCGGCGGCGGCGGCGGCAGCTGGCGGGGAGCAACCGGGCTACCGCGGCAACGGCACTGGTCAGAGGGTTGAGGGCCCGGCTGCTGAGAGCCTGCCCCCGTCTAGGGAGGTGTCCCCACGGCCACTCTCGCCCAAGACGCCTGGTCAAGTGTCGTCGGCTGCGAATATGGATGGTGAGCCACGCGGAGAGGCGGAAAGTGCACCTGTCAGTGGCGGCGGCGGCAGCGGCCTCGGAGACGGCGGTTCAAGACTCACCAACGCCTCTTACGAAGGTGCCGAGATGACATCGGAAGCGTCACCGGCAATAACCGCTCCGCCGTCACCACTGGTTGTAGCGCCTCCATCGCCGACTGTAGCAGCTGCCGCGCCGCCGCCACCGCACTCACCGCGACGTGGCGGCGCCGCCAGTCCCTCGCTGCAGCCGCGATCCGGCGCCGCAACACCCCCGCCGGGGGTCCCGCCCATGCACCCGCCGGCTCCCCTGCCCGCCCTACTGCTCTCCAACAACGACTCCTTCATAAACCCCTACAAGCCCCGCCACCTGGATGCACTCCAAGGCATCGGCGGCAGCAGTACCGGTCTGCCATTGATGACGTCGGCGGCGGCGGCCGCGATTGCGAGTACGACATACCTGCCATCGCCTGCCGCGGCGGCAGGATCAGCGGCGGCATCGGCGATTGCGGGGGTTGCCGTACGACAATCTCATGAGCGCCGGGGCGGCGGCGGTCTGACATCGCCGTCATCCGGCGCATCATCCAGTCAGAGCTGTAACATTGCCGTCGTGGGCGCTCCGTTGGTTCCTCACCAGCGCGCGGTCCATCTGAGCGCGTTGCATGCCTCGGCGGCGTCTCAGTCCTCGAACGTCGCGGCAGCAGCGGCGGCGACTGTGCCATCACCCATGACCGCGATGACATCCACCGCAGAAATATCAACTTCACTAGCTGCCGCAGAGCTCAGCAGGAACACTTTGGCTGCGGGTACGGCGGCCCTGGAGGCTGACGGCGGCGCACTTGCATGGGACGAAGGGCCCACAACAGATGCCATCGCCAGTGTGATCTTCACAGCCGGCGGCCCCCTTCCTACCGTGGCCGAGTGCGCTACAGACGACGACGGCAGCTCCCGGGCCCCCAGTGGCCTCGGAGAGGGCTCCCAACCCTCACCCGCCAACTGCCCCGCCTCTCCTGCCGTACCCGCCGCCTCCGTTGCGTCCTCGTTGAGCTCCCCTAAGACCGCTACTGCTGCTGCCGCGGCGGCGGCCGCCACTACTGCAGCAGTAGACGGAGGTGCATCTACTGCACGCACCAGTAATGGAGGCGACGGCTGCCAGCCACCAACCCCCACTCGACCTCAACCGGGGAACAGTCAGCCGCTAAAGCAGACTCCACATCAGAAACCGTTGCTGCCCTCGCAGCATCAAAACCAGCAGCCTCAACCGCACACTCAACAGCATCGGCAGCACTCAAGAGACCCACGGGACGCTCAGAAGGACCCGCAGCAGCAGCAGGGGGAGCAGCAATGGTGGGGTCGCGGGGAATGGACCACTCCGCCGCTCCTCAACACATGGACTGTCGTACCCTTAAACTCCGCCTCCGCCGCCGCGGCGATGGCGGCAGCAACCGCTGACGGAGCGACGGGAGTCGGTTTTGGCGCCGGGGGCATTGGCAGCGGCGGCGGCAGCCATGCCGCTAACGGTGCCATTGTCGGCGGCGGCGGTGGCGGCGGCAGCTACACGCCACATGGCGGTGGCATTGGCGGTGGCGGTGGCGCCCCCACAGGCCCCATTACCTTCTCCCACTCCCGCGTCTTCTGGGGCGGTCCCCACTCTCCCAACACGGCGGGCGGAGGGCATGCCGCCACTCACCTGCCACTCCTCAACACTGCTGGGAACGGCACTGGGAATGGCAACGGCGGCGGTGGCGGTGGTGGTGGAGCGGCCGCGGCAGGTGGGGCTGGCGGTGGTACAAGTCGGGGGCCTTATGGCGGGTCTCCGCGACGCGCGCCGCATTCGGCGCGAACGGCGGCGGATGCCTACGTCGCCGACTCGCTCGCGGCGAACCGAGTCGTCATGGCGGCGGCGGCGGCGTCGCTGTCGGCGGCGAGCGCTCGACCCGGTTCGCCGACGAATGCGGTGACAGCTGCTGCGGCGGTGGCGGCGGCGGCTCGCAATGGCTTAGGCAGCGCCGGCGGCGGTGGGGGCGGTGGCAGCGGCGCCAGCGGCGGCAGCAGTGGTACGTCGGCAGCGAGCATTACGGCGAACGCGCTCGCGTCATTGCTCGCTAAAAGCAACGGCCGTACGAGTTTGCCATCTACTGTACGGCAACCGACGGTTATAGTTAAAGGTGGATTTGTGTACAAGGTCGCCCCGGGCTCACGCCGTGGCCTGGAGCATGGCTCGTTTACGAATAACGGTAATGGCAGTTACCTCGGAAATCAGCACGTTGGTTAATAACTACTTTTGTTAGCATCCACACGTGTCAAAATGCCGTTGAACTGTCTGTTAGCACCGTTATGTCGTTTACATAAGAACTTAGAGCAGGCATGTTGTTGGCGTGGCTGTCGTTGGATTGGTGTCAGTTGTGTGTTTGTTGACTAAAGTTTGACCATTAGGGCAGGCAACATTCATCGATTGTCATGCAGCAGCGACCATTTGTGTGCGAACGCGCTTACTAATACTGAGCGTCGTACGACATATATATGTACGACGCTGGATTGATTTATCGAAGGATTTACGGACGGCCTACTGTTGGGCCAAAACACACGTCCGTACTAGCACACCCCATCATCATCTGCAGTTGACTCCTAGATATCATTCTTACCCTAGCTATCACCCATCCAACAAACCCACGTCTACCGTAGTTAGCGATCGAAGATGCAGTATTAGTGCAGGTTGCGGGCCTGAAGGTGGTGGAAGAGTGGCCAATTTTGTCGTGAGCTTTTAGAGGAGCTTCAAAGTGCTCCAGCCTCTTGTCTTGGGGCCCCTTTCATGTGTGATGGTGGGTTCGTTGCATGCAGCTGGCCACTAGCTTGCTGCAGAGGGGCGTGTGTTCATAGGAAGCTGTGTAGTCCAGTGCACATAGTAGTATGTGGGTCCTGGCGGCCACCATAGCGTGTCGATATGCGATCCCGCTTCGTGACGGCATGCATGACGGTACGACAGCGGATCGGGGGCTCCGAGCCCGCCTATCTGAAGAACACGGGGGGAAGAGCACACGGGTTATCGTGTGCATGCAGGGGAGCTTTAGTGATGCGGATGGGGGTGGGGAAGAGGCGCGGGTTGGCATGGATGGCACAGTCTGGATGCCTCCACTGCTGGTTTGGCTGTTGGGGCGTGCTGGGGACCTATCTACCGGTATGTGTGTGTGGTTGCTGGCTTGGTGCGTGGACCCCTTAATGAAGGCTGAAGCTGCATGCAGGTATTGCGTTGTTGTTGCTTTCCGTTGTTTTCGATGTTCGTAGCTTCATGCTGGATGGCCCTTACTAGGTGCTCTCATCAGTTGCGGGTATGCGGTGCCCCGCCTTGCAGGTGTGCCCGCCACCCCTTGCTTAGCAGCGGAATAACGAATGATACTGGACTGGCCTGCTGGCCCGCTGGCGACTGCCGTTCCTAAAAAATATAATAAGCGACAGAAAAAATATAACAAAAGAGCTGCCTAGCCTGTATGCGGTGCCATGCGTGGCAGACAGGAAGTGAATGAAGTGATGACCGTTACAGGGGCTCCCCAAAGGGGGATCCGGATTTCCTTGTCCCCTTGTCCTCTCCGGACGTGAACGAGTCATTCACCGGTAACAGTCGCAACAACCCGTAGCATCGCTCGCACAGCGCCAACACATGAAGCATGTAGCAGCACGCATCCAACCCACCACCGCACGCTTCCCCCATCATTGCATTCTCCCTACGTAACGCGTCCCCCCGCCCCACTCGTAACGCACCAAGCCCTCGTCCTAGCCTTCCCTTCCCACCTCCCAGCACCCCCAACCCCACCCATCACTCCGTCCACGGTTGCACCTCCTCCCCCTCCTCCCCAAGCACTGCCCCCGCCTCAGTCCAGGGGAACGCCCCCGGCACCCTGCCCGCCCCCCCGCCCCCCGCCCCCACCGCCGGCAACACCGGCTGCTCCACGAACCCCGCCCCCCGCCGCAGCACCTCCCCCAGCAGCACCAGCCCCAGACCCGCGGGGGCGCCCACTCGCATGGCCGCGTCCGACAGGGAGGTGAGGTGGAGCTGGTAGGCGATCAGGGCGGCCTGGCGGGGGGAAATTATAAATAAGTGCAACAACACAATCCCAATCCCGAATCCCGACTCATGCAGTGAGCGGGGGGGAGGGAGGGGAGGGAGGCTTTGCAGCTTCATGCGCCATCACTCAGCGTAACGGCCTATCTAGCGCAATGGGCTAGTGGTGCGGTGTAGCACGTCTGTCACACATCACGTGAGCCCGACACAGCTGGTGCCCTGGGCGGGTGTCCTGGGAGGCTGGTCAACAGTCCCAGACAGCATCGTGCTGCTGCTGCTGGCTGGGCAGTGCATGAGAGTTGCATGTATGCGTGCATGCATGCGTGCACTGCCCCCCCCACTGCTGCTGCTGCTGCCTGCCCCCATCCAGGCCCATGCACCCACCTGAATGGCAGCCGCCAGCAGCAGCAGCAGCCCCAGCTGCAGGGAGGAGGTGTTGGGCGGCTGGCGGCGGGGCAGCTGGGCGGGCGGGCTGGACACCTGGGGGGTTGTGGGGGGGGGGTGAACACGGGGTCGTGTAATCCTGCAGTACAGCGCTAAAACGCCAGCCAGCCAGCCAGCCAGCCACCCACCCACCCACCCACCACGCCCCGTACCCCACCCACCCACCCTACCACACCCCGCCCCCACCCACCCACCCTACCACCACCACCGCCCCACCTTGTACACCCCCGCCCCCAGCTCCAACGCATCCTGCCTCCGGGCGTCCGTGAAGTTGGAGTAGTAGTAGCGCGACACCGCGTCAGCTGCGGAGAGGGGGGGGGCGGGATACGTCAGTGCCCTGGGCCAATGCCATGCAGCTAGGTGAGAAAGGGAGGGGGGAAGAAGGTGGCTGAAGGGAGCATGGAGTCCACATGGTGAGCGGCGACAAGTGCAGCAGACGGCTCCTTCAGGACACTGCCTTCCCACGGCGCATGCGGGCAGTGCGGAGGGGTGCCCCACTGCCCCCCCTCATCCTCACCCTCACCCGCAGACAGGTGCCCCACTGCCCCCCCTCATCCTCACCCTCACCCGCAGACAGGTGCCCCACTGCCCCCCCTCATCCTCACCCTCACCCGCAGACAGGTGCCCCACTGCCCCCCCTCATCCTCACCCTCACCCGCAGACAGGTGCCCCACTGCCCCCCCTCATCCTCACCCTCACCCGCAGACAGGGCCGCCTGCCACGTCCTCCGCACCGCAACTGCGGGCCCTCCCCCCGCTCCCGCACCGCCCCCCCCTGCTGCTGCTGCTGCCCTCAGCGCCCTGCCCGCCGCACTGGCGGTACCCAGCGTCTGGTCCGCGATCACATCCGCGGCGTGCGACCAGAGCTGCGCCAGGGCTGCGTGCAAGGGGGGAAGAGGGCGGGGGAGGGGGAGGGCGGAAGGGGGGTGAAGACAGAGCAGAAGGCAGTCAACCTAATATCCGGTAGTATTGCCGGACCCATGCCTGTATGTTAGGCCGTGCATCGGCCCCCGCTTCCCCGTTGTAACAAAGGGCCTAAAAGTCCTCTCCAGATGACCCCCTCCCCCTCCTCCCCCCCCCCTCACCCTGCATCACGCTGCCATGCACCTCCCGCAGCTCCCCCGCCTCCTCCATCGCCCCCAGCCCCGCCAGCAGCTCCGCCAGCACCGACAGCGCCACTGCGTGCTGCGCCAGGTCCACCTCCTCGCAGCACCCGCCTGAGGGGGGGAGGGGGAGGGGGGAGGGGAGGTGAACTGGGGAGAAGGGAGGAGAGGTGGAGGCGGGAGGGAGGGGGCAGACTGCAGTGCTGCACTGGGGCTGCAGTGTGGAATGCGAGCTACCCCACACATCCCCCCCACCCCACTGCCTCCCTACCCGTGTCACTACCCACCACCCCACGGCCTCCCTACCCGTGTCCCAACCCATTCCCCCGCACCTGCGGACCCGGTGGAGGCGCAGCTCACCCGCACCACCCCCCGCTGCCGACATGCCACCGCGCGGGAGGTGCAGCGCACGGAGCGACGACTGGTGGCGGAGGCAGGGGTGGAGGCAGGGGTGGTAGAGGTGGAGGCGGGCGGCGCCTGGGTGGTGGTGATTTCCAGTTCTTCCTGACGGGGGGGGGGCAGTGGGGCAGTGGGGCAGCGAGGGACATGGAGGCAGTGACACGAGGGGGGGAAAATTATAAATAAGTGCAACAACACAATCCCAATCCCGAATCCCGACTCATGCAGTGAGCGCATGAGGGGGGGGGCAGCGAACGTGCAGCCCTGCGCGGTCTCCACACAGCCCTCCCTGTACCGCCGCCATGGACCCCCAAACCCCTGTTCACCTCCCACACCCCAGCTCCCCCCTCACCAGCGCCAGGTACGCCCCCAGCCGCCCCCGCAGCTCCCGCCCGCCCAGCTGCTCCTCCAGCCGGCCCGCAGCGGGGCCGCAGCAGGCCAGCTGGGGCAGCTCGGATACCTGGGGAGGTGGAGGGAGGCAGGGGGGAGGAGGCAGTGCGGGGCGGAGGCAGTGGGGGAGACAGGGCAGGATGCGGCAGCGGGTCAAGGCATGACCGAGGGCTGGCTGGGTTGTAGGTAGGTAGGGTGTGCAGAGGTGCAGGCAGGCAGCAGCACAGGCGTCGCAGCTGCTTGTCCCCCCTGCATGGCTGAACGACCCACAGCAACAGGGGAGGGGAAAACACAGCTCCCCTCTGCTCCCCTCCTGGTCCCTCCCCTCCTTCCCCTCCACCCTCCTTCGCCTCTACCCTCCTTCTCCCCCACCCTCCACCCGCCCCCCTCACCTGCAGCAGCACCCCCACCACCGACACTGAGGGACAGTCCGAGGCTGCTGCTACCGGCGCTACTGCTGCAGGGGCTGGTGCTGCTTGTTCCGCTGCCTCGTCTCCCCCGCCTGCCGCAGCTGCTGCTGCAGACGTAGCGGATGTGGCACCACCACCACCACCACCACCACCAGCAGCTGCTTGTTCCTTGAGTCGTGCGTTCATCATGGCAGCCTGCATGAGGCCGTTGGGGGGGGGCGTGAGGGAGGAGGGGGCGACATGCGGGGTGGTGGGCCCTACTTGAACCCAGCTGCGCACTCTGGCTGAGGGACATCACTCCACCGCCTCACCCACCGACGACATGGGCGGTGTCGGCGGCTTCCCGCAGGCGGGTTCCGGAACCCCCCAACCCCCCCTCCACCAACCCTCCACCCCCCCCATGTACGGTACCTCACGGCTTGGCTGGCTCCAGGGGAGCCGTGTTGGTCTCCCTTGCACGCCCGCTCCCGCCCACCCCACTTTCAGCCACCACGTTGGGTCTTCTCCCCCCCCCCCGCCCCCCCCCCACCTGCTGCGCCAGTGTGTCGTGCAGCCTCAGCCCCGCCCCCCGGTGCGCGCCCCCCACCAGCAGGTCTAGCAGCAGCACGTGCTGGGGGGTGGGGGGGTAGGAGGAAGCGAGGGAGAAGGGAAGTTGTGACATCGCGACTAGGCTTCGCTGTGAGTGGCTACACCGCCTGGCAAAACACATGTCGCAGGGCACATCAGAGGGACGCATCACACACACATCCACTCCGGCTGCTCACACACCACACACCAATACACACACACTTCCCCCCCCACCCCCCCTCCCCACCTTGCCGTACGCCGCGTGTAGTGCGGCTATGTGGTTCGTGAAGGGCAGGGTGTGGCTGGGCGGCTGCTGGGGACCCCGGGGGGCTGGGCGGGGGCGCAGGTCGGGCGGGGCGGCCCAGTAGAGGGGAGCACTGCCGCGGGCCTGTAGGGGGGGGGGGTGGCAGGGGAACGGGGGGACCGGGGGATAGGGTGTTGCTTGCATGGCGGAAGCGCTTCCGCGTCTCTCACTTCCCAGCTACAGCGCGTTGCGTTGCGAAACCCGGAAACCAGCTATCCCCCCCCAACGCTCCCCCTTCCCACCCCCCCGCCTTGCCCCCTGCCGCTCACCATGACGTAGGCCGCCACCGCCAGCCGGCACCGCTGCCGCACCTCCCTGCCGCCACCACCACCGCGGCTGTCCGGCTGCTGCTGGGGCTGCTGCTGCTTTGCCTCCCCTCCTTGCTCCTGCTGCCCCTGCCCCTGCTGCTGCTGCTGCCCCTGGGGCTGCCACAGCGTCACAATCACCTCCGTCTCCGCGAAGCCCGCGGTGTTACCCTGTGTGGCCAGCGGCAGCAGCAGGTCAGCGGTCAGACAACAGCGGTCAGGCAGTCCTTCAGAAGCCGCGCAGGCCGCACTCACAACGCAGCTGACCCTGTCTCATTATTTGTATTATTCTTATTTACCCCCCCCCCCCACCCCACCCCCCCCTTCCCCCCCCCCCACCCCCACCCACCTGCCTGTCCGCCCCCCTGCGCCAGCTGCCCGCCACCGGCCTCCCCACACCCAGCCTCGTCACCAGCGTCACCTCCCCGGGGCACAACACCTCCGCCTCCCCCTCCTGCGGGCCACTGCTGCCACCACTGCCGCCGCTGCCGTCACCCGCATCCTCACTACGACCAGGTACGGCAGCAGCGGCAGTGGCAGCAGGCGGACGAGAAGAAGGAGGAGGCGGTCTGAGTTTGAAGGTGGCTCCGGTGGCCTGACCGATGTAGCCGGCCATGAGGGGGAGCGCGAAGGCCTCTCCGCCCGCCTCTGTTGGTAGGAGGGGTAGGGAGGCATGCAGTCAACAAGGGGTAGGGGGCAGTAGGGGATTGAGGGCGCCTCAATCCAAGGTGGGGGTTGTGCAACGTGGAGGGGGAAAGAGCTGGTAGGGAGCCATAAGTAAGGCCCGAATCCACCCACCCACCCACCCACCCACCCACCACTACTTCACTCCATTCCCTTACCCCCACCCACCCACCAATGATGGGCCGCATAAGCTCGACGTTCCAAACGAACCGCGGGTCGGCACGAGACCACAGCGACCCTCCACCTCCTTCGCCTCCTCCCCCTGCCGCACCCGCTCCGCCGCTGCCGCCGCCGCTCCACCAGGCGCCCAACCTGGGGGTGCCCTGCCCTGCTACCGGCGAGCCGCCGCCGCCGCTGCTGCTGTCATTGCTAACGCCAGCGGTGTTGCTACCCGCATCCAGGTCCGCCTGTGGCAGGGATGGCGGGGTGGCGGGGTAGCAGGTTGGGGCAACATGGACCCATGGGTCGCTGGAGTCCCCAAATCGGTCAGGCCGGCGCGCGGTCCCTTCACAGACACCCTCCTCGTGGTCAGCCTTCGCTAACAAACCCCCCCCTCACCCCGGCCCCGCCCCCACCCCCACCCACCCCACCTGTCTCTGCCTGCTGCTGGTGATGTTGGCAGTGTGGCTGAAGTAGAGGTGACTGCCGAAGCACTTGGGCGTCAGGGCCTCCTGCAGCAGGGAGGCGTGGCTGGGGGGCGGGGGGGGGGCAGGAGGTGAGTTAGGGCGTGGGAGGACAGTCTGCTTGGCACTGCATCGCACCCTCCACCACCACCTCCCCACCGCGCGTGTGTGCCACCACCACCACCACCTCCGCCCCCCACCCCCTCTCACCGCAGGTCGTTGTCGCAGCCATTGATGGTCTCCGGTGCCACCAGAGTGGTGTCGGCTACCAGATACACGGGGCCCTCGGGGCAGCTGCACACCTGGGGGGGGGGGGAGGGGGGCAGGGAGGGAATGAGCAGTCATGCAGGTGAAGAGCTCTGCGGGTACTCCCGGGTTTGTTCCGCACAGGACCGGGGGATGTGACCCCCCGGCATACGCTGGTACCCACCCGCTTGGCCTTGCTGATGACGGAGAGGATGGAGCCACGCTCCAGTCGGAGCAGGCCGATGATGCCCAACACGAGCGGGGAATCTTCGGGTAGCGGCGCAGCCGAGCCTACCCAAACCTGAGAAGAAGGCGAGAGATAAGTACTAAGAAGTGCGAAATTGTTGAGTTTGTTGGAAGCGGTAGTGGTACAGCGGTGGCGAAAGGGCGATTGAGGGACATTACCTTGCTCGTCTTTAAGTCGACGCGCAAAGTCGGTACGGATGGGTGTCGACTATTGCTGCTTTCCGTAATTTGAGGAGGGTTCAAATGCTGTATGGTCACTTGTCCCAGGTTACCGTCAGCCTGCGGGGCAAGCTTTAATGTGAGGCGATGCAAAATTAAAGCGCGCAGCGTTCTAGCCTGATCACCTTAAAGCGCAGCATTCCAAGCGGTACGCTAGCTTTATTAGTTGATTGTGTTTGTTGCTTTTGGTGCTTTCGTTGCACATTATTATGCGGCATTTTGCGCTGCGAAATGGCTCACTCAGACGCACGCACTGGCCAAAGTCAAAATAATCTTGCGCACTGCGCACTAAGCCTTCTGGACCGGCCTTTCGCCCAAGAGCCAGTCACTGTGAAGTAGGCACCAGCGTCTGTCGGAAGGGAATTCGCCTCGCTTTACCGCTTCACGCCCTAGCAACTATACTTCAACTTTAGTCAAGCATCTACGCTACGCAACCGCGGATTGCACGCTGGTTGGACGCAATCGGTGCTGCGCGCTGCGCCGTTAACGGTTGCACGACGACAGACCGAGATAATAATTGAAAGCCAGTGAGCTCTGGTTATATTAAGCCTTACATATATACTCCAGTCCAAAACGGAACCGGTCATCTCTTCTCCAGCCAGAGCAACTCCGCCATCTTGGATGTCAACGTCAATGTCCCAGACATGTCACGCCTAGTGCACCGCTACTTAGACCCGTCTGCCATGTTTGTCCACAGATTTGCCTTGATCCACACACGTGAGTATACGAAGTTAGCTGTGTGCAAAGTGAAGCCCTCAACTCTACACATGTCTCGTACATGTTACGCCCACTAGCATGCCTGCACGCCCCCATATACCACCGCCAGGACACCGCCATGCGACGGTAACGCCCTGTCCACACTTCTAACCCACGCAACTCCGACACCCACCGCCATATGCCACTACCACAGCCCGCGACAGCGCAACCAACCCCCAACCAACTCCTTCCTCCGCAGACCCGACCCGCTCCGGACCGCTCCCGCAAGCTTGCATGCCAAAGCCGCTATTGCCCGCCCCCCATGGGTCCTCCGTGCATGGGTCCCCCCATAGGGCCCCCCATGTGACCTCCCGGCCCCATGTGCCCCCCCATAGGGCCCCCGGGTCCCATGTGGCCTCCCATCGGGCCCCCGGGCCCCATGTGGCCTCCCATGGGCCCGCCCGGACCCATGGGTCCGCCCATCGGCCCTCCCATGTGGCCTCCCATGGGACCGCCCATCCGACCCATCATTCCGCCCATCATGCCTGCGAGGGGTGGGGGAGCAGCGGAAGAGGCGAGGAACGGGGCTGTTATTGGAGTGTACGTTGCATGCGGCCGTGTAACCAGGGGACCCACCAGGGGCACGCAGACGACAGGGCGAGCTCCCATCGCGCTACAGCCGATTAAGGGCAGCAGGGGATCCAGGCGATCCAGGCCGACCCGTACGACCCCAGTTGCTCGAGGCCCTCCCAACCCTGCACCGTCAAAGACAACCCCCTGTCTATCCCCCACCCCCGCCCCCACCTGGTCCGCCCATGCCGCCCATCATGCCCATGGGTGGCCGCATCATGCCTGCAGCGCGGGAGGGAGGGGGGGAGCGGGGGAGCGGGGGAGGGAGTAGGGAAAGGAGGAGCTGGGAGCGGGGGAGGGAGGGAGAGGAAAGGCAAGTGAGGCACGCGCGGCCCAGGGATGCCTAGTGACGCCCCCGCGGGCTCGATGGAGAGGGAGGGAGGGAGGGAAGCAGCAGCAGGGAGGAAGCAGCAGGTACATTGCTGGTGCAGTGCCCCAACACACCCTCCACCCCAACACACCCTCCAAACGCTGACCCCCCGTCCCTAGCCGGCTGCTCCACCAGCATCGACCGTACACCCCTGCACCCCCCTGCCCTGCCCTGCCCTGCCCGCTTCACAAGTACCCCCCCCCCCATGAATAGCACCCCCTGCCCCCCCGCCCTGTCGCACCTGGCCCCATGCCGCCCATCATGCCCATAGGCCGACCCATCATACCCATCATGCCTGCACAGGGAGGGAGAGGGAGAGGGAGGGGGAGAGGAGAGGGAGGACAGATACGCGAGAGAGGAGGTCAGGGACAGAGGGAGGCCGTGGCGGGCTAGGGGGGCGCGACAAGAGGTGTGAGGGGGCTGCAGCATGCGGGCGAGGGCGGGGAGCACACAGGTGACCCCCCGCATGGGGCGCGGGAGCCACCTCGCGAGGCGCCAGCACCTCAATGCAACCCAGCCATGCAACCAGCCACCATGCAAGGCCAACATGGCAAGACCCGGCCGCCAGAGGCGCACCGTCCCGTCCGCCGCCCCGCCTGCAGCCCCGCACCCCTCACCTGGCCCCATGCCGCCCATGGGCCCCATGCCTCCACCCATGGGTCCCATTCCGCCCATCGGCCCCATCGGCTGTGTTCCGGAGCGGTAGGAGGGAGCAGGGGGAGGGACGGGGAGGAGGGAAGGGAAGGGAGGGGAGGGGCACATGAAACGCCGTTAGGGTACAGCCGTTGTAAGGACACACAGGCAGCAGGGGGGCCGCTAGTGCTGCGGGAGGCGCAGCGGGTCTGACCAGCCCCCCCCTCAGGGCCCACACGGCACCCAGGGCCCCCGGACCGGCCTGCAACCCCAGTCCGCCAGTCCGCCAGACAGCGACAGCGACAGCGACAGTGACGTGTCCCCCGCCCCGCGCAGTGGGGACGTCGCTGAGCTGCGTGCCCCAGTCCACCGCTGCGGTGACCCCCGCACCAGCCACCCCTCGCCTGGACCTCCAGCCCCGCGTCCGGTGAGGTGGTGCGCCCCGCCAGCTAGCCCCCTCCCCCATACGGCACCCCGCCCCCCCCGTACACCTCACACCGCCCCCACCCACCCACCCACCCACCCTGGCCGCTGGTGAGGAGGTCATGGGGCCCATGCCGCTGCCGCCCGAGGCGCTCTCGCTGGTGCCCAGGAAGTTGTTGTAGTAGTTGCGAACATTGGCCTGGAGGGGGTGGGGGTGGCGAGGGGGAGAGGAGGAGGGGAGGACTCCTTATCAGCCTAACCCTAGGCGCAACAAGCCGCCGAGCCAGGACTTTGTGCGCAAGCGACCAGAGGCCCGCTCTGGCCTGCCGGTGTTCACATGGCCACTCCTAAAGAGCGCTTGCCCTTGGCATAGACAGAGGACTACTATCCGCACCATCTGAGCTGATCCTACCTTGTGTTTGTACCCAGAGTTATGCTGCTTTCTGACAGCAGCCTGCAGAGTGAAGGCCGCCACGGTCAGCATGGAATCTCTAGAGGAAGCCAGCATTCAGCACCCTGACGTACCGATTCGTGCGTTAAGTATGTGTCACAGTAATCGCAATAGTATCGCGGCATTTTTACAGGCTTGGGGCTAAGTCACTAGAAATCCTCCTGCACTAACTTGACGGGCTCCTAAGTCATACGAGAGTTAGCAACAACCTGTAAAGTAGTGTGCTGCTAATGGTAAACTGTACTGAGAGGAAGTTTGTTGTTGTAAGCTGATAATGGATGGTTATAGAGAAAGGCTTAAGGAGATGCTTTAGGAACGTATAGCATGCTTTAAGTAGTTCTTTGTGCGGCGATATGGCAGTCTAGCTCTGCGTGTTAAAGCGATGGACTCTGGTTAGGATGCACGGAAGGTCATGCACAAAGCCCGCAAGCACAGCATCGCAGCACGCATTCGTCCGCGAGCAGTAAACAGCTATTGTACGTGAAAGAAAAGTATGTTGGCGACAAAATCACTGCGTGGACCTCCGCGCTCTCCCGCGCCAACGAGGCGACCGGGGCTTGCACGGATTCGTGTTGTGACGCGCTCGCTGCAAACAGCCTCTCCAGGTGTGTTGTACGCGTACGCTAATCATTGGGTATGTTCCGTATGTTAAGCGCTTTCCAGCAACACTCGCCTGTTGCCATGTGCGTCGCTCTTCGGTTGCAAATCCTCTTTGAGCAGCCGAAGCGTATACTCCCTTTATCTTCCTCGCGATACTACTTACAGGCCCCATCGCGACAGAAGCCGCTGATGTGGCGCTGGCGACGCTTCGTCGCGCGGCATCACAGCCAAGCGCCGTGCGTCCATCGGACGTGCTTGCAGCGCTCATCGCCTTGGAAAAGGCAAAACTAAAGGTCAGTCGCTTATATCCAACCATTTTCCTCCTCCTGCCTTTACCGGGGAAACGTTGGTCCGCTGCTTTCGGTTGTCTTACAACATTACCCAGCCGACCCCAATCCAACCAAGGACTGCTACGCCTCCCCCCGCCGTTCCGCCCTTCCTCATGACTCTGCCGTATCCGGTGCAGCCTGATGGTTGGAGCACAACGCTGACGGCTCCCGGGGCCCGCTGGCAGCTGGTCTACTCCGCACGTGAGTGCAGGCCATCCGTACAACCTCTCCTGGCTGGCCTCTGCTGCCCTCTGCTCCCCTCTGCTGCTGCGCCCCTGCCTTCCGCCTACTGCTCCCCCCCCCCCGCTGCCTGCTGCTGCCCCACCCTCTGCTGTCGCCCCAATCCCTCCCTGCCCCACTCCCTGCCACGTGCGGTCCCTCACTTCCCTCCCCCTCCCCAGCCAGCAAGGCCGTGACTGCGGCCACCAGGGGCAAGCAGGGCGGGGCGGGCGGCTACTTCCCCATTGCAGCATGCCAGGTGCGCGTGCGGAGGCGTTGCGGTTGGAGGTGTAGGGGTCGCTGCAGCATGCTGCCTGCTGCGGGCTGCACGTGGTTGGAGGGAAGCAAGATGCCGGCAGTGGAAGGGGAGTAGAGTCGGAGCCCGGACATGCAAGTAGTTACAAGTGACTCGGACGCGTCATCACCCCAGCCTCCGGACGCGTCCTCTCCCTGCCTGCGGTTCTAACCACATGCCTTGCCATGCCTGTGAAGCGCAGAAGTTCGAGGGCGGGGTGTTTGAGAACGGCGTGTTCTTCGGACCCGTGGGTCACCTGACCTTCAAGGGCCCCTTCCATATGGACGGGGTGAGTACCGGTCGTGTTCCGAGCGCGTCTGGGGAACTGCTGGGGAGGCGTAGCAGGCACGTGTGTGTGCAGGAGTCCGTTTTCCGTTTGCCATCCCTCATTCCCACGCTTTCATCCCCGCTGGCTCCTACCTTACATTCTTACCACCCTTCACCTCCTCACCCTATCTGCCCTTGCTCCAGTGCGTCACTTCTATACCTCCCGCCTCTCCCCCCCTCTTCCCCCCACCCTCCCCCAGCGCCTGCTCCACTTCGACGTGACCTCCATGTGCCTGGGACTGGGCCCCTGGCGGCTGGCGCTGCCGATCAGGAAGGAGCAGCCGCTGGGGGACATGGAGCCCAAGTGAGCGGGGGGGAGGCTGGGCTGCTTGCGGGGCTGGGGTAGAAACATCAGCTGATGAATTGCGTGTTTCGGGTGTCCAAGTCTTGCGCAGCCGGGGCATTTGTTCGCTAGGGAGGGGACACACGCATGTCTCGTGAGCTCACGTGCGGGTGGACCCACCCGCCTCCCTGTCCCCACCTCCTGGCTCCCCCCGCCCCCGCTCCCCCCCCCCAGGGCCCGCAAGCAGCTGCCCTTCTTCGTGTACGCCGCAGTGGCGCCCGACCTGCTGGCAGCGCGGGGCCGCTCGGGGGGGCTGGCGCTGTGGCGGCGGGCGGATGCGGACTGGCTGGCGGCCTCGGGGGCACTGCGGGTGTACGGGTGATGGAGGGGCGGAGGAGGGGAGGGGCACGAAGCGGCCGTTCAGGGCGTCGCACGGGGTTCCTGTCTAACTCAATCCTATGTACGGTGGCTAGTCCTTATGTAGTTTAACAACCGAGCATCGCAGTATTCCTTTTTTGTTTGCTTTTATAGAGCAGGACAGTAGAGAGAGGAGGCGGTGGGGGTACCCGTGAGGGGGGCTGGGATAGCCAGGGACGCGGGGTGGGAGGGGTAACGAGAGAACCCAGTATGCAGGTGACGGGGCAAACAACCCGCCGGATGTTGGTTGGATTTTTTAATAATATGGGGGCGAGGACGGGCCCAACGCTTAAGGGTGAGTAGAGGACCCAACCAGCTTCGTAATGCTCGATTGGTGTGTGGCGACAGCGGTGGGATGGGGTTGTTCGTACGTATTGTTCCTAAGTCGCATGGATGAGAGCCTGAGCAAGCCAGAAGGGGCGCAACGACATTCAATGCATGACCAGTTTAGCATCAGAAGATAGAGTGGTTTCATATGGCTCTTACTATGGATGGGAGCAAGTGGAAGGGAAAGTATGCCAAAGGGTGGTGCTGCTATGCATTGTTGACCCGTGGGTCACCTGCACGGAGAGGTAAGGCAGGGCTCTTTACGTCTGAAGGGCTTAATACTGCGCGGGCGTTCAGGACCTTGGACATCCGATGCAGTATGCTGAGAGGCTAGGCAACGCGCAGGAGCAAGGGCCGAAAAGAGTAGGTAAGACACAAGGGACGGAAACGGATGTGGCATGATCATACGACCGAGCTCTGCAGCGGTGGACAGATGGTGACGGCCAGGGATGCGGTGTCTTGATCTCCCTGCGAACTGCAAGGAAGAGGTGGGATGTAGGGAGAGTTCTGGGGAGTGGTCGGAGCACAGAGGCGCGAAGGGATACCCAGCTAGGAAGCATGGCTGAAGCACTTATGATGTATCCATCACATCCTTATATATATGCGTGTTCAGTTGCGAAGGAGGATCATTGATTTATCTTTAGGATATTGTATCTCCGGAGCGGCCGCTAACAATAGTGCTCGCTATGTTGCACGCTATGCTGGAAGGCTGCCGTACAAGGCTAGTACGTGCGAATCTTGAGTCCTGTTTCCGACCATGCATGATAGACACTAGTGAAGCAAAACAAGGAACGATTAGTGACCGTTGTCTCTATTTAGACTCGTTGCAGTGAGTATTCTTAACTGCTGTCGAAGCAACTCCGACGGTGAACAGTGGTCGGTCATGCAAGTACTAAGCGCTTTCATATTGTTAAATATTGTGGTCGACAACTAGGACTGGTTCCTTTCTCGATACCACGGCAAAAAGCCATGCAGACCAAGGTGTACCCGTCACCTCAGAAGGATTTGGGGCCTCCAAGCTCACACAACCTGAGACAAGAACCAGTGTTAAACACCGAAATGGCTGATAGTAGAGAGTGCGGTGTGGAAAGGACCTCATCGAATGTCAGCTCAAGCTCCGAGCTTCCACGCTCTGAGTTCCACTTGTTGCTGGACTTTCTGGATACTGACGCCAATGGAATGGTGCGTTTACTGGGCTGTTTCAGCTGCGTCGGGTCATGCGATAGTCGACGGAGCATAGCAGTTGTCTTTGCTTATCTAACGCTGTATTCATATTGTTTACATGGCCTTATAATAGTACTCGACTGTATCTTGTCTTATTTCGACCTCAGCACTCGCGTCCCCTTGCACCGAGCAATGGGACTCGCGTCATCCCCAGCAGCCACCGCTGCCCTCGTCCACCCCTCCTTGTTACCCATCTTCCCTATCCAACTCCAACTTCAATCCCACCTCCTTAATAGTGCCTTTCTTTCCACGTTCCCTCCTCGCAGATATCCGCCCTGGAGCTAGCAAACTTCGTGGACAGCCTGCTGGGCACGCAGGACCACGAGCGCCCCGAGGGCTCCATCATCTTCGAAGCCGTACTAACCGCCGCCATTCGACATGCCGCACAAACCGACGATGATGCACCCAGCAACAACCACTGGGGGCCCAAACCATGCCAAGCTCCTCCTCCTCCTCCTCCACCACCAACAACAACGCAAGCCATTCCAGCTCTAAGAGCCCAACCAAGCAGCGAACAGCCAACCGCAGCAGCCGCACCCGGGGCCCAGCGGTGGAGCAGCGGTCGGGGCGGCGGTGGCAGCACAGCCAAGGCAGGGGGCATGGGCGGTGGTACGGCAGGTACGACAGCCTCCCTAAATCATCAGCAGTCGAGTAGGGTGGGGGAGGTGGCGGGGCGGGAGGTGCAGTCGTACGGCAGCCAGTGTTTCCTGCCCATGGATGCCGTACAGCGCTGCTTCGAGGGCCTCCTGGCGGACACCGAGCTGTGGGTGGAGCTGGCGGGGCGGTACAGCATCCTGACCACTTGCCTGTTCAGGCAGCTGCTCATGTACGCAGGTGCGTGGGTAGGAGGCTGGAGGCTGATGGGGGGACCCGCCTATCCGTTCCCCTTCCCTTCTCGTCCGTCAATCCCACCTGCTTCGCATCCCAGCCTTCCTGCTCCCCACCCGTCCGTCCGGGTCTTGATCGCCTACTCGGCCCCTCCCTCCTCCCCCCCCTTTCCCCCCCTCCCCCCCCCCCCCCCAGGCGGCCGTCTGGAGCGCACCTTCAGCCTGGGCGGCTTCGCGCGCAGCTGGGTGGCCTTCAACACGCTGCCGCTGTGGCTGCCCTTCAGGAGGCTGTGGTGAGGGACGGGGGGGGGGAGGGGGAGGGGAAGGGGGGAGAGGGGGAGCGTGTGTGTGTTTTGGGGCGGAAAGACTGGATGAGACACGCGGAGCGGTGGGCACGTGGAAGAGCGAGAGGGGTTACACGGGGTGATGGCATGGAGGGTTCCAACCCCACCACCCTGTCTCCTACTCTAACGCCAATCCCCCCTCTCCTCTCCTCTCCACCCCCCCCCCCCCCAGGGCCACCAGCCCCACGCTGCTGCCCGTCTACCTGCACCAGATCACCAAGCTGCACTCGCAGCTGGGGGCGGTGGGGCTGAGGGGCGTGCTGCTGGGGAGGCAGGGGGGTCAGGCGGGGCAGCGGCGGGGTCACGTGGTGCTGCTGTGGCTGACGATGGCGCAGTTCGTGGCGACATACGTGCCGCTGGTGCGGAGGGGGGGAGGGGGAGGAGAAGGGGGGGGGTAAAAAAATAGATAATGAGACACTGACAAAGCAACTGACGAGAAGGGGGAGGAGAAGGGGGGGGCAAGGGGGGAGGGGGTTGTGGGAGCTCGTAACCCGGGGTAGGGACCGAGGCCGGGGGGGAGTGTGGGGCCGCAGTGCCGCCTCGTGCTGACCCCGTCCCCGCGTGCTCCCCATCCTCCCCGCATCCTGTGTGCTTCCCCAACCCCCGCTGGTTTGACACGTTCTCCCCTCCCCCCCCCCTCTCCCCCTCCCCCCCAGGTTGCCTTCTTCGCCGCGCACGGCATACCCAACATGTGGCGCACCCACAGCGCGGTCGACTTCTTCCACGCCAACCCGCTGGCACAGCAGCTGAGCGTGTTCGGCAGCGTGCTGCCTTGGGCGGTGCTGCAGGTGGGGGGGGGGGGTGCATGTGCGTGTCATTGTGCCGCAGGTGGGGGGGTACAGCAGCCCGTTGGGGCTGTGCACTCCTACCTACCTCTCCCCCTCACACGCCTGGTCGCCTACCCCGAACTACAACCCCCCTCCCCTCCTTCCCCCTCCTCCCTCCATACACACACGAACCCCCAGTTCCTGACCTCCTCGGGCGCCCTCAAGCTCAACTGCCGTGACTTCGTCAGCCTCAAGGTGCGGTGGAGGGAGCGGGAGGTCGGAGACAGGCCAAACAGGAAGATAGGGAGAGAGGAAAGGGGAAAAGGGGAAGGAAGGAGGGGGCCCCGCCCCGCCCCATCATGCACACACTAACACCCCTCCTCCCCCCTCCCCCACCCTCCCCCCCCCCTTCTGCCCCACAGGACCAGTGCAAGGCTGTGTTCCTGCTGGGGGACGTGTCCTCCCAGTTCGAGGGCTACCCGGGCCTCACGCTGCGGCAGGTGATGGACGACATAAAGCGCCAGGTCGTGCAGACACTCAACCGGTGGGTGGGGGTGGGGGTTCGGGTGGTTGGTGAGTGTACGGCAATAGAGGGGCATGGCACCCGTGTGTGTAGTACGGCAGATGGCTGTCTGTGTTTTAAGAAAACTGGCCGCGAGTAGGAACGTACTGTGATTGTCGGAGGATGAAATCCCCACAGAACCGCCGCAGGAGCCGAGGAACATTGTAGCGTATGTAGATATAGAAGTCCAGTACTGGTGCTGAGAGTATGTAGGACGGAAGAAGCACTCTCGTAAAACGACCGGACCTAAGGCCCGTAGTAGTAAGTTGATATGTATGTAGTAGCTGACAGTATCGAATAGAGTAGGTAGGTAGATAGGCTGGAACTGCCGCTGAACAGGTTGCAAAACAGGGGAGCATGCCGAGACGTCGCAGTGCATGCGCGAGCAAAACAAGACAGGCAAAGCAAGTGCAAGACCACTATGTGCGGATGTTACCGTAGACTGACCTGCAGGCAGGAACGAAAGCTGGTCTGTGTGTTCAAATAACTGGTCTGTGTGTGTGTGGTTGTGCGATCCCTCCCATTCAACGCATGGCTCTTCTTCTTCTTCCCCTCCTCACACCCCCCCAGTTCCCACTTCCGGCGCCTCAACGCGCTGATGCCGCTGCTGTTCAGCATCGCACTGGAGCTGTTCAGGAAGCTGGTGTGGGGGGGTGGGGGGTGGGGGTGGTGTGGGGGGGTGGGGGAGGAAGCAATATAAGAACGAACCGTATATTAGCGGTTGGGTGCAACCCGGCGGGTCGGGGTGGGTCGGGGTGGTGTGCGCGCAGGGGGGCACCGCCTGGCCCCGCCTCCTCCTCCCTCCCTACGTTGGGGTTTTGGGAATAGCTTGCTTCATACGTTTCTTCGCCCTTCGCATCCCTCCTCCCATACGTCATCCCGCCCTGCCCCCCCACCTAATGGCACCTAACGTGGCCGCTCTCATTCAACGCATGGTTCTTAGTCTTCTCCTCTCTCCCCCCCTCCCCCCCACCCCCAAGGTCCGTGTGTTCCTGGTCCACAACTGGGTGGCCTCGGAGCGGCTGGCCCGGGTGGTGGTGCCCTTCGAGGTGTACGGACTGCTGTACAACATCTGGTTCGCGTACTCGGAATGTGAGGTTGGGGGGGTGGATGGTTGGCCTTGCTGTTTGCTACTTGTTTAGACTCCATTTTGTTCTTCTTGCAGCTGCATGCATTGCCGTAGGCCTACAACAGCTTGTGAATATCTTATGGGATCGCTCTTTTGACACCTCATTTGCCCTCCCTTCTTTCATACAGCGATGTTAACACCTTGTGTCGTACATCCCTCCTTCCCTTGTCGCACATGCCGTACATACGCACAGCTGCCGACTGTACGGCCTACCTGTACCAGCTTAAGAAGACGTGTGCGGTGTTCAAGGTGAGGAGCAGGGGGGTGGGGCGGGGGGGCAGCTGTGTGGAAGGGGTTTAGGGTTTTATCAGCCATTATCAGCCCGTCCAATCCTCCCTTCCGCCAAGCGCATGTGGCCTGCCCTCGTCCTTCCGGCGACCTTGCCCCAGTCCCCAACCCCTCCTTTCTCCTGCTCGTCCCGCTCCCTCCCTGGGGCGTACATACACGTGTGCTCCTTTCCCCCCCTCCCCCCTATCACACGGCCAGTTAGTAGTTTCCCCCTCCCCCCCTCCCCCTCCCCCCCCTTATCAGACCCTGCTGACCAAGGAGGAGGCGCTGTCGCAGTCGCTGCCGTGGCTCAACAACCACAGCCCACGCAACCTGCTCATGTGGGCGCGGGTAGGGCGGGGCCCATTGGGGGGAGGGGGCAGGGACTCGCGACCCATAGCGACCCACGGGTCACACACTGGGTGCAAGTCCGGCCCTCTTGTATGGGTGAACCATGTGCAAGCCCGCCGTACCGCACATGCTCCACAGCCGTACACGCGCACACGCGTGTAAGGCTTTCCATGCCTGCCACCTCCCCTCCTCCCTTTCCCCCTCCCCCTCCCCCCCTCTCCTTCCCTCCCTCCCCTGCCCCCAGCTGCGGCGCTACTACCAGAGCCCCAACTGCCTGGAGCTCAGGTGGGGGGCGGGGGGTGGGTTAGGGGAGGGAGGGAGGGTTGGGGTGCAGGGAAGGGAGGGCTGTTCGATGGTACTGGGGGGGCAGCAGAGCCGCACTCGGGCAACTGGGGCTGCGAGCTGCACCCAGGCAGCGGGGTGCGTGCCTCGGCTCCCTCCCTCCGGGGGGGGCTGCTGCTCCCTCCCTCCGGGGGGGGATGCTGCTCCCTCCCTCCGGGGGGGGATGCTGCTCCCTCCCTCCGGGGGGGGCTGCTGCTGCATTGTTGTGGCGCAATTATGCCGGGTCAGGCGAGCCTGTTTGTCGTTTTCTCGTTTGGCCAATTATCTCCCCAACGCGAACCCCAACCAACCCAACTCGCCCCCAACAAGACCCGACTCGTCCCTCACGTCCCCCACTGCCCACCCTCCCCACCCCACCAGGTGGATCGAGATGCACCTCACGCTGGTGGTGCTGGCGGCGGTTGCCGTAACTGCCGTACTCATTGTGACGTTCGTACAGGTACTGGTACCGCAGCAATGTAGTAGTGGGTTGCATGACCGCGATGGGGTGCGGAGCGGGCTGCCGTGCGGGTGTGGGTGTGTGAAGAGAGCAGCCGGCGGCCGCGAGTGGTGGCGCTTCCCCCCGCCCCCGCCCCGCCCCTTACCCCTCGGCGCGCTTCACGCTCGGCCTCCCCCCCCGCAGAAGACGCTCCTCCGCTTCACGGCCGAGAATGCGGACCTGCAGATGTTTGTTGCCTGGGTCATCCCGCCCTTCATGTACCTGAGTGAGCGGGGGGCGGGGGCGGGGGGGCGGGGCGGGGCGGGGCGGGGGGCGGGGGCGGGGGCGGGCCCCACCTCTCTTGTTGGTGTGCTGTTGGTGTGCTGCTGCTGTGCCCCGCACGGCCCATCGGTGCGCTTCTACCGTGTCCCGCCTGCTAATAGAGCGATGTGCTGGCAAGTGGTGTTACGTGGCGAGGGCCCTGCTTGTGTGAAGGCAACCCACTGACCGCCCGCCTGCTGCCCCCCCCCCTCCTCCACCCACCCCGCCCATGTACGTGCCCATGCAGTCGCGGGTCTGGTCATCGACGTCATCTTCTCGGTGGGTCTACCCGCGTGAGGTGGCCGCTGCGAGCCTGCATGCGTGGGCGTGGTCTCTGCTGCCTCCTACCGACTCGCCCCGCCTACCCTGCCCACTGCCCCCGCCCTGAGGCCCTGCATCCGGTCGCGCTGCGTGCATGCATGCATGTATTGGGCCCAGTGCTGTATGTGACACGGTTAGCTACTTTCCTCCGTTTAACCCTCCCTCCCTACGCTTATTCCCTCTTCCCCCCGCCCTCCCTCCCCCCCCTTCCCCCCCCCCCCCCAGGCTTCCACCGGCCAGCAGTACCACGACGGTATCACCACTCTGTCCGCGGGGGGGGTGAGGCGGGGGGGGGGGGGGGGGTGCGGGGATGAGGCGGGGGAGGAGGGGGGGGGGGCGGGGCCGGGGGCGGGGGAGGATGGTGTAGCAACAAAACCGGTCGCTTCATCCCAACCTGTGGTTTCCTATGGTTAGGTCTATCTTTAATCCCCCCGCACGCCCCTTCTCCTCCATGTCCCCTCCCGCTCACCCCCCCCCTCCCTGGGTATTCCTCTTTTCTTCTCCCCCCCCTTCCCTCCCCCCCCCCTCACAGGTGGCCATTGCTGACCGCCTCAACAGCGCAGCGGAGCTCACAGCTCCCGGGCTGGAGGGGGAGGGGGGTGAGGGGCAGCAGAGCGGGGAGGGCGGGGTCGCCGCTTCACCCCCCGCCCCCGCCACCCTCCGCTGGCGGCCAGCTGAGCGGTTCCGACTGAGTCCCTGGGAGCGATCCCGGCTGCGGGAGTGCCAGGAGATCATTCGAGTGAGGGCGTGCGTGCGTGCGTGTTAATTGGGTTGTGTTATGAAAACTGGCCACGAGCGTGTGTGTGCGGCTTTATGAACCGCACGCCGGTTGTTCGTGCTTCATCATCTCCGTTCTGCCGTACGTTCAATCCGGCCCCCTCGTACTTCACTGCCTACCTGACTACCCTATCTAACCCAATAACCACGTTTTCCTCTCCTCCTCCCCCTCCTCCCCCTCCTCCCCTCCGCTTCCTCTCCCCCCTCCTCCCCCCGCCAGTCGGTTGTGTCGTACATCCAGTTCAACCCCGAGTACATCACGCTGTTCGGAGTGCCCATCGACACGCAGCTGCGCAACACGTTGGCGAGTGTGGCGGTCACGCTGGCGGGGGCGGGCGTGAGCGCCTTCCTGGCGCTGTTGCTGCAGAAGTGAGGGGGGTAAAGAGGAAAAAGCTAACTGACTGAGGGATAAGGCGTCAACATGGGTTGCAACATGTGAGCCAGCCCGAACCGCCCAACCCGAATTAGCGAAGCCAGTTAGGGGGGGGGCCAGGGGGGGGGCCAGGGGGGGGGCCAGGGGGGGGGCCAGGGCGGGGAGGGGGGGGGTTCAGCAGGGGCGCGTGAGGGGAGGGAGGGAGGTTGGAAGGTTTGTTGGTGCCGAAGAGGGGTTGAGGAGGTGGGAGGTTCTTGGCGCTGGTGAGTTAACTCAATCCTTGAATGAGGTGGATGCAAGCGGCGTGCTGAGAAGCGAGTTGGTTGATTAGCCGTCATGATGTAAGCTTTCGGCCGCAAACCGTTGGCCCAACCGTTGTTCCGTTTTGTGTTTGGTTAAGGCTCTCGAGGACTGCCGGGCCGTTGGGTGATCCCTTGGGGACCTTACCACCCGGGTCCTCGCTGCATTCACTGTTTCCCCACAACTGTGCTCGAAGTGCTGGTGCTCGAAGTGCTGCCTCATGAAGGCTTCAGTTGCCCGAATCCCTTGTTTCGTACTTCGTACGCATTGCCGTACGCATTGCCGTACACCTGCCAGTACGGCAGCGGGCGGAGCAGCTGTCGTGTATTTCTTACTGTTAAGCGGTTTACTTCACTGCAGCTCTTCACTTCATCCAAAACCAATTAGAGCGGCATTGCTTGGCTCGAGTATGGGGTATTGCGTGTGGCTCGCTTAAGAGTTTGCAATCGTGGTGGTTGTCAATCGTGGTCAGGCGCGGCGCTGAAATGATGGTAGGATCACGCAGACGAATGAAGGCGTCGCTGAATGAAGCGGATAACGTTGTGGGGCTGCACGTACTAGTAATGGTTCGCCTGGAGCTGGCTGACACTTGGTGGTGGTGTCCTCTGGTGCATTATAGAATGTGTTACGTACGATCGTGCGATGTAGACTGGGGCATGCGGCTTGCGGCAGCCCACGAGCCCAGAGGGAGGGGGCGTCTGCAGGTCGTACTGCGACTCTGTCCATATAAACGACATTTCCCGTTTCACATGTCGCTGTTGTGACAGGGGGGTAAAGCTCCTCCTTGTAAGGGACGTGTTGTCAAATACCGGTGCTGGTTGCCACTAGCAACTGCGGTTGGACTGGTTGCAAAAGCCACAAAAGTGGGGCTGTCCAACTATCATCAATGTCCTACTCCTTTCTAGCGCAAATGAGAGCCCCCGGAGGCAAGGCACTTGCTGCCAGCTTGAAAGGCTGTCAGCTTGCTGCCATGCCCGCAGCGTCGAAGCATCGGTCGTCAAACATGCAGGCATGCCGGGCGTCCATAAAAAGCGCAACAGAAAAGTGTTGCTAGTGCGTGTAGCGAGTAAAAGATAAGAATAAAGAGAAACGGTTTGGTGGGATTGGTTTTCTACGTTTCCTTGTAGTCGTCCCTTGCAACATGCATGGCATTTGCAGCAGGGCCGTTGCGTTCCTTGTGACACGCAGTAACCAACAAGCATAACTTTATATAGTTCGTGACAACTTTGCAACCCGTCTGAAGTGCAGGAATCATCCAGCAGCGGTTAACGGGCAATGTCGGTGTAAAGTTCGCAGTGTTATTGGGTATCCTTCGAGACCCCGGCAAGGTAGCAAAGCAAAGGGCAATTGATTGCGCTATGAGGGCTGCAGATTGATTGTGCGACCATTTATGCCGGTGTATGCCCAAACAGGTACGCTTGGCAGTTGATGACCCTTTTCCTACCAAGGGGAAATTGCTCTATAAACACATTTTGGAAAGTATAGCGTATATGCATATACTGAAGATCCATGCACGACGGCTTAGCTGCTCGAGTTCGTATCCCCGGGTTGCAGCTTCCCCGCCGATGCCCGTGGCAGGTGCTTCATTAGTCCGGATGGCCTTCCTCATAAAGGCGATGCACACTCATAATATGTACGAACGTGTTAACAGATAACGCGTGACAGGCTAGACGAGGTTACCGGTACTCAAGCGGCACGTAATGCGTAGAAACTGCACGTCTGGTGGTCGTCCTACATCGCAATAATTTTTTATTGCTCCTCGAGCTTACAAGTAAACCATTTTGAGTCGGAACTCCTGCTCAGCTCTCGCTCGCACGCCCGGCAACCCAACAATACGCTCCGGCGGAAACCTTGGTGAGGACATCGCACTAAGTCCGACTTACGAAAAAATGTCTTCCTGGGCGGATCACCTTTCACCTCACCTGGAAAAGCCACTTGGCGTTATATCTGTCAGGCATGCGATGTAAACGGGACGCCCCCTGAGTGCTATCGCATACCATACTGCAGGTATTTATATTACAACCTCAAAACAGCGCATACAGGCGGCAGCGACGTTGCAACCGCTTGCTTTAGAGGTCGTGAGTCCTACACGCTGCGGGCAATGACGTGCGACGTTGTTTCCTCGCTTCCCAACGACATCGTAAGTGACTGGGCCGTTCAATCTTCTGGCACTTATAATGCTTTCCATTATCCAGTTGGCAATTTGCTTTCCTGGTCGAAAACGTCCTGTCCTACCTAACGGCGGCAACATACTACACCATAGAAGCAGCTTACGCCTTCCATCCTTCTCCCCTGCAGTTATTCAAGTGCAAGCCATCCTTTAGTTACAGCCGTTATGCTTTTCCCAGTAACGACGCAAAGCGCCGGCGTCTTAACCGCCATTGCGCTACCAGCTTCGCTGCCGCTACCTCCTCCCACGCCGCTCGCGCGGACGATGATTTGCAAAGCACGAGCTGCAGCCAAGAACACTCGCCAGCGTCACCTTCACCTGCACTATTCTCCTGCTCCGCTGCCATCTCAGAACGCCAACACATGGCCATCAGCGGCAACCTTGTACGGCAGGGAGAGGGGGTCATCATTAGCCTAGCCACTGCTGCGCTTCCTCGTCTTACCGCAATCAGCCTAAGCAGCAATGCAGCTAGCAGCGGTGCCACCAATGCACCACGGCTTATACCGCTGGATGCAGCTGCAAACAAGCACGCAAGAGGAAACCCCGGTGTGGAAGCTGGCCTAGGGGCCCCGGCGGCATCTGTAGCACCACCTGAGTCCCTAGCAGGTCCCGTGGTAGTGAAGGCAGCCTCTGAGCCTTCCCCTGCAGTAGCAACTGCAGTTAAGCAGCATTACCACCACCACCAACACCACCACCAACACCACCAGCAGCTAAGCAGCACACCCGTTGCTAGCGCCATGCCTGATGTTGCCGGAACCGGTGCCGATGCTATCGCTGCCAAGCGTTCTAAATGTAGCGCCGCTGCTGGTTCCTCCACCACTGATGCTGCTGCTGACAGTGCTGCTGCGGCGGGGGCGGGGGCTGTTCAGCAGACCGGAACGGTCCGAGTGGTGCTGCGGCTGTGGCCCCTGGCCCGAGGGGGGAAGCAGCAGCCGCCGGTAATAACCAGCGGTGCGGGTTCTGGCGGCAGCAGCAGCAGCAGCAGCGGGTGCGGCAGCAGTGGTGGCGGCGGGGCGGGAGGTGAGGAGGTGCTGGGGTGCAGCGGGCGAGGAGGCCAATGCCACTGCCCTGCTGCAGCAGCCGGCAGGGACAGCGGCGGCGACAGCAGTGTGAGTGGCGGCGGTGGGGATGGGGCACGCATCTGCGTGGGGGCGAGGGAAGAGGTGCCGAGCGCACATAGGCTGGTGCCGGGACGCGTTGCACCGCCTGGTGCTGCATGGCACCCACCCGGGTTGTGCACCCCATGCACCCCATACACGCCATTCGCTGTTTGCTGTACGTTTTGCTAGGCGACCCGCCGTGTTTTCCACTGTTCGCTAAGCAGCTGCGCTCCCCGTGTGTGTTAAAATAACTGGCCGCGAGGCGAAACGTACTGTGATTGCCGAAAGAGGAAGTCCTTCCACCGAAAACGCCACAGGTGAAGTGAAGTCCGTTGGCTATGTTGTAATAGAGCTATCGAGTAGTATCGGAATCAGTGTGTGTATCTGCTCCCTCCACGCAGTGGCTGCCCGCCCACCAGCCCGCCCCCCAGCCCGCACTCGCCTACCTTGACGGCCTGCTGCGGGCAGCGGCGGCGGCGGCAGCAGCAGCGGCAGCGGCTATAGCAGCCACCACCGCTGTGGGGGGACCTGCTGCGACCCCTGCCGCGGCTGCTGCTGCTGCTGGTGCTGGTGCTGCTGTTGTGGAGCCTGCAGCCGTACCCGGGGTGGACCCGGACGCGTTTTTTGAGCCGGACGGGACACTACTGCAAGGTGGGTGAAGAGGAAACGACTGCTGGGTGCAGACTGGGGAGGTGACTGGGAAGTAGTACCGGTATCTTTCACTGCTCAACTCCTCACTGCTTCCCTACGTCCGCACTACATCACTCCTAACGCCCGCATGCGCCACCTGCCGTACCTCGCATGCCGTACAGGCGCAGTACTTCAGGCGGCGTGCAACCTCATCCGCCTGACCCAGGTGCGGGGCGGGCTCACCGTCACCCTGCCCTGGATGTACGGCACCTCCTCCACCTCCGCCCCCGCCACCAGAAGCGGGTACTCCACCACTATCACCACCGGAGCCTACCTGCCTTCAACCACCACCACCACCTCGTCAGAAACAACAACGCGCAGTCACCACTCTTCCTCAAAGTCCGCAGCTCCAACACCCGTTCCCGGCACCAGGGGCATTGCCGTACCACTGGCCGCCGCCCTGCGGTTGCTAGCGTCGTACGCGGGGGCTGCTAGGGCGCTGCAGCGGGCGGAAAGCAGTACGAGGCGGTGCTGTACGGCAGGGGCGAGGGAGGGGACGACGCCCTTCCATGTATGCGAGGAGGGACACTGCGATGGCAGTGGCGGCAGCAGCGGAAAGCGAGGGGCAGCAGCAGCAGCCGAATCTGGTTTAGCGGGCTGCTGCTCGGGTGTTTGGATACACTCAGGGGCTTGTTGTGCTGAAGTGAGGGAAGCCGAAGTAGCGGCGGTGGTAGCAGCAGCAGGAGCGAAGGCAGTGGTGGCGGCGGTGGGTGCTGCTGCTGCCGCTCATGCTGCCGGGGAGGGTTCCTGCGCCGGCTGCAGCTGCGGCAGCTGTCAGCGGCAGCAGTACCGTGCGCTGTGGCCGCTGATGCGCCGCGGCTTGCAGTGCGCGGAGGGGCTGATGGAGGAGGTGAAGCGGTGAGTGGGGTGGAGGACTCGGGGGTGTGGTGAGGTGCTGGGGGGCGCGCTGGGCTTGCATGTGCCTCCCGACCTACCTTGTTTCAGGCAGCAACAGGACAACGGTGCTGGACCCTGTTCCTGCCACCCTCTCCTCCATCTTAGCTTTACCAGTGCTCGAAGCAACGTCCCTCTAACCTCTCTCGCCCGACCCACCTCACCCCCGCAGGGCCCTACTTGCCCCGGGCAGTGCCAGCGGTCTTGGGGGTGTGCCGTAAGCGGCCATAGCTTGGCGGTCTAGCGTACGGGGCTGGAGGGCAGCAGGGGAGGTACGGCACGGGTGAGCGCGTGTCCCCGGATTGACACAGATTGGGCGACTTTGTGGGTCCTTCTAGGAGGCGGAAGTTGTCGGTGACAGGGACGGCCTGTGCGACTTAAGAGTGGTTTTGGGCACAGAGCGGGACCGCCGCAATCTTGGTTCCTGTTGTACTTCTGTAACCTTTATTGCGATCAAGATGTCTTACGGGCGGTGTGTGCGCGTGTGGGTGCCAGTGACCATTGTACATATGCGTGTGCCTGTGTTTCTGCTCTCGGCCCCTGTTGCAAGACTGTAGAGGGCGCTTGCATTGCATTGCATTGCATTGCATTCCTAATAACATGTATTTGCCGGTTTGATACATCGGTTATTCCTTGAAGTAGGGAGACAGATAATGCGCGGGGTGAGGCATCACGTGCTGGGTGGGTGAGGGTGAGGGGTGATAGGAACTGGCATGGCAGGGCCAGCATTGAGGGGAGGTGCATGAAGGGGTTCGGCCCAGCCCTGCGACGTCGGCACGCACACACAGACCGCTCGGCTTTATAGCTGGCACGGTTTCACTGACGACGCCCCGCGTATTGGCAAGCGCGTTGAGGCGCACGGAAGGGTCCGGGGCACAGCACGGTGGGGCTGGTGTGTGTGTTAAAATAACTGGCCGCGAGGCGAAACGTACTGTGATTGCCGTATTGGTGTGTGTGTGTGTGTGTCACACCGCCGGGACTGCCGTACTGCTCCCTGTCCGGGGGAGTCCTGCTGTCCGGGGGAGTCCGCCCCTCACCTCCTCACCAGGGTCTGAGGCACCTGTGACCGCCCCCTTCTTGCGCAGTGTTGGGTTGCTTGCACCGGTACTCGGCATGTGCGGAGCGGTTTTGAGATGCTGTTCCGGCGGGGTAAAGGTGGTGAGGGTGTTGCACCTGCATCCCCTGCTGCTCAAGGGAATGGGGGGGACAGGGCTGGGGAGAGACGCACGCGTTTTGTAACGGGAGCGTGTCAGCCGTGCTTCTTGCCTGCTGGAATTGCGCGTGACGTGGGATGGCATAGCGCCGCACGGAGCGGGCTGTGTTGAATGTTGTGCATGCAGCAGCGCGATGATGCGGCCCATGGGTCGCTCACCTGCAGCTACTACTCCTTTGTACCTTGGAGGCCTACACGCCTTACCTTGTAGCGCTTGCTGTTAACGTAGATCTTGCGTCCCCTAATAAACGGCAGCACACAAGTCGTGTTTAGGTTTTGAGGTATGCATGCGCGCTTTGTCGTTCAATCTCACACCCCGAGCCACCAGTTCCTACCTCCCCCGTCCGAGGTAGGTAGTTTCGCCGTCGGGCCGCATGAGCGCCACGCTATCATTCGGCAGCCCTCTCTCTTAAACACTGGCTTATTAGTAACTATAGGCGTAGAAGCTTGGGCGACAACGTACTGACGGCTTTGTTAGCATGGTGCGGCCGCTACGGTTGCCGAGGAGCTGTCAAACAGCGAACGAGCCCTTCAGCTTGCGTTGAACTTAGCCTCAGCGCTTGCTGCGCTTCGCTCTAGGCCTTAATGCACTACTGCGACGCTTCTGTTCTGTAGCTATCTAGCTGCTTTTGTGGGACAGCGAAGCCATTGGCCTTCCAACTACCACATAGCCAAGCTGCGAATCCGGCTCCTGGTGAGGACGAACGCGTCTACCGCGATGTTTTACCGAGAGCAAAAGAGAAAAAATCATGGCGCCGTAGTTTCCCAATTAGTTGCACCAATTTGCTACCTGATTATGAAAGACCTCATACCACATTGGTGTAGATAGCGGAATTGTGCGAAACCGTGGGGCATGACATCGGCATATGGGTCCATGACTCTATTAGAAACGCTGCGAACGGCTACCCGTCGCTTTCCACCGCCTCCGGCCTGCATTAGCACATGCATTGGCAGTCGCTGTCTGACGTCGCATCCGCGATGTGCGACTGCTTTCCCTTGACTGTCCCATGGGTCGTATAACGCCAATGCCAGCTCCACCACCGTACCCTCGCCTCATGTGCAATCGTACGACACACCTCCACTTCTCTTTCACCTCCCTCTTCCCCCTCTCCCCCCCAACCCGCTTCCATCCTCAGGTGAAGTTCCCATACCAAGCCGCACCAATTGACCCACGGGACATCCAGAGGGGCAGCAGTGCACCGAACCACGGTTCATCCACCCACGTGGTTGTCTAGCGTACCTGCCGCATGGGGCTCCACGTTTGCGTCGGAGCACCTGAAAGCAATGAAGGGGATGGCGCCACCACCGGCTCCCCCGCACACCCTTCCACCGCTACTGCTAGCCTTCCTAGCGCCGACGGAAGCGGCAGCAGCAAACCTGATGACGGAAGCAGCAGCACTAGCAGCCCCCGCAGCAGCCCCCGCAGCTGCCTGCCCCCTGCTGCCCCCGCCCCGCTGCCTCCCCCCCCGCGCTGCCTGATCACGGGCGGCAGCGGCTACGTGGGGCTGCACCTTGCCCGGCTGCTGCTGGCGGAGGGGGCGGAGGTGGCGCTGTTCGACCGGCAGCCGCCCGCAGCGGCGGCAGTGGCGGGCATACTGGGGGCGGCGGCAGCAGCTGGTCGGGAAGAGGAGGAGGCAGAGAGTGGGCGGCAGGGGAAGCAGCAGGAGGGAGGCTGCTCCCCGGCAGCTGCTGCGTCCGCCGTGTCCCTCCCTCCGCGCTGTCAGCTGGTGCTAGGGGACTTACGCAACCCCGCTGACGTGGCCGCCGCTTGCACCGGCGTGCACTCGGTCTTCCACCTCGCCTCGTACGGCATGTCGGGATCCGAGTCCCTTCGCTCCGAAACCGTACGGCAGGTCAATGTGGGCGGTACGGCAAACCTGCTTGCGGCGGCTGTAGCCGCGGGGGTACGACGGTTGGTGCTGGTGTCCAGCTACAATGCGGTTTGGGGGCGGCAGGTGGTGCGGGGCGGAGATGAAAGTACGGCATCGTACTTGCCATACGACTTGTATCCGGACGAGTACAGCCGTACAAAGGCGATTGCGGAGTGCATGGTACTGCAGGCGGCTGGCACGCGGCTGGCCGCGGCTGCCTCAACTCCCCAGCAACAGCAAGAGCAGCAGCAGCCAACCACCACCACCATGGAAGGCAGTGCCAGCCGCAGTACCACCCTCAGCTTCAGCTACGGAGGCTGCCGTACCTGCAACAGCAGCGACCACCAGTCGGAGGGGCAGCTTGCCGCTACTGCCGCTGGCACCCCCTCTTCCCGCTGCTGCCAATCTGGGTCCGAACACACCGCCAGCACAGCACAGGTGCGGACGGCGGCAGCACCAGCAGCAGGGGCAGCGGCAACAGCGGGTGGTACGGCGGGTCCGGGTGCTGCCGCTGCTGCTGGCCCCCAGCAGGCGCCCGAGCTGCTGCTGACGTGTGCAGTGCGGCCCCCCGGGATCTACGGTCCCGGGGAGCAGCGGCACACGCCCCGCATCCTGTCATTCGCGCGGTCGGGGCTGCTGTGGTTCCGGTTCGGGCGGCGGGATGCGGTGGCGGATTGGTGAGGCGGGCGGGGGGTGGGAGGGGGGTGGGAGGGGGGTGGGAGGGGAAGCTAGAGGACCACTTACTTTGCCCCGCAACTCTTCTCCCGTCCGACAACCCCTGCTCCCCCCCCCCACAACCCCTGTTCTCCCCCACGGTCGCAGGATCCACGTGCGCAACCTGGTGACTGCCATCCACGCCGCCTGGCGCGGGCTGGACGCGGCACATGGCCATGTGGCGGCAGGCCAGGCGTACTTTGTATCTGACGGGCGCCCGATCAACTGCTTTGACTTCTGGGTACCGTTACTGGAGGCGCTCGGCTACCAGCCGCCGCAGCTGGAGGTGCCACTGCTGCTGGTGGCGGCGGTCTCGCGAGCCATGGTCGCCCTGCATGCGTTGGCTGCAGCGGGGCTGGCAGCGGTGGCGCAGCTGGTCGCGACGACAGCCAGGTTTGCGTCAAGGATTGTAGGCGGCAGGTGGCAGCTGGGTGATCGCGGTGGCGAAGGAGTCTTCGCTGCGCTGGGTTGGAGCCCTGAGCGCGTGTTGGCGTTGCTGGAGCCGTGGATGACTCCGGCGGAGGTAGATAGACGCATTGGTTTCTCGTTTCGGTGCGGTAACACTTACCCCTTTCTTCTTGCCTGGCATGGTATCACACCTCTTCTGTGTCAACAGAGCAGCCGTTTGCTAATAGCGGGATGGGACTAGCTGTCTAGCGAGGCATGTCCTCGTACGTGCTTTCCAGAGCGGCAAAGCAACATAGAAACCCCATCTACCAGAGGGCCCGATGTTACCAACCTTCGCATTGCGCTCCCCCACTGTAACCGCTATCCCCCTCACCCTCTCTCCACCCTCCACCCCCCAACCAGGTATTCCAAACGGGGGTGGAGCACTGGTACCGGCCGGACAAGGCCCGTCGGGAGCTCGGCTGGGAGCCCCAGGCGTACGACTTCGCAGAGGTCGTACAGTCGTACCTGCCGTACACACCCCCCGGGGGCCATGCAACAGGGACCGCAGCAGCAGCGGCAGCGGCAGAAGTCACAGCAACGGCCCGAGTGCGCCTATGGTCGCCTGCTACAGCAGCTGTTTTGGGCCTTGCCTGGGCCGTCTGCGTGTTGCTGAGCTGCATGGGGTTCGGAGCGCTTGGGACGGTTGGGGCGGTGCTTGCGGCCGCCTTGGCAGCAGCTCTCCTGGCGGGTGCTCTAGCTGCTCCTGGGTGGAAGGCTCGGGTGCATGCCAGCGGCGCTCCTGCTGCCCTGTCAGTGCCAGGGGGCAACACCCCTGCTGCTGCTGCCGCTGCTGGTGCTGCCGCTGCTACCGGTATGGATGCACGCAGCAACGCCCCCTGCCATGGAGCCGCTGTGCCGCAGCACGGCCCTGGCAGCGCTAGCGGCTCCAGCACCTGCGGCAGCAGCAGCAGCCTCGCCGGCAGCACCAGCAGCGGCACCAGCAGCAGCGGCAGCAGTGGCAGCCTGGGTGCTGAGGGCGGCGACGTTGGTTATTCTGGGGGATCAGATGACGACAGCGGTGCATCACAGCGGTACATCAGCAGCACTACTGGGTGTCCAGCTGCAGCTGGGGGGCAGCAGCAGCAGCAGCAGCAGTGACCCCGGCAGCAGCAGCACCCACCGCAGCAGTAGTGTACCAGCGCCTCCAACCAGATGAGGCTCCCGCCCTCGTCCCCGCTGCGGGTCCTTCCACCCCTGCTGTCGCGTCCGGCTGCTTGCTGCGGCCCACTGCTGTGAGGCTCCTGTCCCCCCTCCCCCCGCTGCTGCTGTTGGGACTGCTGCTGCTGCTGCTGCTCCTGGGGGTGGGGTTGCAGGCCGGGGGCGCGGAGGCGTGGTGGGGTGCGGCTGCTGGAGGGGGAGGGGGCGGAGGCGGCAATAGGGGAGGCGGGAATGGTGGCGGGCGTGAGAGGGTACTAAATATCCGGCTAGGCATGTATGGTTTTGCCGTACGATTTGTAGGTTCCCCGCGCCATCGGGCGCCTGCTGATCATATTGTTCAGCGAACCGCTCCTTAATAAGGCGTGTGTGTGGCAAGCCGTACTTTCTCGGGCAGGGTAGTCGGCTGGTCAAATCTAGGAATGTAGAGTAGGCACTGCTAGAATGGTACTACTGCGCAATCACACTCCCTAACGTGAGCGTAACAACTGGATGGGCGACGTGACGCGACATGACGTGACGTGTGATGAGGCGTACGTGAAGTACGGAGTAAATCACAGTGGGGCGCACCGCTATGTGTACGGCGGGCCGCAGCAGCTAGCTGGGAGGGGTTGTGTGTCGTACTGGGGGATGCGCTGCAAGATGAGCCCGGTGTCAGGGTAACTGTCGTACTATCCTAACCGCTGTGGCTGTATGCTGCGATGGACTTGCTGGTAGTCCTTCTCTCATTGTATGCGCCGTTGCCAAGGACGGCTGTGTACTTACCACTTTGAGTCAAGACCCGTTGGCGTTGATGGTTGCAAATTGACCCTTGTTATTGACCCTCCTTTCGTTGTGGCGTTGTTTGTTGCAGGCAGGCGTAAAACTCTTTGATCATACAGCGAGTGCAGCCGCTTTCTTACTGTAGAGGTTGGAGGTGTCGGCTGAGCCATCGGCCCGACGTGGCACCTCTTACTGCTAGGTAGGTGGTTGCAGGTTGTATAGCAGGTTATGGGTTGTGCCGTACTGGCGACATTTGTTGGAGCTCTGCTTAGCTATGATAGGTTAGCATGCATTGCATGCCATGGTATGAGCGGGATTGAAGGATGTGGAGGACATCTTCGTAGGGACGCAGGTGCACCTCTTCATGAGCTAATATATCCGCCGTTTAGCGCATTAAGAGCCTGAAATATCGAAGTCCTTGGTACGCATGCCTGCTTTTGCTCTGGTAATGCAAGCAAAATGAAGTGGAACGAATCGGCCCATGGGCCAGCACCGTGCAGTGTAGACGCCCAAACATGCGTACAGGAAGCGTAGTAGATATGGATAATCCTCTTTCCAACAGGATTGCGCACTGGTTAATTGACATTGCGCTAACCGCTGCAAGCGTGGGCACGACAGAGACGTTTGCGTCGCTTTCGTAGTTTTCCAGCAGCAATTATCGTAACATATACTAACTGCGGCAATCGTTCAGTGCACATTGTCGATTTATACCACTTGCAAGGTAGCTCAAGTTGAACTAGCTCCATTGCTACCTGACTAAGCTCCAACATGCTTCGCGCTGTCTGTGAACTAAATTGAACACACATACAGCTCAAAACACTAATGAAGCTTTAATGGAAACTTTAACGTCTTCGGCTCCTCGAGGCGAGGGTCATCTGAGAGCTAACGCAAGTATATCACAAGGAACCCAGTCCGGTCAGTAAAAGGCTCATAATAGTGCTATCTAAAGCACCATCATGGCGGACCGCTTGCGCCGCGACCCGATTCGGTACCTGGCCTTCGCGCTCATGGTTAGGTGAGCCATCCTCTCCTGCATACCCCATATCCCGGACTTTGTTGTCCATCCGCAGTGCTCCCACCGCCCCTCTTACCGTTCAGAGGCTTGTTTGTGGTTCTGCAATCCCACTCTGCCCTGCTTTTCCTACTTCCAATCATCCACATTTCACGCTTCCATGCCCTCGCCCTTCACCTTGAATCCTCGTCGCGCGCGGCCTCGTTTTCTGGCCCTGTACCTATCCACTGGACCCTGACCCGCTGTCCGGACCTACCCCTCGCCGCACTCGTCCTCTCCTCTTCGCCCTTCCTCACCCCAACTCCTCATCCCACCCCTGCCCCGCCCCCCTCCTGCCCCCACCCAGCTGCCTGGTGTGGTACATCAACTTCTCGGTGCCCCCGCCCGACCGGCTGTACGACATACACCCGCACGCCGTACTGCAGCCGGAGCCGGGGCGCATGCACGTGGTGGTGACCGGGGGCGCAGGTGGGGAGGGGGGACTGGCTTGGGCTGGTACGTGCCGTGCTGTTAACGCCCCTGAGAGAGAGTGAAGGCAGATAGACAGGAGAGGGCCTCAGTAAGCTGTGTTCCGTGGTCGGGTTTTGGAGAGTAAGAGCAGGTAAAGGCCATCGCATGGCATGTCTTACCTATCCGGCTGCATTAGCTCTCATGCCCCCCTCCCTCCTCCTCCTCCCTCCTCCCTCCTGCCACCCGTACAGGCTACATCGGCTCCCACGCCGCGCTGGTGCTGGGGCAGGCGGGTCACGCGGTGACGGTGCTGGACAACCTGTCGCGGGGGAACGCGGGGGCGCTGAGGGTGCTGCAGGTGGGGGGGGAGGGGGGGGGAGAGAGGGTGGGAGGGGCCCGAGGGTGGGAGGGTGGGAGGGAGGCTGGCTAACCGTGTCACAAGGCAGCTCGGTAGAAGGAGGGGGATGGGTGGTAGGGTGACAGAAGGGAGAGGGCAGGGGGCCGCAGGTGACGCTTGCGGAGGGGAGGTACAGAAGGCCCCCATGAGTAGGACTGGTTGGGGCGAGTGGCGGTCTTGAGAGATGCGGGGAGGTGCACGAGGAACCCCACTGGGGCCTTACCTCACCTGCTGCCCTCCTGCCCTCCCTTCTGCCTCGCCACTGTATCCCACTGAAGCCTCCCTCCCCCGCATCCCCTACGGCGCTTCCCAGTTCGTCCGAAACCCCGCTGCCCCCTCCTCCCTCCCTGCTCCCCTCCCGCCCCCTCAGGACATCCTCCCTCCGCAGCGGTTCCGGTGGGTGTCGCCGTGGGGGGCTACTTGCGGGGGCGGGGGGAGGAGGAATGGCGCACGGCGGGGAGGGGCGGGGCAGGGGCGAGGGCGGGCGGGGAAGGGGCGGGACTTCTCAGGCGGAGGTACAGCAGGTCTAGCAATATTTACACTGGCAGAATGCGGAGTACTTCCTGTAGAGGTCGCTCGGGCGCGCTGGCAGCAACTTACCATCACACGCAGCTCCTATTCCCTTCCTTACTCCTTACCCCCCACTCCTCCCCCCTCCCTCCCTCCCTCCCCCCCTGCCAGCTTCCTGCATGTGGACCTGGGCGACCGCCCCGCGCTGTGCTCGCGCCTGGTCGGCCTGAGCCCCCGGGCCCACCTGGTGATGCACTTCGCAGCGGTGGCGTACGTGGGTGAGGGGGTGAGGGGGGTGGGGGGAAAAATTATATAAGAAATGCAAACAACTAAGTGGGGGGGGGGGGGAGGGGGGAGGTCCTTGAGGGCTGAGGGCGGGTGTCAGCCTGTGTGTTGTCTTGGGGCAGAGAACCCCTGGGGTTGCAACTGCCCCACCTGTTCCTCCTCCCTCCCTCCCCCCTCCTTCCCTCCCCTGCCCAGGCGAGTCCATGCAGGCCCCGCTGCAGTACTTCAGCAACGTGACGGCCAACACGGTGCACCTGCTGCAGTGCATGGAGGAGGCGGGGGTGCGGCAGGTGGGTGTGGGTGGGTGTGTGTATGGAGGGGTTGGGGTGGCGGGGGAGGAGTACGGCAGGCGGGTGAAGTAGGTTTGGGTATCAGTACAGCGGGTCAGGAGCGAGACGTACTCGTTGCCACTCGGTCTGCTGCTGTCCTTCTGAATGTCTTACACGGTGGACGTCGTACTAATAACATCGTACAACTTCAACCGCTCTGCCGCAGCTGGTGTATTCGAGCACATGTGCGGTGTACGGCAACCCCGCCCAGCTGCCGGTGACGGAGGAGACGCCGCCGCTGCCCATCAATCCGTATGGCCAAGCGAAACTGATGGCGGAGGAGGTATGCAATTACGTGCTCGTTCGGGTACCGTACAAGATGGGGAGGAAGAGTTGCCGTGCGGATTGAAGGCATCGCTGTATAGCAGTAGGAGTTACCGGTGCTCAAGGTATTGTGGGTCTGCTGAGAGCAGCACGACTTGCCTGGGAACGTTAACGGGGCCAACGGAACGGCCCCCCGCCCCTCTTTCCTCCCCCTCCCGCTCCCTCTTCCCCCACCAGGTCATCCGCGCCTACGCCCGCTCCCAGCCCGACTTCAAATCCGTCGTACTGCGCTACTTCAATGTGTACGGCAGCGACCCGCAGGGGCGACTGGGTGAGGCGTGGGACGTGGAGCGGGTGGTGGGTGGGTGGGTTGCTGTGTGCATGCATGCGAGGCACATGCCGATGCTTGCGGTGCCCTGGCGTGAGCCGTCCTAGTTGGCACATGAGAGGGGAGGGCGGGTGGTAACCCCAAATATGCCAGGAAGGTCGGAAGTCCTACCGATGTGATGTGCGTGCTGCACCGCTTGCTCGCACCCCACCGTCACCAACCTTGTCCTCCTCCTCTCCCCCGTCCCACACTCCCCTTTCTCCCCTGCCCTCCCCTGCCCAGGCGAGTACCCTCGCCCCCAGCTGCGCGCCCACGCCCGCATCAGCGGCGCCTGTCTGGACGCGGCGCTGGGGCTGAGCGGGGGGCTCACGGTGCGGGGGACCACCCACCCCACACCGGACGGAACTTGTGAGAGGGAGGGGGAGAGGGTGGGGGTGCTTGGGGGAAGGTCGTATAAGGAAAGCAAGGTACATGGCAAGCCAACCCGCCCTCCCTGCCTGCCTGCCACCTCCTCCATCCTTCCTCCCTGCGTCCCTCCGAACTCCGGCCCCCGCAACCACACATCCCTCCGCACCCCGTCCCACTTCCCTCTTCTTCTTCCCTCCCCCCCCTCCCCCTCCCCCTCCCCCCCCCAGGCATCCGCGACTACATCCACGTGATGGACCTCATCTCCGCGCACCTGGCGGCGGTGCGGCAGCTGGCCAACCCGCCGCCGCTGTACAACGTGGGCACGGGGCGGGGTGTGTCGGTGAAGCAGTTCGTGGAGGCGTGCAGGCGGGTGACGGGAAGGGAGATACAGGTGAGGGGGCTGGGGGAGGGGGAGGCAATGCCAAGCCGCAGGAAGCCACAGGTTTGGGTGCAGCAATAGGGATTAGGATGCGGCAGGGCGTCGTGATACAAAGGAGGGACAAACAAAGGCGGAAGAAGGGGAAGGCAAACGGGTATTGGAAGGGCGAGGGCGCGGGAGGCACGACTTGGCTATATGCTTCTGCGTGGTCAGGGGGTAGTGGGGCAGCAGGGCGGCGGCGGGGTCCTTGCTGCTGGTACCCTCATGGAGCATGGCCTGCCGAATGACCCTCAGGATGTCCCCGGAGGGCTCAGGTGGGGCGCGGACCGGTGTTGGTGTTACACGCAACTCCCCCTCTCCCTCTCCCTCTCCCTCCCCCCTCCTCCCTCTCCCTCCCTCGCCCCAGGTGGCGTACCAGTCCGAGCCCCGACCTGGTGACTACGCGGAGGTGTGGAGCGACGTGAGCAAGATACAGCGGGAGCTGGGGTGGAGGTGGGTGGGCTGGGAAGGGTTAATGAAGACGGAGAAGAGCTTCACCGTATGAAAAGGCTCCACCATGGCTGGGTTGGGGCGCGGTGGGCAACATCGATAGGAGTATTCCCAGCTGCAAGCCGGCTGACCTCCTCCCTGCGCCCCTAGCCCACACAGGCGCTGCACGTCGGCTTCCCCGCCTATCCTGTGTTCCCCCTCCCCCCCTCTGCCCCCCTCCCCACCACTGCCCCCTCCCCACCTCTGCCCCCCCCTGCAGGGCCAACTACACCTCCATCGAGCAGGGGCTGCTGCACGCCTGGAACTGGCGCCTGCAGCACCCGCACGGCTACTGAGGGGGGCAGGGAGGATGTAGACGGATGGGGTGCCCGGAGGGGCATGGCTGAGGGGTCAGGGAGGATGTAGACGGGTAGGGTGGCTTGAGGGGCAGCTGTTCGGATGGTAGCTGAGAAGCAGTGAGGGTGGGTAGGGCTGTACAGTGCTGTACGACGACAAGCGTAGTGCCTGTATGTGGAAAGGAGTGGAAGTGAGTGAGAGGGATACATATGAGGGGCGTTTGGCTATGGGTTTGACTTTGCTTAGCTGGTCGGTTGGATAGGATGCATTGGCGAGTTTATCAGCTATGCCTTGCCAACATGCGGTAAGCAATGGGGCCTGGAGCCGCGTGAATGGCAGTGCGTTACGACTTCCCTTGCTGCTGTTAAGCTGCGGTACGGAGATACGGCGCTCTCCTGCGTGCCGTGCAGTACGGCGTACGTACGTGGGGATCCGCCGTGTGGGTTGTGTGTTGGGGGTGCCGTAGGTAGGTAGGGAGGGAGGTGGTGAGGAGGAGCGTTGGGGGCTTACAAGCATTTGTGATTGGGCTTGCGTGCGAGTTTGGACGGTTTCTTCATGGGGTGGGGGTGGGGGTGGGGGAACTGAGCTGCGATGAAGCACTGGCATGTGACCAGGGAGAGGTGGCGCGCGCATGATGAGATGTGTACAGAGGTTAGAGCACATCGCTGGCAGTTCGAAAGAGGCGGTTCCTATGTATCTCATCCCGGACTGCAACCGTCAAGGGTTCACTACATACGCTACTGATGTGGTCAAACCCGCCTGCCAAACGCCTTGCAGCGCTGTGCCCGCAGCAACCAGGCCCGTACTACCGAAGTCAGGACAAGTGATGATGGCATGTAGCAGCAAACCGAGGTATGCGTTACAAGCCTTATGAAGCATGACGTGTTAACAACGGCAGACGCCTGGCATACACACTTGCGTGCTCTGCCGCCGTGCCGTATGTGACGCAGCTGCCCACCCATGGCGGGCAACAGCGTGTGCAAGAACGTCTCTTTCTCTCCTCCTCCAGTAGTGGAGGAGCCATGACGTTTTACTCTCAACGATAGCCAACTTCGAACGGGGCTCCTCGATTTGGGGCTCCCCTCTGCCATGTACGACACACTCGCCGCTATCCCCCTGCCTGCCATACTCAAGCGCGGCCCTAATTGCCCAAGCTATCAGCTTTCTGTCGTATATGTTGGACAAACGGTAAACCGAATGCTAAGGAACTCCATACATCATACACAGCCGCTGAGCATTACAAAACGTGAAAACGCAGGCGGAAGGACTGTTCTGGATCCTGTGCCAGAAGCCAGCAGTAGTGCACAACAGCTCCACCAACGGCTGCGCCACTCCACGCAAACTGTATGCCGCCCAAGGGCTCCCCAGGGATGGGCCCACCAGCACACACATGCGCGCATGCCGTACGCCCCACGTCACCGCATGTATGCGACCATCACTAACCGGGATTCTGCTGCCGCCTGACTCGAGGCAACCGAGCCACACAACACCCTTCAGCTTCCTTCGGCCCGCTCGCTGGAGTGGCAACGCGGACCCGGTATCGGTAGGGAATACTAACCAACCCTTTGTCTTGTGGCACCCTGCCAACTCCTACCCCCATTGTTTTGCCCGAACTTGTGGTCTCCTATGGTTTGGTATGGTCTTTGACCCCCCTTCGCCTGTACAACGACCCCCAGCTGCCCAGCTCTCCCCCCCCTCGCCTGCACTAGGACCCCCAGCTACCCAGCATTGTTGTGCGTTCTGGCAGCAGCAGCCCTTCCCCGGGCCCCGCTTGTCAACCGCCATGCGCTACCTGGCCCGCTGCCCTCTGACGCAGCGGTGGTGCGCCACCGGTTGTCCCCCAGTTCCCTCGGTTATCTGTAACTTCCCCCCTTCCCACTATGCCTCTAAGCCCCACCCACGCCGCCCTCCTCACGCCCCGGGCCGCCAGGTGTCGGGCTTGAAGCTGCTTCCCGGCTTGGGGCCTCCTTCGCCTGGTGTTGGTTTGAGTGGCGGGGGGGGGGGACACGGGAGGTATGGGTGATGGTGGTGGGAGGACGCGGGAGAGTGCGGGGGAAGATGACTCAGCAGTCCAAATCGGGTGCGCCATGCTGGCAAGCGGGCAGGCGGGCAAGCAGACGGGAGAGCAGCCGGCATGCAGGGGGGAATGGGAGAAGGGGGTGCTGCGGCTTCAATGCCCCAATACCTCTTGCTCCACTCCCTCAAGCCCGCGTGCCACAGAGACGACTGCAATCCCCCCCGTACTCCGCACTCCGCACCTCACCCCTCCGCACCCCCACCCAACCTTTCCCAGTTCACTCTGGCTGCACCGGCTGCTCAACTCGCACACCCACACCTCCGGCATCCTCCTCCTCCTCCTCCCCCACCTGCCCCACCTGGTCGGCTGGCGGCGCCGGCGGCCTCCCGGGGTTGCGACTGCTGGGGCCCTGCTGCTGCTCCCGTTCCCGCGGCCGCCCTACCCGCTGCCGCCCCTCCCATCTGCTGCAGGAACCGGGCCATGTCGGGCTGCGACCCCGCGTGTTGGTTCTGCAGGTGGAGGGGGGAGGCAATGGTCGGGGTGGGGACAGGGGAGGACTGCACCCGCGGAAGGGGTAGGGTGGTGAAAGGTATAAGGGGATGGGTGGCTGCGCAAGAAGGGGGAGGAAAAGGAGCAGCAGCGGTGGCAGCGGTGGCAGCAGCGCCAGAGGACCAGCCAAGAGAACAAAAGGACGGGCCAGGGAGGGGCCGTCACAGTCGAGGACACCATACGAACTGCCCCCTCTCTCCGGGACTCACTGGCGTGCCAACCGTTTGCTGCCGCAGCCTGCGCAGCCGCTCCGCCTCCTCCAGAGCCGCTACTCGCGCCCGCATGGCGGCCTGCTTGGCGGCACTCCTGGGGAGGTGGGCGGAGGGGGGGACGAGGAGGGGGCGGGGAGCGTAACATGAGGTGAAGGGGCGGGATGCAGTTACAGGTAGGGAGCGCCTTCAGGGATGTGGGCGGCGGTTCGAGGAGGTGGAGTGATGGAAGGGGGAGTAGTACCGCACGGTATGGCCTTGCACGCATTCGCATGGCGGGCTGCCTCCTGCGGAGTTCCTACTAAGCCCTAACCCTCTGGAACAATGGCCACCCACAAGCATGGCGTCACATGTGGCAATGTTGCTCTTCATGTGGTGTCACCAAGGACGCCTGCAGCTGTACATGTGTCACAGATGCAAGGGCAAGTAAGGTCTTGCTTGCGCTCCCAGTCCTTACAGGGGCTGTCCGACTTACTCTTGCATCTCGGCATCCGTGGGCGGTTCCTCGCGGAGCTTCCGAAGCCACATGCGCCACTCGGCTGGAATATCGTGTGGATCATAGTACATATATGCTGATGCCCAGCGTACTTCCCGCTTCTCTGTTCGCGCTGGCCCAGAGCCCTCATACCACCTAAGAAAGCGACGAGGATGCAAACCGCTTAGCACGCATCGGTGTATAGTGAGGGTGCTTAACAATTACCTGTAATAAACATTTCCAGAAGTGTCTTTGCCGACAACTTTCTTGCCCATAACCCAGTCGGTGACAGAGATGAATGCACGCCGCAAGGCACTAAACTGCTGTGGTCGACTTGTCATTGCAGAAGTTTGTTATCAGTGCCTAGGTATTGATTTTACAATTTATGTGACAGCGAAGGTTTAATTCCTTCAATAGTTGCGTTCTTGTAAGATGGGCAACAGTCCTGCTGTGAGGTTATCGCTCTGTCCGTTCGGCACGATCCTAAACCTGCTATAATAGCAGACTAAAACGTGTGCTTACAGCGTTTCGCTGTACGGAGCTTCGGGCCCGTCAACTGTCCTAACGGATGGAAACGCGATCGCAATGCTCTTTTCCGTGCGGCCCGTGGACCTCCTGTATCCCCCAAAGAAGGTTGCGGGAATGTCAGGGACACTCTAGAGAAAAAGTGTGAGGTTATCTAGATGGGGCCTCGCTGTCATGAGGCACCAAGTACCATTGCGATGGAGGCCAGCATTTACTGCTAAGTTAGACTTGGATAAGGAATGGATCCTGGGAGGTGCTCCAGACTTACGCGCGATGATACCGAGTCGTCATCAGCAAGCATGCCGAGTCACGCAGGAGTGTCCTTTACGTGCACGGCGATGCCAGTGGCGCCTTTCGGCAGCGAAAGGCGATAATTGAGAAGTTCCAACCTTTTCTACTAGCTGCACTGGAAAAAGGCTAGACTCGTCCGAGAGTCCTGGCACCCTTGCTTTACAGATGGGCGGGGCAGGAGGTGGCGGATTGGCGAGGTGGAAGAGTCATGACGCCAACCCCGCAGAGGCGCGAAGTGGCAGGTGAGGGGGGTACATGGGAATTGGTTGCGGTGCTGCAAGTTTGGCTGCCACCGATGAGAGCTGGGGCTCTTCTGGGCACTCATAATTTCCTTGCAAAACCGCTGCTTCTAGCATCACCAATACAACCTTTAATCATTGTGCCCCAGCTTCCTCCCCACCATGCGGTTCTCGCCCTGTCCCCTCATGTGGTGATACCGGAGCAGGTGCTGTCGGAGGTGCCGTCAACACCCAGGTGGTGGCGGCGACGTCACCCGGCGGTGGCGGCAGTGGTGCCGTACGACAGCTCTTTGATGAGGCGGCGGCGGCACATGCCGCTAGTGGCTGTGGGCGGAGGGCCAGCGCTGGTGGCGACGGCGGTCACAGTGCGTGGAGCGGCGTTGGTGGCTTCGGCAACGCAGCTCCCAAGGGCCCCTCCCCCACTCCCTCCCTCCCTCCCTCCGCATCCAGAGCTACTTCGCACCCGTCCAGGATCCAACTAGCAGTTGCGGCGGTGGTGGCGGTGGTGGAGGCGGGCATGGTACGGCAGTGGTGCCGGGGAGACGCACCCGGCCAGAACTCGCCCGCCCGCCGCCCTCGGCAGCAGGCGGCGACTAGGCAGCAGGCGGTACCTCGGCAGCAGGCGGTACCTCGGCAGCAACAGCGACACCACAAAAGGCCGAAGCAGCACTCAGATACGTCCGCCACTGCCACTGCTGCTGTAGAAGCTGCGCCAGGGGCGGGCGGCTGCTGCTACAGCTGCAGGCGCAGGTGCGGAGGGTGAGGAGTGGGAACGTGAGGGGGCGAGGGAGAGTGCATGTAACCCATCTGTCCCACCCGGACATACCAGGAGCTTGGAGTGCAGCGTCTCGCTCTCCCAGCTCTTCGTCATGCCTGTGTCTCCCCGTCTGTCGCCGTTTGCATGCGTTGTCATTGCCGCCATCACCCCTTTCCCTTTCACTGCCGCTCCCCTGCAGTTTCATAACTTCTCCCCTCCTCCCCTCCTCCCAGCCCAGGTAACGCAGGTGCAGGCCGCCATGGCTGCATGAGGGCGAGAAGCGCAGGGTGGTCTCCCGCATGCATGTAGGGCAGCGCAAGGAGCTCACGAGGCTGGTGCGGGTAGGTGGCGGCCGGCTGGGTGGGTGGGTGGGGTTGCAGGAGGGAGGGAGGCGTGACCTTACAGGGCCGCTCCTGCGCTCTACTCCCCACCCAGTCTCGCTAGCTAGCCCGGGCCCCTGCAGCTGGCGAAGGTGAGGGGCGGGAGGGAGGAGGGATGGGAGAGTAGAGGGCTCCAGTCCTCGGCATGTGGTGCAGTCATGACGAGACTGACCCATGGGTCTGTTCCGCTGCCCCCAGGTGTGGGAGGACGGCACCTCCTTCCAGCAGCTGGCCAGCAGGCGGGCGGCGCTGGCAGCGGCGCGGGAGGAGGTGGTGGCAGCGCAGAAGGTGGGGCAGAGGAGGGAGGAAGGGGGGAAAGAGGATGGATGGAGGGAGTTGTGTGAATGTATGGTCTGTATGTGTGCCTTGGAGACAGGGGGGCTCATGAGGGTGTAACACGCTGTTTCCGTGATGCCCCCACCAGAGCACCGGGCCGACACCCTCCTGTTCGAGGTGCGCCCGGTGCGTGTTAAGATCACGTGCTCACCCGGGCTGGTCGGCGGTGGAGAAGTACGTATGGCGTGCACGTGAGAGGTAGGGGTAGGGAGAGAAGGGGGGAGAAGGGCGGCGAGGAGGTGATGTTGGGCGGCTTGTGTGCCCAGGTAACGGGATGTATGTTCCGCGGAGGGGCGGGTTGCGGGGCGTAAGCTTTGAAAGGCATCAGGATTGCAAGGTTGGTAGCTTACGGCTAGCTGGGCCACAGGGCTGCGCCAACGTCCGGCGTCTTTTTGTTGCTTGTTGTTTGGGTCCCCATCCGAGGCCAGCAGGGCTAGAGGCCAGCGAGCATTGCCTGGGCACCACTATACATATGTGCCTCGATGATGCTTGTTCCCCCGCGGGTTCGTAGCGTCCAACACCCTGAACCACATCTCATTGGCTCTCTTCACCCCCCCCCCCTTACCACAACACCTCCCACCTCCACCCCCACCCCTGCCAAACCCCCCCCGCCCCGCCCCAGGCTGCGTCACCCCTGCCGCGTGGTGGCGCTGCTGGACGTGTTGGAGATCGGAAACGACACCTTCGCCACTGTGCTGGAGCTGTGCGATGGAGGGGACCTGGACCGGCTCTTGCAGGAAGTGAAGCGAGCGAGGAGAAAGGGAGAGGGGTGGAAACACGCAAGGGAGAGAAGGAGGGAAGGGAAGACAAGATACGTCCAGGGGGCTCCTCGAGTCACTCACCCCCCCTTGTCGTCATCGTGCGGTTGTAGTGGACGACCCACCGGGTCGGCAGGTGGCGCAGGCTGGAGGAGATCTGCAGCATTAAGCAGTTGGCCTGGTGCTGCAGATCTTCTCCGGCCTGCGCTACCTGGCGGCCCGGCGGGTCATCCACTACGACCTCAAGCCTGCCAACATCCTGTTCGACAGCCTGGGGCTGCCCAAGATAACTGACTTCGGACTCGGAGGGGGCCGGGGCAGGGTAGGTATTACGTGGCAAGATGGGAGGGGTCTGTGTGAGAGGAGCGCAGAGGTCCATGGCTGGCTGCATGCCTGGCTATGAGATGGATGCTTGCACCACCACAGGCAATGGAGAGGTAGGCCTCTTACCGTGTATCCCTACCCTCCATCCTGCGTCCTTGCATGCCCTCGCCCACTTCTGACCCTTCCACCTGAATCTCTTCCCCAGCTCGTGTCAGAGGGTCAGACCCTGGATGGTTGGAATCGAGCTGACCAGCCAGGGCGCTGGCACCTACTGGTGCCTGCCGCCAGAAGCCTTCCAGTTGGGCGGACCTGCACAGCCGCACATGTCAAACAAGGTCGGTGGCTCTTCAGGGGGCAAGGGGGTGGGGAGTCGCGTGTTTGTTGCTTTGTCATACCCACCCACTCGGAGCGTGGATTAGTATTCGTGCATACCCAGTCCACACAGGGTTTGCAGCTTTGCAGCAGGGCGGGTGCGTGAGTTGCCTGCACCTGCATGGATGGGATGTAAGCTGCCGCTAGGGTGATATGGCATCTGCAGTTTTGTGCATGTGACGAATGTACATTGGCCCTGTGGGGCGTATCCCCAGCACATCGCTGCTGCTTCAGCCTCCCACGTACGTACCTCCCCGCTGCATGCGCAAC